>CM035439.1:77963803-78616303 GCA_020310875.1 Ceratopteris richardii
GCAATAAAATTTCTCCATGTGCCAACACAAAGTGTACCGCCGCTCTGTGTGAACCCACCCAAAGTTGCTAATTTTTTGTTGCTTGGCTCTTGATCTTGACATCATCAATGATGTCAAAATACACCTTATGAACATTAATCCTCGTTGTGAGTCACAATACCCATTTATGAGGACGTTATGGCATTCAAGTAATATACACTGCTTTCAAGTTAAATTTTGACTCTTTAGTTTCAGCCATACATATTTTTCCGAATCATCCCTAGCAATACAAGGAAGTTAAAAGTGTGCTTTAAAATTTCAATCAACGAAGGGTCCCATATACTCCATTCTTTTCAATTGGAGCACATAATTACTTCTTCCAACAAATTCGTAACTCCAAAGCAAAGTAGTGCATCTTTTTAAAGAAGAATTGAAGCTCTCTATTGGGTCATAAGGAAATTCATTTTTTTCTCTCTCTAAACGTTACGTATGTAAACTACTCAAGTTCCTTTGAAATCCATTTACTTGTATTTACACAAGCCAATGTAACCTTCCTTTAGGCACATCTATTGGTAGCATTTTCCCAACATTGCAAACCGTCACTTAAAAGTATTTTGCATTTTTCAAGGAAGTATTAACCTCCTTTAGCATATTATATGGCCTTCATTTGTATCTCTAAAAAGGGTTTTGACCCTCTTCCTTGAGAATACCATTTGGCACTAAGTGCCCTCCTTTTGTAAGATAAAAAATATAAGAAGTGTCCATTGTGTGTGTGTGTGTGCTTTGGGAGGCTACTCTAAGCCCCTCCAAGGTGTCAATGTGTCCAAAAGGGCTACTCTAAGTCCCCCCACCCCTCCTCAAAATTTGGTGCCAACTCTATCATTACATGTTTGGTGATTCATTTTCATTGTTTTATCGTCTACACGAGCTACAATGTCTATGATTTCAAATGTGATGTCTTTGAATATGTTGTGCTTGTCATGATTCACACCCATGTTCATGCCCAAAGATGAGAGGTTGAATGGCACAGACTACAATTTGCAGAAGGACACAATTAGAGCTTACTTATACACAAACTTGTTGCATGAAGTAGTAGATGCTACAAAACCTAAGCTCGATAATGATAGTGACCTATCCGCATGGAATGTTTGGAATGTAAAAGATAAGCGAACCCTATGACAACTATTGCTAGCTTGTGGAGAATTAACTAGTAGACATATTACTTCTTGCAAGACTTCTCACAAGGCTTGGAAGATACTTTAGGATCTTTATGAGGATAAGACTTCCTCTAGAGTTTATGCCTTAGAAGTAGAGTTCCATAACCTCTCCATTAGGGATTAGGATCCCATCACCAAGGTCATTGCCACTTTCAAAGATTACCAACACAAACCTGCATTGTGTGATAGACAAGTATCAAGTGAAGATATGGATATTAAGCTTGTAAATAAGCTTCCTAAGTCATATGAAACTTGTTAAGGACACTTTACAATCAAATTCAAGTGCAAACCTGAGAGGAACAACGAAGACTTGCTCCTCCATGACTCGCAACCTAACTCTTCAACATGAAAAGAAGTCACCATGAAAGCTAAAGGTCCCTTCAATAAGGCTAAGAACTCTAGCAATTACTCTAGCAATGCTCCTAAACAAGGCTCTAGAAACTCGCAAAGAAGTTTACATGCAACTATTGTGGAAAATTAGGGCATATCAAGAAGTTATATATAAGAAGAAGAAAAAGTCTAAAGCCACTACTGCCAAGGATCAAGCTAAGCCCTCTACACATAGTTCTCAGTGTTCAAGTGAAGATCTCTTTATATCAATAGAGGACAATGCCCTATCCACTTCTAGCTCATCTCAAGAGTGGATATTTGATAGTGGTGCAACCTCTCACATGTGCAGAGACATGTGAGTCATCTCAAGAGTTAGAAGACCACACATGCAAAGTGTACTTAGGAAAGAACAAGAGACTTCGGATTGAAGGTAAAGGCAAAGTACAAATTATGAATCACAAAGGTGAATGCAAACACTTATCAAATGTACTTTTTGTACCAAACTTTTGTATGAATCTCCTCTCCATCAAGGCAATCGCTGATAATCACAAATAAGTTCTCTTTGACAACACATCAGTGAAGGTGATTTATCCTAGAACTAAGGACATCATAGCCTAAGGAGTTGAGAATAAATTCTTGTTTTCTTACTAAGGATTCAATTTGCAGGATCTGGCACTATAGATATGGACACAAATCCTACTTAATCAAAATTTAAACATCTCAATTGGTTAAGGGATTACCCAAGATTGGAAAAGTGCATGATATCTACCCAATTGGCACTCAAGGCAAGCAACTAAGGGCTCTTGTTCCCAAAGACGCTTCCAACTGAGCAAGGAACCCTCTAGCCCTAGTCCACATGGATCTCTATGGACCAATGAGTACTTCATTGCTTAGTGGATCACTCTACTTATTTCTCATAGTAGATGATCATACAAGATATATATGGGTCTATTTCCTCAAATCTAAGGCAAATACATTTTCTATGTTTCAAGAATGGGTCCATCAAGTTGAGAACAAGACACGAAGCTTAGCAAAGATCATTAGATCTGATGGGGGTGGTGAATTCATAAATCATGACTTTGACAACTTCTTGAAACATAAAGACATCAAGAGGCAAGTCACTCAACCTCAGAGTGCATTCCAAAATGGAGAAATTGAAAGCAAGATCCACAACTTCATGGAAATGACATGCACTATGCTTCAGCAAGAAACCTTAACATTCAAGTTTTGGGCCAAATTTGTACACATCCACTTTTCCCTTTCCCATCTCCCGACCCCCTGCATCTTCCACCCTCACCCCTGCACCCACCTCATTTAGTCATGCACTCAACACCATGCTCGAAGCTGCTGCCCAACTTAAACAGGAATACAGGTTATTAGAAGAAAACAATAAGGAGCTCTGTACATTGTCTTCCCACCTCCAGGCACGTGTCACTGCCTTGGAGTTGTCTAATACGGAGTTACAGCAGGAGGTGACCACCCTCCAACAATATCAGGTGGAGCTCGAGTCCACACATACAGAGAAGAGTAGGGCAACGGAAGAACAACTTAGAGATCAGCTAGCCCGTAACGCTAGACTACAACGAAACATGGCTCTACTCCGACGCCATTTAGCGGCTGCCCAAGAAGAAAACAAAAGACTACAGCAACAAAATCAAGACAACCTCGAAGCAGCCATGGAAAATACTCCAGGGGCACCCATCGACCCTGCTAAATTCCAAGCCATCCCCTCAGAGAATATACAACAAATATTAGAAACCTATGCCACTCTCTTAGAAGCTCATGATCAGCTTGCTGACCAAGTCAAAGACCTACAGAAAGCCCAAGTGCCTGCACCACACCAACAAGAACCTAAAGAGATGGCCAACGCTGCAACCTCACCAGAGCCAGAATTATCAGTAACCAATGAGGTACTTGAGCTACGGCAACAGGTGGGAGAACTAAAAATTAAATTGTTACAGTATGAAAGACCTCCCTCTCCACCTGATCAAACCATAGAAGAAGACACAGTAGTCATTCCAGTGGAGGAGGCATTTGAAGACAATTATGAGCCTCAACCCCTTCCAAGAGGCAGAATTACGGAGGAAGGCCAGGATACATATGAGGAACCCCCGTCAGCATGGATGAAGCAGGTAGAGGAAATGGGTCACACTCACGAAGAGCGTGTTGCAACTCAGATGCTAGCCATGAAAGCCATAGAGGAGACCATACTCAAATCTGAATATTTCTCGAACTTGGCTCCTAGGCGGCTTATAACTAGCTCAGAGTTACAATACAAACCTTATTTTGTATTGTTGGCAGACTACAATGCTGAGATCAAACGCATAACCAACAAGTACCCCTCCTTCGCAACACAATTCGAACCCGAGGACATCCCAGAGGCAGCCAAAAAAGGGGCCATATTCCAGCCCATATGGAGGCAAAGATTACTGGAAACATACCCGGACATGCTGAGAACATGGGATCACGCTCCCATGCATTTGAAGTATAACCCTTGTTATGGGCCAGTACAAAGAAGAAGATCATGGAAAGCCTTCGCCATCAAAGTTCAGAACAATGTAAACTGTAGAGAATGGCTTAATTACCCCGCCATTGCACCCCCAACCGGCACCCCCACAGTATCTTACATGATAGCAACCATCAGACATTGGTTGCCATGCCTCCACCCCATGCCAGATGTGGCTGCCCAGATGATGCTCAAGATATTCGATATGATGCAGGTGGTGCTCAAAACTTTCCGTAATGTATGCCATATTCAGCCTCCGATTCCCGGCTTCATCAATGGTAATTATGACCTCCTGTATGATATGAGCACAACCCCCAGCATACGAGTTGCTTATGCATGGCACGCATGCATCAGATATCTCCCTGCCTGCTATAAGCAAACTTTCGACGATATGTTTACCACGGGGTTCTGGGAGTCACACTCAGAAGTGTTCGCACCACGCCCAACCCACCTGCTACATCTATTCGCGTGTGAACAAACCATGCACTCAGAACTCTACACAACGCCACAACCGGACATACCGGGTGCAATCAATTGGGAGACCCTCCAGAGAGACTTGGTTAGGGGACTACGCATCAAGGAACAAGAAGTGGCAACCGACCTCCTGCAAGAGTACATTGATCAAACAGTGGAGCAGAGGTCTGTCAGAGGCGACAGATCCTAGGGGGGGGAGAGTGTTGACAGTATACGGGAAGAAGCAAGTACGGACACACATGCAGATCTAGCACTAAGGCAACCCTTCATTTTTTCAAAACCCTTACATCATTTTTAAGTGATTCTCATCACTAAAAACCCTTGTAAATATCATTTCACCTTTTTGTAGCTCCATTTTGTACAAGCCGAGGAGTCCTCAAGCTTGGGGAGCCTTAGAAGTAGTTGCCTGCCAATTTTCATAATTTTTAGATCTCGTCTGAGCCCTCAAATAAGCCCTGGAACCTAATTTTTAACTAGGCCGGACACTAGGTCTGGACAGGGCCAAAGCTAGTCAAAAACTATAAATAGAGCTAGAGAGCTCATTTTTGGGGAGCTTCTTGTAGTTTGAGCTTGTATGAGAACTTGGTTGCAATAGAAGTGATTCCATTGTCTTACTCTCTTTGTTCTTGCCGTGTGTGCGCGTGTGCGTGTATGTGTGTGCATGCTTGTGTGCTTCTCACTCACGCACTTGTGCTTCCACTTGCTCGTGGTCTTCATACCAACCTCACGTCTTCCCGGATTGACATTAAAGGAGGTGCTACTCAGCCAAGAAGAGGTTGGCTGTGAAATTTGTTGATGAGAGATGTACAATTCATGATATGTCAAATGGCAATGTTATTATTGCTTCTAGCATTTTATGTCATGGGCTGTATAAGATCATAGATTATGCAAAATTTGTGAATGATTCAGCATGTGCAATTCAAGATTCTCAAGCTATGTCATATGCAAAGATTTGGCATGCATGCTTTGGTCATCTGAATTATGCTAGTTCGCTACACCTCCATAAATCTAAAATGGTGTCCTCTCTACCCAAACTTGTGGCACCTTGTAAACATGTTTGTGAAGGCTATGTTTTGTGAAAAAATGCAACATTCCTCCTTCCCAAAGGATGGTTTAGTTCGAGCTACTAAAAAATTGCAGCTTGTTCACAATGCTTTCTGTGGTCCTATCCAAACATCTTCTTTTGGGAACTACCTTGACTTCATGACTTCTTTTGATGATTTTTCGAGGCATGCAGGGGTGAATCCATTGAAAGCAAAGTCTGAAGTGTCTTTATAGCTCATATTCACTTTTGAGGATGAAAATCTCCTTCAAGGGGTGGGAGGATGATGTTATGAAGTAATTTAGCAAAGCCAAAAACCAAGCTACGATTATAATTCTCTAAAGGATTAGGCAAGTTAAGAGCTTAGCCTAGTGGTTGATTCTAAGGATGGGGAGGAGGATTTCTTGTGTTCAACCCCCCATAAGTAGTGTGGAAGTGTGCTTTGCCAAAGATTCTCTAGAGCCGTCTAGAGAAATCAAACTCGAGTTAACCTGAATTAGCTTGAATAGATTGGGATACATTGCAGATTTACCACTAGTAAAATCAAGAGACTATTGCGTTCTTTCTGCACACATGTGAGATGACAAGAAATCACCATCCAATTATCCATTATATAGCTACTCTCATCAGGATTCTCCCAAAGCAATTACATACATGATCTCCATTTGTTACACTTTCCAAGTGTTAAATGTAGACATGTGAGCCATGTGTCTCCATGGATAATCTAGAGGGATTCCTACATCTCTTAGATGAGTTGAATCCAAGAACTCCTCTTTCCCATCCATTGTTCCAAACCAATAGGCCAAGCTTCTAGGTTTCTTAGGTTGCTTGGGGAATCTTTATATTTCCTTGATTTTGGAGTTGCCAAGTCCTTGGTCTAGAAAATTCTTCCCCTTTGGATAAAATTTTCATCCTCAAAGATATGCCTCAAGTTGCTTGCCATGAAGAGGCCTCTTAGATTAGAGTTATGTAATGGTTTTCCCCCAAGCCCAATGGTCCAATTGAGCATGGTTTGTCATCTCTTTGATTTGACTCTTTTGATCAAACAAGGATTTTATTTTAAACTCTATATGAGAAAAAGGGGAATCCATGCGTGGTTTAATCCTTGACCAAATCCTTATGAATAGCAAATAGCTTTGCACTTGATAGGTTGAATCTAGTGCCAAGTATGGAAACAATGATAAAGGTGGATTAGAAAAATATTGCTACCCATTTCACCAATTATGGGACTTGTTTAGAGATTTTAGTGAAAGGGTAATCTTGAATATCCCTATCCGAATTGCTATCTTAGTCCATTCATGTGTATGACTTGTGCATAGAACTAGCAAGATAGGTGGATTTTCTTTACATGTTCTTGGCCTTATTGGCTTTATTTGGTCCGACGTGATGTACTATTACACATTGGATCAGACAAATGGGTGATCACTTTATCAAATTGAGCAAACTTAGCTCAAAATGATACTTTACTTGGTGCAGCTAAGAATTTATGTGTAAAGTTGATACACCCTTGAAAAGTGATTTGAACCATGAAAAGCATTATCCAAGTACTTTGGATTCAAAAAACTTTATTGGTATCTCCACAATTGAGTTCATCTAATTATTTCAAGATATTTCCTCAAATTCATTTGAAGTTGGTTTGGAGTTTTACTAAAGTTTTCCAAAACATCTAGATTAGATGTGCTCACTATATTCCAATCAACATCTATTGACCTTTTACCCAACTAGCAGATTGTTATGTCCAATTGGGTTTTAGAGTCCTAGATAGAATGTTGAAAAGAATTGTTCTCATGCCTATTGGGAATCTTTATGTCAACTGAACCAAATCAAACTTAAAATGGATTTTCTAATCCTTGAAACACTTTATGAAAGACTTGAAATTAAGCTTGGGCATCCATGGAAATAACTTCCAAGGGTTCAAAGTGATTAGAACCCCTAGGTTTTTTTGTGCATGCATGTTCATATCTCTCTTTTTTATTTCATGAAGATAGCAATCTAAAAATTCCTCTAGAAAGTCAAATATAGAGAAATAATTATGTAAATCATAGAGGCACATAGATCAAGCATGTGCAATGGAAAATCTCACAAAAATTAAAGATAGAAATATAAATTAAATAGTACCATATTGTAGAAAACTTTGGTAGCCATATCTCTCAATCATTGAGAGAACCCCTATTGGGTATCCCTACAACCATAATAAAACTTTCTACCCACTATTGTTGTTAGATATTGAAATAAACTTGCATGATACAAAAATTTTAAGACAATGTGTGATTGTAGGACAAAGTTACCTTGATATTTTGTGCACAGCTCTTAATATACACATTCAGTACATGTGAAGAAGCCTTCATAACATGGACAAGTCCTTGAGAAACCATTTCCAAGCAATGAATCCACTAAGAAATCAAGAAAGAAAGTTCAAGTAGATGAAAGATGTAACTAAAGAGATTCCCAAGTTCTTCTTTTACAAATGAGCCGAAAGTCCCCATAAATATGTTCTTGTTGAGCTTGATGAAATTGACCATATTTACACATTATTGGACACACTAGATTAAATACTTCTCTAAAGAGACAAACCTATTCAAAAAAGTATTTGCAAGACGTTGGTGGTATCAGGAGCTCCTTGAACTTAAAAAAAATGCATTTAAAAATTATAACACTACGATTGAATCCATTTTTCTCTAGAAAAGTTCTTATCCCTTTTTGGTAGGACATCTATTTCCATAGTCTCGTGTCCCTAAATTTATTGGATTTGTGTCTCTTCTTTGAACATCTTCCCAAGTGCTATTGAGTGACTAACATGGATATGATACTGAATTCCATATGCTTTTCCCCAAAACTAGTCTCACTATGAACATTGAAATGAGTTTACATATTATTTCAGACTAATGTTCAAAGAAACTCATATTAAAGGTTTCCTTAAATGTCTACATATAGTGTCTTGATAAGTATTAGGTCCATGGGAAAGAATAAAAAATGGTGCATCTAGAGGTCTCTCATAGATCATAAGTCCACACCAAAGTAGAATCCATCTTCCTTTATGTATGGCACTTAGGTACTTTCAAATGTGGTTAGATAAGTTTCCATCTATTTCAAAAAATAATATTATGATGTAGGTGGAATCTGACACTTTTTGTACAAGCCTTTTCCAATACTCAAGGGTATATAACATATATTTTAGGGATTGTATGTGTCCTTTTAGTGGCCTATTAACAAAGGGGTTAACAATCCATTGAGAGAAAGCTTGTTTTCCACATTTATCTCAAGAATTTTCCATTTCCTTTGATGTACAACAAGGCAATAAACATGATCCATCCGCACATACTCGGGTGTGACGACCTTCTAAGTTCCTTGAATATATGTGTTTTTTTGAAAACTCTTGCCCCTTTGGGGCTGTAAGGTTCAAGAGGTAGTTGTCAATGTATGATGGGAGGCATAGGTGAGAAACAACATTTAATTCCTCCCTACAATTATTCCAATCATTTCAAAATTAATGATAACGTATTTAAAATTTTGACGTAGATCATTCTCCTAGACTTTATCTAGAGTAAATGAGATATCGTTTAGCCATGTAAGATACTCTTTTTTCAATTATTTCTTTGATTTCACATTAAAATCCATCAGTATCAAACACCCCCTCCATAGATCCATTTTGAAGTGATCAAGTCCTGTAATCTTCACCACTGCTTTAGCACATTCTAGTGGAGTCCATTAGTGATAGGGGTACTCACCTTTTGATTTAAGCCTCTTTGAATGCACGTTAACTCACATTCACTTGAGTGGATGCTTTTAAAAGGCTTTAGAGAGTCTTAGAGTAAAATAATCTCCCAAAGACATGTGGGGATTGAATCCAAGGCCTCCTTCTTCCCATCCGATGGACTTAACCACTAGCTAAGCCATCAACATGTTTAATACTCCATAAGTTTCTAATGTTTCTATTAACTTAGAGCCTTGCCCAATCTACTTAATAACATTCTTCCCCACTTGGAAAAAAATTAAAAAAATATGCTTTAAAATATTACTATATAATAGCTTTTTCCATGAGTCTATGGTTCAAATTGAGGAGCATGGTTGCCACCTCTCTAATTCGCCTTGATAAACAGAAGGGGAGTCTATCCTGGAATGTATCTAAAAAGAGGGGAATCCATGCTCATTGTTGGAGTTAGACGTCTGCGGAAGCACGCGAACAGCACAAGGAAGAAGAAGAAGCTTGGAGCACAACACACAAGATTGAATGTATTACTAGAGAATGTACAAAGATAAGTAGCCCATTAGGGCAATAGGCGTATATACAAGCCGGGGGAAAAAAACCTCCTAAAGAGGGAAAAAAGTGCCCCGGCGGTCCTAGAGTGTTCACACACATCACTACCTAAATATATCAACAAATCCCCCCTGGGAGTGATGCGGTGAACAAGGAGCTGGCACTCATGTATAAGGAAGTGCCGAGCTATGTGGAAATCACTCCACAAAAGGAAGTAAGCCCAAAGCTTTGCGGAAAGCTTCAAACTTCTCCCTAGGCAGAGCCTTCGTGAAAAGGTCTGCAATGTTCTCCTGCGTGGGCACATATGCCAAGCTGATCTCCCCAGCAGAGAACCTCTCCCTGACATAGTGATAATGCACCTCAATGTGCTTAGTGCGAGCATGGAACACAGGGTTCCTCGCAACTGCCAATGCGCTCTGACTGTCAGTGAAGATGGTGGTGGCAGAAGACTGGCCAACACCCAAATCAGCCATAAGGCGTCTGAGCCACACACACTCAACAGTCGCTGTGAAAGCTGCCCTATACTCAGCCTCACAACTGGAAGTGGCCACAGTAGGCTGCTTCTTGCTCAACCAAGATATACATGAGCTACCAAGCATGAAGCAAAAACCACTGGTGGACACACGAGTGTCATAGCAACCAGCCCAATCTGAGTCAGAAAAAGCATGCAAATCTGGCGGTGGTGATCCCCCCTTGGGATAAAACAACCCAAGTAGCCGAGTACCACTCAAGTAGCGAAAGATGCGCTTAACCGCTTTCCAATGCGTGACTCCTGGGCAATGCATAAACCTGCTCATCTGTGAGACAGCAAACTGAATATCTAGCCGAGTAATGCATAAGTAAATCAAGCATCCAACAGCCTGCTGATAGAGAACAGCATCAAATGCATCTCCAGCATCATGAAGACTCAATCGTAAACCTGTCTCCATAGGAGTGGCAATAGGCTTACAGTCTTCAAGGCCAAAACGCTGCAATAATGTGTCAATATATTTCGTTTGACACAAAGCCATTCCACCATCAACTTGCATAAATTGAATGCCCAAATAGTGATGCAAATGCCCCAAATCAGACATCTCAAATGAGGCATGCAAATCAGCCTTGAAATCAGCAATATGCTTCTCAAGAGGACCAGTGAGCAGCATGTCGTCTACATAGACAACAATGATCAGAAGCACATCATTAGCACGCTTAACATATAAGGTGCTTTCAGTTGGACTGTTCTCAAAACCATGTGCAATCAGATAGGCATGTATCTTCTCATACCAAGCACGTGGTGCTTGCTTTAAACCATATAACGCCTTCTTTAACCTGCACACATGGTTTTCATGCCCTTTCTGCACAAAGCCACGGGGCTGAAAAACATACACTTCTTCATGCAAGTCACCATTCAGAAACGCTGTTTTAATGTCCAACTGATGTACATTCCAACCATGATGGGCTGCAAGTGCACAAATGCTCCGAACAGTAGTCATACGGCATGTAGGTGCAAAGGTCTCATCAAAATCAATGCCTCTTTCCTGCGCATAACCCTTTGCAACAAGCCTAGCCTTATACCTGTCAACTGTACCATCAGGTTTACGCTTCAGCTTGTATACCCACTTAGTGCCAATGGCCTTCTTGCCAGGAGGCAAGTCACATAAAGACCATGTACCATTCTTCATTATAGCATCATATTCAGATTGCATAGCAGCCATCCAATTTTCTGAATTTTGTGCTTCATCAAAAGAAACAGGCTCATTCTCATCACAGAGACTAGATGCAGCCATAGCATAGCAATCTGATGCAAAGGAGGTACTATGAGAGCCTGAACGAGTACGATATGACAAAGGTGCATCTAATTTGCTGTCACGCAAAGTCTGCACCAGCCATTTTGGCATAGTTTTTGCCTGTTCAATATCAGCTCTCTCATCAACAAGTGCATCATGTAAATCTGCATCAGAAATGGAATGATCTGCATCATCATATGAAACCTGCAAAGGCTGAGAAGTTGCCTCATTAGGACCAGCACTAGCCTGTCCACCTGTAAAAAGAGGCATCAAAGTATCATACATGTCTTTGGAGCTAACAGATGTCTCCTTAGTACATGAAAGCAATGGCTGAATAGCATCTTCCACAAAGACAACATCACGGCTAACCAGAATGCGTTTAGTCTGTGGATGATACAGATGATAGCCTTTACTTTCAGAACTGTACCCAACAAAAATACATTTTACTGCCTTATCATCCAATTTTCTGCGATGTTGTTCAGGCACTAATGCAAAGCCAAACAACCAAAAACACGCAGATGAGCAACAGATGGCTTGCGGTCATGCCAAGCCTCATATGGAGTGATAGACTGCAACGCTTTGGTGGGACACCTGTTCAGTACATATGCTGCACACATGACAGCCTCAAGCCAGAAACTATGTGGTAAAGCCTGACTTTTGACCATGCACCTCGCCATCTCCATGAGTGACCTGTTCTTTCGTTCAGCAACTCCATTCTGTTGAGGTGTATACGGCACTGTACACTGGTGTTTTATCCCACGTTCAGCCAGAAATGCATTAAAATCTGAAGACATATATTCCCCCCCTCGATCAGAACGGAGGGTGCCCATTTTACATGCTGACAGATTTTCAGCCAAAACCAAAAACTGTTTGAAGCACATGAACACTTCGGACTTTGCTTTGAGTGGGTATACCCATGCATGCCTGGAAAAATCATCAATGAAAGTCACGAAGTAAAGGTAATTTCCAAAAGAGGGTGTCTGCATAGGACCACAGACATCACTATGTACAAGCTGCAATTTCTGCATAGCCCGAACTGAACCATCTTTTGGAAAGGAAGAACGCTGCATTTTGCCCAAAATACAGCCTTCACAAACATGTTTTCCAGGTGCCTCAAGTTTGGGCAAAGAAGACACCATTTCAGATTTCTGCAGGCGTAACAAACTAGCAAAATTCAGATGACCAAAGCGTGCATGCCAAAGCTTTGCATCTGACATAGCCTGAGAATCATGAACTGCACATGCCGAATCATTCACAGATCTTTCATAGTCTATTAGCTTATACAGCCCACGACATAAAATGCCAGAAGCAATAATCACATCGCCATTTGAGAGATCATGGACTGTACACCTGTCATCAACGAATTTCACAACCAAGCCAATCTTGGCTAATGCAGAAACTGATAACAGGTTCTTTTTGATCCCTGGCACAAATAAAGCATCTGACAAAGTGAAAGAACTACCATCAGCAGTAGTCAAAATGATCTTACCAACTCCCATAACAGGATAAGAGGAGTTATTGGCGCATGTGACAGTATTCCCTGTAGGGGCAGGCTCGAGTGAAGAGAAGAAGCTGCGTTGCGAGGTAATATGTTTGGTCGCCCCACTGTCAAAGTACCAAACATCTGAGTCTACTGCAGACATGCACTGATCATGAGAAGATGGGTCAAAACTGCAGACAGTAGTAAACGCCCATTCTTCTTCCTGCACAAGATTTGCAGACTCCGTTTTTGGTGTAGAGGCCTCTGCAACAACCATTCCAGCCTCTTTCTTCTTTGCCTCTTTAGCAGCCAGTTTTGGACAGTTCTTTATAATATGATCATTTCCTTTACAGTACTTGCAGAACAATTTCTGCTTTTCTGATATCTTCTCATCTTTATCCTGGTTCTTCGATTGTGCAGCATTTCCAGATTTCTGCTTACTAGTAGAAGAGCTCCATTTTCCTTTGCCCTTCTGACTAGCCAGGAAAGCTTGATCTGCAACACGCATAATGGACCTGTTCTGCCTGGACTGATCTTCCTGCAACAGAACAGAGACTAATTCCTCAAATGACAAGGCATTCGGATTGCCTTTCATCATCAATCGAAGAGTAGAGGCAAAACTCTGATATGAATCAGGAAGGCCATTCAGAACGGTCTGCACAAGTGAGCTATCTGGTATAACCTCATCAGCAGAAATCAATTGTTCCTTCAGGTCTTTGCTCTTTGTAAGAAAACTATCCATAGAATCACCTTCATTCATGTGCTCACTCTCCAACTGTTTTCGGAGGTAAGCAACACGAGCCTCATTCCTAGCCTGGTACAAAGTGGTAAGTGTATCCCAAGCATCCTTTGCTGTTCTGCAAGAGCGAATGTGAGGGATAATGGCACGTTTGACAGACAAAGCTATCAATGCATGTGCCTGGGCATCTCTGCCATCCCAACGAATCTGCTCTGCAGTAGGTGCAACAGAAACAGCAGCACGAACAGGAATCTGCGGAATATCATCTTCGACACCATCTTCATCAGCTCCAACACCTGTATTTGCAGTACCTCAAATAATGATGCAAATGTCCCAAATATTACATCTCAAAAGAGGCATGCAAATTATCCTTAATTCTATAATATGTTTCTTATTAGGACCAGTGAGGAGCATATCATCAACATATAGAATGATGATCAGAAGTACATCATCTCCATGCTTAATATATAAGGTACTCTCCATCGGATTGTTCTCAAAATCATGTGTGATCAAGTAGGTATGTATCTTTTCATACCAAGCGCATGGTGCTTGCTTCAAACCATATGATTCTTTTTTCATCCTACACACTTTGTTTTCATGCACTTTTTGCACAAAAACATGGGGCTGAAATAGATACACTTCTTCATGTAAGTCACCATTCAAAAATATACTTTTAATGTCCAATTGATGTACATTCCAACTATGATGAGCTGAAAGTGCAAAAATGCTAGGAACAATGGTCATTCGGAAAGTGGGGGCAAAGTTCTCATCAAAATCAATGCCCCTCTCTTGAGCATAACCTTTTTCAACGAGCCTCACCCTATACTTGTCAATTGTTCTATCAGCATTATGTTTTAGCACATATATCCATTTAGTGCCAATGACCTTTTCTCTTGGAGGCAAATCACATAAAGGCCAAGTACCGTTCTTCATAATAGCACCATATTTTGATTGCATAGTAGCCATCCAATTTTTTGAATTTTGTGTTTCATCAAAAGAAACACCCTCATTCTCATCACAAAGACTAGAGGCAGCCATTGTATAGAAATCATATGCAAAGGAAGCATTATGAGAGCCTCAACAGGTACAATATGACAAAGGTGCATCTAATTTGCTATCTCTCCAAGTATGCACCAGCCATTTAGTTATAGTTTTAGCCTCTTCTATCTCAAACCTCTCATCAACAAGTGCATCATGTAAATTTGCATCAGAAATGGAATGATTTGCATCATCATGTGGAACTTGTAAAGGTTGAGAAATTGCCTCATTTGGATCAGTGCTTGATTCTCCATCTATAAAAGGAGGTAGCAAAGTATCATACACATCCTTCAAGCTAACTGATGTCTCCTTGATACATGAAAGTAATGGCTGAATTACATCTTCCACAAAGAGAACATTACACTTAACCAAAAAGTGTTTATTTTGTCGATAATACAGAAGATAGCTCTGCTTTTAGAATTGTACCCAACAAAAATACATTTCATTACTTTATAATCCACTTTCCTACATTGTTGTTTAGGCACTAATGCATATACGAGACAAACAAAGACATGAAAATGAGCAACAAATGGCTTGCAACCATGCCATGCCTCATAAGAAGTGATTGATTATAGTGCTTTGGTGGGTCACTTGTTAAGTACATATATTGCACACATACCATCCTCAAGACATAAGCTATGTGGTAAAGTCTGAATTTTGACCATACACCTTGCCATGTGCATGAGAGAACTGTTCTATCTTTCAACAACTCCATTTTTTTGAGGTGTATACACCACTATACACTAATCTTTGATCCCACACTTAGCAAAAAATGCATTAAAATGAGAAGACATGCTACCCCCCCCTCCATTAGAATGGAGGGTGCCCAATTTACATGCTCATAGTTTTTCAACCATAACCAAGAACTATTTGAAGCACATAAACACTTCAAACTTTGCTTTCAATGGATACACCCATGTATGCCTATAGAAATCATCAATAAAAGTCAATGTAGAGGAAATTCTTGTTCTCTTGTGCTCAAGGTGGGTCCTTTTTCTCAATGCAGTATGCACTATGTGTTTGCTTTGCATAACCACAAGAATATTACAAGATGATACAAAGTAAGAGCCAAGACTACGAGTCACAAAAACATTACTCTATTAGCGTGAAACATAGAAGTGTACAAAATAGGCAGTTCCATCACAATTGAAAGAAGCAATGGATGCTACAATCATCACCTCACAATCTAACCATAGAAGCCAACCTCAAGGTACTAATGAAGCATGCAAATCTCTTGCTAAGCACTTAGCCCTTGTAGACTTACTCTGCTTATCCACCCTCAATGATAAGACCAGAGCCTCTTGTCTAACTCCTCAATTGAGCTATTGAAGCTTGAGAGTAGTGATGCACTTCCTCTAGTAACCTCCCTCTTCTCTCATTGATCAAGTCTCTTTTCTATGAGCTCTCTCTCTCTCTCCTTTGATATATAACCGCTGATATATGATATCTTGGGTACTCGAATTCCTTTCCTTGTATAAGCTTTTTTTTCCATGCTATTACTCAACTACTCTATCTCCTACACTCCCACTTTTTTAGTACTCTGCCAGTACTCTGTCAGCACTCTACCAGATCTGATACTTTGGTCTCCACTCTTTTTTTCTGTTCTCTTTGTCTCCACTCTCTTTTTTGCTCAAGCACTTCTGATGGGCCCTTCTCTTTAGTTTGCAAGTGATCCCACTCTTGCCTTTGATGAATTCCTCATGGATAAATTTGAGAAATTCGTCCTATTTGGGAGAATTATCCCTTAGAACAATTCCTGGCATTGGTCTCTTCTCTTGCCTTGTGAAATTGGTCCCTTCTACTGCATTATACCAATTCATGAAATTGGTCTCTCCTACTGCGAGTGAAATTATTCCTTAGACCAATTCGCAAAATTAGTCTTGTGAAACTTCCTTGCTTTTTTCCAATTGTAATCATGTTGACTGCTATGAGCATTTGAAGTTTATTGTTTCATCCAAAGATAGTAAGTTTTATGAGCTAGTCAATGCGCAAACCTATCTATTTTGCATCGACTCTTTCTCCTTGATGCTCCAAAGTACATAGTGTATTTTATTGCACTTATCGCATGCTTACAAGGTCTATTTGAGTCTCCATAAGCTCAAGGGTTGGTCTTGTGCAGGTTGGCTGGACTGAACTTCGTCACTTCGTAACTCATTTTTCTACCTCCTACGAGCTTCTCCAAGTTCTTTCATATGCATGTGTGTGATATAAGAGTCTATGTATATGGATATGAGTGTGATATATGCATGTGTATGTATGCATATATATATACATATATATGTGTGTGTGCATGCATATGTGTATTCATGTGTATATGTATGCATGTGTATATTTTTATACACTTTTCTTATATATTTGTATACCTAGAATCCTATTATATTTACTTTTAATTTCATATTTTATTATTGTATGGTCCTCATTAATTCTAGTAATCAATGATTTGTGTTCAATGTAGGTGATGCATATGCACTTGAAGACGAGGACTTTGAAATCAACATATACAATGATAAGAAGAGGACTAGATACAATATATATATATATATATATATATATATGTGTGTGTGTGTGTGTAGATCTATCTCCATGATGTGTATGTATCTATATATGTATGATGGTCCTCATTGATTTGAGTAGATAATGATTTTTGTTGAATGTAAGTGATGCATCTGCACTTGAAGAGGAGGTTATTGAAATCAACATATACAATTATAAGAAGAGAACTAAACATAATGTTTCTTCTTTGTATGATATTGATCTTTCTCTAAGTGATATTCTTGAACCTAGATACACACATACACACCTAGAATTTATACACACACACACACACACCACTTGTGAGACCACCTAGTCCTCGAATTCTATCTCTACTGAACTAAGTACGTACTTTTTGTCTCTCTCTCATCAAACTCACTACAAAAAAAAAGATAATATAAGTAAAACATAAAATATATATATTTCAATTTAAATGTAAAATTTATAGTTATGCCCATTTGAAGTGAACGAAACGCAACTAGGAGTCACATAAAGGTGTTATTGTTTTAATAAACTCTGAACCATGTCTAATGTATGTTATACTGCCATGAAGTGACATGTCACACTCCACCCCTAGGCTACCTATGCATGTCTTCATAGTTACCTCTACTATGCTCTCACGAGCTATAGGTGGTTTAGGTGTCTTGACAACAAACAAATAAAAATGAATAAAATCATTTGTGTTATAATATCTTTAAAAATATTAAATTATAATAAGAAAACATACCTATGTGTAGATAGCTTTCTACTTGCAAATGGAGCGGTAGAGGAGCCGTCCTCTCGCCACTAGGTAAGCATCTGGATCGTGTATAACTCCTCATCAGGCATGTCTGGATACTCATGCATGACATTCCTCTCATAAGATTCTTTATGAGATTAAGTTTTGCCTTTTGCTCTCTACTATGATCCATAATATCTGTACATATAAAACAGAATGGATTATATATATATATATGTGTGTGTGTGTGTGTATATGTGTGTGTGTATGTGTGTGTGTATGTATGTATGTATGTATGTATGTATGTATGTATGTATGTATGTATGTATGTATGTATGTATGTATGTATGTATGTATGTATGTATGTATGTATGTATGTATGTATGTATGTATGTATGTATGTATATATATATATATATATATATATATATATATATATATATATATATATATATATATGTATGTATGCATGTATGTATGTATGTATGTATGTATGTATGTATGTATGTATGTAGGTATGTATGTATGTATGTATATGTGTGTGTGTATGTGTATGTGTGTATGCATGTGTATGTGTGTATGCACATGTTTGTGTGTATGTGTGTGTATGTATATGTTTGTATATGTATGTATATGTTTGTATATGTATGTATATGTCTGTATGTGTATGCATGTATGTGTGTGTGTATGTATGCATGTGCGTATGTATGCATGTATGTGTGTGCATATGCATGTATGTATGTGTGTATGTATGCATGTGTGTGTGTGTATATATGCATGTATTAACACATATACCTAGCAAGAGATGATTGAACCTCACCCTAAGAGATATGATTAGAAAGTAATCCTCAACCATGGTTTTTGGGGCAAGCGGTTAGCCCATCATACTCCTAGTTGGGAGGTTGTGAGTTTCATTCCCAACATTTGTATCCATAATATGTTAGCAACCACATCTATGTTGCATAACCTTCTACTTCTTGCAATAATCATTCGTGGAAATCCTCAAAAAGTGTATTCCTAACATGTTGATCCATCTTTTAACAAGTTGATTGCTATATGATAGTGGTAACAGAGCTGAAGATATTGGTCCATTTTTGCATGCACAAGAGATGCAGATTGAATCGGATGGAAGGCATATGGCCTATCCAAGGCATTTTTGAGGAAATAAATACTCTTAAGGGGAAGGAAAATTTCACATCATGAGTTACCACATGGCACTTTATAGTGCATTTGCCACATAGTGAGGGGGTGAGACTCATTGAGGGGGAGAAGAGGATACTGAGGTGTGGCTAGGTAGTGAACGAAAAAAGAGACCTCTGTGAGAGCCAAACGATTCAGTGGTCTAGATATGAAAGTCTGCAAACCACAATATACAAAAAAAAATTAAAAACAAATCAAATATACATAGCTACATATGCATACATACATACATATATATACATACATACACATTCATACATACATACACATACATACATACATACATACATGCATACATACATACATACATACATGCATACATACACATATATACACACTACATATACACATACGCATACGTATACGCATGCACATGAATATACACATCTACATACACATACACAAGCATACACATATATAAAATTATATGCATATATATATATATATATATATATATATATATATATATATATATATATATATATATATATATATATATATATATATATATATATGTATATATATATATATATATTTATTTATTTATTTATTAATATATCTTTTTTTTATGAACTTACATGTTATTATCTGAAAAGTTTTTACCAAGTCAGAATATTCTTTCTACCTCACATGATGAAATGAGGAAGATAATCAACAATCTTGGTATAGATTATCAATGTATACATGCATGTCCTAATGATTGTATTTTATATAGAGGTGAATATGCAGACTCTTTGACATGTCCCAAATGTCAATCTCCTCGATATAAGGACGAAGAAGGTAAAATCCCAAAAAAGGCATTGAGATATTTTCCATTGGCTCCATGGATCAGACATATGTTTCAAAGCCCTGAATTATCAAAGCTTTTGACATGGGGACATGATCATAAAAGTACTGATGGGATAATCAGAATTCCTCATGATAGTGTTGCTTTTCAGCATATTGATTCTACATGGCCTAAATTTGCACAAAATCCACGGAATCTAAAGTTAGGAGTTGCATTAGATGGGATTAATCCATTCTCCATGAAATCTAGTAAATGGTCAACATGGACAGTGGTAGTCATAAACTACAATCTTTCGCCATATCTTAGCATTAAAAAGGAACATTTAAGGCTTTCACTTTTAATCCCAGGAAAAAGACAAGTTAAAGATATGAATATATATCTTGCTCTCTCATTGACGATCTCCAAGAGTTATGGAGAGGTATTAATGTCATTGATGTATCGAAAAGCATCAATGAAAGACATATTACGGTTCGTGGCATTGTGGCTTGGACTATTCATGATTTTCCAAGATATGGTGTTTGTTCAGGTATTGATGTAATTTTTTTATTCAATATGCATACAAATAAATGTGATTTAATCTAATTATATTTTTATCGTTTTCATGATCCAAGAATATCTACTAAGGGTTATAAAGCTTGTCCATATTGTGGTGATTGGTTGAGATCAATCCATAGTAAGAATCTCAACAAAAATATTTATCTTTGACATCGATGATTCTTGTCTGACGATCATCCATTAAGATCTAAAAGAGAAGCGATACATTTTAATGAAAACCTTGAAACAGGTCAATGTCCAAAACCTATGACGCCTATGGATTGGTATAATAAATGGACAGATGGACCTCTGATAGAGCCAGAATCAGAAATCTTCAGTGATGATGAAGATAATGAGTATGTGAAGAGAGGTGAAGGAAAATCGGCACTCGTAGAGAAGATATCAATATGGTATTCTTTGGAGTATTGGAAAGAGTTAAAAGTATGTCATCTTCTTGATCCTATGCATATATTCAAGAATATTGGTTATTCACTATGGAAGAATCTTCTTGGACTAAAATATATCATAACATCAAGGACATATTTGAAAGATCAAAACTCAAAACCAAAGTTATGGCCAGTTTTTGATAGACATTGACAGGAAACAACTTATGCACTTGCTCCTTGGGTACTTACAACAAAAGAGATATAGACTATCAACAATAGGATTCAATTGATTCAGACCCCTACAAGATATGGAGCATCTTTCCAAAACATGTTTATTATGGATGATAAGAGCTTATCTAGGTTAAAGGCCCATGACTGTCATAACTTTTTGAAACATATTTTACCTTTGGTTATTGATGGATGTACAACGAAAGGAGTACGAGATGTGATCTATCATCTTGGATCGCTTATAAGGTAATTATGATACTTTTATATTTAATATATATGAATATTTGATATCTTTTATTTTTTAATTAACTTCTTTATAATTTTTTTTATGATATGTATAGGTGCATTACATCAAAAGAGATCGACAAAAACTCGATCCCACAAAAAAAATGTGAATGCAAAGAGCTACTATGTTTGATGGAGAAAGAGCTTCCTACTTCATTTTTTGATATTTAGGTTCATTTATTAGTCCATCTTGTAGATGAAATAGAGATTGCAGGTGTTGTCAACACTCGATGGATGTTTTGGGTCGAGCAATTTATGGGAATATTAAAAGGTTATGTGCAACAAAGAACGAAACTAGAAGGATCCATGGCAAAGGGTTGGATGCTTGAAGAGTGCATGGATTATGTTAGTGAGTACCTTGAAAGAGTTCATGAAGAGATGAGGTATTATCAAGTAAGGGAGTTCCATTTTTATTTACATTTCAAGAAAAAAATGATGTTTCTACTTTTGTAGCATATAATAGCGAATGCATGCAAGCATTCCTTAACGAGTACGAACAGGAACTTCAAAATCTCCGAAGTAAAAGGCGAAGAAACAAAAGATATAGACATAATCTCGATAATAATGAGATTACAAATATATCTTCTTTCACTGATTGGCTATATAGTCGTTTGCAACGTGCCAACGCAAATAATGAAGAAATCTCAGATGAGCAGAGAAAGTTAATGATAGGTTGTGAATGAAAGGTAATTTTAATTTAATTATATTTTGTTTTTTTCATATATGTATATTAGTTTCTATTTACTAATTTAATTTCTTTTGCAGGCTCGAATGTTCACTAATATGTGGGCTTTTGGATAGCATATTAGAATCAAAGCCATTGATTCTTTACGTAAAACAGAGGATTCTAGTATTGTTGCTTCTTTCAAGCAACTATCACGTGCTAGCTCAAAAGATACGAACCTTATCGATAGCAAACTTGGTTATGTGGGAACTATTGTTGGTATCTACGAAATATTATTTCGTACATTCAAACAAGTAGAAAAAAGTTTATATTTTTTATGATAGAGTTAGTTATTTTTTAACCACCTAATAATGGGTTTTTGTTTTTATATATTTTGATAGGTCATTTTGAAGGTTGATTGGTTTCGAGCTGAGTATAAAGGTAGTTTAAGAAAGGAATTATCTGGGTTTTGGGCAATTGATTCTTCCAAGGTAATGCGATCTACTAAAGAACCATATATTCTTCCTAGGCATATTGAACAAGCATTTTTTTAATAAAAACCCAGATGCTCACCCTTGGTGGCAAGTCATTCATGTTCAACCTAGAGATAGGTCATTGTTTGAACAGTTTATTGTTAGAGAGCTCGAAGAAAGTCTTCTTGATGATTCACCATCAGATATTGATACATCAACATTTGAAAGAGAAATTAGAATCATTATACATGATAATGATACTAATCTTTTTTATGAAGAGGATAATACTCTACATGTTGATTCTACTGATGATCAAGAGGAATTACTAGAAATCGATATTAATCCATCAATAGATGATGTGACTCATGAGAACATGGATTTAACAATAGAAGAAATAAATGAAATCAATAAGGATAATGAAGATGAGACTATATTGATAACTTACCAAAATGATGGCAATAATGAAAACATATGAGCAGATTAGATAGTAAATTCTACTCTAGTTATTGATCAATAACTTGAATCTTTTGAATGGATATCAGATAATATATTCTTTATTCAACTTGAATATCGATGAATCTTACTAGAGAGATGAAATCATGTTCTTTTAAGTTAGAACATGAAGCTCGGGGGTATGCCTAATTATTTTATATATAGCTTTATCTTCGAGGAGCAAATTTTTCTCATGTATGTATGCATATGTGTGTGTATTCATGTGTATCATATGTATACATGTGTTAGTATGCATATATATGTGTTTCACGTATATTTATGTGTGTGCATGTGTGTGATACATGTATACATGTGTTAGTATGCATACATGTATATATGCATATGCATTTGTGTAAAATATTCATGTATTCATGTAATATATGCAAGTGTTTACAATTGTGTATGCATGTATATGTATACATGTGTGCATGTAGGCATGTATATGTGATGTGTACATGTATATATGTATATGTGTATATGTGTATATGTGTAAATGTGTACATGTAAATATGTATACATGTATATATATTTATGTGTGCATTTAGACATGTATGTGTGATGCATAATGTATCTACTCCATTTTATATTTATGTATGTGTATCTACATGATGTGTATATATCTCTATATATATTATGATCCTTGTTGATTCGAGTAGCTATATATAGAGGCATAAAGTTGGGAGGAGAGAGATCCCTCTAGTAGGACATCGAAGGAATAGATGCAATGTGTACATATAGTTCAATCATATGCTAAAAGGCTGAATTAGAGTTTCTAAATTAGGGGTTTTGAAACCCTAATATCAAAATTAATGTTTTCAAATTAGGATATATATATATATATATATATATATATATATATATATATATATATATATATATATATATATATATATATATATATATATATATATATATATATATATATATATATATATATATGCATGTGTGTGTATGTATGTGTATCTATATGTGCGTATGCATGTGTTGTGTGTGTGTGTATGCATGTGTATATGTATATGTGCATGTAAATATGATTATGTGAGTCTATGTGTATGTACATATGATTATGTATGTGTATGTGTATGTGAGTATGTGTATGTGTCTATGTGTGTATTCATTATATGTGTGTAACTGCATGCATGTGTATGTGTGTGTAAAAATGTGCATGTATGTGTGTGTATGTATAAATATGCATGTATGTGTATATGTGTGTAAATGTGCATGTATGATGTATATGTGTGTGTATGCATGTATTTGTACCTCTAGTCTCACTCTTTTTTCTCTCTATCTCTCTCATATACATACATACATACATAAACACACATACTCATATGAACATATATATACATAAAAGCAATGTGTATCGTGCATTATCACGAGGATGAGCCATAAGTGTTTGCATCTCTTTTAGACACTACTTATGTGAACATCCTGTCCCAAAATCTGTCTCAAGTGAATTAAGTACATATTTTTTATCCCTCTCATCATGCTCACTACAAAAATAAAAAAATCATGTAAATAAAACATAAGATATTTATTTCAATTTATATGTGAAATTTATACTTCCACTGTAAGTGGACAAGGTGCAGGTAAGAGCCACATAATGCTCACATTCTTCTCTTGAACTCCAATCCATTCCCTATGTACACAATGTTCCCCTCTGGCTCTATATCGCACTCTAGCCCTAAGGTGTCTATGCATGTCCTCATAGGCACCTGTGCTCTGCTATCATGATCTTGAGGTGGTATAGGTGTCCTGAAAATAGATAGATATAAATAAATAAAAATATGTGTTATAATATCATTAAAAAATTGTGAAAAAAAAACATACCTATGAGCAGATAGCTATCTTCCTACATGTGGAGTTGCAGAAGAGCCCTCCTCAGATCGCTAGGTAAGCATATGGATCGTATAATCCAACTCATAATCAGTCATCTCTGAGTACTCATGCATGATGATCCCTAGAGTATCAGGTGGAACTCTTGCTCTCATAAGACTTTTTATGAGAGTGATTTTCACCTTTCTCTCTCTACTAGGATCCATAATACCTGTACATATAAAACAAAATGGGTTAGAAATCAATATATATACATGTACATATGTATGTGTGTATATGTGTATGTAGGTGTATATGTGAGTGTGTGTATGCATGTAAGCATGTATGTATGCATATGCATGTGCATTATGTATGCAAATGTATGCATGTGTCTGTATGTGTGTGTGTATGCATGTAAGTATGTATGTATGCATATGCATATGCATTATGTATGCATGCATGTGTATTTGTGTGTGTATGTGTCTCTATGTGTGTGTATGCATATATATATATATATATATATGTGTGTGTGTGTGTGTGTGTGTGTGTGTGTCTATGTGTCTATCTATGCATATATGTTTGTATATACGTGTGTATATGTTATATGTGTCTATATGCATGTGTATGTATGTATCTAAATGTGTGTGGATGTGTGTATGTGTGTGTATGTGTGTGTGTAAGTGTGTATGTGTCCATGTGTGTATGTGTGTGTCTATGCGTGTATATATGTGTGTATCTGTATATATATGTCTATATGCATGTGTATGTGTGTGTGTAAATGTGTGTGTATGTGTGTTTGTGTGTGTGTAAGTTTGTATGTGTCTATCCGTGTATGTGTGTGTTTATATATGTGTGTGTATGTGTGAGTGTGTGTCTAAGTTTGTATGTGTCAATGTGTGTATGTGTGTGTGTGTGTCTATGTGTGTAAGTGTGTGTGTGTGTCTGTATGTTTGTGTGCATGCATGTGTAAGTGTGTCTGTGTATGTGTGTGTGTAAACCTATGTGTATATGTGTGTGTATGTGTGTATATGTGTGTATGTGTCCATGTGTGTGTATGTATCTATGTGTGTGTATGTGTCTATTTGTGTATGTGTATGCATGCAAGCATGTATCTATGCATATGCATGTGCATTATGTATGCATATGTGTGTGTATGTGTATGCATGCAAGCATGTATCTATGCATATGCATGTGCATTATGTATGCATATGTGTGTGTATGTGTGTGTATGTCTGTGTATGTATGTGTATGCATGTAAAAATGTATGTATGCATATGCATTATGTATGCATATGTATGCATATGTATGCATATGCATATGCATTATGTATGCATATGTATGCATGTATGTGTATGTGTGTGTATGTCTCTTTATGTGTGTGTGTATGCATATATATGTGTGTGTGTGTGTCTCTCTCTACGTGTGTGTGTGTGTGCCTATGTGTGTATATGTATGTGTGTATGTGTGTGTATGCATGTAAGCATGTATGTATGCATATGCATGTGCATTATGTATGCATATGTATGCATGTGTGTATGTGTGTGTATGTCTCCCTACATGTGTATGTGTGTATGCATATGTATGCTTGTGTGTGTATGTGTGTGTATGCATGTAATTATGTATGTATGCATACGCATATGCATTATGTGTGTATGTGTGTGTGTATGTGTGTGTGTATGTGTGTATGCATGTGTATGTGTGTGTAAATCTATGTGTATATGTGTGTGTATGTGTGTGTATGTGTGTATGTGTGTGTGTGTCTATGTGTGTGTATGTGTGTGTGTGTCTATGTGTGTGTATGTGTATCCATGTATCTATGCATATGCATGTGCATTATGTATGCATATGTGTGTGTATGCATGTAAGTATGTATGTATGCATATGTGTGTGTATGTGTGTGTATGCATGTAAGTATGTATGTATGCATATGCATTATGTATGCATATGTATGCATGTAGTGTGTGTATGTCTCTCTCTATGTGTGTGTGTATGCAGATATGTGTGTGTATGTGTGTGTGTATGTGTGTGTGTGTCTATGTGTGTATGTGTATGTGTGTATGCATGTGTATGTGTGTGTATGCATGTAAGCATGTATGTATGCATATGCATGTGCATTATGTATGCATATTTATGCATGTGTGTGTATGCATGTAAGTATGTACGTATGCATATGCATATGCATTATATATGCATATGTATGCATGTATGTGTATGTGTGTGTATGTCTCTTTACGTGTGTGTGTGTGTGTGTATGCATATATATGTGTGTATGTGTATGTGTGTATGTTGTATACGTCTGTATGTGTGTATGAATTTAAGCATGTATGTATGCATATGCATGTGCATTATGGATGCATGTGTGTGTATGTGTGTATGCATGTAATTATGTATGTATGCATATGCATATGCATTATGTATGCATGTATGTGTATGTGTGTGTGTATGTCTCTATATGTGTGTGTATGCATATATGTGTGTGTATGTGTCTATATGTGTGTGTATGTGTGTGTATGTGTGTGTATGTGTGTGTGTCTATGTGTGTATGTGTGTGTGTATCTATGTGTGTATTGTTGATATATTTAGGTAGTGATGTGTGTGAACACACTAGGACCGCGGGAGCACTTTTTTCCCTCGTTAGGAGGTTTTTTCCCTCGGCTTGTATATACGCCTATTGCCCTAATGGGCTACTTATCTTTTGTACATTCTCTAGTAATACATTATGTATTGTATGTTGTGCTCCAAGCTTCTTCTTCTTCCTTGTATTGTTTGCATGCTTCCGCAGATGTCTAACTCCAACAATTGGTATCAAAGCAAGTTGCTGCTTCATCTAGGGCATCCTTGACACTTCTTTGATTGCAGTCTCAGAATCGCACGAAGGAATATACAAGTTTCGGTTCCAAGTATAAGCATCTCAAAGTCTGCTACAGGTCTAGCAAAATTTGTTTGGGCACATATGTTCAACTTTTTGAGATACAGTCAATTTTCTGCATCAAGGTATTTTAGTCATCGGCCATGGTTGAAAGCAGTGATGTATTTTGTATGTTGGCTGTTGAGGATAAGTTGGATGGTACCAACTACCCGTTATGAGCTTATATGATGCATGTATTGGTTGCAAAAGGACTGTGGAACATTATGCAGGGTCTTGAAAAACGTCCTATCACACTTGCAACTGTTACAACTGCAGGTACTAAAGCTGATGCAGAAGGTGTCGAAGATGATGATATTCTGCATATTCTTGTTCGTGCTGCAGTTTCTGCGGCACCTACTATAGAGCAAATTTGTTGGGATGGCAGAGATGCCCAAGCACATGCATTGATAGTTTTGTCTGTCAAATGTGCCATTATTCCTCCCATTCACTCTTGGAGAACAACTAAGGATGCTTGGGATACACTTACCACATTGTACCAAGCTACGAATGAGGCTCGTGTTGCTTACCTTGGAAAAAATTTGGAGAGTGAGCATATGAATGAAGGTGATTCTATAGATAGTTTTCTAACAAAGATCAAATACTTGAAGGAACAGTTGATTTTTGTTGATGAGGTTATACCAGATAGCTCACTTGTGCAGACTGTTCTGAATGGTCTTCCTGATTCATATCAGAGTTTTGCTTCTACTCTTCGGTTAATGATGAAAGGCAATCCAAATGCCTTGTCATTTGAGGAGTTAGTCTCTATTCTATTGCAGGAAGACCAGTCCAGGCAGAACAGGTCCATTATGTGTGTTGAAGATCAAGCTTTTCTGGCTAGTCAGAAGGGCAAAGGAAAATGGATCTCTTCAATTAGTCAGCAGAAATCTGCAAATGCTGCACATTCAAAGAAGGAAGATAAAGATGAGAAGAAATCAGAAAAACAAAAATTGTTTTGCAAGTACTGTAAAGGGATTGATCATATCATAAAGAACTGTCCAAAACTGGCTGCTAAAGAGGCAAAGAAGAAAGAGGCTGGAATGGTTGTTGCAGAGGCCTCTACACCAAAAACAGAGTCTGCTAATCTTGTGCAGGAAGAAGAATGGGCATTTACTACTCTCTGCAGTTTTGACCCATCTTCTCATGAGCAGTGCATGTCTGCAGTAGACTCAGATGTTTGGTATTTTGATAGTGGGGTGACCAAACATATTACCTCGCAGTGAAGTTTCTTCTCTTCACTCGAGCCGGCCCCTACAAGGAATACTGTTACATGTGCCAACAACTCCTCTTATCCTGTTATGGGAGTTGGTAAGATCATTTTGACTACTGCTGATGGTAGTTCTTTCACTTTGTCATATGCTTTATTTGTGCCAGGGATTAAGAAGAATCTGTTATCAGTTTCTGCATTAGCCAAGATTGGCTTGGTTGTGAAATTTGTTGATGATAGGTGTACAGTTCATGATCTATCGAATGGCGATGTGATTATTGCTTCTAGCATTTTATGTCGTGGGCTATATAAGCTCATAGACTATGAAAGATCTCTGAATGATTCGGCATGTGCAGTACATGATTCTTAGGCTATGTCAAATGTAAAGCTTTGGCATGCATGCTTTGGTCATCTGATTTTGCTAGTTTGCTACACCTGCAAAAATTTGAAATGCTGTCCTCTTTGCCCAAACTTGAGGCACCCGGAAAACATGTTTGTGAAGGCTGTATTTTGGGCAAAACGCAACGTTCCTCATTTCCAAAAGATGGTTCAGTTTAGGCTACTCAAAAATTGCAACTTGTACATAGTGATGTTTGTGGTCCTATGTAGACACCTTCTTCTGGAAATTATCTTTACTTCGTGACTTTCATTGATGATTTTTCCAGGCATGCATGGGTATATCCATTGAAGGTAAAGTTCGAAGTGTTCACGTGCTTCAAACAATTTTTGGTTTTGGCTGAAAATCTGTCATGTAAAATGGGCACCCTCCGTTCAGATTGAGGGGGGGGGATATATGTCTTCTGATTTTAATGCATTTCTAGCTGAACGTGGGATAAAACACGAGTGTATAATGCCATATACGCCTCAACAGAATGGATTTGCTGAATGAAAGAATAGGTCACTCATGGAGACGGCGAGATGTATGGTCAAGAGTCTGGCTTTACCACATAGTTTCTAGCTTGATGATGTCATGTGTGCAACATATGTACTTAATAGGTTTCCCACTAAAGCACTACAGTCTATCACTCCATATGAGGCTTGGCATGATCGCAAGCCATCTGTTGCTCATCTGCATGTTTTTGGTTGTTTGACATGTGCATTAGTGCCTGAACAACATCGCAGAAAATTGGATGATAAAGCAGTAAAATTTATTTTTGTGGGGTACAGTTCTGAAAGTAAAGGCTATCGTCTATATCATCCCCAGACTAAATGCATTCTGGTTAGCTGTGATGTTGTTTTTGTGGAAGATGCTATTCAGCCATTGCTTTCATGTACTAAGGAGACATTTGTTAGCTCCAAAGACATGTATGATACTTTGCTGCCTCTTTTTATAGGTGGACAGTCTAGTGATGGTCCCAATGAGGCAACTTCTCAGCCTTTGCAGGTTTCATGTGATGATGCAGATCATTCCATTTCTGATGCAGATTTACATGATGCACTAGTTGATGAGAGAGCTGGTATTGAGCAGGCAAAAACTATGCCAAAATGGCTAGTGCAGACTTTGCGTGATAGCAAATTAGATGCACCTCTATCATATCGTACTCGTTCATGCTCTCATAGTGGCTCGTTTGCATCAGATTGCTATGCTATGGCAGCATCTAGTCTCTACGATGAGAATGCGCCTGTTTCATTTGATGAAGCACAAAATTCAGAAAATTGGATGGCTGCTATGCAATCTGAATATGATGCTATAATGAAGAATGGTACTTGGTCTTTGTGTGACTTGCCTCCTGGCAAGAAGGCCATTGGCACTAAGTGGGTTTACAAGCTGAAGCATAAGCCTAATGGAGCAATTGACAGGTATAAGGCTAGGCTTGTTGCAAAGGGTTATGCGTAGGAAAGAGGCATTGATTTTGATGCGACCTTTGCACCTACATGTCGTATGACTATTGTTCGGAGCATCTGTGCACTTGCAACCCATCATGGTTGGAATGTACATCAGTTGGACATTAAAACAACATTTTCGAATGGTGAATTGCATGAAGAAGTGTATGTTTTTTAGCCCCGTGGCTTTGTGTAGAAAGGGCATGAAAAAAGGTGTGCAAGTTAAAGAAGGCATTATATGGTTTAAAGCAAGCACCACGTGCTTGGTATGAGAAGATACATGCCTATTTGATTGCACATGGTTTTGAGAACAGTCCAACTGAAAGCACCTTATATGTTAAGCGTGCTAATGATGTGCTTCTGATCATTGTTGTCTATGTTGACGACATGCTACTCACTGGTCCTATTGAGAAGCATATTGCTGATTTTAAGGCTTATTTGCATGCCTCATTTGAAGTATTTCGATGGCGATGCACCACAGTGCGCTCTCTTTTTCGAGAGGTCCACGACGATATGCTCGGAGTAGAAAACCGAGCTCCTGAGGCCGCACACAGTACTCCGCACAGAGGTTGTAGAATACACAGAAAACACAGTACACAGGGAGCACGAAGACAGACTTCTTAGGTCTTACAAATGCGGTCAAACTTACAGTCTGTGACTGACCAGGCCACTATATGTTTTATTAAAGAACATATACAAAGAAGTGTTCGGTGGCCATTTGGCCTTTCACATGGACACTAACGGTAACAATCTCCCACTAAAGGCCAATATGGCCAGAGTAACTATGGGAGAAAAAATAAAGAATGATAAAGAATACCTGAGTGTAAGTATACAAACTATACCTCCCACCTGATGGGCATATTACACAGTATACAAGTGGCTGCGTAAGATCAAGAATCAAGTAACCCCCACCAAATGACAACAGTGTCGAAAGCTATCCTGTGGTAGAGCTTTAGTCAAAGCATCTGCAGCATTATCGCGAGTGTGAACCTTCTCAAGAATAATGCTCTCAGTGGCTAAGCAATCTCTAATGAAGTGATACCTCACCTCAATGTGCTTGGTCTTTGCATGATAGACCGGATTCTTAGCCAAAGCAATGGCACTCTGACTATCACTAAGCAAGTGAGGTACATGCTGAGGTAAACCCATATCACAAGCAAGATGAGAAAGCCACAATGCTTCCTTACATGCCCAATGGCTGAATAGCATCTTCCACAAAAACAACATCACGACTAACCAGAATGCGTTTAGTCTGTGGATGATACAGACGATAGCCTTTACTTCCAGAACTGTACCCAACAAAAATACATTTTACTGCTTTATCATCCAATTTTCTGCGATGTTGTTTAGGCACTAATGCATATGGAAAACAACCAAAAACATGTAGATGAGCAAGATATGGCTTGCGATCATGTCAAGCCTCATATGGAGTGATAGGCTGTAGTGCTTTAGTGGGACACCTGTTCAGTACATATGCTGCACACATGACAGCCTCAAGCTAGAAACTATGTGGTAAAGCCTGACTCTTGACCATACACCTCGGCATCTCCATGAGTGACCTGTTCTCTCGTTCAGCAACTCCATTCTATTGAGGTGTATACGGCACTGTACACTGGTGTTTTATCCCACGTTCCAGAAATGCATTAAAATCAGAAGACATATATTCCCCCCTTGATCAGAATGGAGGGTGCCCATTTTACATGCTGACAGGTTTTTAGCCAAAACCAAAAAATGTTTGAAGCACATGAACACTTCGACTTTGCCTTCAATGGATATACCCATGCATGCCTAGAAAAATCATCGATGAAAGTCACAAAGTAAAGATAATTCCCAAAAGAAGGTGTCTGCATAGGATCACAATCATCACTATGTACAAGCTGCAATTTCTGAGTAGCCCGAACTGAACCATCTCTTGGAAAGGACGCAAGCTGCATTTTGCCCAAAATACTACCTTCACAAACATGTTTTCCAGGTGCCTCAAGTTTGGGCAAAGAGGACACCATTTCAGATTTCTGCAAGCATAGCAAACTAGCAAAATTCAGATGACCAAAGCGTGCATGCCAAAGCTTTGCATCTGACATAGCCTGAGAATCATTTATTGCACATGCCAAATCATTTATAGATCTTTCATAATCTATGAGCTTATACAACCCATGACATAAAATGCCAGAAGCAATAATCACATCGCCATTTGACAGATCATGAACTATACACCTGTCATCAACAAATTTCACCACCAAGCCAATCTTGCCTCATGAAAGACTCATGGACATGTCCAACCAGGACTTGAACTCAGGACATCCTCCTACAACTTCAAGGCGTCAGCCACTAAGCTGACGCCTTCATATTTTATCCACACTATATCTTCTCCCCACTCATGTAAAGCACTTGTGTGTCTAAACCAATGTCTTCGAATCAGCAAAGGAAATCCTATAGTTACTTGTAGAAGTCTCAAAATAAGAAAATACATGGTTAAAATTTTACCTTGGACTAGGACATTGTATAGTAAGCACCACATCAAGTGGCTTCACTCTGCTCTGATCAACCATAGTGACAATAAAGTTGGCACACCTTGAAGGATGGATTCCAAGTTTTTCCATTGTATACTCTAGCATTAGGTTTATACCCAACTCACCATCAACAATTACTCCTTTGAACACTTGCCCCTTTATCCTCACTGATAATCTAAGAATCTTATAATATGTAAGGGGGGATTCCCCAACAACTTCATCTCCTCTTAATGTGCCATTCTTTGCAATCAAGGTTGAGGTTGATAGGTTAATGATCTACAATGTTTCGGATCTAAAATTGACATCCATTCTCAAGGGTTTGAATACAGTTACTTCTTTTCTTATTGATTTTAAGAAAGTGGAAGCTTTTGATTCATTCAGTTCCTTAGGGTTGTATCAGTCTTTGTTAGGAGGCCATCGATAGCATATACTTTTTTACTAACTTTGTATATATATCCAAAAATATTTTTGACATTCTAAGTATCGATGTATAGAAGCCTTTAGGTTCAAGATGAATTTTTTAACTTCTATTCCTATGAAACCCGATAGCTCCACTATGTTATATATTTGTCCTATACATTTGATAGTCATTTGGAGTTCCTAAAATGAGAGGGAGAGAGCAATTGAGTGTATTTCTTGTATGAAGAACTTATTTGCAGGACGAACGATGTATCTATAGAATCTGCAATGCAAAAGTTGCACTATTGCGTAATATCTTTCCTTGATTAATGAAAATCTATTTTTCAATGTCAATCATTGTGTTCATATAGTCTATATTCGATGCACCTTTTTTGTAATTACTACGGTGTTATATTTTCTAAGCTCCGAGTGATGATATCTACCAAATTAGTAGTATGTGTAGTATGGATATATGGGAATAGAAACACATGTTTTGACCATTCTAGTTAGAATCTTTGTTCCTTGAACTATATTTGCACTTAATGATAATTTTACTTGCACTTAATGATAATTTTACTGCAAACATTGGCGACCAACATGAGATAGGGTGCCCATGTTGAGCATAGAATATAGGAAATTCTTTGGGTTCATTTAATCAAGGCATGTTTTGACCATGCCAATGTGTTTTGATACTTGGTTTTCTCATTTTATCGAAGAATAGGAGAAGTTAGCCGCAATAGAGAACTCCATATTTAGAGCAAGAAAAGGTTATGGTAGTGCAATTTTGGGTAGTGTATGTATTCGAGAATGATTGCTTTTGTTGGTGGAGAAAGGATTAGTTTTGTACCCATTGATTACGCAACTCTTAGAGGTATAAGTAGCATTTCAGGCCACAAAGTTGTAGGTGTAAGGGGCATGAAAGAGGTGGTCAAATGGAGAATCAAAGAGACACACAGTAAGAAACCCTGGGTTTCTTGTGCAGTGCCAGGTCTTTTTGACTTCATCTGGCATGCAGTTGAAGCAAAAGCCATGAGTATAGCAAGAGGAGCATAATCCAATTACAAATACTGTTAATCCAGACTAAGGTGATGGTAATTGTTGTATATTATTGAACAATACATTGCTAAAGTGTTATATTATTAATGTATTAATATGTTTTTGATGTTTCTGATATAGCAGCTGAAGGTTCATGAGGAGCGTGCAAGGCGTGAAAGGGCGGACATCAATAATCCGAATAATTATTATTTAGCTTGTAAATAAACTTGCGTAGAAGGTTCTATTGTTTAAAAAAGTAATGATTAGCATAAGGATCATTGTAGACCGTAGTTTCTGTTATTGAAAGCAATGGCTTTCTATAAAAGTTATCAACTTTTCGTTTCACGCTTGCTTTTCAAAGCCGCCCTCTTGTAACCACTCTTTTCGACGTAATCAAAATTCCTATAAATACATGCACTCTGTGGACTGTTGAAACAGAGTGCATGGGGGGAGATTGCACCCAATCTTGCGTTCGGTCTCGTCTCTTGTTGCCTCTATTTTCTGTGTGTTTTTCTGCGTCCGTAATCTCTGTATGCGCGTGAGCAAGAGCCTGACAACAATGGTATCAGAGCTCTGCACGCGTCAATACAGAGGGTTCTGTTCTCTGTTCGCGATTTTGAATTCCGATTCCATCTCCATCTCCGTCTTTGTCTTCGTCTTCGGTTTCTGTTTCTGTTCCTGTTTCGTCTTCGGTTTTGGTTTCGGTTTCTGTTCCTGTTCCTGTTTCATCTTCGGTTTCGGTTTCGGTTTCGGTTTCTGTTTCTGTTTCTGTTCTTGTTCCAAAACCAGAACCTACGTTTTCACCTACGTTTACTCCGGCTTACTCCGTTTTCACCTACGTTTACTCAGCGTCGACTAAGGCAAAGAACTTAGGCAATAACTTAGGCAATACATTGGCACCCAAGGCTCCCTTGGCTGCGCGCGAGGCAATTTTAATTTTTGAGTGGTATTAGAGAGGTTTAGAGTCCCTAAGGTAGGAGGATTTGAACCCACAACCTCCTACTTTCAAGTGAAGTACTTTGACCACTCCACCATCTCTTGAAGTTGTACTCAAGTTCTCTTTATTTATTACTTGTGAAAGGCGCGCGCGTCGATTTCAAAATTGGACCCAAGAAAGAATCAAGTGTATCTCTCAATCCGTAGGTCGGATTGAGGCGTGTAATATACCGTTGGAAAGCTCTCGGAACGAACTTTCCAATGAGCTAGCTTGGAAGTGTGAACTCCTTCAAAATCCTTGGGTGGCACTTGATTGAGTGTTCAAGATATCAAGCAAGGTTGAGAACACGGGATCGAGACACCAAGGTTGCAAACAAGAAGGTTCAATACACCAAGGTTGAGAGCAAGGGTCCAAGAGCACCATGGAAGATTTCTGTAATTCACCTTTACTTGGAGTTTCATTCGAGCAAGAGTTAGAGATTATGAACCAAGAACTTCAAGCACTTCAACAAGCCATACAAGGACGTTATGCTATGCTTCAATTTGACGGACGAAAAGATGGCCGCTTTGTCTTATCATGGCTATCCCTATTCAACGATTTCTTTTCCGATGAGTTATATTCAGAAAATAAGAAAATCGAGTTTGCCACTAATTATTTGGTAGGAAGAGCGCAGCAATGGTGGAATGATCTTTGTCATAGTGCAGATTGTCCACTCACCTGGAAGGCTTTTCAAGAAGAGTTTAAGGATTCATTTCTACCTTTAAAGTTTACCCTACATGTTTGATAATTGTGATGCATTTACATATTGAATTTAGTCCATAGGAGCATATTCAAGTTTTGCTTGCCCAAATTCATTAGAAAGACTATGTCCGCATCTCACAGATACTTTTAATAACTTAACACCTCCATGAACATTTCCATGCATGTGTTTTTACATGGAACATGCCTATGTTTTTTTTTCGTTCAGTGATGAAACATGTGACTGGCTATCCATGTTTATTATTTTATCAACTGAGGTCAGTTGTCTTTTCAACTGAGGGGCATGTTATGAATTATGGAATATGTTGAACAAGTAATTGTTGGAGTGTTAAATTATTAATGTATTATGGAAGATGTTGGCCAATGCATTGTTGGATTGAAATATAAAATAGCCAATGCATTGTTGGATTGTCACATGAAATATGTTGAACACTGCATTATAATTGTTAGAGTGTTGAATTATTTTATCAACTGAGGTCAGTTGCTTGTCAACTGGGAGGCATGTTGTATATTATTGAACAATACATTGCTAAAGTGTTATATTATTAATGTATTAATATGTTTTTGATGTTTCTGATATAGCAGCTGAAGGTTCATGAGGAGCGTGCAAGGCGTGAAAGGTCGGACATCAATAATCCGAATAATTATTATTTAGCTTGTAAATAAACCTGCGTAGAAGGTTCTATTGTTAAAAAAAGTAATGATTAGCATAAGGATCATTGTAGACCGTAGTTTCTGTTATTGAAAGCAATGGCTTTCTGTAAAAGTTATCAACTTTTCGTTTCACGCTTGCTTTTCAAAGCCGCCCTCTTGTAACCACTCTTTTCGACGTAATCAAAATTCCTATAAATACATGCACTCTGTGGACTGTTGAAACAGAGTGCATGGGGGGAGATTGCACCCAATCTTGCGTTCGGTCTCGTCTCTTGTTGCCTCTATTTTCTGTGTGTTTTTCTGCGTCCGTAATCTCTGTATGCGCGTGAGCAAGATCCTGACAACAGTAATCAAGCAAGCATGAAGGAAGGGGTTGCAGAGATTCTTCCCTTAATCCTAGTGGATGAGGACTGGTAGACTTGACAGATTCCTATGGTGATGGTTGTTCCAGGCCATTGTATTACCAGAATATACTTCAATCAATTAATTGACAAGATAGACAATGACCTAGATGTTCATGTTTGGTTATTTGATACATAGTATGCTTTGTTGAAAGACGGGCAAGGTGATGCTCAAAAATATCAAGTTTTTCAAGCTACATTGAGTGATGAAGCTATCCAATGGTTGACAGAGTTTGATCCAAACCATTTTTCCAATTATAACGCTCTACATGATGCCTCCCTGTGTAGATTTTGGAAAACAAAAACTTATTTATTAGATTGTGGTATATGGTTTAACAACCCAATTAGGCTATATATGACTATGCTTCTTTATTTTGAAGCACCTTGAGATAGATTTTGGACTGAGAGAACCCTCTAGAGGACGTGATGCATGACTCATCCATTGACAGACTTAACCCTATTCTTAAAGAAAAAATTTACCTCTATGAATTGGATGGTACGAGGACTTTGGATCAAATCATCGATGCTATGAAGCAACTTGAGCGGAATTTGAAGGTGGAAAATCCATATATGTAGTAGACTTTGGATGCAACAACTCGCACTCCAATATCATCTAATGGGAAAATAAATTCTTTTAACCATATTTATTGTACTAAATGTCGAAATGCAAGACATATCAGCGTGAACTGTGCTCTCAATCAAATGTATTGTGCTATTTGTAATGTAATGTATCATAGTATGGAGCATTGTATGTTTAATGCAAGGAATATAATTTTTTTGGCTAATCATGTACAACATTGAAAAATAATAGAATTTTTTTGGCTAATCATGTACAACATGAGATTTTCCAGTCTAATGTATGGTACCACCAGTTATATGTAGGTATTATTGGACGTACGAAGATGGGCAACAATATGGGATCTAGTGGTACTACAAATTCAACATTGTTAAGATGTGTGGGCAAAACTACCAAGGCTATGGTCTAGGTCAAAAACCTTTCAATCGCATCAAAGAGAGGGTAAAAATTACTAGAAGGCTTCCAAAGGACTATAGTGTCTTTTTTTCTTGGTGTTTCGATACATTTGGCCTAATTGCTCAAAAGCATAGGATTTTGATCGAAAAAAATTAAAAGCTAAATTGAAAGCGCCAATGACAAATATGGTCACGATCTCCTGGAGAAACACAACATATACAACCAAGCATCAAGTTGGGGCTACTCAAGCCTTGCCACACTTTTCAATATCGGATCCAAAAACATAGTGTAGGGTGAAACCCGTAGCCCAGTATTCCAAAATGAGGGACCTATTGAAAGGATGATAGCTTGTGGCAACTAGGCTACTCAACATACCATTGTTGTCGAGTTTGAACAATTGGTTTGGTAGAATCTCTCTTCTTAGGAAGTGTGGTTGGGGCTTGCAATCTCTACTAAGATTGTAGACTCATGGAAGTTATTGTGTAAATCTACTATTCAAATGTAGTAAGTATAACTTTTGGCTCTAGTACTAGCTTTTAAGCAAGCATTATTAGCAAGTCTGCAATGCAATCTTCATCACCGATATTGCAAGTATCTAAAAACACAATGCTAGTTAATAAGGTAGATATGCTTGAAGATAAAGTGGTAGCTTATGTTGTTTCACTGATTATAATATGGTATAAACCTCGAAAAATTTCTAAATTATTGATTGATGGGGGTTTTGGATTCAATATTGCAACATTACCAATTTCACCAATAGATGGAGTGGACAAACATCCAACCTTCCCCATTTTATATTGGGATGGTCGAACAGTCTTAGGTTTAGCCTAATGGCTTCATTAAAGATATCTACATCAAGATATATGAAGTGACCTTTCACATTACCTTGTGGTATTTGAAATTCTAGGAAAGTGTGACAATTATAATCTACTTTCGGGACTCCCTTGGTTGAAAATGCTAAACTATAACAAGTTTAGGGATCCCAAGTAGTGACCTTTTGAAAGGGTCATAAAAAGTAGTATGTAATTCTAATTGGTAGGAATTATTAATATCCCTGGGATTATAGATTAGTGTCATTGCAACCAATGATGATGGCTATAGTCCAACCAAAGAAAGTTTCTCATGATGTTTTTGTCAAAGAATTACCCTCAATAGTGGATGATAAGTTGGATTAGATAATTTTATATATTCAAGAAGATCTTGTGGAGTCATTTAACTTGGGTTTCTAGATCAAGCCACAACTTTTTAAAGTTTGTGTAGACTTGCCTACTACCTTGCAGAGCAATATGCTTGTGCTCTTATAGGAGTTCAAAATGTCTTTACATGGGACCATTATGATAGAAGGGTCTTGATCCTTGCTTATATCAACATAAGATCCACTTAATATGAGATGCATCCCCGATAATCCAACAATGCTATCATATGAATCCGAATTTCACTAAACTAGTGAAGCACGAGTTGGATCCCTTGTTGAAGGTTGGTTTTATCATTTCAATTGAGCATTCTGAATGGGTCTCACCAATTGTGAATGTATTGAAGAAGAAAAAGCACCCTAATGTATGTGGAATATCAAGAATTAAATGTTTCCATGATACCAAACCCCTTTCCTTTACCTTTCTTGGAAACCACGTTTGGTGAAGTAGTAGATTTTGAGCTTTACTCCTTTCTAGATGGATTAAAAACTTACAAGCAGATATGGATGTAATTTTGGTTTGTCAAAATTATTGATATCCTTGAGATTATGGATCAATATCGTTGCAAGGGACAGTGATGGCTACAGTCCAACCACAAAAAAGTGTTTGATGATGTACTACATAATTTTGGTTAGTAGGAATTATTGATATCTTTGAGAGTATGGAAGGTCAATGAAATGGATGGTGATGGCTATGGTCAAACTAGAGAAAGTTTTTGATGATATTTTTGTCAAGAATTACAATGGAGAGTGGATGATGAGTTAGATTAGACAAGTATACACGTTCAGGAAGATCTAGTGGAGTCATTTAACTTGGGTTCCTTGGGAAAGCCATAACTTGTTAAAGTTTGTGTAGAATTGCCTACTACCTTGTGAAGCAATATGCCTATGATTTTAGGAGTTCAAAGATTTCTTTGCATGCAACTATTCTAATATGAAGGGTCTCCATCCTCGCTTATATCAACATAAGATCATTGGGACACCTTTTTCCTTCTTTAAGAGGCGTTTTCCTCTTGGCTTGTACATATGCCTATAACCCTAACAAGCCACCAATCTTTATACATTCAATTGGTAAAACATTTTGTATTGTGTTAATCTCCAAGCTTCTTCTTTTTTCTTGTGTTGTTCAAGTGCTTTCATAGATGTCGAAATCCAATAATTGGTATAAGAGCAAGTCACTGCTTCATCTAGGGCATTGCCAACACCCCTTCGGTCACAATCTGAAAATGACATGTAAGTTGTTAAGCATACTTTAGGCAATTAGGAGTTAAAAACAACGCTGCTTTGGGGCATCAAAATTTTGATCTGAGCTCATTTCAATCTCCAAACACACCATTATCGTGATTGTGTAGGCAGCTTTGTCCTTTGGTGTCAAATATATATACAAGTTTTGGTTTGCCAATACTAGCAACTTGAAATCCTTTAACAGGTCTTGACAGGGTGTTTATGTTTAAATTTTTTTGAGACACAATCAATTTTTTGCATCAGGATATTTATTCATTGGCCATGGCTAAAAGCAATGATGTATACCATATGTTTGCTATTGAGGGTAAGTTAGATGGTACTAATTACCCATTGTGGGAAGATATGATGCATCATGTATTGGTAGCAAAAGGGTTGTGGAATATTGTGCAAGGTGTTGAAAAACATCCTATTATGCCTACAAATATAGTTATTGAGGGTGATGCAAATGACATTGAAGATTATGATCTTCAATTTCTCGGTCCAATTGTGGTTCTTACTGCACCGATTGTAGAACAACTTTTTTGGGATGTCATAGATGCTGAAAAACATGCATTGATAGCTTTATCTATCCAATTTGTCATTATCATTCACATTTGTTCCCATAAGACAACAAAGGATGCTTGTGATACACTTACAAATTGATACCAAGCAAGAAATGTGGTTCGTGTTGCATACCTCATAAATCAGTTAGAGAGTGAGCATATGAATGAAGAAGATCCTATGGATAGTTTTTTGACAAAGATCAAAGTTTAAAAGGAGCAATTGTTTTTCATTTATGAAATCTTGCTAGATAGTTCATCGTGCAGAGTGTTCTTAATGGTGTTTTTCATTCCTATGAGTGTTTTTCTTCTACTCTTTGATTGGTGATGAAATAAAATCCAAATGCCTTGAAATTTGAAGATTGAGCCTTTGTTTTGTTGCAATAAGATCAATCCAAGCACAACAAGTCAATTATAGATGCTTTAGATCAAGCTTTATTAGCTAGTCAAAAGGGCAAAGGTAAATGGAGCTCATCTACTAGTAAGAAAAAATATGCTAATGTTGTATAATCAAAGAAGGAAGACAAAGATGACAAGAAAACAAAAAATCTCAAAAACATTTTTGCAAATATTGTAAGGCAAATAATCATGTCATAAAAAGTTTTCCTAAACTGGCTGCAAAAGAGGCAAAGAAGAAAGAGGCTAGAATGGTTGTTATAGAGGCCCCTACACCTAAAACAAAGTCTTCTTATCTTGTTAAAAATGAAAAATGGGCATTTACTACTATTTGCAACTATGAACCATATTCTCGTGAGCGGTGTATGTCTTTAGTAGACTCATATGTTTGTTACTTTGATAGTGGGGCAACCAAACATATCACCTCACAACATAGTTTCTTCAGTTCACTTGAGCCTGCCTCTATAGGGAATATTGTCACATGTGGTTAACAACTCCTTTTATCCTATGATGGGAGTTGGTAAGATCATTTGACTATTGATGGCAGTTCTTTCCTCTTATCATATGATGGGAGTTGGTAAGATAATTATGACTACTGATGGCAATAATTTCACATTATCAAATGCTTTATATATGCTAGGGATAAAGAAAAATTTGTTATCAATTTCACCATTAGCCAAGATTGGCTTGGTTTGTTTAATTTATTGATGATAGATATACATTTCATGATCTCTCAAATGGTGATGTCATTATTGATTTTGGCATTCTATGTCATAGGATATATAAGATCATATACTATGTCTATCTTATGAATGATTCAACATGTGTAGTTCGAGATTCTTGGGCTATCTAAGATGCAAAGCTTTGGCATGCATGCTTTGGTCATCTAAATTTTGTTAGTTCACTTTGGCTGTAGAAATTTTAGATGGTGCCCTATTTGCCCAAACTTAAGACACCTTGTAAACATTTTTATGAAGGTGGTACTTTGAGCAAAATATGACAATCCTCCTTCCTAAAAGCTGGTTCAATTTGAGTTGGTCATAAATTGAAGCTTGTTCATACTGATGTTCCTGGTCCTATGTAGACACCTTCATTTGGCAACTACCTTTACTTCATGAATTTTATTGATGACTTCTTGAGGCATGCATGGGTGTATCCATTCAAAGCAAATTCCAAAGTGTTTATGTTCTTCAAACAGTTCTTGGTTATGGTTGAAATTTGTTAGCATGTAAATTGGGCACCTTCCATTCTGATGGAGTGTGAGAATGGGTCTTCTAATTATAATACATTTCTGGCTAAGCATGGGATAAAACATCAACGTATAGTGCCATATGCACCTCAAAAAATGGGTTTGTTGAAGGAGAGAACATGTCCCTCATGGAAGTGGCAAGGTATATGGTCAAAAGTCAAGCTCTACCACATAGCTTTTGGCGTAATGCTTCTATGTGTGTAACATATATGATTAATAGGAATCCCACCAAAGCACTGCAATCGATCACTCCATATGAGGCTTGGCATGGTCACAAGCCATCTATTGCTCATTATTTTGTCTTTGGTTGTCTAGCATATGCATTAATGCCTAAACAACAATGCAAGAAATTGGATGATAAAGTATTGAAATGTATTTTTGTTGGGTAAAATTTAGAATGCAAAGGCTATTGTTTGTATCATATAGAGACTAAATAATCAGTATAAAAACAGGTTGTTGCTTCATCTAGGGCATCCTTGACAGCCCTTCAATCACAATCTCAGAATTGCACCAAAATTGGTGATCATACTCAGGGGCTCTGAATGTACTATTGCAATGACTATGCAACCAATTTTGTCCTCTTGTGCCAAACATATATACAGGTTTTTATTTGCTAGTACAAGTGCCTGGAAGTTTAATATAGGTTTAGTAGAGCTCAATACAGTGTTTTTGTTCAACTTTTTGAGATATGATCAATTTTCTCCATTAGGGTATTTAATCATTGGCCATGGATGAAAGCAATGATGTATTTGTATGCTGGAAGTTTAGCATAAGTTGGAAGGTACTAATTACCCATTGTGGGCATATATGATGCACTATGTATTGGTAGCAAAAGGGTTGTGGAATATTGTGAAGGGTGTTGAAAAACATTCTGCTACACCTAAAAATGTAATTATTGAAGGTGATGTAGATGGTGCTGAAGATGATGATTCCTAGTTGTTCTATGGTTCTTGTTCCACCTACTACAAAGCAACTTCTTTGGGATCGCATAGATGCACATGTACATGCATTTATAGCTTTGTCTATCAAACATGCCAATATCCCTCACATTTGATCTTGCAAGAAAATAAAAGATGTTTGGGATACTCTTACAACATTATACCAGTCAAAAAAATGTGTCTCGTGTTGCTTACCTCTGAAAATAATTGGAGAGTGAGCATATGAATGAAAGAGATTCAATGGATAATCTTTTGACAAAGATCAAAGATTTGGAGTAGTTCATTTCTACTCATGAAATTTTACCAGATAGTTCACTTGTGCAAACTCTTCTTAATGGTCTTCCAGATTCATATCGTAGTTTTGCTTATACTCTTTAGTTGGTGATGAAAGGCAATCCAAATGCCTTAAGCTGTGAGGAGTTATTCTCTATTCGATTGCAAGAAGATGCATCTAGATAGAATAGGTCAAATTATGCATGTTACAAATCAAGCTTTCTTAGCTACTCAGAAGGGAAAAGGTAAATGGAGCTCATCTAATAGTAGGCAAAAATATGCTAATGTTTCACTGTTAAAGAAGGAAGACAAAGATGACAAGAAGATAGAAAAGAAAAAACAATTTTGCAAGTACTACAAGAGAAAAATGATCATTTCATAAAGAGTTCTCCTAAATTGGCTACAAAGGAGGCAAAGGAGAAAGAGGTTGGAATGGTTGTTGTAGAGGCCTCTACACCTAAAATCGTATGCTAATCTTCTTTGGAATGAAGAATGGGCATTTTCTACTTTGTCCCATCTTCACATAAGCAGTGTATGTCTTCGATAGACTGAGATGTTTGGTACTTTGATAGTGGTGCAATTATACATATTACCTTGTAATGCAATTTCTTCAATTCACTTGAGCATGCCTCTATAAGGAAGGATTTAGTAAGATCCTAACTACATTCGATGGCAGTTACTTCAAATTGTTAGATGCCTTATATGTGCAAGGGATCAAGAAGAATTTTTTATTAGTTTGAGCATTAGCCAAGATTAGCTTGGTTGTCAAATTTTGATGAGAGATGTAGAGTTCATGATCTATCAAATGGTGATATTATTATTTCTTCTTTCACTTTATGTCATGGGTTGTATAAGCTCATAGAATATGTAAAATCTATGAATGATTAAGCATGTGCAATTCATGATTCTCAGGCTATCTTAGATATAAAGCTTTGGCACGTATGGTTTGTTCATCTAAAAATTGGTAGTTTGGTATGCCTGCATAAATTTGAAATGGTGTCCTCTTTGCCCAAACTTGAGACACCTTAACATGTCTATGAAGGCTATATTTTTGGGCAAAATGGAGTATTCCTCCTTCCCAAAAAATGGTTTGATTAGAGCTACTTATAGGTTGCAGCTTGTTCATAGTGTGTATGTGATCCTATGTAGAAAACTTCATTTGGGAACGACCTATACTTCCTAACTATTATTATGACTTTTCTAGGCATGCATGGGTGTGTCCATTGAAAGCAAAGTCTAAAGTGTTTATGTGCTTAAAAAACTTCATGGTTATTGATGAAAATATATGCTCATGTGACTATTTTGATCGAGGGGCAGAATACGTGTCTTCTCATTTTAATGCATTTTTCGATGAGTGTGGGATAAAACTTTGGTGTAAAATCCCATATAAACCTCAACAAAATGGATTTTGTTGAGGTTTATGTATACCTCAACAAAGAGGATTTTGTCGAGTACCACTCAAGTAGCGAAAGATGCACTTAACTGCCTGCTAGTGCTTAGCATATGGGCAATGCATGAATCTGCTCATTTATGAGACAACAAATTTAATATCTGGCCGAGTAATGCATAAGTAAATCAAGCATCCAATAGCCTGCTTATAGAGAATAGCATCAAATGCATCTCCAACATCTTGAAGACTCAATTGTAAACATGTCTCCATAGGAGTGGCAATAGGTTTATAGTCTTCAAGGCCAAAACACTGCACTAATGTGTCAATATATTTTGTTTGACACAAGGCCATTCCACCATCAACTTGCATAAACTGAATGCCCAAATAATGATGCAAATGCCCCAAATCATATATCTCAAATGAGGCATGAAAATCAGCCTTAAAATCAACAATATGCTTGTCATGAGGACCACTGAGCAGCATGTCATCAACATACACAACAATGATCAGAAGCACATCATTAGCACACTTAACATATAAGGTGCTTTCAATTGGACTATTCTCAAAACCAGGTGCAATCAGATAGGTATGTATCATTTCATACCAAGCATGTGATGCTTGCTTTAAACCATATAATGCCTTCTTCAACTTGCACACTTGGTTTTCATGCCCTTTCTACACAAAGCCATGGGGCTGAAAAACATACACTTCTTCATGCAAGTCACCATTCAAAAATGCAATTTTAATGTCCAACTCATGTACATTCCAACCATGATGAGCTGCAAGTGCACAGATGCTACGAACAGTGGTCATTCGGCATGTAGGTGCAAAGGTTTCATCAAAATCAATGCCTCTTTCCTATACATAACCCTTTGCAACAAGCCTAGCCTTACACCTGTCAACTATTCCATCAGGCGTACGCTTCATTTTGTATACCCACTTAGTGCCAATGGCCTTCTTGTCAAGAGGGAAGTCACATAAAGACCAGGTACAATTTTTCATGATAGCATCATATTTTGATTGCATAACAGCCATCCAATTTTCAGAATTTTATGCTTCATCAAATGAAACAGGCTCATTCACATCATAAAGACTAGAGGCAGCCATATCATAGCAATCTGATGCAAAAGAAGCACTATGAGAGCTTGAACGAGTATGATATGTCAGAGGTGCATCTAATTTGTAATCTGCATTAGAAATAGAATGATCTGCATCATCACATGAAACCTGTAAAGGCTGAGACGTTGCCTCATTAGAACCAGCATTAGACTCTCCACTTGTAAAAAGAGGCAGCAAAGTGTCATACATATCTTTGGAGTTAACTGATGTCTCCTTAGTACATGAAAGTAATGGATGAATAACATCTTCCACAAAAACATCACAACTAACCAAAATGCATTTAATCTGTGGATGATACAGACGATAGCCTGCTTTCCGAACTGTGCTCAACAAAAATACATTTCATTGATTTGTCATCCAATTTTCTACATTGTTGTTCAAGCATTAATGCATATGCCAAACAACCAAAAACACGCAGGTGAGCAACAGATGGCTTGCGACCATGCCAAGCCTCATATGGAGTGATAGACTGCAATGCTTTAGTGGGACACCTCTTAAATACATATGCTGCACAAATGACAGCCTCAAGCCAGAAACTATGTGCTAAAGCCCGACTCTTGACCATACACCTCGCCATCTCCATGAGTGACCTGTTCTTTCATTCAGCAACTCCATTTTGAGGTGTATACGACACTGTACATTGATGTTTTATCCCACATTCAGCGAGAAATACATTAAAGTCAGAAGACATATATCCCCCCGATCAAAATGGAGGGTACCTATTTTATATGCTCACACATTTTTAGACAAAACCAAAAACTATTTGAAGCACATAAACCCTTTGGACTTCACTTTCAATGGATATACCCATGCATGACTGGAAAAATCATTGATGAAAGTCATAAGGTAAAGACAATTTCCAAAAGAGGGTGTCTACATAGGACCACAGACATCGCTGTGAACAAGCTGCAATTTTTGAGTAGCTCGAATTGAACCATCTTTTTTTTGGAAAGGAGGAACGCTCCATTTTGCCCAAAATACAACCTTCCGATACATGTTTACAAGGTGCCTCAAGTTTGGGCAGAGATGACACCATTTCAATTTTTGCAGGTGTAGCAAACTAGCAAAATTCACATGACCAAAGCATGCATGCCAAAGCTTTGCATTTGACATAGCCTGAGAATCATGTACTACACATGTTGAATCATTCACAAATTTTTCATAGTCTATGAGCTTACACAACCCATGACATAAAATGCTAGAACCAATGATCACATCACCATTTGATAGATCAGGAACTCTGCATCTGCCATCAATAAATTTCACAACCATGCCAATCTTGGATAAAGCTAAAACTAATAACAGATTCTTCTTGATCCTTGCCACAAATAGAGCATCCAACAATATGAAAGAACTACCATCAACAATAGTCAGAATGATCTTACCAACTCCCATGATAGAATAAGAGGAGTTGTTGGCACATGTGATAGTATTCCCTGTAGGGGCAGGCTCGAGTGAAGTGAAGAAACTACGCTACGAGGTAATATGTTTCGTTGCCCCACTAAATCAAGTGCTGTTCCAAATGAGGCGATTTTCTCAGCCTTTAGAGGTTCCAAATGATGATGCAAATCATTCCATTTCTGATGCAAATTTACAGGGTGCACTTATTGATGAGAGGATTGACATAGAAGAGGCAAAAACTATGCCTCAATGGTTGTTGTAGACTTTGAAGGATATAAAATTGGATGCACCTTTATCATATCATACTTGTTCAAGCTTTTATAATGGTTGTTTTGCATTAGATTGTTATGCAATTATTCTCTCTACCCTTTGTGATGAGAATGAGCCTATTTTTTTTTTAATGAAGCACAAAATTCAAAAAATTGGATGGCTACTATGAAATCTAAAATGATGCTATTATGAAGAATGGTGCTTGGTCTTTATGTGATTTGCCTCCATGTAAAAATGTCATTGGCACTAAATGGGTATATGAACTGAAAGGTAAGCCTAAAGGAACAATTGACAAAAATAAGGCTAGGTTTGTTGCCAAAGGTTATGCTCAAGACAGAGGCATTGATTTTAATGAAACCTTTGTTCCCACATGTCGAATGACCACCATTCATAGCATTTTTGCACTTGCAACTCATCATGGTTGGAATGTACATCAGCTAGACATTAAAACTATATTTTTGGATGGTGATTTAAATGAAGAGTGTATGTATTTCAACCCCATGTTTTGTGCACAAAGAGCATGAAACCAAAGTGTTTAAGTTGAAAGGGCATTATATGGTTTGAAGCAAGCACCACATGCTTGCTACGAGAAGATACATGCTTACTTGCTAACACATGGTTTTTGAGAAGAATCTGTTGGAATTTGAGGTCTACAGAAGCATGCAAACAATGCAATGAAGAAGAAGAAGAAGAAGAAGAAGAAGAAGAAGAAGCTTGGAGCATAGCACACAATACTGAATGTATTACCAAGAGAATGTACAAAGGTAAGTGACCCATTAGGGTTATAGGCATATATACAAGGTGGGGGAAAAACCTCCTAAAGAGGGAAAAAAGTGTTCTTGTGATCCCAGTGCGTTCACACACATCCCCTCAGGGAGTGATGCAGTGAACAAGGAACTAGCACTCATGTATAAGGAAGTGCCAAGCTATGTGACTCAACCCATGAAAGGAAGTAAGCCCAAAGCTTTGTGAAAAGCTTCAAACGTCTCCCTAGGTAGAGCCTTTGTGAAAAGGTGTGCAATGTTCTCCTCTATGGACACATATGCCAAACTGATCTCTCCAACAGAGAACCTCTCTCTCACATAATGATAGTGCACCTCAATGTGCTTAGTGTGAGCATGGAACACAAGGTTCCTTGCAACTGCCAATGCATTCTGACTGCCAATAAAGATGGTAGTGACAGAAGAGTGATCAACACCCAAATCATCCATAAGGCATCTGAGACACACACACTCAACAATTGTTGTGAAAGTTCTCCTATACTCAACCTCACAACTAGAAGTGGCCATAGTAGGGTGCTTCTTGCTCAACCAAGATATGCATGAGCTACCAAACATGAAGCAAAAACCACTAGTGGACACACAAGTGTCATGGCAACCAACCCAGTCAAAGTCAGAAAAGACATGTGAATCTATCGGTAGTGACCCCCCTTGGGATAAAACAATCCAAGTAGCCATGTACCACTCAAGTAGCGAAAGATGCACTTAACCACCTGCCAATGCTCGACATCTTGGAAATGCATAAGCTTGCTCATATGTGAGACATCAAATAGAATATCTAGCCAAGTAATGCATAAGTAAATCAAGCATCCAATAGCCTGCTAAGAGATAACAATATCAAAATACATCTTCAGCATCATGAAGACTCGACTGTAAACCTATTTCCATAGGAGTGGCAATAGGTTTGCAATCTTCAAGTCCAAATTTTTGCGATAATGTGTCAATATATTTTGTTTGACATAAATTTAATCTGCCATGAACTTGTGTAAATTGAATGCCCAAGTAATAATGAAAATGCCCCAAATTTGACACCTCAAATGAGGCATGCACATTAGCCTTAAAATCAGCAATATGCTTCTATTAGGACTAGTGAGCAACATGTCATCAACATAGACAACAATGATTAGAAGCACATCATTTGCATGCGTAACATATAAGGTGCTCTCAGTTGGATTGTTCTCAAAACCATGCGCAATCAAGTAGGCATGTATCTTTTCATACCAAGCACATGGTGCTTGCTTCAAACCATATAATGCCTTCTTCAACGTGCACACTTCGTTTTCATGTCTTTTCTACACAAAACCAGAAGCCTAAAAAACATACACTTCTCATGTAAGTCACCATTTAGAAATGTAGTTTTAACGTCCAACTCATGTACATTCCAACCATGATGAGCTACAAGTGCACATATGCTATGAATAGTAGTCATTCGACGTGTATGTGCAAAGGTTTCATCAAAATCAATGCCTCTTTCTTGAGCATAACCTTTTGCAACAAGCCTAGCCTTATACCTGTAAACTGTTCATCAGGCTTATGCTTCAACTTGTATGCCCATTTAGTGCCAATGGCCTTCTTGCCAAGAAGTCACATAAAGACCATATACCATTTTTCATAATAACATCATATTTTGATTGCATAACAACCATCCTATTTTTTGAATTTTGTGCTTCATCAAGTGAAACAGGCTCATTCTCATCACAAAGACTAGAGGCAGCAGCCATATCATAGAAATTTGGTGCAAAAAATGCACTATGAGAGCCTGAAGGAGTACGATATTATAGAGGTGCATCTAATTTGCTATCTCGCAAAGTTTGCACCAACCATTTACTAGGCATAGTCTTTACCTCCTCTATATGAGTTCTCTCATCAACAGGTGCATCGTGTAAATTGAAGTGGAATGATCTACATCATCATGTGAAACCTGTAAAGGCTGAGAAATTGTCTTATTTTGGACCAACACTAGATTGTCTGCATGTAAGAGGCAGCAAAGTGTCATATGCATCTTTGGAGCTAACTAATGTCTCCTTGGTACATGAAATCAATTGTTGGATTGCATCTTCCACAAAAACAATATCATGGCTAACCAAAATGCCTTTAATCTGTGGATGATACAGATGATAGCCTTTGCTTTCAAGAATGTACCCAACAAAAATACATTTCACTGATTTATCATCCAATTTCCTACATTGTTGTTGAGCCACTAATGCATATGCCAGACAACCAAAGACACACAAGTGAGCAATAGATGGCTTACAACCATGCCAAGCCTCATATGGAGTGATAGGTTGCAATGCTTTAGTGGGACACCTATTAAACACGTATGTTGCACACATAACAACCTCAAGCCAGAAACTATAAGGTAAAGCATGACTCTTGACCATACACCTCACCATCTCCATGAGTGACCTATTCTTCCTTTCACCAACTCCATTCTTTTGAGGTGTATATGGCACTACACTGATGTTTTATCCCACATTCAGCCAAAAATGCATTAAAATCAAAAGACATATATTCCCCCCTTGATCAGAATGAAGAGTGCCCATTTTACATGCTAATAGATTTTCAGCTAAAACCAGAAATTGTTTGAAGCACATAAACACTTTGGACTTTGCTTTCTGTGGATACACCCATGCATGTCTGGAAAAATCATCAATAAAATTCATAAAGTAAAGGTAATTTCCAAAGGAAGGTGTCTTCATAAGATCACAAACATCACTGTGATCAAGCTGCAATTTTTGAGTAGCTCAAACTGAACCATCTTTTGAGAACAAGGAACGCTGCATTTTGCCCAAAATATAGCAATCAAAAACATGTTTACCAGGTGCCTCAAGTTTGGTTAGAGAGGACACCATTTTAGATTTCTACAGGCATATAAAACTAGCAAAATTTAGATGAACAAAGTGTGCATGCCAAAGATTTGCATCTGACATAGCTTGAGAATCATGTATTGCACATGGTGAATCATTCACAGATTTTACATAGTCTATGAGCTTATACAATCCATGACATAAAATGCTAGAAGCAGTAATGACATCACCACCTGATAGATGATGAAATATACATTTATCATCAACAAATCTTACAACCAAGCTAATCTTGGCTAATACTAAAACTCGTAATAGATTTTTCTTGATCCCTAGCACAAATAAAGCATTTGACAATGTAAAAGAACTACCACCAACAATAGTTAGGATGATCTTACCAACTCTTATGATAAGATAAGAGGAGTTGTTGGCACATGTGATAGTATTCCCTGTAGGGGCTGGCTCAAGTGAAGTGAAGAAGCTACACTGTGAGGTAATATGTTTGGTTGCCCCACTATCAAAGTACCAAACATCTGAGTCTACTTCTGACATACATTGTTCATGAGAAGATGGTTCATAATTGGAAATAATAGTAAATGCCCATTCTTCATTCTGCACAAGATTAGTAGACTCTATTTTGGGTATAGAGGCCTCTGCAACAACCATTCCAACCTCTTTCTTCTTTGCCTCTTTTGCACTCAGTTTTGGACAACTCTTTATGACATGATCATTTCCTTTATAGTATTTGCAAAACAATCTGTGTTTTTCTATGTTCTTCTCATCTCTGTCATCCTTCTTTTATTGTGCAGAATTTGCAAATTTCTACTTACTACTAGATGAACTCCATTTACCTTTGCCCTTCTGATTAGCTAGGAAAGCTTGATCTGCAACACACATAATGGACCTGTTCTACCTAGATTGATCTTCGTGCAACAGAACAAAGAGTAACTCCTCAAATGTTAAGGCATTTGGATTGCCTTTCATCATCAATTGAAGAGTAGAGCAAAACTCTGATATGAATATGGAAGACCATTCAGAATAGTCCGCACAAGTGAATTGAGGCAAGAATTCATTAGCAAAGATCAACTGCTCCTTCAAATCTTTGATCTTTGTCAAAAAAATGTCCATGGAATCTCTTTCATTCATGTACTCACTCTCCAACTATTTTTGTAGGTAAGCAACATGAGCCTCATTCCTTGCGTGGTATAAAGTGGTAAGTGTATCCCAAGCATCCTTTGCTATTTTGTAGGAGTGAATGTGTGCAAGAATGGCACATTTGAGAGACAAAACCATCAATGCATGTGCCTCAACATCTCTGCCATCCCAACAAAGTTTCTTTGTAACAGGTGCAGCAGGAATCAGAGCATGAACAGGAACCTAAAGAATATCACCATCTTCAATGCCATCTACATCACCTTCAATAATTGTATTTGTAGGTGTAATAGGATGCTTTTCAACATCCTACACAATATTCCACAATCCTTTTGCAACCAATACATGATGCATCATATAAACCCATAATGGGTAATTGGTACCATCCAACTTATCCTCAACAACCAACATATGGAATACATCATTTCTTTTAGCCATGGCCATTGAATAAAATACCCTAATGCAAAAAAAATGATTGTATTTCAAAAAGTTGAACACAACTACCCTGTCAAGTTCTGCTAAACTTGTAGGAGACTTTGAGGAGCTTATATTGGTGAATTGAAACCTATGTATATATACTTGGTACAAAAATACAAAATTGCATGCATAGGTGCTATGATAGTGCATTTGGAGGCTGAAACGAGCTGAGGTGGTGATTTTGACACCACATAGCGAAGCTATTTTGAACTCCTAATTGCCCCGAGTATGCTCATCAATTTTTGTGTGATTTTGAGATTGTGATCAGAGGGGTTTCGAAGATTCCCTAGATGAAGCAATGACCTGCTCTCGTACCAAGTATTGGAGGTTGAGGTTTGCAAAAGCATGCAAATAGCACAACGAAGAAGAAGAAGAAGTTTCGATCACAACACAAAATATTGAATGTATTACCAAGAGAATGTACAAAGATAAGTGACCCATTAGGGTTATAGGTATATATACAAATTGGGGGGGGAAAACCTCCTAAAGAGGGAAAAAAGTGTCCCAATAGTCCTAGTGTGTTCATGCACATCACTACCAAAATATATCAACAAAATCCAATTGAGACCACCTTATATGTTAAGCATGCAAATGATGTACTTATGATCATTGTTGTATATGTTGATGATATGCTACTCAGAGGTCCTAATGAGAAGCATATTGCTAAATTTAAGGATGATTTTCATGCCTCTTTGATACATCAAGTTTAAGGCATTTGAATAACTATTTGGGCATTCACTATGCAAGTTGATGGGAAAATAGCTTGTCAAACAAAATACATTGACACATTATTGCAACCTTTTGGCCTTGAAGATTATAAAATTATTACCACTCCATGGAAAAATGTTTACAATTGAGTCCTTGTGATGCTCGAGATGCATTTTTGAAGTGTACACTTAATGCAAGAATGATTCTTACAGTTGTAAACCTTGCACTAGGCGCAAATGTTTCTTCATAATCAATTCCATGCTTTTGTTTATATCCCTTAGCTACAAGTCTTGCTTTGTACTTGTGCAAGGTACCATCTGATTTGTACTTGACTTTGTATAGCCACTTAGCTCCAATAACTTGATGATTAAGGCTTTGAAACAAGTTTCCAAGTATTGTTCTTTTCAATTGCATACATCTCTGTCTTCATATCTTTTTCCCCACTTAGGGTGACCTTGGACTTCTTTGAAATTTTAAGGTCCAAAGTAGCTAAAATTGGGCTTGCATCCATAGTAGGCTTCAAATGGATTCTTGTTGTGTATTGCACTTTGCCTTGAGGAGCTCCTCTACAGTGAGATGACATTGAACCTTAGTGTTCTTCACAACATCAGTGTTTCTTGGAATCACTGAGTCTTCATTTCTCACCAATATTGTGGGAGCTCTGATCTGGAGAGATTCAGATTCCCATGTGCCTGTGAAATGAGGCAACTCTTGTAAAGAATTAGATTCAAAATCTAATCTCTCATCCTCTTGTTGCTCTGTGTGATCTCCATAGATAGACGGAATGTCTTGGGGAAATTGATCATGAAGATCATCAATCTCAGGAATAGGAGGGGAATTACCCTTCTCCTTGGCCCATTTCTCTTCTTGTATTTCCCGCAAGAACTCTTGAGAGTACTGTTGAATTGAAGGAGGTATTCCAGCATCCGTGGAATTAGGAACATAAGCTCCCATTGGTGGTGAGCTTCCTCTTTCAATAACTGGTTGAGCCTGTGGAGGTAAAGAAACTTGTGATTTGTTTACCAACTGCTCTAATCTTTCTAGTAAGCCTTGGAAATGCAAATCCGGCTTGACAGAGTTTGTCTGATTGAACTTTTGACTAGTCTCAAGTATAGCTTGAGCTTGTTCTACTATTTTCATGCACATTTTCATCCGTTCAATCTCTAAATCTGCTCTAGGGTAACTCTTGTCTAGGTTTGCAGCTGTTGGCCCTTCTTGAAGTCGAGCCTGGTAGGCCTTGAACATCATGCCCAAGCCTTCAGGAGTGGGATCAGCTAATACTGATCCTACTTGGGGTGGTGGGTGGGTTACGTGGGGTGTATTAGAGGGTGGAGGAATGGAGGGTGATGGGGATGGTAGCGGTGGAAATGTGTGAGAGTGCGGTTGGGATGTGATCTCTATGATTTTTGCCTTGGTTTCTCTCAAGCTTTCTTCAAGTTCGTTTATCTTTTTTGCCTATTGCCTCTTCATTCTTTCACGACTATCCTTCCAGGCTCTAGTCCTCTTTTTGGTTATGCTCTCTGTTTCACTCATCTCGGGGCTCTTTTCCTGACCAACACCTTGGTGTTGTTGAAGTGCCTGGGCTCTTGTGATCACCTGCACAGGTGCAGTGGAAGTCACACTCCCTGTGGGGTCTACAACTAACCCAACAACATTGATAGGAATGATTTTAGGCATGTTATTAGGGTTCTTTGGGCAATCTCGTAGGAGATGTTCTTTCTCGCAGTCTTGACAGAACCCCTGAATGGTTACTGGTTGAGGTTGTGTAGGGACAGGCAGTGGACAATCACGTATAAGGTGATCTCCCTGACATCTAAAGCATGGTCCTCTAGGAAATGGGGTTCGTACCTGCCTAGGTTGAGGTCTAGAGTTTGGGTTTGTGTACATGACATTAGCATACTCAGGTTCCCCACTATTTTCACTTGGGTCCTCATAATAGTATGACTCGTTATGCTCGGGTGACTGCATGTAGTAAGCCTGTGGGCTATCCATATGTGTGGAGTCAAAACTATGGTCACTTGGATCACTGTCTGATAGCAATGGGGTGACTGGAACTATGGCTCTATTCGGATTTTCTTCAGTAGATGCATATTTCACTGGGATCACATTGGTGGGAGCAGGGGGTTGCTGTACTAGGACTGGTTGAGGTCTCTGCTGCCCTTGGTAAGGTGGCTGATAAGTTTGTTGTGGTCTGTTGTATTGTTGTGGTGGGTACTGATTCTGGTATCTACCATGTTGTGGATATGGCTGAGGATAATTTTGCCTAACAGTTTGTTTGTTATATGGGCAGTCTTGTGCAGTGTGGTTGGTGTACCTGCGCTCTATGGTGCAGTACTGGCTACTAGGATTCGCCTGGGGTTGGGCCATAATGGGACATACACTTGCCATATGTTCACCGCCACAATTGTAACACCGCTTAACTGGGGAAAATCTCGGAATTTGCTTGTTAGAGACACCTAGTTTTTGGGCTACCTTCTCTGCAAGTTCCTCGATGGATGTGGATTGACCAGATGTCAGGTTACTAGAGCTATCAGAATCCTTATAGATTTTTGATAGTTCTAATTCCTCACCTAGATTGTCCTCAATGTCTATGCACATGCGCACGCACTCTTCTATCGTTCTGGGGTCCTTTAGGTATACATATGACCTGAGCTTAGTGCTCAACAATCCATCTAGGAACAAGGCCACTTGTTTGGCTGGTGTGGGTAACTCCGGCATCGGGCATCTCTCCAGGTACTGTCTAAATCTTCTTCCAGCTAGTCTGACCGTCTCTTGAGGTGTTTGTTTGAAGCTATGAATTAGTGAGGAGGTGTTATGCCTGATTCCACTCTTAGAAAACTCAACAATAAATGCCTCTAAGAGATGGTCTATGTTTCTGAAATGCCTCTCATTTAGTGGTTGAAACCACGTAAGGGCAGTGTTCCTAAGGGTTAGACCGAAAGCATTATATTGTGTGAATAGGTCCTCTACCTGTTCAGCTTTCAATACTTGCCGAAATTCTGCCACATGGTCATAAGGGTCTCCCGTGCCATCGAAGTAATTCTTCATGGACTTCACCAGTTGAGTTGGTCGCAGGGTCCTAGTGTGTTCTCTCGGCCTCGGCAAAGGAAAATCGTCAGTATTCCTTTGATTCCATGGGGTTCTATGTCTCTCAGGTTCCACTCTATTCCTTTCTGATCCCGTTCTTTCTCTTCCCAGGGAGTTGGCAAAACTTACCTCAGGTTTGTCTCTACTTCTATCTCTTTGAGCTCCATGAGCTCGGGAGGTCCCAGCTCCTTGGTGACCAAAGGACACATTAGACCTTGGTTGGGGAAAAACAAATTCTCCCTTCCATGTGTAGGCATGTCTGCCATGCTCAGTGACCACGAAGATTCTCTCTGATGCATTGTCTAGGTAGGTTACTTGGCCTGGGCTATCAGGGTCTTTAAACTCATAGATTGTGAGGGCACTCACTTCCTGGGGTTGAGCAGATTTGTATCTCCAAAAAGCCTCATCGGTTTCTCGGTTTAAAAGCAGGTCTATGCTTTTATTGTCCTGTGGAATCCACTCTAGAGTCATGATTCTGGTCAAGACAGATTTACCACGGGGAGTTCTTGGCTCTCTCTCTAAGTTCCCTTGCTCTATATCACCCATGTCGGTCTCCGCAATCACATTTCCAAACTCATCAGTTCTATCAGGAAGAGTGGTGACTACATATATAGTCCCCTCTTTATCTAGGTATGCTCCATTCTCAAACTTGACTACCGGGTGGTCTAATCCATGGGGTTGATCGGGGTTCTTAATCTGGACCACCGATCTTCTCAGGCCATCTTCATAGATGCGAGCACCTAGACGATTCGTCCTGATATATTCCAATTGAGTCTTGTATGGTCCTTCTGGTTTTTCTAGATAGGCCAATCCTGAACTACCTACTGGTCTCTCCATGTGATAGGACATCTCAGAATCACTTGTTTCTGATCTGGGCGTGTATGGGTAATCACTCAACTGTTGGGCCCAAGACCTGGCAGTGTGATTGACACTAGCTTCAGAAGATCTGAGGCTTTGTCTGTCTCGGCCTATGTGTCTGCCGGATCTAAGGTTCATATGCCCGATCTATCTACCCCCTGAGACCCAAGCACACTCTCGTTGCAGGTTAATTTTGCACCAATCACTTGTTCTTTTGAGTTGAATATTATGTTTATGGTCTTGTCTGAAATCACGTCGTTAGGAGTACTTAAGTGAATTTCCGCACTTGATAAGTGATCGACTCCAGTTTACCTTTTTTCCCTTAGAGTTTTCGCACTTAAGACCTACTTACCTCTTGTACTTGGTTGATTAATACTCTTGGACTTGATTCGTGCCTAACGTTGCCCTAATTAATTACCACACCTAAGTCGTACTTAGCCTAGGCTAGGAATTGACAAAGGAGGGTTGAGAGATCTTCCAACCTCAATTAGCTGGTTGACCAGACTGCTACACAAGCCCAAGAAGCCTTCTCCCAAGCTTGGTACTCACCCTTGCTAGCTTGCTTTGGATTGCCTTGAGTACACACAAAGTTCCTGCAAAAGCTCACCAGTTAGTATAGCTCTATTACCACAAGTAATTGGAAGACACACATCAATATTTTCAGTCCCCCTGGAGTAACTCACTGTACCCCCTGTTGGAGCAAGTCTATGACAAGCCTAAGTATTGGCTTGAGTCTCACAAAGTCATTAAAGAAGCTTCAAAATGAAGACTATGTAAAGTTCACTTGTGAACTACCTCTTGTAACTTTTGAAGAGTTTACTTAATGTAAAAGTAAGAGAATCTTAAGTGGTTGAGCCCACATGATCAAGAATGGAAAGAGGAGCCACGAATTCGTGATTTGTGGTAGGTAGAGAATCAAATCAATCATTGATTGATTGGAGAGTGATTGAGGGAAGTTAGCCTCCCAAACTCAACTATAAATAGATGGCAGTTTTAGTCGTGGTTAGAGAGACCTATGTGAAGACCTCCAAGAGCTGAGCTTTATGCCATTTCAAGGTGTGATTACAAAGCACACATATGTATCAGTAAGTCATTGTATTGTACAAGCAATATAGTTTCATTTTTATGATTATTTGAGGTCATCTTTCCATGTTCTTGTGATGTGTACTACTCACTGCCATTACTTCAGTTTTTCTCAGTCAGCTTGCAGAGATTGTTTCTCTGCACTTGGTTCATCATTTTCAGTGATTTAACTTGATAAAGTTAGCTCTATAAGTCTAATATATGCTCACAAATTTTCATGTCATTTGGATGTTGGAATCTTCAGTTATGTTCATTTGAAACCAACAGGGTATGTTCATCTTCACTTCTCTCTCAGGTACCCGACTTTTTCAATCATCTTGTCAGAGTCATTTCTCAGTGTTTACTCATCCAAATTCAGTGATTTTAAGCTTGTTGGATTCAACTTACTGTCTAGTATAAGCATATAAATTTTCATGATCATTGGATTCTTACATCTTGAGTTATGTTACTTTTTCTACTCACTGTTCTATTTTTGTAGCAGCCCGTGAAAATCGGGATGATGTCATCACTTGTTAAAAGTCATTCTCAGTGTGTGGTTTGTTATTTTTGATGAGATTACTCTCTAAAGTTAGCTCTTTAAGCTACCTAGCCTTCCCCAAGAGGAATTAATCTAATTGCTGCTGTGCTCAGAGAATTATGTAAAACACTGAACAGGTGTATCAACCAAGAATAGCAAGTTTTCACCTCTGAGCTAACTCCAACTTATCTGTTTTGATCTATCTTTTTGAGAGTGATCTTCCAAGGTACATAGGGTGTCTAATACATCCATTGGCAAGCTAAAAGGGCCCACCATCTACTCTTGGAGCTCATTTGGCTGGTGTAGAGCAAAGATTTTGCAACACCTCTTCATCTTCAACACATACCTATCCATCTCTTCACAGTGGTATCAGAGCAAGGTTGGACAACATGGCAGATGGATTTCCTTCATCAATTGACAAATTGGATAGAGGTAATTACTCAGCTTGGTCATTAAGAATGGAAGCTTATCTCCAAGGTAGAAGTTTATATGGTTATGTGGCTGGAGATGAAGTTATGCCAAGTTTCAGGAACAAAAGTCAACCAACACAAGAAGAGCAAGAAAGATTGAGCACATGGTGCTCCAAGGATGCACTTGCAAGGTCTTATCTCCTCAACTCTATCTCAGATTTTTTGTTGCCTCACATTAGAAGTTGTAAGACATCTCAGGAAGTGTGGGATGCACTTGAAGCTTTCTTTGCTTCAAGTACTAAAGCTAGGAAGCATCAACTATGGCTGGATTTCACAACTCTCAAGAAGGCTCCCAAACAAAATGTGACTGATTTTGTCACAAAGCTCAAGGACATAGCAGATCAGTTGGGAAGCATTGGAGAGGTAATAGATGAAGAGCAAATTGTAAGGCAGGTCATCAATGGCTTGAAGGCAGATGACAAGTGGGAAGCATTCACCACAGCTATGGATTTGTACATGGACATGCATGTACCTGATTTCAACACACTCATTGGACAATTACTTACTCAAGAGGCAAAGCTTATAAAAAATGGAGAAAGCTCTAAAGGTAATCAATCTTCAGCTTTATACACGGATAAAAGCAAGTCTAAAGATAACAAAGGAAAGGCAAAGAAAGTGGATGATGAAGCAGGTACATATCAAGCTAACTATGCAGGTAGAGGAAGACATGGCAGAGGTAGAGGAAGAGGAGGTAGACAAGGCAGGGGGAGATCCCAAGACTCCAACTCATGTTCTATTTGTGGATTAACTAATCATACAACTGAAAATTGCTTTAGGAATTCCAGGAATCAAAGAGGCAGAGGATACAATAGAGGAAGTTATGGCTACTCAAGAGGAAGGTTCAACAATTATCATGGCAACTACAACAACTACAATCATTCAAACTATCAAGGAGGCTACAAAGGAAGGAGAGACTACAATAACTACACAGAAGACTCAAACAAAGAGGATTCATTATTGATCATGAACATGGCTATGCCACAAGGTAAATCTGATGAGCATGTTTTCTACATAGATTCAGGTTGTTCAAATCATGTGGCAGGAAATGTGGCACTCCTATCAGATTTAGAAGAACCAAGGAATAAGCATGAGGTACAAACAGGAGATGATACAAAACATCCTGTGGAGAAAATAGGCAATGTCAAAGCACTTGATGGAAACATCAACCTACTCAGTAAGGTACTCTATGTCCCTACCATTACAAAGAATTTGATAAGTGTTGGGCAGATAGTAGAGAAAGGGTTGCAAGTCAGGTTCACAAAGGCAGGAGCATTTGTTGAAGATCCAAGTCAAGGATTCAGAAGAATTGCAAAAGGTGAAAAGACAGGTTGATTGTTCACATTTGAGTTACAGGACACTAGAAACATTGCTCTATTTAATTATGGCAGTCAGACACTCACAGAATTGGAAGTATGGCACAAAAGGTTAGCACATATTGGTGAAAGGTCATTAAAGCAAATTTGCAGGGACCAAAGTGTACTTGGACTCCCTAATTTGTCAAAACAACATATGATTTATAAGTGTAGTGCATGTCAGTTTGGAAAGTCTCACAGGTTACCATTCATGAAGAAAGGTTATATGCATGGAGATCTCTTGGAGTTGGTTCATACAGATGTATGGGGACCTAGCAAGGAAGCTTCAATATCTGGATCAAGGTATTATGTTTCCTTTATTGATGATTGCAGCAGATGGACTATCTTATTCTTTATGAAACACAAAGATGAAGTTTTTTCATGTTTCAAAAGATATTTGGCTCTTGTGGAGAATCAAACAGGTAAATCACTAAAAAGGCTAAGGTCAGATGGAGGGGGAGAATACTTCTCCCATGATTTTGATTCTTTTCTTCAAGAAAGAGGAATCAAAAGAGAGGTAACTACAAGGTACACTCTTGAGCAAAATGGAGTGGCAGAAAGGAGGAATAGGACAATTGTTGAAGCTGCAAGGTCTATGTTAAATGAAAAGCATTTACCTAATTACTTATGGGCTGAGGCTGTATCTACAGCCACTTACTTGATTAACAGGTTGCCTTCAAAATCCCTTGATGGGATGACTCCATATGAGGCTTGGAATGGAAGAAGACCAAGTTTAGATCATTGTAAAATTTTTGGATGTATTGCTTTTGCTCATGTTCCTTCACAGGTTAGAGGCAAGATGGATCCAAAAGCAGAAAGGTGTGTATTTATTGGATATGACAACAATCAAAAGGGCTACAGGTTATACAACCCTACCAACAAAGGATTCTTGGTAAGCAGAGATGTAGTTTTTGATGAGAACAATTCATGGTATGAAGATTCATGCAGGAAGGTCAATTTACCATATGATCTTGAAGAAGATTTTCCAAAGCTTGGTAGAGAACAATCAAAGATTGAAGAACAAGACACCTCAGAGGATGATGAAGAATGTCAGATGGAAAAGATCAAAGCATGGAAGTCTAAAGGTAAAGCAAAATTGCAGGAACTTGGACATGAGGCAGAATCATCAAATCATGGCTTAAGAAGATCTATGAGGGAAAAGAAAAAACCAGAAAGGTATGGGTTTGACACCTCATTAGTAACTAAACATTCTATCTACATAGCACAGGACATAAACCAAGAGGAGTTGAAGAGGCCAAAGCAAAAACAGAATGGAAGCATGCAATGAAGGAAGAGATTGAAGCACTCGAGGAAAACAACACTTGGGATTTGGTGCCCAAGACTTCATCCATGAAGGTAATAGGCTCAAGATGGGTCTATAAACTCAAGAAGAATTTTGATGGTTCCATTAACAGGTATAAGGCAAGGCTTGTAGCAAAAGGCTTTGCACAAACTCAGGGAATTGATTATGAGGAGACCTTCTCTCCTGTGGCAAAGATGCCTACTATTAGGGTTTTGCTTAGTATTGCCTCTTCCAAGAATTGGAAGATACTTCAACTAGATGTGAAGAATGCATTCTTGAATGGTTGGATAACAGAAGAGGTATATATGGCACAACCACCTGGTTTTGAGAATCAAGTTTATCCTAATTATGTGTGTAAACTTAACAAAGCATTGTATGGTCTCAAGCAAGCTCCAAGAGCTTGGAATTTCAGGCTTGTTTCATTCTTGCAGGACAAAGGCTTTCAACCAAGCAAAGCAGATCCTTCACTCTTTATTAAAAAGAGTAATTCCGAGGTCATCTACCTATGTGTATATGTAGATGATATTATATTGACAGGAAATGATGCAGATGGTATGAAGAAGATCAAAGATCAGATGAGAGAAGAGTTCAAGATAAGTGATTTGGGTTCACTTACCTACTTCCTAGGTTTGGAAGTTGTCTACAAAGATCATGGTTTGTTTCTCACTCAAAGAAAGTACATTAAGGACATGTTGGCAAAATTCAAGATGCAAGATTGTAAGATTGCAGGTACTCCAATGGAGGTTAATCACAAATTGAGCTCACATGAAGGTGAACTCATAGAGGACATCACATCATATCAAAGTCTAGTGGGTAGTCTCAACTATGCCACATTGACAAGAGTAGATATATGTTACAGTGTGAGTGTGCTAAGCCAATTTATGCACACACCAAGGAAACCACATATGGATGCTGCCAAAAGGATACTCAAATATCTCAAAGGAACCATAAATGAAGGACTTTACTATCCTTATGTATCTGATTTAGGTTTGAAGCTATTTTCTGATGCAGATTGGGCTGGCTCCAAGGAAGATAGAAGGAGCACTTCAGGTTATCTTACCTTTGCAGGTTCAAAGCTTATTTCATGGTCATCCAAGAAGCAACCCACAGTTGCTCTCTCTTCTACTGAAGCTGAATATAGAGGTCTTGCCATAGCTACACAGGAAGCTATGTGGATGAAGACATTGTTCAAAGATCTTGGATTGGAGTTTGGAACTCCAACTATTTTTGGTGACAATATGAGTTCTATTCACTTGGCTGCTAATCCTATTTTTCATGCAAGGACTAAACATATTGAAGTTCATTATCATTATGTACGAGAGAAGATCCTAAGCAAGGAGATTCAAATATCATATGTGTCCACTCATCAACAATGTGCAGATATTCTAACTAAAGCATTGGATGGTACAAAGCTTTGCAAATTCAAGGCTATGATTGGTTTGCAGGTAATCTTGGAAGATTGAAGACCTCAAGCATACTTGGCTTGAGGGGGAGCTGTTGGAGCAAGTCTATGACAAGCCTAAGTATTGGCTTGAGTCTCACAAAGTCATTAAAGAAGCTTCAAAATGAAGACTATGTAAAGTTCACTTGTGAACTACCTCTTGTAACTTTTGAAGAGTTTACTTAATGTAAAAGTAAGAGAATCTTAAGTGGTTGAGCCCACATGATCAAGAATGGAAAGAGGAGCCACGAATTCGTGATTTGTGGTAGGTAGAGAATCAAATCAATCATTGATTGATTGGAGAGTGATTGAGGGAAGTTAGCCTCCCAAACTCAACTATAAATAGATGGCAGTTTTAGTCGTGGTTAGAGAGACCTATGTGAAGACCTCCAAGAGCTGAGCTTTATGCCATTTCAAGGTGTGATTACAAAGCACACATATGTATCAGTAAGTCATTGTATTGTACAAGCAATATAGTTTCATTTTTATGATTATTTGAGGTCATCTTTCCATGTTCTTGTGATGTGTACTACTCACTGCCATTACTTCAGTTTTTCTCAGTCAGCTTGCAGAGATTGTTTCTCTGCACTTGGTTCATCATTTTCTGTGATTTAACTTGGTAAAGTTAGCTCTATAAGTCTACTATATGCTCACAAATTTTCATGTCATTTGGATGTTGGAATCTTCAGTTATGTTCATTTGAAGTCAACAGGGTATGTTCATCTTCACTTCTCTCTCAGGTACCCGACTTTTTCAGTCATCTTGTCAGAGTCATTTCTCAGTGTTTACTCATCCAAATTCAGTGATTTAAAGCTTGTTGGATTCAGCTTACTGTCTAGTATAAGCATATAAATTTTCATGATCATTGGATTCTTACATCTTGAGTTATGTTACTTTTTCTACTCACTAGTCTATTTCTGTAGCAGCCCGTGAAAATCGGGATGATGTCATCACTTGTTAAAAGTCATTCTCAGTGTGTGGTTTGTTATTTTTGATGCGATTACTCTCTAAAGTTAGCTCTTTAAGCTACCTAGCCTTCCCCAAGAGGAATTAATCTAATTGCTGCTGTGCTCAGAGAATTATGTAAAACACTGAACAGGTGTATCAACCAAGAATAGCAAGTTTTCACCTCTGAGCTAACTCCAACTTATCTGTTTTGATCTATCTTTTTGAGAGTGATCTTCCAAGGTACATAGGGTGTCTAATACATCCATTGGCAAGCTAAAAGGGCCCACCATCTACTCCTGGAGTTCATTTGGCTGGTGTAGAGCAAAGATTTTGCAACACCTCTTCATCTTCAACACATACCTATCCATCTCTTCACACCCCCTGAATCTGAGGACCACTTAGTTCCACCTAAAGGTCAACTTAAAAATGCATGTTCTAAAACTCCGCGTATGATTCTTACAAAAACCAGTCAAGGTCCACGTAGGATTCTCAACGAGCTTTCCAACGAGACCAAAATCTCATCAATCGGAGTTCGTATGGTCAAGTTATGACCATTCAGGCACTAAAGGGTCAAAACAGGCTCTCAGGGTTCAGGAGATCCCTCTCTGGCTTCTAGGCCTTTTGCCCACTTCCAAGGTTCTAAAGTTACACCAAGGTGCCTAAAATTAAGCTCAACTACCCTTCAATTCACTCAAAATTAACCCTAACTTTTCATGCGTTAAAGGCCGTGTATCGCGATAGGTCGGGTCGAGGTGTCGCGATGGGTCGAGGTGTCGCGATAGGTGGGAAGTGTCGCGATAGCTCGTGAGGTGTCGCGATAGGTCGAAGTGTCGCGATAGGTCGAAGTGTCGCGATAGCTAGTGAGGTGTCGCGATGGTCGAAGTGTCGCGATAGCTCGTGAGGTGTCGCGATAGGTCGAAGTGTCGCGATAGCTAGTGAGGTGTCACGATAGGTCGGGTCGAAGTGTCGCGATAGCTCGTGAGGTGTCGCGATAGGTCGAAGTATCGCGATAGCTCGTGAGGTGTCGCGATAGGTCGTGAGGTGTCGCGATAGGTCGTGAGGTGTCGTGATAGGTCGTGAGGTGTCGCGATAGGTCGTGAGGTGTCGCGATAGGTCGTGAGGTGTCGCGATAGGTCGTGAGGTGTCGCGATAGGTCGTGAGGTGTCGCGATAGGTCGTGAGGTGTCGCGATAGGTCGTGAGGTGTCGCGATAGGTCGTGAGGTGTCGCGATAGGTCGTGAGGTGTTGCGATAGGTCGTGAGGTGTCGCGATACCTCGAGGTGTCGCGATAGCTCGAGATATGGTGAATTTTTCTGTTCTATCTAGTGATCCTGGGAGCTCTAGGCCTGCGAAGTGTCGTGGTGCACTCAGAATCGTGATTGGGTGAAATTTTCGGAGTGTCGCGATAGCTCGAGCTCAACGCCTCGGGGACTGTGCAGACAAATTCTGTACCTGCTGAGCTTGCTGGAGATGATGATGGAGCTGCCACCTGCAAGAAACATGCAAAAAACACACAAAGACAAGCACACACACTCGCTCTCTCTCAAACTCGCACACAACAAATGAGGGAATGATAAGGAAGAGGGAATATGTAGTGGAGAAGGAGGTGGAGGTGGAGATGGAGAAGGAGGTGAAGATGAAGATGGAGATGGAGAAAAATCAGAAATTTACCTACTACTTACCATTCCAACGCGTCCTCTCTACGTCTTACCATCACACGCTCGTCCTCAAAGCTCGATCCTCGGCAACGGCGCCAAAATTTGGTGTAGCTCAGTGATGAGTAGCACCTCCTTTAATGTCAATCCGGGAAGACGTGAGGTTGGTATGAAGACCACGAGCAAGTGGAAGCACAAGTGCGTGAGTGAGAAGCACACAAGCATGCACACACATACACGCACACGCGCACACACGGCAAGAACAAAGAGAGTAAGACAATGGAATCACTTCTATTGCAACCAAGTTCTCATACAAGCTCAAACTACAAGAAGCTCCCCAAAAATGAGCTCTCTAGCTCTATTTATAGTTTTTGACTAGCTTTGGCCCTGTCCAGACCTAGTGTCCGGCCTAGTTAAAAATTAGGTTCCAGGGCTTATTTGAGGGCTCAGACGAGATCTAAAAATTATGAAAATTGGCAGGCAACTACTTCTAAGGCTCCCCAAGCTTGAGGACTCCTCGGCTTCAAAATGGAGCTACAAAAAGGTGAAATGATATTTACAAGGGTTTTTAGTGATGAGAATCACTTAAAAATGATGTAAGGGTTTTGAAAAAAATGAAGGGTTGCCTTAGTGCTAGATCTGCATGTGTGTCCGTACTTGCTTCTTCCCGTATACTGTCAACAATGATCTTATACAGCCCATGACATAAAATGCTAGAAGCAATAATAACATTGCCATTTGACATATCATGAATTGTACATCTCTCATCAACAAATTTCACAGCCAACCTCTTCTTGGCTAACGTTGAAAATGATAACAGATTTTTCTTGATCCCTAGCACAAAAAATCATCTGACAATGTGAAAGAATCGCCATCAGTAATATTCACAATGATCTTACCAATTCTCATTGCAGGATAAGAGGAGTTGTTAGCACATGTGATAGTATTCTCTATAGGGGCAGGCTCAAGTGAACTGAAGAAACTGTGTTGTGAGGTAATATGTTTTGTTGCCCCACAATCAAAGTACCAAACATCTGAGTCTAGTGCAATCATACATTATTCATGAGAACATGGGTCATAACTAAAAATAGTAGTAAATGACCATTCTTCATTCTGCACAAGATTAGCACACTCTGTTTTAGGTGTAGAGGCCTCTACAACAACCATCCCAGCCTCTTTTTTCTTTTCCTCTTTTGCAACCAGTTTTCGACAACTTTTTATAACATGATCATTTCCTTTAGAGTATTTTCAAAACAATTTCTTCTTTTTTGATTTCTTCTCATCTTTTTCTTCCTTTTTTGATTGTGTAGAATTAGCAAATTTTGGCTTACTAGTTTATGAGCCCCATTTACCTTTGCCCTTCTTACTAGCTAGGAAATCTTGATCTGCAACATGCATAATGGATTTGTTTTTCCTAGACTAATCTTCCTGCAATAGAATAGAGAATAGCTCCTCAAATGTTAGGGCATTTGGATTACCTTTCATCATCATCATCAATTAAAGAGTAGAAGCAAAACTCTTATATGAATCAAAAAGACCATTCAAAACAATTTGCACAAGTGAACTATCTGGTAAGACTTCATGAGCCCAAATCAACTGCTCCTAATCTTTGATCTTTGTCAAAAAACTATCCATAGAATCTCCTTCATTCATATGCTCACTCGCCAATGGTTTTGGGAGGTAAGCAACACGAGCCTCATTTCTTGCCTGGTACAAAGTGGTATATCCCAAGCATCCTTTGCAATTTTGCAAGAGCAAATGTGAGGGATAATGGCATGTTTGATAGACAAAGCTATCAATGCATGTGTCTGAGCATCTCTACCATCCCAACAAGGTTTCTCTGCAATAGGTGCAACAAAAACCATAGCACATACAAGAATTTGAAGATTGTCATCTTCAACACCATCTGCATCACTTTCAATAACTATATTTGCAAGTGTAGAAGGTCGTTTTTTGACACCCTACACAAGATTACATAGTCCTTTTGCAACCAATACATGATGCATCATATATGCCCATAATGTGTAATTAGTACCATCCAATCTATCCTCAATAGCCAACATACGGAATACATCATTGCTTTCAATCATGGCCACTGACTAAAATACCTTGATGTAGAAAAATGATTGTATCTCGAAAAGTTGAACAGAACTACCCCGTCAAGCTCTTCTAGATCTATAGCACACTTCAAGCCGCTTGTAATGGTAAATCAAAACCTGTTGATATATTTAGGTGGTGATGTGTGTGAACACTCTAGGACTGTCGAGGCACTTTTTTCCCTCTTTAGGAGGTTTTTTTCCCTCGACTTGTATATATGCCTATTGCCCTAACGTGCTACTTATCTTTATACATTCTAGTGGTAATACATTCAGCATTGTGTGTTGTGCTCCAAGCTTCTTCTTCTTCCTTGTGTTGTTCACGTGCTTCCGTAGACATCTAACTCCAACAATTGGTATCAAAGCAGGTCGCCGCTTCATCTAGCGCATTGTCTACACCTCTCCGATTGCAGTCTCAGAATCGCATGAAATTTGGTAAGCATACTCAGGGTCGCCTCCAAATGTACTATCATAGTGCTTGTGCAGGCTATTTTGTCTTTTTGTGCCAAAGATATATACTAGTTTCGGTTGCCAATATAAGCATCTCAAAGTCTGCTATAGGTTTAGCACAATTTGTCTGGGTAGTTTTGTTCAACTTTTTGAGATACAGTCATTTTTTTTGAAAGTAGTGATGTATTCCATATGTTGGCTGTTGAGGATAAGTTGGATGGTACTAGCTACCCATTATGGGCTTATATGATGCGTCATGTATTGTTCACAAAAGGACTATGGAATATTGTGTAGGGTGTTGAAAGATGTCTTGTTACACCTGCGAATATAGGTATTGCAAATACAAGTGCTGGAACTGATGGAGTTGGTGTCAAAGATGATGATATTCTACAGATTCTTGTTCGTGTTGTTGTTTCTATTGCACCTATTGTAGAGCAAATTCCTTGGCATGGTAGAGATGCTCAGGCACATGCATTGATAGCTTTGTCTGTCAAACGTGCCATTATTCCTCACATTCGCTCTTGCACAACAGCTAAGGATGCTTGGGATACACTTACAAAATTGTACTAGGCTAGGAATGAGGCTCGTGTTGCTTACCTCCGAAAACAATTGGAGAGTGAGCACAAGAATCAAGGTGATTCTATGGACAATTTTCTCACAAAGATCAAGGATTTGAAAGAACAGTTGATTTTTGCTAATGAAGTTATGCCAGATAGCTCACTTGTGCAAACCGTTCTCAATGGTCCTCCTTACTCATATCAAATTTTTGCTTCTACTCTTCGTTTGATGATGAAATGCAATCCAAATGCCTTGTCATTTGAGGAGTTGGTCTCTGTTCTATTGCAGGAAGATCAATCTAGGCAGAACAAGTCTATTATCGTGTTGCAATCCAAGCTTTCCTGGCTATTTAGAAGGGCAAAGGAAAATGGAGCTCTTCTACTAGTAAGCATAAATCCACAAATGTTGCACATTCGAAAAAGGAAGACAAAGATGAGAAGAAATCAGAAAAGCAGAAATTGTTTTGCAAATACTATAAAGCAAATGACCATGTCATCAAGAGTTGTCCAAAACTGGTTGTTAAAGAGGCAAAGAAGAAAGAGGCCGAAATGGTTGTTGCAAAGGCCTCTACATCGAAAACATAGTCTACTAATCTTGTGCACGAAGAAGAATGGGTGTTTACTATTGTTTGCAGTTTTGACCCATCTTCTCATGAGCAGTGCATGTCTGTAGTAGACTCAGATGTTTGGTACTTTGATAGTGGGGCGACCAAACATATTATCTCGCAGCACACTTCTTCTCTTCACTCGTGCCTGCCCCTACAAAGAATACTATTACATGCACCAACAACTCCTCCTATCCTGTTATGGGAGTTGGTAAGATCATTTTGACTACTGCTGATGGTAGTTCTTTCACTTTGTCAGATGCTTTGTTTGTGCCAGGGATCAAGAAAAATATGTTATGAGTTTCTACATTAGCCAAGATTGGCTTGGTTGTGAAATTTGTTGATGATAGATGTACAGTTCATGATCTGTCAAATGGTGATGTCATTATTGCTTCTGGCATTTACGTCGTGGGTTGTATAAGCTCGTAGACTATGAAAGATCTGTAAATGATTTGACATGTGCAGTACATGATTCTCAGGCTATATCAAATGCAAAGCTTTGGCATGCACACTTTGGTCATCTGAATTTTGCTAGTTTTCTACGACTACAAGAATCTGAAATGGTGTCCTCTTTGCCCAAACCTGAGGCACCCGGTAAACATGTATGCGAAGGTTGTACTTTGGGAAAAATGCAGCGTCCTTCCTTTCCAAAAGATGGTTCATTTTGGGCTACTCAGAAATTGCAGCTTGTACATAGTGATGTATGTGGTCCTATGCAGACACCTTCTTTTGGGAACTATCTTTACTTCGTGACTTTCATCGATGGTTTTTCCAGGTATGCATGGGTATATCCAATTGAAGGCAAAGTCAGAAGTGTTTAGGTGCTTCAAACAATTTTTGGTTTTTGCTGAAAATGTATCAGCATGTAAAATGGGCACCCTCCGTTGTGATCGAGGGGGGGAATATATGTCTTCTGACTTGAATGCATTTCTGGTTGAACGTGGAATAAAACATCAGTGTATAGTGCCGTATACACCTCAACAAAATGGAGTTTTTGAACGAAAGGACATGTCACTCATGGAGATGGTGAGGTGTATGGTCAAGAGTCAAGCTTTACCACATAGTTTATGGCTTGAGGCTATTATGTGTGCAGCATATGTACTGAATAGGTATCCCACTAAAACGCTATAGTCTATCACACCATATGAGGCTTGGCATGGTTGCAAGCCATCTGTTGCTCATCTGCATGTTTTTGGTTGTTTGGCATATGCATTAGTGCCTGAACGACATCACAAAAAATTGGATGATAAAGCAGTAAAATGTATTTTTATTGGTTAAAGTTCTGAAGGCTAAGGCTATCGTCTATATCATCCACAGACTAAATGCATTCTGGTTAGCCGTGATGTTGTTTTTGTGGAAGATGCTATTCAGCCCTTACTTTCATATACTAAGGAGACATTTGTTAGCTCCAAAGACATGTATGATACTTTGCTGTCTCTTTTTAGAAGTGGAAAGTCTAGTGCTGGTCCTAATGAGGCAACTTCTCAGCCTTTGCAGGTTTCATGTGATGATGCAGATCATTCCATTTCTGATGTAGATCTACATGATGCACTTGTTGATGAGAGAGATGATATTGAGCAGGCAAAAACTATGCCAAAATGGATGGGGCAGACTTTGCATGACAGCAAATTAGATGCACCTCTGTCATATCATACTCGATCAGGCTCTCTAGTGCCTCTTTTGCATCAGATTGCTATGATATGGCTGCGTCTATTCTTTGGGACGAGAATGAGCCTGTTTCATTTGAAGAAGCACAAAATTCAAAAAATTGGATGGATGTTATGCAATCTGAATATGATGCTACAACGAAGAATCGTACCTAGTCTTTATGTGACTTGCCTCCTGGCAAGAAGGCCATTGGCACAAAGTGGCTATACAAGCTAAAGTGTAAACCTGATGGAATAGTTGGCAGGTATAAGGCTAGGCTTGTTCAAAGGGTTATGCACAGGAAAGAGGCATTGATTTTGATGAAACCTTTGCTCACACTTGCCAAAGGACTACTATTCATAGCATCTGTACACTTGCAGCTCATCATGGTTGGAATGTACATTAGTTGGAAATTTAAACAACATTTCTGAATGGTGACTTGCATGAAGAAGTGTATGTTTTTCAATCCCGTGGCTTTGTGCAAAAAGGGCATGAATTCTAGGTCTGCAGGTTAAAGAAGGCATTATATGGTTTAAAGCAAGCACCACGTGCTTGGTATCAAAAGATACATGCCTATCTCATTGCACAAGGTGTTGAGAACAGTCCAACTAAAAGCACCTTATATGTTAAGCGTGCTAATGATGTGCTTCTAATCATTGTGGTATATGTTAATGACATGATGCTCACTAGTCCTCATAACACGCATATTGCTGATTTTAAGGCTGATTTGCATGCCTCATTTGAGATGTCTGACTCGGGGCATTTGCATCACTATTTGGGCATTCAGTTTATGCAAGTTGATGGTGGAATGGCTTTGTGTCAAACGAAATATATTGACACATTATTGCAGCATTTTGGCCTTGAAGACTGTAAGCCTATTGCCACTCCTATGAAGACAAGTTTACGATTGAGTCTTCATGATGTTGGAGATGCATTTAATGTTGTTCTCTATCAGCAAGCTGTTGGATGCTTGATTTACTTATGCATTACTCGGCCAGATATTCAGTTTTCTGTCTCACAGATGAGCAGGTTTATGCATTGCCCAATTTTCAAGCATTGGTAGGCAGTTAAGCGCATATTTCGCTACTTGAGTGGTACCTGACTACTTGGATTGTTTTATCCCAAGGGGGGATCACTATCTCCAGATTTGCATGCTTTTTTTGACAATGATTGGGCTGGTTGCTATGACACTCATGTGTCCACCAGTGGTTTTTGCTTCATGCTTGGTAGCTCATGTATATCTTGGTTGAGCAAGAAGCAGCCTACTGTGGCCACTCCCAGTTGTGAGGGTGAGTATAGGGCAACTTTCATAGCGACTGTTGAGTGTGTGTGGCTCAGATGCCTTATGGCTGATTTGGGTGTTGGTCAGTCTTCTTCCACCACCATCTTTACTGACAGTCAGAGAACATTGGCAGTTGCGAGGAACCTTGTGTTCCATGCTCCCACTAAGCACATTGAGGTGCATTATCATTATATCAGGGAGAGGTTCTCTACTGGGGAGATCAGCTTGGCATATGTGTCCATGTAGGAGAACATTGCAGACCTTTTTACGAAGGCTTTGCCTAGGGAGAAGTTTGAAGCTTTCCCCAAAGCTTTGGCCTTACTTCCTTTTGTGGATTGATTCCACATAGCTTGGCACTTTCTTATACATGAGTGCTAGCTCCTTGTTCACCGCATCACTCCCAAGGGGTATTTGTTGTTATATTTAGGTAGTGATGTGTGTGAACACTCTAGGACCGTCGATGCACTTTTTTCCCTCGTTAGGAGGTTTTTTCCCTCGGCTTGTATATATGTCTAGTTCCTTGATGGGCTACTTATCTTTGTACATTCTAGTGGTAATACATTCAACATTGTGTGTTGTGCTCCAAGCTTATTCTTCTTCCTTGTGCTGTTTGTGTGCTTCCGGAGACGTCTAACTCCAACAAAACCTATATATATGTTTGGCACAAAAGGATGGAATTTCCTACACAACCACTAAGATAGTGTGTTTCGAGGATGGAAAGAGCTCATATCGTGATTTTGACACCATAGAGAAAAGCCTTTTTGAACTCCTAATCGCCCTAAGTATGCTCACTAATTTTCATGCTATTTTGAGACTATGATCGGAGGGATGTCGACAGCACCCTATATGAAGTGGCGACCTGCTCTGATACCAATTGTTGGAGTTTGCGGTATGTGAACAACACAAGGAAGAAGAAGAAGCTTGAAGCACAACACACAATACTGAATGTGTTACCATGTGAACTTACAAAGATAAGTGACCCATTAGGGTTATAGGCATATATACAATCCGAGGGAAGAAAATCTCCTAAAGAGGGAAAAAAAGTACCCTAGTGGTCCTAGTGTATTCACACACATCACTACAAAAATATATCAACACTTGCGAAGCCTTATGCTATAGTCAATGGCTTGTGTGTCATAGGGATGCAGGGCCTTGTGCTAATCTTATGGTTAAGATTTTTGGGAATTTCATTTCCTTGGGGAAATGTTGCCAAAATTTTTCCCATCTCATGGCGTTATATATGCACTTACTTTTAGGTAAGAATTTCATGGCATGGTAAATGTGATGGGTGATTTTATCTCCATTGATAGAACATATTCAATTTATAGTTTTCAAGAAGCATAATTTCATTAGTGTGGATGGATCATATAGATCCATGCACAGAGGATGGTTGGCAGAGATAGTTTCCATAGTATGGATACATATTTGTTCATTATGATATCATCTCATATCATTGCTTACCATTTTAGCATAGGGCTTTGAACCTTAGATGAGAAGAATTTATATGATGAGAGATTATGCATTAGTTTATGGAAGACAAAAGCAAATGAATTTGTAAATCTACTCTTCATCACACATTCCTTCATTATTTATGGTAGATGAGAAGAATTTATATGATGAGAGATTATGCATTAGTTTATGGAAGACAAAAGCAAATGAATTTGTAAATCTCTCTTTTACAGAAAGGAGAAAGTGGGAATTAGCTCAAAGATCTCACTTTAGTTCAGGGGTCTCATTTTAGCTCTTGTTCTTTGAAAGAGAAAAACGAAAGGAAAACATGATTTTATCATAGGAGAAGACTAGAGTATGTCTTCCACTAGAGAGAAGACGTATTTAGAAAACATCTCTTAGTTTGTGATTTAAAAGGAATTCATTTACTCTACTTTTAGTATAATTTACCTTCATATGGGAGTTTGATTCTCCATTTGTTTGAGAAAAATAAAGCATGGAGAAACTAAATACTTATTCTCAATTATGAATGAGTGGAGTAATTGGATTCAACAAAATCTAAAAGGGAAAGTGGAATAGATTCCACTACTAGAGATCTTTTCCTAATATGGGATTAGAGAGAGAGAGAGAGAGAGAAAGTTTTACCTTCAGATTTTTAAATTTTCTAGATAGAAGTGACACTTTTCTATCAAAGGCAAGAGGGAGATCAGTTAATCATGTTGTGTAGATTGAGTCTCACATGGAGACTCTAGAGAGAAGAAATTATGCTCATTTCAAGTGATGGTCCTTGACTAGATGAGATTATCTAATTACTGATATTAATGAGACTGGGAGTAAAGTAATGACTCCTCTCTTTAGGGTTTCTAGGAGATACGGATAGGGTTACCAAACTCTTAGTTGGTGTATCATCATGAGGATGATGATTGAGCATCAATTAGAAGGATGAGTACTTATGGATTATCTAAATCTCTAGGGGAATGTTTTTTGCATTCATATGGCAAACTTAAGGGAAGAGAAAATATTAGAGTTTACCCTAGCGCCAATAGATGCTCTTCCAATACAACTTATTCCAAAGATAATGGATGACAAACCAAATACTTCTTGGTTAGTGGAATGTAGAGATTTCATTTTACTGCTAAGGAATTCTTAATTGTGAGCTAGATGATGGAATTGCATAGTTCACAAGGTAGTTTAGATTAAATTATTACTTGTTAGTACACTCAAGATTAAGAAGAACTAGAGTGGTATGAGGTAAAATCTATCATTTGGTCCTAGATGGGTTTGGAGTTAATTTTTATGGGACTTTATTCTATATTTTAGAGGATTCTATGGTTTATTATCTCCATCTTGGTATGGTCATGCCTATAAGCTAGGCACTTCACACTTGCTTTTCATACTATTACTCCATAGACGATACATCATATGGATTTAGGTCATTTTGATGATGTTATATGTCATGGGAGTCATAGTTTGGAAACTAGGTGTACATGGGAGATAGTAGGCACCATGTAGACCATTTCTCACCTTTAAGATGATCTCATACGAGAGTTCTTAAGGGGAAGGATACGAGGAAACAACACACATAGAGATGATCATGTACATAGAGTACATGAGGTTCAAGGGATTCCAAGCACTTCTTCTACCATTATCGACATTTCATCTACATTTTTGAGGATGAAAATGCTTCTAAGGGGAGGGAAATATCACATCATGGAGGTTGTGTGAGAACACCTCTTGGGTGAGGTGGCACAGATGCCATTATGCCCATTTGGTAGAGGACTAAAGGGAGGATTCTCTCTCATGAGAGATTGGGATTACACATGACTCGGGTGTGGCTAGGAGGCAAAAAGAAATTTGGTCTCTGTTTGGTTGAAGACGTCATCCAAGAGGAGCAATGGAAAAAGCTCTATGTGCAATGACAAAAATTCCATTAACACATTATTGTAGCATTTTGGCCTTGAAGATTGAAAACCTATTGCCACTCCCATGGAAATAGGTCTATGGTTGAGTTTTCATGATGCTTAAGATGCATTTGATGTTGTTGCTTGATTTACTTATGCATAACTCAACCTGAAATTTGGTTTGTTATCTCTTAATTGAGCAATTTTATGCATTCCCTAGACGTCAAGCATTGGTAGGAGGTTAAGCACATATTTTTCTATAAGAGCTTGACAAGAGCATGGAGTAGGCTCATCAAGCTTCTAACCAAGTACAAATGGGAGGGAGAGGCCCTCTTTATATAGAGTTGGAGGGGACTCTCCAAACTACATCATATGTGGGATAATTCCCTTTGAAGGAGAATAAATACATAGGTATAAGCAAATGGCAAGGTACCCAAATACAATATACAAAGGAAATGAAATGGAAATGGAGTGTCTCCTAATTACAAAAGGGAGATGCACTCTCATATTCTCAACACCCCTCTATAACTTGATTTTATGGAGTATGGAGGTTGCTAGGGTATGACAAAAAAGTCGATCATGAGTGTAGCGACAACAACATGAGCACCAAAAGAAAGTCTCCATGTGGAAATCCATAGCCTACAAAAGGGATCAACCATGTGTGATCGCCAAGTACTCCATAAGATGTCCACAGATGGATCAAGAGGATGCATGCCACCAATGAGGTATAGGAATGGAACAAGATCTCCTTGGACGATATCATCTCCATACGAGATAGATAGGATGACTCCATGTCGTATGTGGGAACCTCCAAAGCTTTGACAATATGCACCATGAGATGTTTATTGCCAAGAAGTAGGCCGTGCAAGAATGAAATGTAAAACATGAAGCATGAAATTATAATCACATGGTAGTACATCTATATGTTCTAGTTCTCCATTGAATGTACACAATCCTCATATGTATCAATAGGACCATGAAAGCCTCCTTTGAACTGAGAAGAGGGCTCAAAATAAGATCCAACTAAGTGATGCATCCAAGGAGATCCAAGAGGAGAATGGAAAGATGTTGGACTGCATGGATGGAACATTGTATGCTCAAAATGCTATCTAATCGAGGTAAGTGGACTCTCAAAGAGATGAATGGATAATGATGAGTCACTATTCCTAGAGTAAATCCCAACTAAAGCTAAGGGGAAATGAAAACCTTAGATGGGATGATGGGAGGTGTAGCCATCTGAGATGTAAACTGAGACTATATCTTTGATCCCTCATGCTCCAAAATTGTACCATGATCAGAAAATCAATGTACAAAGAGAGCGTGCTCTGTATAATGTGGCTTTCTAGTAGTGGAGTGATCCCCCTCTGAAGAGGAAATGGGAGGATCCTAATCCTGAGAAGAATCCAAAAGGAATGAATACTTAGAGTATTCATCAAAAGTGTAGACTTTGGTAGCTATAACTGAGTGAATAGAGTTTGTATGCCTTTTGATGATCACTATAACCGTTGAAAATGTATTTCTTAGGTCTATCATCATCAAGGCCTTGCACTTAGCCATTACTGCCGAAGACTCTGAATATAGCTCACACTTGGTTTCTTTTGAAAGTAAGCCTCAAATGGGGTTTGGTTCTTCAAAACATGTGAGAACCCTCTGTTAAGAATTTGCACTGCTATATATATAGCTTCACTCCAAAACTCGTGTGGAAGCTTTTTTATGAAGCATAGTCTTGGCCATCTATAACACACTTTTAATCCTTTGTAGAGCAATACCTTGTTGAGTATCCTTCTTTCCTTGGTACTTAATACCTTGCTGCTTCAAATACTTGGAAAATTTTTGGTTGACAAAGGCACTATCTCCATTTGATCTAATGGTCTTTAAAGAACTTGGAAATTCATCTTGAACTATCTGTGTCCAGTCCTTGAACTTGGAAAGTGCATCCTCTTTATGTTTTAGTGAATAAACTCAAGTGTACCTAGTGAATTCATCTACTATCAAGAAGAAGTAAAGTGATCCACTTAGCAATGGTGTATGCATAGGTCCACAAAGATCAGCATGGACTAATGTTAAGGCTTTAGATTAGGAAATAGATGCTTCCATAGACAAAGGGGTAAATGTCTCCTTAGCACAAGCTTGGCAGTTCAATTCCACTTGTGCAATCCTAGGTAAACCCTTGACAAGATGACTTTGCTAAGTAAGAAGTATGTCCAAATCTAAAATGCCACAAGCTAGAGCTTGAATCCTTGGCCTTGAATCTTGAAATCTTATAGAGACCTTTGTCTTCAAATCCTTGAGCTATGACTTCTTTGGATGTTCAATCAATGACATGAACTTTTTCATTATCAAATTGCACCATCATGTTGTACTTAGTAATGTCCTTCACTAAAAGAATGTTCTTACAAAGGTTGTACATAAAGAACGTCTTTAAGGGACTTGGTCTCACCTTTTGAGATTGTGATGTGAACTTTGACTCTTCCCTGGATCTCAACACACTTTTAATCTCCAAGATAAATTTGGCCTTTGTGCTCTTGAAACTCATGAAATTCTTCTTTGTCATTGCACATAGTGATGAAGCCCCACTATCAAAAATCCATTCTTTTCTAGGATTAGATGCAATAAGTGCCTTGTGTTCGGCTGTAAAGAAAAAGTTCTTTACTTGTGTAGTGAGTTTGATGCTTTGTCTTTAGAGTAGACTTGGACTTGTCCTTGTTTTTCTTCTTGAAGCAATACTTTTCTATGTGTCTAGGCCTGGCACAAAATTTACAAGTAAATTTCTTCTTGCTCTTGTCCTTAGACTCTTGAGTGCCTTTTTGAACTCTATTCTTGTTGAAAGTAGCTTTGGACTTCAAAGTTGTTTCTTATGTAGCTTGAGTCTTTTGCCTAGAGTCATGAAGAAGCAAAATTCTTCTTAATTCTTCCCAAGTTATTTCTTGACCTCTGTTATACAGAGTGGTCATAAATGTTTCATAGGACCTAGGAAGCTTTTCAAGTAGTCTAATATCCATGTGTTCACTTGAGATCTTTCGTCCATAAAGTGCTAACTTTCTTTGATAATTTTTAGATTGTGCTATCACCTTTGTGATGGTGTCTTGAGGACAAATAGAGATAGTGTGAAACTCAACCTCTAAATCATAAATCTTTAAAGGAGTTTTATCTTCGTATAGATTTTCTAGTGTGTCCCAAGCTTCTTTGGAAGTCTTAGAGGTAGTGATATGACCCTTTCCCAATCAGAAGAATTTGACCTAATGCTTGTTTGTTCTTGACATTACAAATATTCCAAGGCTCTAAATCTTTGACCCTATCTATTTTAGGTTCTAATCCACCTACAACTTCATGTAAAATATTCGTGTACAAGTATGCATGCATGATATCTTTCCATGGATTATAGTTCTGGCCATCTAAGCATTCTTCCGTAGGCATAAACATGGGTTTCAAGGAAGGTAAATAACTTATCATGGTTGACGAACTTGCTTCTTTCTTTGACATTTTAAAGCTTAGAATAGAGGGAGGGAGGTGGGGCTTAGAGTAGCCCTTGAAAAAATGGAAACCCTTGGGGGGGCTTAGAGTATCCCTACACTTGTTCAAACCTTGGAGGGGGAGCTAAGAGTAGCCCAAAATTGCACTTGAGAGACACCCTTTTAGGGGTTTATACTAGCCTCCCAAAGCACACGTAAGAGACCTTCTTATATTCTTTAGTTAGAACTTGAATGGGGCACTTAGTGGCAAATAGTGTGCCAAGTGGTGGGAAAAAATAAGGGTTGGACCCTTTGGAAATACAATATAATTCCTTGATAAGAGAGTATAATGAAGAGTGTTTAAGTGTTTAGAGTGCTAAAGTAGAGTAATCAATCCTTGAACAAAAATGCAAAATAAACTCATTAGAATTTGCCACTTTTCTTGGCCGCTTGGCATCAAGCAATGAGGTCAATATATATGGGCCAAAATTGTGTATCATGTGGAGAAAGCAATGAAAACAAACTTGAGCCACTAGTCAACACTCTTTGATTGTAGCAAGCATTTTGAATAAAGTGGAATGGCTAATTACATGGTGAATATCCACGTGCTTACTGAAAGATCTCAAGTCGTTGAGAAATTCCGAAAGTGACATTGTGACATCAGTGATGATGAACACATTTCACCTAGTCACATGGACACCAGACCATCTATCTTTGTTCTCCCAGGAATGGTGCAAACTTTCTATGAATGTATTTGTGTGCATGAGAGGATACCTGAGTGTGATGTATAGACAAGGGTGCTCCCCTCACTCGATCTCTCTCGCTCTCTCTCTCTCTCTTAGTCAGGGGATGGAGGCAAGAAAATGGTGCAGCAATTTAGAGTATTTTGCAATCCAAGAAGGCTCTCTCACTCTTTCTCTCTCTCTCTCTCTCTCTCTCTCTCTCTCTCTCTCTCTCTCTCTCTCTCTCTCTCTCTCTCTCTCTCTCTCTCTCTCTCTCTCTCTCTAAGGAGATTGTAGATGGACACAAAAGTGGCACAAGCTAATCAAGATACATGGAAATAGATGCACTTGTATGAGAAATCAGTAAGTGATCACGACTACAGTCGGCTAATGGCACACAATAGATACTCCCTCCCTCCCTCCCTCCCTCCCCCTCTCTCTCTCTGTCTCTCTCTCTCTAGACTATCGAATGTTGTCTTCCATTTCCCATCACCAATTGCCTTTACTTGATGCTTTGTCTTTATCTATTGTCCATGACACAAGGAGATGATCAATGAGTCATTGTTCCTGAATAGTGTTATTGAATGAGACTTCATATGTTAAGCTATTGAGTATAGCACAGACCCACACTCCAAGCTAATGGGAGACTTTTTTACCCAACTCCTCTAGTAGCCAACCACTAATTTTAATCTTATACAGCTCAAAGTATTGTAGATGTTCAAGCATTCTAAGCTCAGGAACTAGATGGCCATAGCGATTTGAATTTCCCAAGTTAATTATGGTCACATGATTATCTTTTTTGCAAGTGATATGAAACCAGGTGCAAGGGCTCACTACATGAGTGGCAAACATTCCAACACTCCAACATGATTTTTTGTCAATAAAATGCCATTTTGAAATCATTCGAGAGAGAGCAACCTACCAAAGACAAGAACTACTGATGTTGATGTTATGGAATTACATGTTGTATTGTTTCGCGCAATCACATTCGTAACCTTTGTGGCATCCAACTTAGAAGGTGATGCTCTTCATGCATTTGGAAGGAGTCTTTCGGACCTTGACAATGTTTTGCAAAGTTGGGACATGGGAGGAGCACAACATGAGGGTAACTTATACATCTATCGACAAGGCCAGGACACCATGGGCTTCATCGCTGATGCTTACGACCTCTTCTAGATTTCAAGAGTAAATGTGTGTGTAACAGAAATGGAGAGACACGAGTTGATGCTTGAAAGAGCCAACATAGAGTTCCTTTAGAATTTGCATCTCCTCCTTTGCAAACAAGCAACTAAACAATTGGATAAACAAGATTCACAAAATAGATACATGAGTGAAAGATTTTATAATGGAGAGCACTACAAAAGCTCATGATGCATACTACATTACATCGAATGGAGTGTTTGTAAACGCTAGAAAGATTTGAGATGCACTATCAATTCTTAAAAACTAACTATTACAACGATCATGAATCACCAACTATCGAAAAGAGAAAGGGTGGGAGGGTGGAAAAATTAGTAAAATGAGGCCCTAAATAGTAAAAATTGATGGCAACAACTTCTCTTAATGAGCAAAAAGCAAAAACACCAACAGTCAAGCATCATCACCAGCAAAATGGTCAGCAAATGCACCACCAAAACCTCCACCTAGTGCTTTTACACCATGTAGAGAGTACACACATAGAAGCAAAATGAAAAGAAGAGTGTACTCACAAGATGAAAGAGTGTGAGACCTAAAACTGTGTAGACCATGAAATTGGAAAACTCGCATGGATTACAGTAAGCTTTCCAAGAGCATGGAGTAGGCTCCTCAAGCTTCTAACCAAGTACAAAAGGGGGAAGAGGCCCTCCTTATATAGAGTTGGAGGGGCTCTCCAAAGTACAAATGTGGCATAATTCCCTCTTAAAGAGAAAGAATACACAGTTAGAAGCAAATGCTACGGTAGCCAAATACAATACAAAAAGGAAATGAAATGGAAATGGAGTCTCCTAGATACAAAAGGGAGATGCACTCTCATATTGTCAAGAGGTATCTTATGCATATCTTGGTTGAGAAATAAGTAGCCTAGTATCACCAGTTGTTGCTGTAAGTTTGAGTATTCGGAAGATTTCATAGTGATTGTTGAGTGTGCATGGCTCATATGCTTTTTGGTTGATTTGGGTGGGAAACCTATGTTCCATGCTTGCACAAAGCACATTGAGGTGCACTATCATTATGTCAAGGAGAGACTCTTTACTGGACAGATTAGTTTGGCTTATGTGCCTACACAGGATAATATAGCAACCCTTTTTACAAAGGATCTACCTAGGGAGAAGTTTGAAGATTTTTGCAAAGACTTGGTCTTATTTTCCTTTTTGGATTGATTTCTTTCCACATAGCTTGGAACTTCCTTATACATCAGTGCGAGCTCCTTTCTCGTTGCATCACTCTCAAGGGGGATTTGTTGATATATTTGTTGGAGTTTGAGGTCTATGGATACACACGAAAAACATAAGGAAGAACCTGGGAGTGATGCGGTGAATTTAAGGAGTTGGCACTCATGTATAAGGAAGTGCCAAGCTATGTGGAAAGAGATCAATCCACAAAAGGAAGTAAGCCCAAAGCTTTGCGGAAAGCTTCAAACTTCTCCCTAGGCAGAGCCTTTGTGAAAAGATCTATAATGTTATCCTATATGGGCACATATGTCAAACTCATCTCTCTAGCAGAGGACCTCTCCATGACATAATGATACTGCATCTCAATGTGCTATTACATGATGGCTTCATCGTCGAACACTGGTCTTGGTGCTTCAGCTAACGTTAATGTTGCACCTATTCGAATTCGTCCACTTGCATTCACTGAAGGGAAGTTGGATGGATCCAATTATACACTCTGGAAGTTCAAAATTTCTACAATTTTGGACTCCTATGAATTACTTGACACTGTCATGGGACCGATGGGATTGGATCCAGAGCCTACACCAGTTGAAGATCTAGCTAATTCGACATTGATGATTCAGCCAGATCCAGATCTTCTACGAGCTTGGAAGAGGCGGAATGCTGATGCATTATGTGCAATTGTCACAAGTGTAAGTGATTCTGTGCTTACTTTAGTTCAACATACTACTAAAGCACATGAGGCTTGGGGCATATTGGCTCGACAATATGAGACCAAGAACCACACAAGGATACAGAATTTAGAAAGTTAGTTGGCAAATGAAAAGCATTCTGATTCTGAAAAGGCTGAAGATTTTATCAAATGGATAAAACATCTTCAAGACCAATTGGCTGCAGTTGGTGTTGTTATAACACCAGAAGAGTTGACTCGAAGATGTATACGTGTTCTTCCAACAAAGTATGATGGATTAGTAACAGCCCTTAACACTCAGGTAAGACCAACTCCCCTCACATTTGAAGAGTTTTGTGCTATGCTTTTAGAAGAAGAGATGCGGTTGAGGAATCGGCAAAGTACAAGTGATGCTGCATTTTCAGCAAATGCAAAATGTAAAGGCTCTTCTGATGTATCAAAGAAGAAGCCAAAGAAGAAAAAGTTCACAGGAAGTTGCTTCTATTGTAAAAAGAAAGGCCATGCCATCAAGGATTGCAGAAAGAAGCAAGCTGATGAACGGAATGGGACTGCAAAATCATCGTGGAAGAACAAAGAGTCTGCAAACAACACAGAGCTGGAACATCAAGCTTGTGTTGATGAACCATGGATTTTAGATAGTGGAGCTTCTCGCCATATGACCAGTAAAAAGGATTGGTATAGTTCCCTAGTGCCTCTACGGGAATCCATCAATGTAGTGGTGGGAAATAACTCCAAGTGTCCAGCCGAAGGAACTGGAACCATCTCTTTTATGACTTCTCCAAGTGTTGAGAAAAAGTTATCCGATGTTCTCTATGTACCTACACTCAAAAGAAATTTGTTGTCAGTTTCTGCAATAACAGATCGTGGACTCGAATTTCACTTCAATAAGAGTGGTGCAGAAATCATGGATTCATCAGGTAATGTTGTAGGTAAAGGCATACAACGGGATAACTTGTATGAGTTAAGTGCTTTAACTACTACAGAAGATAAAGATGTAAGCAGGTTATGGCACCAACAATTTGGGCATCTCGGATTTGCAATTTTGAAGGAGATGCAAAGAACAGGGATGGTTGCTCATTTACCTGCATTTTCAGAGTTGCAGGAACCTTGTGAAGCTTGTATGATGGGCAAGCAACAACGAAATGTTAGTCGACGATTATAGTAGAAAGATGTGGGTTTATTTCATTCGAGAGAAGGCTGATGCTTTTGAAAAATTTTTAATGTGGCATAAGTATGTAGAAAATTAATCAGGAAGGAAATTGAAGAAATTTAGAACAGATAGAGGAGGTGAATTCTTGTCAACAGAATTCAACAATTACTGTAAGGAGGATGGTGTGAAAAGGCAACTTACCATAGCTCATACACCTCAACAAAATGGTGTTGTTGAGCGCAGGAACAGGACAGTAGTTGAAATGGCTCGTTGTATGTTAAAGGCTCAAGACATGCCTGATTCATTCTGGGCAAAAGCAGTCAATGCAGCAGTCTACATCCTCAATCAAAGCTACACAAAAGCACTGAAGGGGATGACTCCTCAAGAAGCATATTCTGGTAAAAAGCCTTCAGTTTTGCATTTCAGAATTTTTTGTTGTTTCTGTTATGCACATATTCCTAATTCAACAAGATCAAAGTTGGATTCAAAAAGCAAAAAGTGTGTCTTCCTAGGATATAGTGAAGAGTCTAAAGCATACAGGTTGTGGGATCCTGAGGCAAGGAAGATTTTTGTCAGCCGAGATGTGGTGTTTGATGAATGACCACACTTAGTAGAAGATAAAGGTAAATCTACTATCTCATCAAATGGAGAAATATCTCACCTTATGCCTATCAAAAGACAGGTTAAAGTTGAGGAGGAGGAAACATCTGATGGAGAAATTTCCTCAATAAAAAGCCAACCAATTGTAGCTGCACAGCGTAAGCCACTACCAAAGTGGGCACAACAGCTCTTTGATGATCACAATCCACATGTAGATGTACCAGAATCATCATCGGATGGATTACAAAGATCAAAGAGAATAGAGGAGCAAAGAAGAGCCTCAGAACACATTGTTAACATGGCTCTAATGGCAGATATCATGGGCTCGATAAAGGAACCTACCACCATTGAAGAAGCCCTTGATGATCCAGGTTGGAGAGCGGCAATGCAGTTGGAGTATGATAGTATACTCAAAAAGAATACATGGGATCTAGTCGACTTGCCGCCAAAGAAGAAGGTAATAGGTACTAAATGGATTTGGAAAGCTAAGTATAAAGCAGATGGAACATTAGAAAAGTATAAGGCAAGATTAGTTGCACAGGGTTTTTCACAGATCGAAGGATTTGATGTTCGAAACTTTTGCGCCAACAGCATGCATGACAACTATTCAGACGGTACTTGCAATAGCTACACAAAAGGCCTGGCCTATTTTCCAGATGGATGTCAAATGTGCATTTTTGAATGGTCACCTCAAGGAGGAGGTATATGTATCTCAACCACCAGGTTTTGAGGTGCCCAATTCAAAAAATAAAGTTTGCAGGTTGAAGAAAGCTTTGTATGGACTTAAGCAAGCTCCACGGGCTTGGTACCAACGGATAGATAATTTTTTTCAAAAATATGGGTTTTGAAAGAAGTACTTCTGATGCTAACTTGTATGTAACGAAAAGGGATAGCAGGCTAGTTGTTGTCATTGTATATGTAGATGATTTGATCATTACAGGAGATCATCAGGAACTCATCAATCAAACTCGGATCAGCTTGGGAACTGAGTTTGAAATGACAGACTTAGGTCTTCTCCATTTTTGTCTGGGAATTGAAGTATGGCAAAGGAAGGATGGCATTTTCATCTCACAACAAAAATATGCCAAAGAAATTCTCAAGGCATTCGGAATGATGGACTGCAAACCAACCAGCACACCTATGGAGGTAAATCATAAGCTATCTATGGATGATAACATGCCTGATGTAGATGCTAAGAAGTATAGGAAGCTCGTTGGAAGTCTTATTTTTTTGTGCAACACTAGACCAGACATTTGTTATGCTGTTGGAGTATTAAGTAGGTTTTCCAACAAACCTAAGGAGAGTCACTGGAATGCTGGAATGCGAATTCTAAGGTACATTGAAGGAACCTTGGATTTTGGTATTTTGTATACCACAGGTGATACACTTCAAGGATATTGTGATTCAGATTGGGCTGGAGATTGTGATTCTAGAAAATCACTGTCTAGATATTGTTTTTTACTTGGTTCAGGAATATTTTCTTGGGTAAGTAGGAAGCAGCCAACTCTCGCACTCTCCTCCACTGAAGCAGAGTACAAAGCAGCTTGTTTTGCTTCTTGTGAGGCAGTCTGGTTAAGGAGAATTCTTGCAGATCTAGGCTTTCCATCAAATATGGCGACTGTACTCAAGTGTGATAATCAAAGTTGTATGGCTATTGCAAAGAACCCAATATTTCATGCTTGCACCAAGCACATAGAAGTACAGTACCATTACGTTCGTGAGCTAATTGAAGATGAAATTGTGGAGCTAGAATATTGCCCAACAGAGGAAAATTGTGCTCACATATTCACTAAAGCACTTGGAAGAGAGAAGCTCAACAGGCATCTTCAACAGATGGGTATAAGACCAAGACCTACTTGATTTATCATCGGTAAACATTGAGGGGGGGGGGTGTTAGTATATGATCAATGTCTACCTCTCATGATTGTATGCACATTTTGTAAGGCCCCCATTATGAGGAGAAGCCAAGCGTGCATTACACAATTGATGGGAATCCCAGCTTGCATGTTGGATGAAGGTCATATTGGACCATGTAAGGTATTGTAAGGAAAGGGAGTTACCAGGGTCCCCAATTGTGGGGTCCGGGGAATATTCCCTCTCGGAGTCATAAATCATTTATATTTGTTAGGTCGGTTCAACTAGTCTAAGCCGTGTATGGCAATTACGTGGGCGGTGGCCGCCCACGCTCTACCGCCCATGTATAACCGTCCACGAAAGGCCACCCATGATCCTATATATACATGACTTCTGCACTACCTGAGACATTGAGTTGAGCCAGCATACCTCTACCTTGTATCTCGTAGTCTAGAGTTGTCTAGATCACCATTTAAGCTCTACCTTGAGAGTGCATGAGTGGACAACGCCATCATCTTTGTACTTGCTGCTAGTAGAAAATTGTTGAGATTCTCCAATATCTGTTATCTTCTCTACTACTGCTCCTGTGTTATATTGCGTAATTATTGTCTTACACTTTCTACATAAAATCATGGGGTTGAAATACATTCATTTCTTCATGTAAGTCACCATGTACAAATGCAATTTTAATGTCCAACCATATACATTCCAACCATGATGATCTCCAAGTCACCAATGCTACGAATGACTATCATTCAACAAGTGGTTGCAAAGGTCTCATCAAAATCAATACCTCTCTCTTGAGCATAATCTTTTGCAACAACCCTAGCCTTATACTTATCAATTGTTTCATCATGCTTATGTTTCAGCTTGTATACCCATTTAGTGCCAATGGTCTTTTTGCTTGGAGGCAAATCACATAAAGACCAAGTACCATTGTTCATAATAACATCATATTCTTATTGCATAGTGGCCATCCAATTTTTTGAATTTTTTGCTTCATCAAAAGAAATAGACTCATTCTCATGGCAAAGACTAGAGGCAATCATTGCATAGCAATATGATGCAAAAGAAGCATTATGTGCTTGATCATGTACACTATGACAATGGTGCATCTATTTGCTATCTCTCAAAGTTTGAACCAACCATTTAGGCATAGTTTTTGCCTCTTCTATTTCAGCCCTCTCATCAAGCATCTTGTAAATCTACATAAAAAATGGAATGATCTGCATTATCATGTGGAACATGTAAAGGCTAAGAAATTGCCTCTTTTGGATTAGCACTTGAGTGTCCACCTGTAGAAAGAGGCGACAAAATGTCATACACATCTTTCAAGCTAGTTGATGTCTCCTTAGTACGTGAAAGTAATGGTTGAAGTGCATCTTCCAAAAAAACAAAATCACAAGTAAATAAAATGTGTTTTAGTCTAAGGATGATATAGAGGATAGCCTTTGTTTTTAGAATTGTATCCAACAAAATTACATTTCAGTGCTTTATGCAATGTTGTTGAGGCACTAATGCATATTCATGACAAGCAAAGACATGCAGATGAGAAACATATAGTTTGCGAACATGAAAAGCTTGATATGGAGTGATAGATTGTAGTGCTTTGGTGGACACCTGTTAAGTACGGATGCTTCAGACATAACATCCTCAAGCCAAAAGCTATGTGGTAAAGCCTAACTTTTGATCATACACCTTGCCATCTCCATGAGAGACTTGTTCTCTCTTTTAGCAACTCCATTCTATTGAGGTGTATAAGGCACTATATATTGATGTTTTATCCCACGTTCAGCCAGAAATGCATTAAACTCACAAGACATGTATCCCACCCTCGATCAGAATGGAGGGTGCACAATTTACATGCTAACAAATTTTCAACTATAACAAGAAACTTATTGAAGCACATAAACACTTTAGACTTTGCTTTCAATGGATACACCCATGCACGTTTGGAATAATCATCAATAAAAATTACGAAGTAAAGGTAGTTCCCAGACGAAGGTGTCTACATAGGACCATAGACATCACTATGAACAAGTTATAGTTTATGAGAAGCTCAAACTCAACCATATTAAGGGACAAAAGAAGTCTTCGTTTTGCCCAAAATACAATTTTCACAAACATGTTACAAGGTGCCTCAAGTTTGGGCAAAGAGGACACCATTTTAGATTTCTACGTGCGTAGCAAACTAGCATAATTCAGATGACCAAAGTGTGCATTATGGAAGGGCTACCCATTTTCAAAGTATTTTATGGGCATCAATTATTTGAATCATGCATAAAGGAGAATCAAACGAGAAAACCCTTCAAGAGGAATATATGTTTCTAGACATCAATGTGAGTTGGTTCATATCAATGTATGGGATCCCTATGAGAGAAGATTCTTTAGGAAGCAATAGATATGATGTTATATTTATAGGAGAATACAATAGGAAGGTTTGGATCTACTTGATGGAATAAATAAAGTGATGTGTTTCAAAACTTTTGAAAGTTAATGGTTGTTGTGAAGAAAGAGTCATGCAAGTATGTGTTATGTTTAAGGTCATATGGAAGTCATGAGTATTTTCAAAATGATTTGAGCTCTTTCTTACAAGAGAATGATATTAGGAGAATCTTAGCTATAAACCAAAACACAATGGTTTGGTTGAAAATAGAGTAGGCATATTGCAGAGATAGCAACAACAATGTTGGACAAAATGACATGCCTCTATGGTATTGGGGGGATCCTTGGTTGGAAGAAAAAACCAAATTTAAGGCACTTGAGGATATTTGGGTGCACTTGGTGTATGCACATACCACTTGAGCTAATATAAAAAATGAATGCTACACTTGATAAATTAATATTTTTTGGATATGCAGTTGAAATAGGCTAAAATTATTATATTTTAGATAGGAAAAGCACCACAAGTTTATGAAGAAACACTAGCAACAAGACCCTAAATGATTCCTACTAGATCTAAGTACTAGGCAATGGTGGCACACCTACCATTATGATCAAATGAGATCAAGTTTGAACCAAAATGGTAAGAGCTACATAGTAGATCTAGTATCAAAAGTTGAAACGACAAAGTACAATGCTAAACATATTGAGGAGGAAATGGCCAAAATCTAAAAAATTATTAGAGTGAATAATTTTAGGATCAATGTTTGGAAGAACTTTGGTGCGGGCTCAAGTGAAGTTTTGGGATCTTGGAGGACATCTCCCAGGCATTAGAGATGGACTTAACCGATACAATTTATTCACTACCCATCCTTTGGTTCCATCTCAAATGACTCAATTGTATTTTGTGTGCACTACAATACATTTTAGCCACATTACAAATAATGCAACCAAGGCTTCATATCAAGTAATATAAACGATTAGATTTCTATCACCTTAGCTATCCGTCGGTGTAATTGGTGCATGGGCATTATGAGTACATCAAACCATTCACTATGTCAATGCATTCAATGGATCAATGTGTTGATGCATAAAGAATCTAATCATAATTGGTTATGGAGTAGATATGTGATGATAGTTACCATATTATCTCGTAATGAGTTTTGGAACCGTTTACACTTGGAAGTTGGCATAATCATCTATTGACTTTATGTAGTGTGTATATAGTAGTGTATCTATATACTTGTCCAACTCGGCATCTAAGCCCTTATTGTTGAAGCACACGATGGAAATTTCTATTGTGAATTGTAATATTATGAAATTAAAGTATAGCACTTGTTTATAATGTATTTGCCTCTAGTTCGTTCCTCTACTTGGTCCTATGTATTGTCATAATGTGGTGTCTCTACGCATTTCTGTTGCACCTTTGTTTGTGTTTTCAAACATAGTATCGGAGCACTAGTAGTCCCTAGGTCTAGTAAAGGAGACTTATACATAGAGAACAAAAAGGTAAGATGTATTAAGAATGTAATAGAGCATAGATGGATTCCTTGAATAGTATAGTTTTAGCCAACAATGGTGTTGCTACTAGAGATGGTGCGGCCTTAAAGACTAATGTTGTAGTGTGAACATTGTGTATATATCCACCCATTACCATTGAAGGGAAGTTAGATGGTACTAACTACATGCTATGGAAGTTCAAGTTCAGCACTATTATGGCCTCTTATGAGCTTACAAGACGTCAAACTCATATTTACAGGACGTCAAACTTGGGCCAAGTGCAAATAACAAAAAACATTCATGGGGAAAACAGACACTAGTATCAGCATGAAAATCTTAGTATATTTCGATAGTGATGAGTCTGAGCACAATCAAGGCACTTCTCTTTAAGAGTTATTTTTCTCTTGATTTGTATATACACCGAGAACCCTAATGCGCTACTTATCTTTGTACATTTTACACTTAGTAGTACATTGTGTTCTGCTCCTAAGCTTCTTCTTCCTCCTCTTGTTGTTTCTATGCATTCTTGATCCCCAAACTCCAACAATTGGTATTGGCATAGACCATTGCTTCTTGAAGTGCATCATTGGCACACCTCTATTCACTATCTCAGATTGCTAAGAAATTGTTGAGCATACTCTAGGTCGTGTGTACTTTGAAACATACCTCTTTGGAGATTTTAGTGTCGTTCAAAAATCGATTTGAACTCGTTCCTGCCTCCTAATGCACCACAGGAGCAATTGAATAGGAAATTTCTTAAAATTTTAGACAATAGCACAATTTCTGCATATAAAATTGACGAACCTATAATAATAATAATAATAATAATATTATTATTATTATTATTATTATTATTATTATTATTATTATTATTATTATTATTAATGGAAAAACGAAAAGCAAAAGAAAAACTAGGTGTGACAATGGAAAGTGTAGATAATCATCTTCAACAGCAAATCCTAGAGAGTAAACAAATGTCATATAAGAGGGCTACGTACCTAGTTTCACTTGCAATATAAGTCCAATGATGTGAGATCTATCCTCACATTTTGCATATGGCAAATAGCACCGTTGAGTATGTTTTCAACTAAAATCACATGTCCCTCTTCACAAAGACTATTATACAGACTTGCCAGAGCCTTGCTTAACAACATGAGAGACTACTTTTGAATTCTACATTTGTGTACCATCTTCTACCTTATCTTGCTGCTATGGAGACATTGATGGACTCATAGCAATGTCCCTTGAAAAAATTTATATTTTTACTGATGATTTCTGTAGGTACTGAGAGATCGAATCTGCACTTTCATATGCACCCTCAACACAACGGCCCAAAGCAACACCCACAACATAGTTCCCACCTAGAAACAGTCCTTCTAAGCTCGAATTATTCAGTGCTTTCTGTGCATCATCCAAGATGTCAAGATGGCCTACGTCAAACTGAGGAATAGCTCTAGGCCACAACCTGACTCCCAACACATCAGGACTCGGGGCGTCAGGCTTGATCAGCATTCTCCTGACATCCTTGTCAATTTGATTAACCAGTTCTGCTTCATCCTGATTATTCAATTATGAAGCGTCACACTTGAGTGCATATTAAAAGGCATGATGAACAAAAAGTAAAAATTGATTCTGCAATAAGTATACCTTATCGATGATCTGTGTATTTGTGGCACCACCAATGTAATTGAGAAGCATTACACGATTAGCTGGAGCACGACCAGGAAATAGAGAAGAAGAATAAATTGTACCTGCAACATGGTATCAAATAATTATTCCGTTCCTCGTGACTTCAAAACACACGTCCAGAATCAACAGTTACTAGTAATCCATTACATCACGATTTACAATACCAAAATAATCTCCATGTTTAGGTTCTATGTAGCGTCTTCATAATGAAATACCAACTGCTGTACCTCTCCTCTTCCTCTACAGGTCTCCCTGAGATGTTCATATGATTGTTACATTTGATATCTATTCAAAAGCTACATTGCTCATAAGATTGATCCTAGTGCCAGCTCCCATAATCTGTAGCAAAAACTGATGGAAACATTGGCATAGAGATCTGAATATAAAAGTGTGATATTGATTGCACTAGCTGTCCTTTCTTATGCAGAAGGGAGAAGAAACATTTAAGAGAAGCATAGTGAGTATGTCTTTTCTGAAACACTAGGAGCATTCAAACAATGACTTCATCCTGAAATAATCCAACGGTACCTGCTGAATATGGAATAAAACATTTCAATACTTAATGAACTAATTGCTCAAGCTGACAATCCACTGGTGAAGTATAGGTTGGTAGAGGTAGCTCACCTTCCAGCCCAAGGGCTTTTGACTTTATTATATCTTGACACTGCATGGAAATTACTAAAAGGTGCCATAAGGCACATGAGAACTTTGAAAAATAATAAAATATCTGGAATTTTGATAAGAATTCCACACTCATTTTAGCTGTACTGTCCACAGTAAGGGATACTTGATCCATTGTAGCATTCATAATAAAACAGATGAATACACAATGCATTCACGGTGAATGAAGATGATAGAACTCTAAGCAAATGCATCATGTATGCATTTATTTTATTATGAATGCTACGATGGATCAAGCATCCCTTGCTGTGCACATTACAGCTAAAACAAGAGTGGAATTCTTATCAAAATTCCAGATATCTTATTATTTTTACATTAAAAGGTCTTGGTACATGCTGATAAGTATTTTACGAAAGGAACATACTCATTTGATCAGTACATATATACTATTTGGATCAATACATATGTCTAGATGCAACCTTGTGTGGAAGAATCAACTTTCTTTTCCTTCTTACTCTCTTTTCCCCTTCTCCTCTCTTTCTCCTTGAAATATCTTCAATCTATCTTCTTTTGCTCTTTTCTTCCACAATGATAGCATATAACATTTGTCAGATCCTTTTCCTTTCCCCCTGACTTGCCTCTAGCTACATGAGCACCTCTCGACTCATCAATTGCATTTCTTTTGATTTCTTCGTTTAGCATGGAGCCTCACTCCATCCTTGATCAAGAGCGATAAATGACAATATAGAGAGATAAGAAGACAATTATAAAAATGCAGCAGCTTAATACTACTACACACACTAATAAATGCAAAATGTCAATATACAATGTGTGTATGATACAAAAATCTGAATATAGGCTGAATATACGAGTTTTAGTTACAAAAAATAATGTGCGAGTGTCTAAGAGTATTATGTGAGTGAATATGTGCAAAAAGAAGGATATAAACTATCCATACCAGATATTATAGCAAAACCTAATCTCAAATTAGGTTTCCTCCGATGTAGTGAAGCAGCAATGGTCACTTCTCACGATGAAGTGATAGGTAAACACCTGATTCAGCAGTAGCACGTGAAGAAACCCTGAAGTAGACGCCACAACTCTCAAAAATCAGCATGCACACAAGCGAGTGTGAAGAAGAAATTTTTAGAGGATCACATAGTTTACTATCTCGATTGTGGTCCGGTCAAGCCTATATAGCTTAGCACTTCACACTTATCTTTCATATTATTACTCCAAGGATGAAGCAGCATATGGACTTTGACCACTTTGATGATGCCAGCTATTACGGGAGTGATAGTTTGGAAGTTGGACATTGATGGTTTCTCACCTTTGAGATGATCTCTTATGAGAGTTCTTAAGGGGAAGGATACGAAGAAGCAACACACAGAGATGACCATGTACTTGTAGTACATGGGGTTCAAGTGAATCCAAACGCTTTCTTCTACCATTACGGACATTTCATCGTACATTTTCGAGGACGAAAACATTTTCAAGGAGAAGGAAATGTCACATTACGCTATAGGGGGGAACACCCTTTGGGATGAGATGGCGTGGATCCCACATGAAATCCATTGGGTGTACCTTCCATATGAAGGGTAGAGGAGAGAGAAGAGTCTTGTGAGAGACTCACGCATGGAATGGTTGGAAGATGGTTGGGTGGATAGACGGATGTATGTGTACGGATGGAGGCCGTGCATAAGAAGCCTCGGAGGCTTCATCAAAAGGTTTATGTATTATTGCCCAATCATCATGTGTCATCCTTGTCATCATCATCTACAGCAATGATATTGATGGCAGTTCATCCTTGCCGTCCTCTTGATGGAAGCCCCCCTATAATAGCAAGTACATCGTTGTTCTAAAGCATAGAATGTAGTAAAGGCTTCGATATGTCTCCGTAAGAGAGTGATTACAAAAATAGGCTCCGATCTGGTATATTACATTTTGTTGTAATTCTCTTATATAGGTCTATCAGCCAAGACCTTCTACAAAGGTCCATGAAGTGCACGGAAGAAAAAGAAGATGACGGGGATTCGTCAAAATGAAAGGAAAAAGTGTTAATTTACCAAAGAAAATGTTTATAACAATCCTCTAAAATTGGAAGTGGCCTTAGGCTTGTGCAAGAATCGTAAGCTGCTCTTCACAATAGGGTTCCACCACAAAGATCCAATTTCATAACTAAACCTTTTTATGCTATCGCTAGGAGAGATGTGACTCCAAAATTAGTAACTAAAGCCTCCCGATATTACCATCAGTGTGATGGGAAAGCTTGAAATAAGGACTAGAAAAGAGCTTTCTCGATGAGATAGAACTAGAAAGTAGGGGGCATGGGAAGACATAAATTGTAGAGAGAGAGAGAGCAAGAAAGAAATTCATAGAGAAGTAGACGTTGATACAGAAAAGATCTACAAATGGTCTTGTCACTTGTTATTCTCTCATGAATTGATGTGACCTAGAAGGGTCTTTTTGTACAAATGAGAAAGGATACTTGAGTTTTTTTATAAGAAACTTATTCAAAAATCTTTAACCATTCCAAAAGTATCCTAAAACTTCTAAATACTTCTACTAAGTATCATTTTTCTTTTTTAAGTTACCCTTCTAAACACATTTGAATGTTTGTAAAAGCCAATATAAAAGAACACGAACTTTTAAATATTAAAGGTGCCCGTACAAACTTAAACCTATGCTTTATTATGAACACACTGAATTAAAAATATTCTCTTTTTCTAAATCTAAGCATGTTATAGTTAGAATGAATCTTTTTCAGCCTCCATTTGTTCATTACTGAATCTATGATCAACTTGTATAAATGCAAATCCATACTGATTGAACTTTTGTACTCCAAATTACATGTGTTCATATTTTTTGATAGTAGTTCTTATCTTTTGTTATTGGATCTCTTGTGCTCTATGAGATCCAAGGAAAACCCAACATGCAAATCTACAATCAATTAAGGTCTTTCCTTCAATTCCAAAAGCTAAAATCGAGGAATAAAATATTTTGCTTCATATCTCATGCAAAATCACTATCCATTCCACCTCCATTGAGCACATCATCAGCTTTGGAATCTTCATATATGTAAGATATGAGAAAGCTTCAAGGAGAAATCATAAAAATGAAACAAGATATGAGCGTGAAAGATAGAAATATTCTACATGCAGCTGCAAACTAGGAGATGAAATCTTAGAGGCTCAAAATCTATAACAAGGAAAGATTTACTCGAAGAATCTTCCCAGCTGAAATTATCTTATTTTCAGCATTTTTCAAAACAACTTATACCGTAATAAAGGAACAAGCAAGAGTGGATGAAAACAAGATAGGAGGCTTTCCCCTCAATCAGAACAAATAGAAGATTTTTTTACATGAACGATGAATGGTATGGATCTAAGATAACAAAACTTTAATAGCAAAGTTAGGGAAAGTGGCTCCCTTTTCATATTGGAATCTCCCTCTTCCATTCTCCATCTCAAGGCAAAAAGGATTACAGTTAACAATGCAAAGAAAGCCATTCAAAAGTACTAGCGAATGGATGACTGCTGAACTTATCCCATTCTAGCTCAAGAATTGACCTACAAAGCTAGCTAAAGCAAACCAAAGAAGAATGGAAAGAAGAAAATTTGAAAAGCTGGGAACAGTCATCATAGGGTTTCATACCCCTTACCAAAGAAGGTAGAAATCCTAAATATTGGGATATGGCAAAAAGGATTGCAATTAACAACGCAAAGAAAGCCATTCAAAAGTACTAGCGAATGGATGACTAATGAACTTATCCCACTCTAGCTCAAGAATCGACCTACAAAGCTAGCTAAAGCAAACCAAAGAACAATGGAAAGAAGAAAATTTGAAACGGTGGGAAAACAGTCATCATAGAGTTGCATACCCCTTACCAAAGAAGGGAGAAATCCTAACTATTGAATTCTATATCCATTTAATGCTACGAGAAATTCTTAGTAGTTTATGCCCTTACAAGTCATAAATGTCTTGTCCATCTATTTTAGAATCTACTTTTATTTTCTGGATCTTTTGAGCACAATACTTGAAGTGAAATCTAAGAGGTGTATCTTTTGTCCCATAGGCCATCTTTGGCATCGTGCAACGTTAATATTGCTTTCTTTCTCTTCACTCTAACTACAATGGTTCCTCTTGACTTGTGCATCGTCTTTCATCATTGTCTTCCAAAAATATTATATGCGGAACCATCACCTTCAACTTGCATTGCATCAAGTTTCCTCATTGGGAATGGACCCACACACTATCAATCGGGTATAAGAGTCGAATTATTGCTCTGTGCAAGCACCAAGCTTTGGAACTACTTTGCAACGTCACTGATAGAATGAACACCTTGCACTAAGATGTTCATTGATAGACTCTGCCCCTTCCGCTTCAAGGCTCATCCATTTATGCCAACACTCAACTGATTCACAAGGGGAGTATTCTGGTATGTTCGCTTCAATTTCTACCACACTCCATGTGCTAAAATAAAAACCTTACAATTAGCAAGTATCTCATCAATAACTTTCATTCCAGAATCCAATACAAATAATAATATTCTAATGTGGACTCAGTTGTGTATACATCAAGGATCGCAAAGCAGTGAGCACCTTAACGAGTCTTGAAAAAAGGAGTCCCTATTATCTTATATGAATTGACATGTGTGACCTAGAACGTACTAATTTTAGAACAACTGTTTTATGTCTAAAGACCTCGAAGCAATGAGTGAGAATGCAAAAATTAAATTTCCAAAAATTACTGTCAAAAGTTTATACGTTTTCAAAAACAAGGGTATTTTTGCAAAATGCTATGAAATAAACCCATACAAGTTTAATAAACCATTGCTCAAAAGCCCACCCCCTCTGAAATCAGACGAAATTTAGAAATAAGAAACTTGGTAGAAAATTTGAATTTTAGGCCCAAAAACTAAGGAATTTCATAGAACTAAAGGTTAGCCACTGTTGAGATCATCAAAGAACATATTAGTCAAATTCAACAGGGTGAAAGTCAAATTATCAAAGTCAAAAGGTCCAAGTCAAAGTGATCAAAGTCAACATAGTCAAAGCCAAGGCGTTCAAAATTCCATGGTCAAGGTGCACAGGTAGTGCGCAATCAATTGTTCACAAAGTAATGTTTTGCAGAAAGTTAGATGAAGGTTGCAAATTGTCTTTCTATAAGGTTCAACAAGAGGTTTTAAAAGTGTTTGGAAGGTTAAGGTGAATCCCCCTTTTTTAGTACATAATTGAACAAATAAAAGAAAATGTGTGAAGTCATGTGAAGAGGAAGCGCACGGATAAAAGTGGAAGTATGCCCCCCCCCCCCCCCAAACAAAATTTGGTATTGTCCTAAAGTCACTACAGGACAAAACAAGGATTCGTTGGTTGTTGGGCACACCTTGGATATAATCTTGGGACATACAAGTGAGGGCCAAGATGGAGTAGTCTTGGTTGGACTAAGATAGTGGGAGCATATTCTAGAGCAAGTGAGAGAAGAGACACATTTCAGAGAGAGTGCGCACGACCTTGGAGACAATCTTGGGACATACAAGTGAGGGCCAAGATGCTATGGGAGTTAGGAGCGTATATGAGCGGACACCTAAGGGAAGGAGTATTCTTGGTTGGACTAAGATAGTGGGAGCATATTCTAGAGCAAGAGAGAGAAGAGACACATTTCAGAGAGAGTGCGCGCGACATAGAGAGCCATTGCAAGGTGCAAGAAGAGTGACTTAGATTGCATGCAGAGAAAGGGAAGAAAGGAACATCAAGAGTTCAAAAGTCCCATTGAAGGTGCGTGTCGACAGAAGGTGTCCATCCCTCCCCTTATTGGAAGCTAGGTGCAAGGTGTGCACAAGGGCAAACTTGGAGAAGGTGAAGGTCTAGTGCAGAGGTCGGCGGCAATTCTAAGTATTTTGTAATCTTGTTTCATGAGCATTATTTAGTCTTTGGCATATTGCGGAGAGCATTTGGCTTATGAATAAACTTATATTCTTCTCCTCCTAATTGATCAGAAGCTTTCGGTGTCATTAATTCTCTTGTTCTCACTCTCCATTCTCCTCGAAACACTCAAGTTCCTTTCTGCACAAGAATCCCCCAACAAAATTTGGCACGCCCCGTGGAACATAGGAGGCTTGAGCATAGGAGAAGCAATATTGCAGTGTGGATAAGCATTATTTAAGGGCCGACAGTGCTACAATACTACTTCATTGGGTTAAGAGGTAAATCTTCTTATTAATACTCTTAGCCTAAGAGGATTATGAACAGCTCATGACCGCAACCCGGTCTCAAACATTGAGGGTCACTTGCAAAGCAACAAGAAGGAAGGCTGTTAGAAGATCCTCAGTCCAATGTCGTCAACATCGTCAGTAAAGAACATAGCAGGTCAGGTGGATTTGGAAACTCTACTTTCTAGATTAAATATAAAATTTCCATCTTTCAAAGGCTTAGCTCAAGAAGATATGCACGAGCACATTAGGAGATTCTTAGCATTATGCAAAACAAGAGGTTTGATAGGAAGAGAGGATTCCTTTTTTATCCTCTTTCCTTCCACATTAGAAGGGCTAGCAGATAAATGGTTCATCGAGTTTATTGAAAACCATTTCACCACGTGGGATTTAATGAAAGAGGCATTCAAAACTCAATTCCAGCATGGAACACTACAGAGATAATCATTGAGGAGTTAGAAAACTTGAGACTAGAACACGGTGAAACGTTTCCAGAGTTGTAACTAAAGCAAAGACATTAATGGCTAAGTTGCCAGACCCTCCACATGATTTCTTTATTAAGAAAGCGATAGCTAAACGGTGACTACACAATGTAAAATCAAAGAATTAGTGTTGTCAATAGCCTCTATAGAAGAGTTCATCAATATAGCTACACGACTGGAACAAATAAGACAACAATATGAAGCAAGTTCTTCTCAACTACCCTATTCTACAGAAATTGAAGATCCAGTGATTCAATTAAGGAAAGAGCTAGCTTAAAAAGAAGTAAATCTCAAAAGGAAGAAGAAAATGAAGTTTGAGGTTTACTTCTTTTTAAGTTCTCAAGCTCTTTCCTTAATTGAATCGGTGGATCCTCAATTTCTGCAGAATAGGGTAGTTGAGAATAACTTGCTCCATATTGTTGTCTTATTTGTTCTAGTCGTGTAGCTGTATTGATGAACTCTTTTATGGAGGCTGTTGGCAACACTAATTCTTTGATTTTACATTGTGTAGTTACCGAAAGTGGTTTAACTAACCATTTCTTAATAAAGAAATCATGTGGAGGGTCTAGCAACTTAGCCATTAATGCCTCGGCTCTAGTTACAAACTCTGGAAACCTTTCACCAGGACCTAGTCTCAAGTTTTCTAACTTCTTAATGATTATCTTTGTAGTGTTCCCATGTTGGAATTCAGTTTTGAATGCCTCTTTCATTAAATCCAACGTGGTGAAATGGTTTTCAGCAAACTGGCTGAACCATTTATCTGCTAACCCTTCTAATGTGGATCAAAAAGGATCAAAAAGGAATCCTCTCTTCCCATCAAACCTCTTGTTTTGCATAATGCTAAGAATCTCCTAATATGCTCGTCCGGATCTTCTTGAGCTAAGCCTTTGAAAGATGGAAATTTTATATTTAATCTACAAAGTAGAGTTTCCAAATCTACATGACCTTCCATGTTCTTTACTGACGATGTTGACGACATTGGATTGGGAGATCTTCTAACAGCCTTCCTTCTTGTTGCTTGTTTGAGACCGGGTTGCGGTCATGAGCTGTTCATAATCCTCTTAGGCTAAGAGAATTAATAAGAAGATTTACCTCTTAACCCAATAAAGTAGTATTGTAGCACTATCGGCCCTTGAATAATGCTTCTCCACACTGCAATATTGCTTCTCCTATGCTCAAGCCTCCTTATGTCCTACCGGGCGTTCCAAATTTTGTTGGTGAATTCTTGTGCAGAAAAAAACTTGAGTGTTTCTAGGAGAATGGAGAGTAAGAACAAGAGAATTAATGACACCGAAAGCTTCTCATCAATTAGGAGGAGAAGAATACAAGCTTGTTCATAAGCCAAATGCTCTGCACAATATGCCAAAGACTAAATTGTAGAGGGTACACACGCGGAAGCAAAATGAAAAGTAAAGTACTCTCACAAAACAAAGAGTGTGTGAGACACAAAATGAGTAGACTATGAAATGGATAAACTCATGTGGATTACAAATGAGCTTGCCAAGAGCATGGAGTAGGCTCTTCAAGCTTCTAACCAAGTACAAATGAGGGGAGAGGCCCTCCTTATATAGATTTGGAAGAGGCTCTCAAAAGTACATCATATGTGGGATAAGTCTCTTGAAAGAAGAATGAATACAACTGGTAGAAGCATATCGCAAGGTACCCAAATACAAAGGAAATCAATATAAAATGGAAATAGACTAGAAATGGAGTGCCTCCTGGATGTAGATTAAGTAGGAGCAATCATGTCGTCAACACCCCCTCTGCAGCTCCATTTTGGAGCGGCTGTATGCTACAGAGGTCCACCAAGCGTTGAAGCAGAACCGGAGGTAGAGCCTTCGTGAACATGTCCACCAGGTTCTCCTGAGAGGTACACTGCTCCAGAGTAATCTCCTGAGATATGATCTTCTCGCGGATGAAATGGTACTGGATCTCGATGTGCTTCATCTGAGCGTGGAACACTGGATTCTTGGCGATGGCCAAGGCTAACTGGCTGTCCGTGCGAAGACTTGTCGGAGTATCCTGCAAAACACCAATGTCAGATAATAACGTCGAAGCCAGATGGCCTCACATGCTGCAAAGCTCGATGCTCGGTACTCGGCCTCGATGGATGATAGAGCAACTGTAGGGTGCTTCTTACTTGCCCAAGAGATAGGTCCTAAGCCAAGCAAGAATATATACCCAGAAGTAGACCGTCGAGAATCAGGATCTGAATATCCGACGAGTTCGATGCCCCCTCTATACCAAAGACCATGATATCGGGTGAGGGCAAGGTATCGAAGTAGTCTCTGAGCAGCATCCCAATGAGTCTGACGAGGTTGATGTGCAAACTGACTGAGTATACCAACTGCATAAGCAATATCTGGTCTAGTGTTGGCAAGATAGAGTAATGAGCCAACAAGTTGTCGATAGGTATGCAGGTGTAGAAACTGAGCGACATTGGTCAATGTTATATTTATTGATTGCCACATACTACGCAACAAAGTGGGTTGAAGCCATTGCTTCACCAGATTGCAAAGCACAGACAATTGCTGATTTTTTATTCAGCCATATATTCCGTAGGTTTGGGTTCCCTTTGGAGATCTGCACGAACCAAGGAACACACTTTGTGAATAAGATTTTGCAAGAAATCTTTAACAGGTATAAAGTTATTCATAGAACTTCACATGGCCATGCAGAGTCCACAAATAGGTATTGATCGCCATGCTGCGAAAGGAATGTATGCTACAACCCGCTGCTTGGTGTAAAGCTCATCTTGGTACACTATGGGCATATAGACTAGCCTATAAAGAAACAATTGGATTTTCTCCATTCCAACTAGATTATGTGATAGCTTCCATAGAACCATTCGAGTTCATACATGGCTCAATCAGAACTAAAGGAGTTCAAAGAAAGAACACCCCAGAGGTAACAGCTAGGCTCAAAGCTTTGCACAAAATGGAAGAATCCCACCTTCTAGCATCCAGACAGTTAGTGAAGACTCATATCAGAAGAAAGGAAGCACACGACAAGAACTTATGGCCCAAAAGTTTGCAACCGGGAGAGTTAGTTTTGTTACACAAACCACACATAAATGCTCAAACTAGAGGAAAATAAACTCCCCACTGGGAAGGCCCATACGAAATCAAATCAATACTTCAGTGGGGTGTTGTAGAATTGGAAACTCTCACTCGAGAGATTCTCCCCTTAACAAAAATTGCTAGGCTTAAGGCCTACCATCAAACAACATAATAGAACCAGATATAGACTGCCTGGCATGCAAAATCTGGGCAGGTTGTATATAAACATTTTGTCCATCTTCTTGTTGATGTTTTCTCCATTTTATCATCTTTTGGATTCCTTGAAGGAATTGTTCATGTACTTGGACGAAGTACAACATTAATTGGATCATGAATGCTGGATTATTCAAAAAAAAAAAAACACACACACACACTACCCCCTCTCTCCCCTCTTCCCTCCCCCCCTTTTTCTCCTACTCCCTCCCCCTTTATCTTTGCTTAAGTTGCCGTTTGGAGCATTGGTCCATGCATCAGACTCCCTCCGCAACTGAATCCCCAAAAGCCAACGTTTTTCCCACTGCATATAGAATCCTGAAGGTGCTCGAGCTTCCCTTCTTTTTCTCTGAGTTGTTCTTTTGAGTTCTGCCACATCCATCTCTGTAACACCAGCATCAGAGTCATCCTCAGCAAGTCTCAAGCTTTCTTGCACTGCCTTGATTTCTTCCTTCAAAGCATTCCTCCTATCTTTCACTTTGTATTCTCTTTCTGCATCCATCTCCCTCCAATTCAATCCCTTCTCTTCCAAAACAACTTCTCTAGGCTTTGCCTGACCTAAGTGGATCCGAGCTCAAAGAAGTGTTCAAAGAAGCCTTTAGTAAAAGATAAGCTTCATAGAGCATGCATGTCAGGCAGCTCAATCGGTCCACATTTACATCTCCTAGTGAACACAATCAATCAGTTAATAGCATATGAAGTCACACCACCACATCCCACCCCCCACCCCCCCTCTCCCCTCCCCAATCCCCTCCCCTCCCCCCCTCCCTCCCCCACCCCCCCTCTCCCCTCCCCAATCCCCTCCCCTCCCCCCCTCCCTCCGTGTCTCGCACGGCCCCCCGCCTCGCCCTCCGTAACACACCCTGCCCCGCCCTCTCCCCCTCCCCTCCGCGTCCCGCACCGCCCCCGCAACACACCCCGCCCCGCCCTCGCAACGCTCCCCCCTCTTCCCCTTCCCCTCCCCTCCCTTCCCCCTCCCCTCCCCCCTCTTTTCCCCCTCCCCCCTCTTTTCCCCCTCCCCCCCCTTTTCTCCCCTCCCCCCCTCTCCCCCTTCCTCCCCCCCTTCCCATCCCCCCCCCCCCCCCCCGTTTTTCCGCTCCCCCCTCTCCCCCTTCCTCCCCCCCCCCCCCCCCCTTCCACCCCCTATTGCATATATAAACATTTTGGTAAGTTCTATCCCCGCAACCATATGCGTGGAATTTTTTTTTTGGTAAGTTCTCTTGCCCCACCCCTCCCCTTCCTCCCACTCCTCCCCCCCTCCCCCAACCCTTCCCCCCCCCTCCCTCCACCCCTTCCTCCCCCCCCTTTCCTCTCCCCCTCCCCTCCCCCCCTCCCTCTCCCCCTCCTCTTTCTCCCCCCTCCCCCCTCCCTTTCTCATTTAAGTACTTTTCTCATTTCTCTTTCTGTAGAATTTGCATTTATGTAATTTTGGAATCGTTTTTAGGGTTTTTAGACATGAGGATTCGGATTTTGGGGTTATTTTGGCTTCATTTTTACATTTTAGGATCGTTTATAGCATACCTCTGATGCTTTGGTCTTTAGGTTACATGCCTCTTATACACTGATGCTTTGGTCTTTAGGTTACATGCCTCTTATGCACTTACTCAGTTTAGATATAAATTTTGGTCAACACTTCCCTCCCTCGCATTTCCCCTTCCCTCATTTACCTCTCCCTCCTATTGATGAATGCTTGTCTCCGTGATTTCAGCATTCTCTCCTGTAGCCGTTCGCCTCTGTGTAGAGGCATGGCTTCTTCCGCACCCCAGCCGGCTTCCTCCAGGGCTACCGAGGAGTATTCGAAGCTCCCTCCCTCCGCACTAGGTCTCGCTCGGCCAAAGTCCCAAGTATTTCTCGATCACCCGCACCCTACGTAGGTGACTGGACCACACTCACGTTTTCCAACCCCGGCCCACTCACCCAGTATACTCTACCGTCCCATCGCTCCCACCTTTTCCAGGTCATCATTATCCGACTCCTCCATCTATAGTCCATCATGTCCTCCGCCTGGTCTTACCTTCACGGCACCTCCCACAGGTCGCCCTGCACTTCCGCCTTCCCTTACTATACACCTGCCATGAGTGAGTCAAGCTCTGCCTCTTCAGATCACCTATCATTACCGACTCTAGATTTCCCAGTTCCCTCTATCTCCCTTTACCTACGCCTTCACCTCTCTCTCCCAAAGTCATCCCTCTTTGACCTCTTCAATGAGGATTACCTGCTCCAAGAAGGTATTCATCGCTTGGCTTTGATCATTTGGTCGGAGCTAGAGGATCGCGATGTTTATTCGGCCCTCATATCGTTCCCCACTTTCCCTTCAAGGACACTATCCACCCAAACCATTGCAGCAGGTATTGGTTCTTCAGTGATCACATATAGGCAAGATGAGACTATAGCATTTTGTACTCGCATGTTTAGCGTACCCACAGCATCCCCTAGGATGGTAGGGCCGCATAGAGCTTTCACATTCCATTTCCTTTTCCGCAACCCTCCTTCACACCAGTCTCTTAGTGACATTCGTATAGCCGATCCATTGTACTGCTCTGTAATGGGAGACCTTACCCATATGCGTCCCTCATGTATGGTTCATTCTAGCTTCGATGCCGACGCTTCCACGAAGCACTACAATGCGGTTCCAGATCCTTTTCCGTAAATTCCACCCCAGTCCTTGCTTGGCTCTACCACTTGCCAGGTAAGCTCACACCAGCCCCATCTGCTCCTCCCATGCCTTCCTCACTCCCTCTCAACATATGCACGACATCGCATCCCCATGGCCTTTAGCCTTCCCACTCATACTTCATCCACTCTGTCCACTCACCGTGTTCTCCCTAGAATTGAAGCCTACTCCCCATAACCAGCGCTCGCCAGTCCTCCTGTGGGGGAGCTAGCCCATACCTTTGCCGCCATCCCCTCCTCTTTTTGTCGACTCCGCCTCCGCTTTGCACACCCATTCCCCACCTCATCAGTCTCCGCCCCGACACTCCTTACCTGTCTCCTCACAGCCCTCACCACTGATCCCTCCGCATGGCGATGCGGCACCACACTCGGCGGATCCACCCTTCCTCGACTTACTCAAGGATGCGAGCACCGTAGCATTGGATGGAACAGATGCAACATGCATGTCACCGATCCCTCCGCATGGCGATGCGGCACCACACTCGGCGGATCCACCCTTCCTCGACTTACTCAAGGATGCGAGCACCGTAGCATTGGATGGAACAGATGCAACATTCGATAACTGCGACGGCTGCATTGCATCGCAAGTATGCCTCTCTGATCGAGCGCATACGTGCTTCGGCGGCCGCCCTGTGGCAGTCCTCTCAAGCAACATTGAGGGCCCTTCAACAGGAGAGGGAAAGGCTCCAAGATGAGGCCAATTCCACGAATCAGCCTCTTTTGGAGATAAGGCAGTGTGCATCTTTGGGCATTTGCGACAGTCATGCTTGTAGGCTTCTCTGACGGGAGCGCGAGCATCTGTGTCGTTATAGGAGCATGATTGCAGCTTGTACTAAGCAAGAGGCTATCATTCCCCCGACATCGCCTGACTTGACTCAGCATGCTAGTGATGCTACACTTGCGGCAGGTTCTCATTCTCCACCAGCGCCCCAGCCGAACACCGCTCCATAGTTTTCATACCGCTCCATAGTTTTCATCTATCTACGATCTCATAGTCGTAGTTAGTAGACCCTTTTTTATTACATTTGCCTCATTTTGTTCGTCGAGGCTTCGCATTCTCGAGTTACCTTTGTTTAGGCCGCTACTTTTGCCCTACCCTTACCTTTCATACCATTCAGTGGCACTTTCATGTACTTCATGCCTTTTCCGGGCTCTTGTTGTATCTCTTTTTGGATATATATATATATATATATATATATATATATATATATATATATATATATATATATATATATATATCGGCTTTTGGTTCTTGGTTCTTTGTGGCATATCTTGTCTCGTTGTTTGCCGAGTGTTTTTGTTTCATTGGCATGTATTGGATTTATTCATGTATAGTAGAATGTTTTTCTTTTCTCCCAACTCCATACCCTTTTGAATATAATACACATTCACTACATTCTTACCTTTACCCCTACCCTTATACCCAACCCTTTCACTCCATACTCACCTTCTTCCCTTCCTTCCCCATTTCTCTGTCCCATGTCCTTACACTAAAACTCCCCCATCCAGTTTCCCCTCCCCTACCTTCCACAATCTAATCACACCCCTGATCTGTACATTCCCCCATCTTGCACTTCACCGCTCAATGTCAAGTCACAGAGCAAATCAATCCGCTTGCCTACAGCTTTTAGTGGGCTTATCTTTTGGAAAAGTATTTGTTGTCGACATGTACTCGACTCTACTATTTCATGTATACTCCTTTTGGAATTTCATGGATTCTCTCCGGGACGAAGAGCCCATAGGTGGTGGGCAACTGTTGAGCCAAGCAAAGCACATATTAGTCAAATTCGGTCAAAGTCAAAAGCTCAAAGTCAAAGTGATCGAAATCTACATAGTCAAAGTCAAGGCATTCAAATTGGTCAAGGTGCACAGGTAGTGCACAATCAATTGTTCACAAAGTGATGTTTTGCAGAAAGTTGGATGCAGGTTGCAAATTGTCTTTCTGTAAGGTTCAACAAGAGGTTTTAAAAGTGTTTGGAAGGTTCGGGTGAACCATCCTTTTTTAGTACACAATCGAACAAATAAAAGAAAATGTGTGAAGTCATGTGAAGAGGAAGCGCATGGACAAAAGTGGAAGTATGGCCCCCCCAAACAAAATTTGGTATTGTCCTAAAGTCAATACAAGACAAAACAAGGATTCGTTGGCTGCTGGCACACTTTGGAGACAATCTTGGGACATACAAGTGAGGGCCAAGATGCTATGGAAGTTAGGAGCGTACGTGAACCGACGCCTAAGGGGAGGAGTATTCTTGATTGGACTAAGCTACTGGGAGCATATTCTAGAGCAAGAGAGAGAAGAGACACATTTCAGAGAGAGTGCGCACGACACAGAGAGCCATTGCAAGGTGCAAAAAGAGCGACTTAGATTGCATGCAGAGAAAGGAAAGCAAGGAACATCAAGAGTTCAAAAGTCCCATTGAAGGTGCGCATGGACAGAAGGTGTCCATCCCTCCCCTTATTGGAAGCTTGGTGCAAGGTGTGCACAAGGGCAAGCTTGGAGAAGGTGGAGGTCTGGCATATTATAAGTACTTTGTAATCATGTATCATGAGCATTATTTAGTCTTTGGCATATTACACAGAGCATTTGGCGGCATATCACAAGGTGCAGAGGTTGGCGGCAGATTCTAAGTACTTTGTAATCATGTATCATGAGCATTATTTAGTCTTTGGCATATTACACAGAGCATTTGGCTTATGAACAAGCTTGTATTCTTCTCCTCCTAATTGATAAGAAGCTTTCGGTATCATTAATTCTCTTGTTCTCACTCTCCATTCTCCTACAAATACTCAAGGTCCTTTCTACACAAGACCTCCAACAGCCACTAATTAAAACGTAAGCAAAAGGATATAGATAAATTCCCAATTCTAACAGTAATATGGGCTCACAATTCTAAAATCATGTTGAAAAACCACCGTAATGTACAGTTGGAGACAAAATTTCTGCAGTTCTACGATAGAGATACATAGCTCAATGAGCTCTCACTCCAAATAATGAGATTGTATTGCCATGCTGCTCCTCAAAGCTGAAAAAGATTGAGGCACTGTAGGTGACTGCTCTCAACAGACCACCAATGTGAAGAGTCGCATTGTCACATAAAGATTTTGAGTGTTGGGATGCACTTCAAAGTGAAGTAAGAACAGCACAAAACAATCACATTTTGTTTATGACACTACATATGTTGAGAATTAGCAAAAAGCTTCGATAGTTGTTGAAAGAGTGATGTTGAATAACCCCATGTGAGTGTTCTTTGAATCACACCGCTGGTTCAGAGGATATAATGCAGAACCTTAAGGAGGCTGACAGTGTCTTATTGTAAAGGACCTCTTTATCACTTGGATAGAATGAAAGAATGCCAAAGAACGACAGAATTAGATGTGTATATGAATGAATGTAAAGTAACCTACTGAGGACTGACAAATATAGTAGAAATACATCTAAAAAGCTCCTGCAAACTTCTAGATACTTCTACAAAGTATCGTTTTTTTTTATCTTAAGTTCCCCTTCTAAATACATTTGAATGTTTGTAAAAGTTAATATAAATGAATGAACTTTTGAACCTTTTAAATATTGAAGGTACACAATCTTTAAGCCTATGCTTCTAAAAATGAATACATTGTAGTTAAGAAAGTAAGAAGGTTTTACATCCACTAGATGCCAAAGCCAGCATATGAGAACAATTGAATACTTGGTGTGTGACATAAAATAAAAATGAAAACAGCAAACGATGAGATATTGAAACAGATTCCTGATCCAGATCCAAAGGATTTACCATGTTGATGTGTAAAAGAGTTGAGGATGTGAAAGCTAAAAAGAAAGAGAAATAAAAACAATTTGTAAATTGAATTACAGTATTTACAAGCATGTTTAATTCAAAGCACACCTGAAGTACAATAATGAAAAGTGTGTATAAATTGAATTACAGTATTTACAAGCATGTTTAATTCAAAGCACACCTGAAGTACAATAATGAAAAGTGTGTATGATCCAAAACATACCTAATGTTTCAACACCTTGACTACGAGGATGGAGTTGACCAAACCCTTTAAGCTCACCATCAACAAGCCGGTCATCTCTCACAGCAGATTTAGGGTAGGAAATCGTAATGGCTGCAACTGGAGGATAGTAAAATTTTGCTAGAGATTCAGCTGCACTTGGCTAAACATCCAGCCAGCAAACACACATATTGATAAAGTTAGAACTCTCAAGAAGAATAGACAATATTGCACATATATGCATCATAGAAATCAGTACATACAGACAGAGGACGAAGAATGCTACTTGCAACATATGCTGGGACAGTCAGACAAACTGATTTTGTGAAAACTGATTTGACACCCTCTGGAGTTGAATAAACTAAATTATATCCACCAGAAGCCCTTTGTATTGATTCCAACTTCCAATTCAACTTGACCCTGCTGCCTAATCTGATGAAGCAACAACATGGATATCATGATGTAACTTGATTATTCAAATAGTCTGATATTGATAGAAAGGACAGTCAGCATCAAAAGCAAATGACAAACCAGATGATCAGAACCAAGAAGAAAGGAGCAGTATGTACTCCATGTTGGAAATTCTTACATGTCTGCAATTGCTTTTGGCAATGTGATCAGTCCTTTGCGAAAGGATCCCACGGTCTGCCCCTTTGGTTTTGGAAGTCTCCTGCATTGAGTTCTCAGAAAGTAAATGTTGGTTTGATGAATTTAGGAAAAAAATAACAGTATATCAATGAAAGATTGAAGAACAAAAAAATGTTTATTATCTCCTCAACATTCTTATTCTTCTAGAGATGTACGCAATCCATTATGTAACCAGGGTGCATCTAAACAGTATACGTTGTGTATACAATTACATATGGTTTTAACATCAACTAGCCCTGCATACGTAAGACCAGAAGTCAGGGGTACTTGATCCTCAGGCAAAAAAAAGATAGCTCAAATAGAAAGTTAATTATGCTCAATGGAGCAAAGCACCAGATAAGGGTTTAACTCTAGAGAGATCTCCTCTATGTGGCTTTCTTTACTTTTAATAAAAACAATAACACTATTAGAAAGTGCCTCAGCTACCATGAGGTCAAACCATTGAGAAGTAGAGAAGGGAATCCACTAGATATTAGAAGCTCATAAATAGATTCTCATCTCTAAATTTCTTAAGCAACAGGACAGAAAGAAATATTCTCTGTGAAATACCTTTTATCTGTAAGGAATTAAAAAAGGTATACACACCTCCGCATGTAATTTAAATAGATTGATTCACTTTTTGAAACCATTCAGTACAATATTTGAAAAGCATTCACACAATGGCTTGTGAATTTAATTTTACTTTTACTTCCATTTAGCATGCTAGCTTTGGAAAGGTCAAAGACAACAAGTAATTAATTTAAATCATCATATGCATGGACTAACAAATCACATAGGTCTGCATATACTATTCAGGTTTACATAATTTACTTCTGATGCAAGATCCTGCCAATTTTGATTGCAAGGAATAATAAGAACTATCATTTATGAAAATGAGGTCAAGATCAATCTTCATGCCTGAAACTTAAATAGCACTGCTTCATTCATTAAATATCAATTCTAAAGTACTCCATGAAAAAGCTTCAGTGTTGCTTTTCCTTCAATCCTACAGGTAAAACAAGGAAGCTCATAAAAATGGTTTTGCTTTGTCTGATCTAGGTGAAGGAGGGAGTGTTCCACATACGGATCCCTTGGAGGAGGAGGGTTCGTTTTTTTCTCTTGAATCAACTTGAAAGTTCCACCAATAATACTTCCTCCTGATTGTTCCAACTTCCACACTCTTCCAAATGCCGCTTTCATGCTCAGCTTGGCAGGATCCCCCGCATAGACACCTACATATAATAATTCCTTCAGCCTTACATACTTTTGTGAACCATGATTCACTACAAAGCATGTTCTTCGTCTTGGAGGTGTATGCAGAAAGGAGTTGTAAGCACAGTCGAAATAACAACCATAACAGATATATTAATCCCCTTATCATTCAAATATACTATGAAAGACATAAATGGGATTAAGAAGTCTTATAACTTTACCAGAACAAAAAGGTTCAATCAGTCTCTCAAAAACCTCAGCACCAAGGTTACGCCTTACAAACTCCTCAACCGATTCCTCATACCCCTGACATTCTCAAACATGATAATCAAGAACGAGGTATCTTCTAAAAAAACACATTACATCTAAATGAAAAAATGTAAGCACATTTCTGAACAGCATGAAAATGGATATTAAAAGAATAATACTCACCGGGGGTGCAGGCCTTAGTCCCAGTGCACCAAAACCAGCTCTTAACTTCCCCTGAATACTCATCAAATCAAAAAAAGGCAAATCTGTAGGTCCTGAAGGCACTGGCCTCAGCTTGCCTTGCCAAAAGACAAACCTTGGTGCAGTAGGATCACCAAGGACTAGGTCATCTTTTAAACCACTATCAACCTGTGCCAAAAACATGAAAAAATAAAAGAAACTAAATCAAATTTTTGTCCCAGATAATTAATTAGAATCTGCAGATGCTGTATTTTCTCAGTTTTAGACGATGAAAAGCAAGATCAAACGACCACGGCAGCTTCTCACAAGCAAGTAAAAAGGTCACAACAAACCAATAATAGCAATCAAGATCATATAATAAATCCAATCATAGTTGTTCATAATAAGAACATTATGTCTGACACATCCAGAATGAGGTCCCAAATCATTCCTCAAAGACCTAGTTTTGACATCAAACCTTAAGAAAATAGCAAGAATGCTATTTGAAAGTGCAAACGGTGGCAAATGTTTGAGACCTTAGATGTTCAAATCCCTAAAATCTATGATCGATACAATACAAATGCTTCATAGAAGAAATTTTCTTTCTTCCGGAAGCTCTAAAATCTTTTCTGTGCTTTGGATTTCTGGTCTGCATACTATTCATGTACCTCCTCAGAAGTTCCTTGATTCTGGTTATACTGACATCACACAAGCATATCTAGATGGTGGTGCCGAAAAATCTCTGGATTTGTTGGAAAAGCAACCTTCCACAAGAGGGTTACACATATTCTTCATAAAATTTCAGAGGAATTTCAGATTTTTGACAAAGTCAACCAAGGTCAAATCAGGTCAAAACATGGTCACAATGCTCAATATGACACATAGCATCTGGACCACACTTGGGGTTCAAAAGCTAAACCCTAATTTCAGGTCAACCACTTAAAACAGGTCAAAATGTCAAAATCAAATTGTCCACGTGGCAAGATCATGTTGACTTCATTCAATGGCCCAGATTAAAAGCTACAAAAGCCAACGATAGCAATAAAAAAAAGACTTAGTGAAAAAAAAATGAAAATTACTAGAAAAGCAGATTTTCGTTTTTTTTTCTAAAAGCAAACTTCAGGTCTATTTTTTTCCGGAAAAACAAGTTGCCTAGCTTCATCTTTTGTGGGCTGATTTTTTGAGGACACAAAGAAATTATAAAAAGACAAGGCTAGGCTATTCTACACATCACCTCATGAAGAGTAAGCTTTAAGCTTGCTAGAAGGAGATCTTCTACCTTGAAAGAGAGACGTTTAGGGTTTTTTCTTCTTCAGCAAAGCTAGCGTTGTTCTTCACATACCAAGAGCGACAGATCGGAGCTTATCTATATTTATCATCTTCATATTAAGGAGATTGTGAAGTTATGAAGAAAGACAGCAGCAAAGGCATATTTATGCGTATTTTTATACTTCTTTGTAACATTCATGTGCTTCATATTTTGGAATGTATGGCACATATGTGGATCTTTGCTCCATCTCTCTATAACTTTGTCTATTCTGTCTCATGTCTCTATTTCAATTATGTCTCTATATTGATTGTGGACCTTAAAAGCCAACAGACTTTTCAGCAGCAAATGAGGCTTTTTGAGGTGCATCTCATGCAAGGATTGATTGGCACAAGTCTTTTAGAATTTCTTTAGGCAGAGGAAAGTCTCCTGCATAGCTTCCCTTAAATTCTTCAACTGGGTTTCCAACAATTCAGCCATTTGTCTTGGCTGCAGTATTGGTATTGGGATATCTCCAAAGGAAACTTACCCCCCCTCTTGCTTCAGATCAGGAAGAAGCTAATGAATCATCAGGACTCTTCGCTTTTGAAAAGGAAGCTTCCATATTGTATTTATTGGGTGTCAAAGAAAGGTAATAGATACAAAATGATCAAAAAATGTGAAACCCTGAAATCTGAAATTTTCTACAAAAAAATTCAGACATTAAATTATCTTAGAATTACAAGAATTTCTTTTTGTTTTGACCCCAAAATGCTGGAAAAAATGTGTTCTAGGGCTCGCGACCCTACTTGTAGATTGAAATCAATCAGATATGGATGGTCAAAGCTTGGTCAAAGGACAAGTCGAACTAGTCAAAAATTAACTCAATTTTTTATTGCATATTGTGATAGTACTCATCAAGAGCTATCCAAAGGTATATAACACTTGTGTATTTGGCAGAAGTTGAAGGGTGAAAAATCAAACCCTAATTTTCAGAAACTAGTGTGAAAAGCATCTTTTATATGAAAAACACAACACAATTTGTACCCCCTAGATTTCAAACACAGATTTAAGTAATACATATATATGTTCAAATGGTTTGACTAGAACAAAAGTCTATTGGCATCTTTTATTTTTTCAAGAAAGAAACCTTTGTGTTAGTTCAAAGAACCCCCAAACGTTTTATAACTTTCTAGAAGTCCATCTTCTCTGTCGAAGGTGCAAACAAAAAGGAGGCAAACCGAAGTCATACATGATACAGCTACTATTGAGCTAATGTTTGGAGGACATGGAAAGCGAAAGATGTTGGACTAGAGTTCAGAGCACCATATGCGAATTTCATTTGTCATGCTACTTAGAAATAGGTACCCCCAAAAGGCTAAGAAAAAAATTCCTTTGTCCACACAAGCATCCCATGATACACCTTCCATATGGCTTATGCAGAGAGGCCACTGAAAGGGGGATATGTTGGATTGGAGTTTGTAGCACCATATGATATTTACATCCTTCATGCTCCTTAAGAATAGGCACTCCCAAAAGCCTAAGGAAGTTTTGCCTTTGTCACCACAAGCACCATTCCGAAGAACTTTCCTCAAAAGGTATGGAACTTGTAATAACATCACATGAATTGTTTTTGCATTATGTTTGATATTTTTTTGTCTATCTGGGGCATCTACATTTCAAGTAGATGTCACAAGAAGTTTATTGAGTAAATAATCAAAACTACTAGCTTTATTCACCTTATAGCTCCATATAACTTTCCAAATGAAAACCATAACGAATATCATTTGTAGAAAGGTGGAAACTCACACTTCCTCTATAAGTTGAAGGAAGGAAATCCTCCACAAATATGAAAGCATGCATGCCGTGAAATCCTAGGGCATTATACTCACTAGGCCATTACATATGGGGGGATGAATAGGAATAAGGTCGCACTTTCACACAGAAGAGCTTGTATGAGATTTTAGCTTCCAGCAGGATTACTCAGACAGAGTATGTAGAATGGGGTAAAAAATTTGTCATCAGTACACCAATCCTTTATGAACAAACTGTTCCCAAGAACATCATCTCACTAAAAATTATATCATTGGAAAACATTTGCAGTACTTAGGCGAAATCTATTATGATATGGCATCCACCAAGTTTATAAATGCAAATATGTAATCTCTTTCTTGCACAAAAATAACTCCAGTTGGATTTCATAATTGACATATTCAGCATGAATGCAAATTGTCTGTATTAACACAACTGTTAAACACACGAAAATTATTCCCTATCAAATCAAAGCAGTCTCTGGAGCACCTGGAGAAAAGAAACCGTACATTTAACATGTTTAAGAACGACTTCGAACTTGCCTCCCTCATGAATTCTAACTGTATCAGGATAGATAAATATTCACCTCACTGCGTGATGGAATAAATTGAAGACATAAAACTAGAATGGACAACCTGCTGGTGTACAACAACAATTCTTCGCACAGAACACAAAGAAGTAGACCCGGCGGGAACAGAACACATTCCCCCCCATCATAAAATTTCAGTACGTTGTTGTGCAATGCGCTTTCCTTAAAAAATTAACCAGATAGCAACGAGCAGCAGATGAACGTACCACCATAGTCAGCATGGGATCGCTGGGCTGAAAGCTGTTGGGTCCCTCCTCCCAAAGATAATCCCCTTTCTGTACAGTTGTGATGTTGCCACCCACTCTATCTCTTGCCTCTGTGACAAGAACATTACTTGCATATGTAGAATGCTTCGTTGCAAGAGCTTGGGCAGTGCACAAGCCAGATACTCCAGCACCCACGATAACGCAGTCATATTCCTCCTTCTCTTCTATCTTTTCAGCTGTTGAAGGAGGTGAGGGAGCAGCCTGCTTACTGAAAATCTGCATATATTGGCCTCTCTTTCGCTGACGATATGAAAGCAAATCACGGCAAAGATATGTATGTCTCGTACATCGAAATTGGTGGCTCTGGGAAGGAAGTTTAGTAGCTGAAAAGTTATGCGACGAACTCAAAATGAAATGGGTCGCTGTAGAAGCTCGAGAGGGCGGACGAGGGACGATCAAACCTGAAGAAGATGCAGTCAGAGTAGCACCCACCTCCATTGTGAAAATGTGCGTTCAAGATAACAATGGTGATGACTTAGCAAAACGATTGAGTAGGATTCAGGAAATGAGCGATGTCACTGCAGACAACTGCAGAGGAGGCTCTGGAGGCCTATCAGCTGATGCACAGACCAACGACTTGCTGCGATTTTCACATCATATATACTCAACAATTTTTGGAATTTAAGAATCTTCACAAGATAGAAATATTGATCTACGTCCAGTTGCCAGCCTATCATTTGCGATTCTCTGAAGTGCACATTCTTTTCCCTAAGGAAAAACTTTCCATTGTAGCTCAAAGCGAATGCAATAACGTTCTTGTGCATTTTCTTATTTGTTAATAGAGAATATAATTGCAGTTAGGAGGTAAAGTTATAACAACGAGTAAAGTCATCCCCAACATGCTAGGCGGGATGGTTTGGCCCGCTGCCCTTTTTTTTTTTGGAAGAAACAAGGAAAGAAGAATTATATTAATGAGGGGAAATCACAAGTTGTACTCCAAGGACACTGGGCACAATTACAAGGAAAGCACCATCCTAAACATCTTTGTACACTACAATCTAAGGAGAGACTCTCTCCATTTTATGTAATGCTTACCATACAGATAGGATGTTTTGTATTAGGGCTATCAGAGATGCGCGTTGCCTTTGGGGTGGGGGCAGCGGACTCAAACGTTGAGCGGCTTGCTGTGGATACCTCCCTACCTTATGGGTAGGCTGAACTAAGAGGCCTCATGGTCTATGGATTTTGGCTTTCAACCACCATTCGTTGCAGCCTTCGGGTGGATTGTGCTTCCTCTCTTTGGGCTCATATAAATCAAGATCTATGTTGGGCTTTAGGGTCATCATCCCTTCTCAAGTCAACCCCAATGAGCCTCGTCCTATGTAATGTTGATCATGACATGCATCTAACCTCTGCTTTGTGAGGTACGAGGGGTCCCATGGGTACTAAACCCACCGTCAATTGTACTTTCCATTCATTTCAAGCTAATCCGAGAAGATTATGCCTCAAGCCAAACTTCCTTTTAAAAACAAAACAATGTGTGAAGTAGTCCTGGTTCATGGTGTAGTGGTTAACGTGTTGGACCTTGGACTGAAGATCTAAGGTTCAATATTTATAGACATCATCGTTAGCCCTTGAAACTAGCTGAAAGTGGGATAAAACATCAGTTTACAATGTTGTATACACCTCAACAGAATGGAGTTGTTGAATGGAAGAACAGATCACTCATGGAGATGGCGAGGTGTGCGGTCAAGATTCAGGCTTTACCACATAGTTTCTGGCTTGAGGCTGTTAGTGTGCAGCATATGTACTTAACAGGTGTCTCACTAAAGCAATGTAGTCTATCACTCCATATGAGGCTTGTCATGGTCGCAAGCCATCTATTGCTCATCTTCATGTTTTTGGTTGTCTGGCATACGCATTAGTGCCTAAACAACATCGCAAGAAATTAGATGATAAAGCAGTAAAATGTATTTTTGTTGGGTATGGTTCTGAAAGCAAAGGCTATCGTCTGTATCATCCACAAACTAAAAGCATTTTGGTTAGTCGTGATGTTGTTTTTGTGGAAGATGTTATTTAGCCTTTACTTTCATGTATGAAAGAGACATCTGTTAGCTCCAAAGACATGTACGATACTTTGATGCCTCTTTTTATAGGTGGATAGTCTAGTGCTAGTCCTAATGAGGCAACTTCTCAGCCTTTACAGGTTTCATGTGATGATGCAGATCATTCTAGTTCTGATGCAGGTTTACATCATGCACTTGTTGATGAGAGAGCTGATATTAAGGAGGCAAAAACTATGCCAAAATGACTGGTGCAGACTTTGTATGACAGCAAATTAGATGCACTTCTATCATATCGTACTCATACAGGCTCTCATTGTGCCTCTTTTGCATCAAATTGCTATATTATGGCTACGTCTAGCCTCTCTGATGAGATTGAGCCTGTTTCGTTTGATGAAGCACAAATTTTGAACATTGGATGGTTGTAGTGCAATTTGAATATGATGTTATCATGAAAAATGGTACCTGGTCTTTATGTGACTTGCCTCCTGGCAAGAAGGCCATTGGCACTAAGTGGGTATACAAGTTGAAGTGTAAACTTGATGGAACAGTTGACAGGTATAAGGCTAGGCTTGTTGCAAAGGGTTATGCTCAAGAAAAAGGCATTGATTTTGATGAGACCTTTGCTCCTACTTGCCGAATGACTGCTGCTCATAGCATCTGTGCACTTGCAGCTCATCATGGTTGGAATGTACATCAATTGGACATTAAAACAGCATTTCTGAATGGTGACTTACATGAAGAAGTGTATGTTTTTTAGCACTGTGGCTTTGTGTAGAAAGGGCACGAAAACCAGATGTGCAAGTTAAAGAAGGCATTATATGGTTTAAAGAAAGCACCACATGCTTGGTATGAAAAGTTACATGCCTATCTGATTGCACATGGTTTTGAGAATAGTCCAACTAAAAGCAGCTTATATGTTAAGCATGCTAATGATGTACTTCTGATCATTCTTGTGTATGTTGATGACATGCTGCTCACTGGTCCTCATGAGAAGCATATTGCTAATTTTAAGGCTGATTTGCATGCCTCATTTAAGATGTCTGATTTGGGGCATTGGCATCATTATTTGGGCATTCAGTTTATGCACGTTGATGGTGGAATGGCTTTGTGTCAAACAAAATATATTAACACATTATTACAGCGTTTTGGCCTTGAAGACTGTAAACCTATTGTCACTCCTATGGAGATAGGTTTACGATTAAGTCTTCATGATGTTGGAGATGCATTTGATGTTGTTCTCTATTAATAGGTTGTTGGATGCTTGATTTACTTATTACTCGATCAAATATTCAGTTTGCTATCTCACATATGAGCAGGTTTATGCATTGCTCAGGAGTCAAGCATTGGCAAGCAGTTAAGTGCATCTTTCACCACTTGAGTGGTACCCGACTACTTAGATTGTTTATCCCAAGGGGGGATCACTACTGCCAAATTTACATGTTTTTTTTTACTCTGACTGGGCTGGTTGCTATGACACTCGTGTCCACTAGTGGTTTTTGCTTCATGCTTGGTAGCTCATGCATATCTTGGTTGAGCAAGAAGTAGCCTACTGTGGCCACTTCCAGTTGTGAGGTTGAGTATAGGGCAGCTTTCACAGCGACTGTTGAGTGTGTGACGTCTTATGGTTGATTTGGGTGTTGGTCAGTCTTCTGCCACCACCATCTTCACTGACAGTCAGAGCACATTGGCAGTTGCGAGGAACCTTGTGTTCCATGCTCGCACTAAGCACATTTAAGTGCATTATAATTATGTCAGGGAGAGGTTCTCTTCTAGAGAGATCAGCTTGGCATATGTGCCCATGCAGGAGAACATTGCAGACCTTTTCAGAAAGGCTCTACCTAGGAAGAAGTTTGAAGCTTTGTGCAAAGCTTTGGGCTTACTTCCTTTTGTGGATTGATTCCACATAGCTTGGCACTTCCTTATACATGAGTGCCAGCTCCTTGTTCACCGCATCACTCCGAGGGGGGATTTGTTGATATATTTAGGTAGTGATGTGTGTGAACACATGAGGACTACGAGGGCACTTTTTCCCTCTTTAGGAGGTTTTTTTCCCCCAGCTTGTATATATGCCTATAGCCCTAACGGGTTACTTATCTTTGTACATTCTAGTGGTAATACATTCAGTATTGTGTGTTGTCCTCCAAGCCTCTTCTTCTTCCTTGTCTTGTTCACGTGCTTCCCCACACGTCTAAATCCAACAAGACCTCCATTTCTTTAAATCTATGCACATTTACGTATCCTATTTTCTTATTCCTAGTACCTATTTCAACTATCCTCTTGTTGCGATATGTAGAGTACATAGGTTGAGCATATGTTGGTTTACCTCGTATAAACAACCTTTCATCCATCTTTTATCTTGAAATAAGCTTGTACCTTTTCTTTAGATCTTCTAAAAAACATCCTTTATGGTTGAAATTGACTTGATATCCTTTCTCCATCATTTGTCCCACTAAAACAAGGTTCTTTGTAATTGTCCACACATGCAATAACTTTGTTAGGTATCTTGAGAAACCTACTTTGTTCTACACTTGAAGATGTCCAACATGCTCAATAGCATGTTGAATAGCATCAACTATCTCTAAATGTCCCAAAGTAGGTTGTGAGCGCAAAAATCTACAGCCCTAAAGTGGCTTGTGAATTCAAATTTGTAAACCAATCCTTGTTACATGACATGTGTTTTGAGGAGTCACTATCTATACACCAAATTCCATCCATGGTTCCTTTTCTCCTTTTATACACTCCATTTCTTACTTAGATTCACCATCGTGGGAAGTTGAGGCATAGTTGCTCTTTGTATAATCTCTTGCATGGGTGTATTTGGAGTCCTTTTGGTAGCAATCCCTTGCAATGTACCCTAGACTTCCACATATGAAGCACCCATTGCTACTTCCTGTGTCTCGATCACTTATTTTCCTCCTCTATATCCTCTTTTCCTTCATATATCATTTCCATTATTTTCCATTCATCTCCTTAATGTGATGCTTGTTGACTTGGTTGAAAACCACTAGCTACTCCTCTATCTCTTGTTCCTCTCAAACTTTCTTTTGCATTCCTTCCTCCTCCAACTTTTCCTGCATTGAAAATCTACGACTGATTTGCCCTTGAGGATGAACCTTGAAGGTTTAGCTACTCTCTAATCATAAGGATAATAAGTTCTTCAAAAATTTCAAATTATCTCTTACATGTATCAAATTCATTAATGTTTTTCTCTGATTATATTTCTTGAGACCATTGAGTATGCATGCCACTAGATCATCATCCTTGAGCATGCATCCAATTGAACCTAATGCATTTCAAATATCTTTGATTTTGAGGACATAATCACTTGTGTATGTGGATGGAATCCTCTTTAGGTTGCTAAGATCATTTTCTAGTTGTATTTTCCCAACTTTAGTGCATGTAGAATATAATTTCTCTAGAGAATCCCATATGTCATTTGTAGTCTCTAGTTATTGTATGTGTCCTATGATCAAGTTCAAAACATGCTGAGAGGGAAACAAGATGACTTGCTTATCCCACCCATTCCAAGAGCCTTACTTCTTGATCAATTGGTGTTGGTGTGGTAAATCTTGACCTAGCTTCATCAACTTTAACTATTTTCCAAATATTCTTTCCCATCATGCAGTTCTTCAAATCGCTACGGTTGATATTTTTTGTGCAAACAACAAAGATTTAAATTAAAATCACGAGGAAATTACAAGATATCCAAAGAGAGGTAAAAATTAGAAGGATGATTTTATCATACCATTCATGAGTAATCTCTTGGTTTTAAGGATTTAAAAAAAAAAAAAACAACTTATGACATTTGAAGGGCGTTATTTTTAGAATTTTTTATCTTTCCACCTATGAAATCTAAGGATTTTTCTATGGTCCACTCTTTGAGAGTCTCCCTAAAGTTGGAAGCGTATCTTTCTTCTCAAAGGCATCAAGGGGATTGAGGAATAAAGAACATCATGTGAACAAGTTTGTTGCATCATAGGATTCTTGAAAGTGATAGATTCCAAAGGACTTCCCTTGTAATCACATCCTAGAGATTTGTTGAGCATCCTATGGCCTCATGCATGAGAGCTTGCTTCCAATTTATAAAAGGATCGAGTAGGAGGTTTATGCTAACTTGTTTCCACTCGATGGCACTCTTCAAGAAAGAGAAGAAGAGGTGGAAAATGCCCTTCCTTCCTCTTCAAAATTTTTTAAACCATGAGGGAACATCACAAATTTTGATGGCCAAATCCCTGGTGGAGGATTTTCTATAAGAGGACAGATTTCTTCCTTTCATTAAAGGACGCCAAATCCCTTTGAAATTGAAATCCATTCTAATCTAAGTCAAATTAGTTCACCATTTCTTATTGACATTGTGGTGCACCTCAAGACTCCTCTTGAGTCTTAGAATATCTTCGATTTTGTTTCCATTGCTCCACTTTATCCCGCTCAGATGAGAAACCTCCTATCGATGTGAAGGTGCACATTTGACCCATCCCAAACATTAGCTCTCTATCTAGTTAGGCACTAGTCAAGTTCCTCAAACCTAATCCACTCTCTCCTCTCTTGGTCCAAATATGCTCTCATTGGCAAAATCCTTTATAAAAAATCTTATTGGCTTTCTCTACATCAACTTCCTTGACATCCTCAATGTTGAAAGTGTGAACTATGCAAGCTTTAGGTGGAGAAAGGGGTCAAAAGACCTTAATATGGACAAAAGTCACGACTTAGATCACTTAGGGCAGTCTCAAGGTCAGGAAAGGTTGAGCAAGTTAGTCCTAAGGTGGTGAAAAAGTTGAGAGATGCATCCAAAATCTATAAAAGGAGGTGAAGAGTCACCAAACGCATGGAAATCTTGCAGGTCATTGAAGATTAAGAGACATATACTCAAGAAGGCTCAAGGAGAGAGTCATCCAAGGCTCAAGGAGAGGGTCATCCAAGTCTCAAGGAGCTGAAATGCACATGTCCAAGCTAAGAAAAATGCAATGGAGGGTGTCATATGCACAGAGGAGTAAGGAGGAGCTATCAAGCCCACACCCCCTCTAGTCTCTTGTAGGTATAGACATAGTCTACTTATAACATTTGCAACTCTTTGTGTACATATTCAATTCAAGATATTTAAAGTGAATTCTATAGATTATATAATGTCTTAATTTTCCTAAGAGGGCTTCCTGAAATCTGTTTTATGTGCAGAAAATTTGGTGTATCTCTGTAACCCTAATTTTTGCATATCCTACATCTCTGCATAGTGTGTCTTGTACAGAGTTGTTGACTGACCTAAACAGATCCATCTGAGGTGTTCTATAGCTTGTTGGAAATCTCATGAACCATAATAAATGTGGATAAAAACTTAGTTGATTTGGATTAGTGTAAGGCATGTGAATCGGAGTTTTGTTATAGGGTAGCAGGAAAGGTGTATGAAGGGACCTAGGTATTGGGTTCATTTCACTTCTAATGTGAAAACTTGAGGGATTAAATTCCATCAATTGGTATCAGAGCAGGGAACATCCTTTAAAGACTTGAGGGGAAGGACACAAAAGCTTGGACATCAAGGTTAAGAGGTACATTTCAGTGTAACTCTAATTTCCCATACATTATGTATGATCTAGGTAAAAAATTGGAGTTGCTTGACAAAGACAACTATCAACCATGGAGGTTCAGAGTCATGAACTACCTCATGGGCAAAGGTTTATGGCCTATTGAGTTTGGAGATGAAGATGAGCCTAGTGTGGATCCCAAAGATCCAAAGGTCATGAATCAAGAATTGAAGATGTTGAAGGATTTGGAGGAAAGGAATAGGAAAGCTATCTTTTACATATCACAGGTAATCTCTAACATTATGATTTGGTCATTTATCAAAGTTTGATAATGCTAGATATTCACAAGAAGTAGAAAGATGCAACTTAAGAATGAACTCCATTCTTTGAAGTAGGGTAGTGGTCAATCTATTGTTGACTACACCTTGAGGGTGAAGGAGTTGAGGGAGCAATTGGCATCCATTAGCTGCAAAGTAGATGAGGAAGACCTTGTGCAGATTAATCTCAATGGGCTGAGAGGAGAAGACAAGTGGAAACTGTTGATATATTTAGGCAGTGCTGTGTGTGCACACACTAGGACCGCAAAACACTCGAGCGGGAAACATTAAGTTGACCACCATTAAACCATGGTTATATTTTTCTTCAATGAACGTATTAATGAATAAGAAGTATTGATTCTTTCTCTCCCGCCTTCAAGGTCCTTCCCATCCCAATTTAAACTTAGTCTAAAAAAGTTTGGTCCTATATAGTATTTTATATGAGAAACAAACTACCTTCTTTGATCATCTTCCACTTGAAATTATGAATAACTATCTTTTTTTGTGTCTCTAGCCTAATCTTGAAAAAACTCGTGCAATTTGTTTCAATCCAAGAGAATAATGAATACGTTCTCTTTTTTCTTTACCTAAGAAAATCAGCTAACAATGGAAAAAACATCTAGAGGAACTATACCCTCAAGTCCATAGAACAAATAAAAGGAAGTATGACTAGTTGATTTGCACCTTGAAATTTTTGAGGGCCCATAGCACTTCATTAAGGTTTAGATCCAAAAATCCCAATGTAACTTCACATAACTTAGTGGTAATTCTTTGCAATGATTCATTGAAACTTTCCACTAGACCATTACAACACACACGCGTGCACACACACACACACACACACACACACACACACATATATATATATATATATATATATATATATATATATATATATATATATATATATATATATATATATATATATATATATATATATATATATATATACAAATAGATAGATAGATAGATAGATAGATAGATAGATAGATAGACAAATAGATAGATATAATGTTATATGGATGGAAAAATAGATATATACCTATGCTTAAGTTTCAACGTACTAATTACTTACTTTATGAATTCCTTCATAAACTCTATGCCCCAATTTCTCACTATCTCTAGGAATAATGATAATATAAAGAATCAAATAAGAAGATACTAATTTTCCTCACATCCTCCTTAAACCATGTAATCAGGTCACCTATGGTCATGATTTTGAAATATTTTCTTTGAATACTGGAGGAAAAAGCATTAGTCAGGTTTAAGCCCCACTTTTCAAAGGTTCTAAATCTCTCTATCAACTACAAGTTTTCAATCATAAATATCTTCTTTTCGAATCTTGTATAAATGACATGATGAGTGAGATCTTGTCTAATGATCAAAATCTAGGCTACAAAAATTTTTCTTTCAATGAATTTGTTATCCTCAAGCCTATAACACCTATCATATATAAATGATCTACCAATATCATGTAATTATTTGATTTTGAATCTTGTATCGATGACATGATGAGTGAGATATTTTCTAATGATCAGAATCTAGGCTACACAAATCTTTCTTTGAATAAATTTGTTTTCCTCAAGCCTATAACACCTATCATATATAAATGATCTACCAATATCATGTAATTATTTACTTTATTCCCCACTACTTTCCTCTACCTCACCATTCTTGTCCCACTACTTTCCCACCTCTCAAGAAATTTTATTCTATTAGTATGATTCTTTTCTCTCACATGATAGGGATAAAACACTAGAAAAATCCTCTCCCTGAATGTCTTGTTGGGTGTGTGTAGAAGTGCGAGAAGCACACGAGAAGCACACACAAGGAGCACAAATGCAGCAAGACACATAGAGAAGATAGATGGTTGGAATAGCTCACTATATTGACAATGTACAGAATTTAAGTAAGAGCTGAATAATACCCTAAGCAGAAAGTACCACCACATACGAGTGAATCATGTATGTGGTAACATGGGGAAAAAACCTCTAGCCAACACTAGAGTAAAAAGTGCCCATGTATAGGGAAAAGCTTCACATCAAAGCTACGCGAGGAACACATAAGTGTAACAACCCCCCTGGAGCGAATGATGCAAACACAAACAGGGAGTGATAGATCAGCTCCCACAAGGTAATAAGCCTAAAGCTTTGCAAAAAGCTTCAAACTTTTCTTGTGGAAGAGCTTTAGTGAATATGTTTGCCACATTATCTTGTGTAGGCACATATACCAAATCAATATCCCTTGCATGAAGGCGCTCTCTCACATAATGATAATGCACCTCAATATGTTTGTTCCATGCATGACACACAGTGAGAATATGCATAGCAGCATCAATCTCCATGCAAAGATCTATCAATAGGCATCTCAGTCATATACATTCCATTGTAGCTATGAAAACTACCATGTACTCAGCTTCACAACTCGATGTCACCATTGTAGGTTGCTTCTTACTTAACCAAGATATGCATGAGTCTCCAAGGAAAAAGAAATTACCACTAGTGGACACACGAGTATCATAACAACCAACCCAATCACTATCTATAAAAGCATGCAAGCATGGCTGAATATCTCTTCCATAAAAGAGACCTAAGCTCAAAGTACCTTTGAGATATCTAAACACACATTGATACATCCATTGTGGATCATCAAATGCATATTCAAAAGTAAGTGGCTCTTCATTACATGCTATTGCAATAAGAGAATAATCCACAAAATTACTTGATGCATGGCAAGAGCTTGATCTTGTTCTGCCAAGTAAAGGTGCACTCAATTTGTTGTCCTACAAAGTTTGTTTCAACCACTTTGGCATACTTTTTGCACTCTTGATAGACATGCATTCATTATGTAATACATCTTCAAAATGTATATCATGTGTGGGCTGAATTTCATGCTCATTTTCAGCCATATTTTGAACAAACGTTTCAACCATATGTGCCTAGAAATTTCGTTCTAATAATTTTTGGCTGAAAAAAATTTAGCCATGTTTCACTAGAAATTCTCTGCATTTTCAGATTTATGTTGCTGGAAATTTTCAGCCCATTGAGCCTTAGTTGGCTGGTCTACATGGCCATAGTCAAGCGTACCATTTTGGAACAAAGGCATGGGTGTATCGAACAAATCTTGTGAGCTAACTGTTAGCTATTTTTTGCATTCAAGTAGACGAAAAACTGAATTTTCAACAAATACCACATCTCGACTCACAATAATTGTGTTCGTCAATGGATGGTACAAACGGTATCCCTTACTTTCAACACTATAACTAACAAATATACATTTTTTTTGCCTTGTCATCAAGTTTGTGACGTTGTTGTGATGGCACAAGAGCATATGCCAAGCAACCAAACACGTGAATATGATGATCAATGACAACATTTTGCGATCAGTAGCACCATTTTGCTGAGGTGTATATGGTGTGAAATACCTCTTTCACGAAGAAAAGCATTGAAATCATGTGACATGTATTCACCACCACGATCCGTGCACAGAGTCAAAAGCTTGTTTGAAGAAAAATTTTCAGCCATAGCTAAAAATGCTTTGAAGCAAGAAAATACCTCATTCTTTGGTTTCATAGGATACACGCATGTACGGCGAGTAGCATCATCAATGAAGGCAACAAAATATACATGTTTCCCAAATGATGGAGTCTTGATGGGACCACAGACATCACTATGAACAAGCTGCAATTTTCTTGTAATGTGTGCATGTCTATCTTTTGGAAAAGAAGCACGATGCATTTTTCCAAGAATGCAACCTTCACATGCATGCTTTTCAATGGACTCAATTGTTGGCAAACCGATAACCATGTCCTTCTTTTGCAAGTAAAGCAAACTATTGAAGTTCAAATGACCAAAACGAGCATGCCAAAGCTCCATTTTAGCCATGGAAGAACCATGAGATGAAGTATTTCGATGGTGATGCACCACAGTGCGCTCTCCTTCTTCGAGCTCCACGACGATATCCTCGGAGTAGAGAACTGAGCTCCTAAGGCCGCACACTATAGTCCGCACAAAGACTGCAATATGCAAAAAACACGGTACACAGGGAGCATGAAGACAGACTTCTTAGGTCTTACAAATGCAGTCAAACTTACAGTCCGTGACTCACCAGGCCACTATATGTTTTATTAAAGAACATATCCAAAGAAGTGTCCGGTGGCCATTTGGCCTTTCACATGGACACTAATGGCAACAATCTCCCACTAAAGGCCAATATGGCCAAAGTAACTATGGGAGAAAAATAAAGAATGATATGCAAGAAAGTAGTTTTCACATCCATTTGGACTAGCTCTAAGTCCTCCATTATAACGAATCTAAGCAACATGCGCAAGGTAGTCATCTTGACCACTAGAGAGAAGATTTCCTCGAAATCAACACCATGTTGTTGCTTAAAACCCTTTGCAACAAGTCATGCTTTATACTTTGGAGAAGCACTATCTGATGTGAACTTCAGCTTATATACCCATTTACATGGTAAAGCTTTCCTGCCCTTTGGCAAAGGTACTAAATCCCAAGTATCATTCTTGTGAATAGAATCCAACTCACTCTTCATGGCACGCTCCCACTTGACATGATCCTTTGTCTGCATAGCCTCTTTGTAGCAAGAAGGCTCATTGGCATCTATTAGCATAACAAAATCTAAACTTGGAACATATCTATCAGGTGGATGTGAGACATGTGCAGAACGTCTCAATGGTTGCTGAATAGGAACATGTCCAGACTGATCTGAATGGACATTCTCTTGAACATCCCTATGTGCAGCATTTTTATGCATGCTAACTGGAGGACTAGTATCCTCAAACACCACTCTTCTCACTTCAACCTCCTTAATGGGCTATTTATGCATCTTAGACTCATTGAAAATGACATCAGTACTTTTGATCACTGACCATGTTTCAGGATCCCATAAGCGATATCCAAATTGTCCTTCTTGACCATATCCAAGAAAAATGCATTTCTTTGACTTATGGTCCAACTTTTGTCTAAGATTCTTGGGTATATGAACATATGCTTCACACCCAAAAACTCGAAGATGATCATAATATGGTGGCTTCCCTGTCCATAACTCTTGTGCCACTTTCAGACCTTTCGCAGTACTAGGTGAAAGGTTAATCACATGAACTGCAGTCAATACTGCTTCTGCCCAAAAACTTTGTGAGAGGTTTGCATGATGCAACATAGAGACTACTCTATCTTAAATAGTTCTATTCATCCTCTCAGCTACACCATTTTGTACTGGGGTATACAGAGCTGTAAACTCTCTACAAATCCCTCTAGACTGACAGAAAAGGCTGAATTCATGTGAGGAATACTCACCCCCATTATGTGAACGTAAAGCCTTAAGCTTAGTTCCCTTTTCAGTTTCAATTGAAGCAAGCCATTTTCTGAAACTAGGGAATACCTCATCCTTCGATTTGATAGGATATACCCAGACTTTCCTAGTGGCATCATCTATCAAAGTGACAAAGTAAAGAGAACCACCTAAGGACCTAGTTCGCATAGGACCACACACATCTGTATGAACGAGATCTAAAGGCTAAATTGAAGAGTCAAATGTGCGTTCTATGTACATTTTTGGTTTGCTTTCCATATTGACAATGCTCACAAAATGAAAAATCAGAGAAAGATAACACAGGTAAGTAGCCAGAACGAGAAAGATTTTCCATTCCACTACGAGATATATGGCCCAAACGACCATGCCAAATACAAGCCATAGGCTGTTCAGTAATAGCTAACAAGTGTTCTTTTTGTGATACAAATAAAGGATAATGTGAGCCAAGTTTGCTTCCTTTTGCAATAACCATATTGCCCTTTGATATGCAAAAGGACTGAGCATAGAAGACCACCTTGTAACCAAGGTCATCAAGTTGACCAACTGACATCAAACTGCGTGATAACTGAGGTACATGGCGTACATTATGCATAGTAAATTTTGAACCATCAATGAACTGCACAACCACATCTCCAATCTCCACAACATCACACTGGTAAGAGTCACCAAGTCTCACGGTACCAAGAGACTTTGTTGCATAATTAGAGAACCATTCTCTATAAGTTTTCACATGGAAAGAAGCACTAGAATCTAGCAGCCAGGTGTGGGAAAGAGAATCAACTATAAGAGCCTCAGTTGGCACAATACAATCAAGTGTCAACACATCAGCATCATCAAAAATAACATTAATTTCTTCAATCTTCACAGTCAAAGTAGATGGAGCACGTAACTATTTAACATGCCCATCAACATTTTGTCCTTTACCTTTAGCATTCTTTAATGCATAACAATCTTTTTTCATGTCTCCTTTCTTATGACAATAATGGCATTCGATATTCCTTTTCCTTGATTTACTTCTACTCTTATTTTGTTGACCATTCTTTTCCTTGTTCTTGCTCCTACCACGTTGCTGATTCTTTCCTTGGTAAGAATCATGAACATTATATGCATCTCCACTCTGAGTGCCAACCATAGATTTTCTACGAATCTCCTCACTCAAGAGTGCTCCACATATGTCATCGTAGACGAGTTTACCACCAGGTGCAATGTTGCTAATAGCTGTGCAAAATGTATCCCATGATGATGGCAAGGTGCATAACAACAAAACTGCTTTCATTTCATTATCCATATCCATTTTTTGAGCCTGTAACTGGGAGAATATAGCATCAAACTCATTTAGATGAGCAACAACACTATCTGTGTCCTTCATACGGTCATATAATTTTCTCATTAGATACACTTTATTTGATGCCGTCTCTTTTTCATATGTATTGCATAACTTCTTCCAAAGCTCCTCTGCACTTTCAGAGTCTAATACTGTAAAGTAAACATTATCTGCCAGGTGCAAGTGAATGGTAGACCTGGCCATTTCATCTAACTCATCTCAGCACATCTTTAATCTGATTCTTCCATAGAGCAAAGTTTGTGCCATCAAATTTTCAGATCTCAAAATGGTCTTTGCCCTACAAGTTATAGCTCCTCCTCGGAACACTAGCACTAGATCCTGATCCACCGGATGTGCCTGAGACCTCTGATGCCATGATGGTAGAGAACTGAATGGAATGATAATGGAGCTAGAAGAGTCTGAACACCAACAAGTAACTGTATCAAGGAGTAAATCGACCACTGTATAGTTGATAAAACCATACTTGCATAGTGAATCACTGATTCCACTTCATATAATCAGTTACCCAATGGAAGTCAACTAGGCTTATCGAGCACCTATGAACAACTATCATACATCTCCTATGGCAAGGCCAGGTAAGTCTTCCACCTGCATCACCAAAGAGATCCTAAAATCTAGGTGTCTCCCAGATAAGAAAACCTCACCACGACCCTCTTTATTAAACGTAAAAGGCTTTATGCAAAAAACGTAACCGCTATATCAATGACCACATGGACGTACATAAGCGGTATCCACAGAAGCATACATGGTGTGTATGTTCTCAATATATGCAATAAAATGACAATAAAAGTCTGAATGCACAACTCAAAAACTAGACAATAACACCTGCAAGTGTCTGTCAACTTTGATGTTTTAGGCTCAAAAAACCTACATAGATTTACAGTGATTGCTCCCACCAAAACGGAAAACCTCTCAAGAAACCTATAGTTTTACGAGTGTGGCTAAAAAAACACAACCCCAAAGGTTGATATTTATTATCGGAGAAGTACAAAGAACACTCTTCTTGATGTTCTTGGACCTGTGCGAAAGTACTCCAAAATGGCTCCAAAAGACACCCCAAAAATGCTTCAGAAATAGGCTTTGCAAGAAAAGAATGAAGCTTTGAGGGACCAAAACTTTTTCAAGGCAATGTCAACCCTAGTCTTTCCCCTTCTTTAGACACCACAAGAGTGTAGCTTAGTGGCAAGAGATTACCACGGTTAAGCGAGCTCTGGGGGAATAGTACTAGGATGGGTGACCTCCCAGGAAGTACTGGGAACCTCTATATTCCTTGATCGTTGAGGTCCTCCCTCGCGCACAGCCAATGGTGACTTCGGTGGCCCTTGGGGGGATGGGGGGATGCTCGCTTCGCTTGCACAAAAGGAGCAAAGCTTTTGCGTGGAACTGCTTTGATACCAATGAAGTATTTTGATGGTGATGCACCACAGTGCATTCTCCTTCTCTCGAGCTCCACAAGGATATCCTCAAAGTAGAAAACCGAGCTCCTAAGGCCGCACACGGTAGTCCACATAGAGACTACAAAATACACAAAAAACATAGTACACAGGGAGCACGAAGATAGAATTCTTAGGTCTTACAAATGCGATCGAACTTACAGTCCATGACTGACCAAGCCACTATATGTTTTATGAAAGAACATATACAAAGAAGTGTCTGGTGGCCATTTGGCATTTCACATGGACACTAATGGTAACATGAGAAACCAAGGCATTTGAGACAGTCCTCTTGTGTATCCAAGTGATACAAATGATTACACAATGTACCAACATCATGATAATATCACCATTGCTGAAATCATGAACCGTAAACTTATCATCAACAAAGTGTACATGAAAAACCAAAACTTGAGAAGGAGATAAACCTACTTTGATACCACTATTGGGTGTGTGTAGAAGTGCGAGAGACACACAAGAAGCACCCACAAGGAGCACAAACATAGCAAGAAACATAGGGAAGATGGATTGCTTGAATAGCTCACTCTATTGATGATGTACAGAACTGAAGTAAGACCTAAATAATATCCCTAAGTACAAAGTACCACCACATATGAGTGAATCATTTATGTGGTAACATGGGGAAAAAACTTGTAGTCAAGACTAGAGTAAAAAGTGCCCATGTATAAGGAAATGTTTCACATCAAAGCTACTCTAGGAACAGATATGTTTAACACATCTATCTTAAAGCATTCTCCTTTTGTAGTTTTGAGTTCGTATTTTTATTTCCAGAAATATGAAAAATTTAGAACTCGTCAAAACTTCATATCACTTTCTTAATAGAAAAAAATCTGACTTTAAATTATATTTGTTGCAGCTGTAAGTGCTTGACTCTTGTGTTGATGGTCAAATTTGCATCACTGTGTACACACATTCTTTGAATTATCTTCATCAAGAGAACCTTTATTCCTTTCTTGATTGCCAAGTACTCAAATTCTAAAGCATTTCTTACAGGCCCTGTTGTTACAGTTATGTGTTCCTCGAGTAGCTTTGATGTGAACCTTTTCCCTATACATGGGCACTTTGGTGCTCGCTAGAGGTTTTTCCCCAATATTACCACATACGTGATACACACATATGTGGTGGTACTTTTGTAGTTAGGGTTATTATTTGGATCTTACTTTAGTTTTGTTATCATCAATAGAAAGATCTATTCCAACCATCCATCTTCTCTATGTGTCTCGTTGCATTTGTGCTCCTTTTGTGTGCTTCTTGTGTGCGTCTCGCACTTCTACAACACCCAATAGTGGTATAAGAGCACTTTCTATAGTGCAAATTAACTTTGGTGCATAGAACATTAATTTTCAACAGCCAAGAAGAATTTCCATCAATTGTATTAGGGTTCTACTTGTTGAAGCACCAAGCTTTCATTATGCTTGAGATGACCCTATTCTATCTCAAAACATCATATGTATATTTGAGAGAATACATCTCTTAAGCACTTGTGTGCATTAATTTATGTATTGAAAGTTTGATCATGTGATCACCTTCTTATGTAATTACCAAAGGATTTATATTTGTAAAAGATAAGAGTAAAAGGTCAACAATCCACGAGTTTGGAGTGGTTGAGATTGATTCTCAATCAATCAATCAAGAAGTAGACTTGACTTCAACTTTCTCTTTTCCTAAATTATAGGAAAAGATTCCAATCAATCTAAATAACCAAATCTACCTCTATTTGAATTTGAATTCATGAAGAAAAGGCATGGATAGATCCTTGAGAGTCTATATAATGAATCCAAATCATTTGTGCATTAGAGAGTTGATGAATAGAAGCAATATACATATACTTTTCCATCTTTGGATTGCTCCTTCATTTCTCAGCACCGTCTTCTTCATACTCAATCAACTTGCAGAGGTTGTTGCTCTCTCTCTACAAAGCTCCAAATCAAGTGATTAAGCATTCATTGGAGAGCTATCGTTGTCTACCTTATTTTTACAAAGTCTCAAGTCATTTGGCTTAGTAAATTTAGGGAAAGCTTAGTTCTATACTATTGAGATCATCTTTTGCACTTCCCAAAAAAATTGGGATGACATCCAATTAGTGTTAAGGTTATTGCTCCTTCATTGGTTGTTGTAAATTAGAGATTTTATGCTTTTTAGCAAGCCAAATATATTTATGAAGCTCCCTTAAGAGGAATTTTTCATATTGAAACTGTGTTGATTACTATGAGTGTTTGAAGTCATAACTTCCATCCATATTTAGAAGGGTTTTGTGAGCAAGGTGCAAGCTATCTGTTTTGCATCAACTTGTTCTTCTTGATGTTGCAAAGTACCTATTGTGTTTTATTGCACTAATCATAAGCCTATAATATCCATTTTACATATCCAAAGAGCTAGGGATGGTCCTATGCTGGTTTAATGGACCAACTTCACCACTTGACAACTCAACTTTCCAAGCCTCTCCAAGTTTCCTCAACTTCTTTTAGTGGTATCAAAGCAACTTCAAGATGGGATATGGCTTTCCATCAATGATTGAAAAGCTTGATAGACACAATTATGCTGCTTAGAAAATTAGACTGAAGGATTATTTGCAAGGAAGATATCTATATGGGAGTGTATCAGGTGATGAAGCAATGCTTACTCCAAGATCGAAAGGAGGACCTACTCAAGAGGAAACAGATAAGCTCACACTTTGGTGTGAAAGGGATGCTCAAGCAAGGTCATACATACTAAAATGTATCTCTGCTTTTCTATGAACACATATTGGAGGTGCAAGACATCTCAAGAAATTTGGGATGCTTTAGAGAATTACTTTTTTGCTAGTACAAAAGCAAGGAAGAACCATCTTTGGAATTAGTTCAGCTAGATGAAGAAGACTCCAAAACAAAACATCACTGAGTTTGTTACAAAGGTCAAGGAGGTTCCTGATCAATTGGCATCCATTGGAGAGTTGATTGAAGAAGAGGCCATCATGAGGAAAATTCTCGATGGGATTAGAGGTGACAAGCAATGGCAATCTTTCATCACAACCTATGATCTCATCATGGATGTGCAAACTCCAGATTTCAACATCTTTCTTGGACAAATCTTCAATCAAGAGGCCAAAAATAGCATCAAGGAAGGTAACTCCTATTATGGTAATTCAACTAGTGCTCTATATGCAGATAAGATAGATAAGAAGCTAAAAGGCAAGGAGAAGGAAGAAGATGAAGAGGAGTCTTCCCAAGCCAACTTTACAAGCAAGAGCAAGTGGAATAGGAAGAAGAAAAGACCAAAACATGACAAAAACAAAGGCCATAATGTTGAACCTTGTTGCTAGAGACCTCTAAATCTCCAAAGACTTGATATATACTGATTTAAGAATACCTCTATATCAATAATAGACCAAACTTTACATAATTGTTACCTTGATTTACAAAATTATTCACAATCACTTCTCTGAGTGAAGTTTCTTCTTCTTGAAGAAGTCTGCTTCAGAATTTAACTTCATTACATGCACATAACTTCAGATTTCTTCAATCTAATGATATACATACCTCCATGCTACCTTTGCGCAATCATATAATCCATTAGATCTTCAAAAAAATCATTAAAACTCTGATTTGATCATTAAGATCAAAGGTATGTTAGAAACTATCTTTCTGAACAAGCGATTTTGACATAGTCAACTTCTAAGGTTGATTTCTCACAGTACAAGTCCCATTTTGCTAAATGCTTTCAGCCATAGATTCCTCACCTTCCAACTTAGATTTTGAATTCTTAGTCATCAAAAACTTTACATTGTGCACTGAGATCCAAGCAAAACATTGACATGAAAATATGCGTGACTCTGAGAGTTCTATCTGCAGACTTTACATATACATGTTCCTATTGATCATACACACAACCTAAAAGGAATTAGAACATGGAAATTTGAACATAGCTTGATTAGCTTCTAGATCAGATGTATCCAAAATATTTCCTAATCCACATGATCAAGTTGAGAGAAATCAAAGAAAGACTCGACGCTAACTCAGAAAGATGACTCTCTACACATCTATCTCATGGACACTTAGCTTCTAATGACTCTCTCTCCTATTTCTTTACATTATTGACTTATATACATATGATTCTAGACTCATCCCATGTCTATTACATTAATCCTTATCATTCTAATGATCATCTATACTCATAGTACAAAAATTTCCATCTGTAATGTACATATGTATACAGGCTACATTTCTGAGATCTCTTCACTTTCTCAAATGACTTATTTGGCTTCATTTTGTTTTCTAACTTGCTCCAAGTTCTTCATAATCACCAATTAGGGATTGCTTTGCTGCAACAACTCCCCTTCAATCACTTATTGTGATTATTCCATTCTTCTTTATTCATGCCATCTCTTTAAACTTCTATAGCTTAGGTCCATCTAAGCTTTTTGTCAACATATCTACAAATTGCTCTTTTGTTGGTGTATACAAGACTTAAATCTCTTTGTTAAGTACCTTTTCTCTCAAGAAATGATACTGAATCTCTATGTGTTTAGTCTTGGCATGAAAAATAGGATTAGCTACCAAATATAGTGAACTCATGTTGTCTCCAAAAATAATTGGAGTACTCTGATCAGTTCCAAAATTTTTTAATAAGATCTTCAGCCATATCACTTCTTTTGCAGCCTCTACCCTTCCTTTATACTTAGCTTCTGTGGATGACAAAGCAACTGTATGTTGCTTCTTTGAACACCAAGAAACTAACTTATCTCCAATATAACAGAGATAACCATGAGTAGACCTTCTATCATCTGAATTGCCTACCCAATCTGCATCACTAAACACTTTGATTCTTGTGTCAGAAGTAAAACCATAATACAAGCCTTCACTCAAAGTTCCCTTGATATATCTGAGTACCCTTTGAGTTGCAATCCAATGAGTTTTCTTTGGACAATGCATAAATTGTGATAAGACACCAACTGCATATGATAGGCCTGGTCTTGTCAAGGTAGCATAAATCAAACTACCTACCAAACTCTGATATTTCTTCATGTCATTAAATTCTTCTCCTCCATATCTACTCAACTTATGATTTACCTCCAATGGTGTGGTTGAAGACTTGCAATCTTCCATGTTGAACTTGACCAAAAGATTCTTCAAGTATCTCTCTTGTGTAACATATACTCCATATTGAGTATACACAATCTACATTTCTAAGAAATAAGACAAGTTTCCCAAATCACTTATCTTAAACTCCTTCTCTATTTGCTTCTTAAGCTCATTGATTCCTTGAGCATCTGTACCTGTGACAATAATGTCATCAACATAAATACACATATATATGAACCCATCTTCACTTGCCTTCATTAGCAAGCTACTATCTGCTTTTGAAGCTTGATATCCACATTCATTCAAGAACTTAAGAAGCCTGTAATTCCATGCCCTTGGGGCCTGCTTCAAACCATACAAAGCTCTCTTGAGCTTACATACATAATCTGATCCAATCGAATCCATGAAACCCTCTGATTGCTCCATGTACACTTCATCTGCAATATATCCATTTAGAAATGCATTCTTCACATCTAATTGTGAAAACTTCCATCCTTTACAAGCAACAATAGCAATTAAGGCTGTAATTGTAGACATCTTAGCAACTGGACTAAAGGTTTCATCATAATCTACCCCATGAGTTTGGGCATAACCTTTAACCACAAGTCTAGCTTTGTATCTAGACACCTCACCATTTGCAAACCTCTTTGTCTTATACACCCACTTACATCCAATTACCTTCTGATTCTTTGGTCTTGGCACCAATTCCCATGTCTCATTCTCAAGTAGAGCATCATACTCTTCTTGCATTGCCTTCTCCTAATTCTGCTTTCCTTTAGCTTCTTCATATGTAGTTTGATCTTGTTCTATCTTCATAATATAAGCATAATCTTTTGTTCTATCTTCAAAATATAAGCTTCTTCATATGTAGTTGGATCTTGTTCTATCTTCACAATATAAGCATAATCTTTTATTGTTAAGAAAGATGTATCATAGCTATACCTGAGAGGTTCTTTTCTTTCTCTCAAAGATCTTCTGACCTCTGCACTTCTTGAAGTCTCAGCCACATTTGATTCTAGATGAAATCTTGGCCTATCTTCATCATTTCCTTGCAATTTACTTTTACAATTATCATCATCAATATCTTCTTTATACTCCTTTACTTTTGTCTTCCCTTTCTTTTGTACTTCTTCAACATCTGCATAATCATTTGTTGACCCTGTATACCATGTGCTTTGCTCATCAAATGTAATATCTTTTGTAACGAGAAATTGTTTTGTAGATGGACTCCACAATCTGTATCCCATCTATCTATCATCATACCCAATAAACACATACTTCTCTGCTTTGGCTTTTAACTTATGTCTTAATTGTGAAGGAACATAAGCATATGCCAAACATCCAAATACCTTACAATGATCAAGAGCAGGTTTCTTACCCCACCATGCTTCACAAGGTTTTCTACCATCCAAAGCTTTGCAGGGTAACCTATTCACAAGGTATGTTGTAGTGTTGATAGCTTCTGCCCATAAGTAATTTGGACAATTCTTCTCTTTCATCATTGATCTTGCAAACTCTACAAGAGTTCTATTTCTTCTTTCTGCAACTCCATTTTGTTGAGGGGAATATCTGCAAGTTACTTCTCTTTTTATACCTGCATTCTGCAAATAATCATCAAACTCTTTAGAAAAATACTCTCCCCCTCCATCTGATCTCAACCTCTTGAGCTTTTGTCCTGTAATCCTTTCTGCATAAGCATGATAATGTTTGAATGTCTTGAACACTTCAGACTTATCCTTGATTACATAAAGTGTAATCCATCTTGTTGCATCATCAACAAACAATACATAATATCTGGATCCATTTATGCTATAGTCCCTTGAAGGACCCCACTCATCTGTATGAACCAACTCAAGCATATTTGAATACTTGTATCTTGGTTTATTGTATGAACTTCTGTGAGCTTTACCTAATTGACAAGCTTCACACTTGTATACCATGTGTTGACCTTCAACATTTGGTAATCCAAGCACTACATCATTTTTTGACATTTCTTTTATGGCTCTCTCATTGAAATGACCTAACCTTTTATGCCATAGGTCTAACTCAGACATCTTTTGACTTCCATATGTAAATAATGCATGTCCCACATTCCTTGAGAGTAAAAATTCTTCCTTCTTTTTTTACCTGTAATGATGTTTCTATATCCCTGATTTGGATCTTGTACATAAACACCATTATTTGTGAATCTAACTTCATATCCTTTCTCCACAATTTGTCCTAAACTTATCAAGTTTTTAGGAATAGTAGGAACATAAAGTACCTTGCTTAAGAGTTTGCTTTCACTCTTTGTCTTCACTGATCCAATGCTTTCCACTTTATGCTTGGTATTATCTCCTGTTTGAACTGTATGTCCACTCACCTTTCCTTCCATATCAATCATCAATGATATATTGCCACTCAGACGATTGCTACATCCTGAGTCAATATAGAATACCCTTTGATCTTCTCCTATTGCTTCATGTGTTGCATTCAAGATGTGAGTCATGTCATCCTTCTGATCTGATGCATAATTATAATAGTTGTTATTATAGGACTGAGGTTGAAAGCTTCTTCCACCTCCTCTAGCATATGATGTCCTACCACCTCTTCCTTTGAAGTTACCTCTTTGATTTCTGCCTCCTCTTCCTCTTTGATTGAAACTCTGATTATGATTTCCACCATTTTGATTCTTATACCAACAATCATTTTCCAAGTGGTTTGTTCTGCCACAAATCCAACAAGCTTTAACATTATCTTTATTCTTACCTCCTCTTCCTTTACCTCTTGAATTCATCTTCCCTCTTGTGAAATTAACTTGGCTTGAAGATCCTTCATCATCAGTTGACTGCTTTCCTTTGCCATTCTTTTTCTTATCCTTGGAGTACATAGCTTGACTTGCATTCCTATCATTATCTCCCTTAATGTCCTGCTCAAAAGTTAGCATGTATCCTAGCAATTGATTAAGATCACGAGTAAAGTGATCTAATGACAATTCTATGGACAATATGAAAGGTTTCCATTTCTCATCTCCTCTTAGACCTGTAAATATTTGTCTTACCAACTTATCTTCTTCAACATCTTCATCTACTACTCCCAAGCTATCTACAATATCCTTCATTCTTGCCACATGATCAGAAATTGATTGTGAACTCTTCTTCTTGACGATTGTGAACTCCCCATAATGATGAATTCATTGACTTAGTTGTATTTTGAAAATGCTCTTTCAAAGCATTCCACATATCTACCGCACTTTCTAATCCTCATATATGAGGTAGAAGGTAATCAGTTACAACCATGTAAATGATGCTCCTAGCTTGAGCATCCTTCTTCATCCAGTTCTTCAAATCTGCAAGCTCTTCCCTAGTTGGAACACGAGGTCTTCAAACTCAGGCTTTTCTTCTTCTCCTGTAATGAATGCCATCAAGTCTTTGCTCATGAGGTGTGGCTCCATCCTCATGGACCAAACTGGATAGTTCTCCCTATCTAGCTTATCAATATGCAAGCTTTCTCCCATCTTTGATCTTTGTCTTTTGAAAATATTAGGATGAATGAATATACTGTACCTTTAATGCAAAGCTTCAACTTTTCAGATGCTTTTGAGCTCAATCTTCACACTTCTTTAGATTGTCTTCAAAACTTTGATCTTGTCCACCTTCAATTTGAAGAGACTCCAATGTCTGCAATAGTCGGAACTTCAAATACTCTTTCCTTCACTTTATATTGCACCTCTTGCTCTGATACCACTGCTAGAGACCTCTAAATCTCTAAAGACTTGATCTATACTCATTTAAGAATATCTCTATATCAATCATAGACCAAAATTTACACAGATGTTACCTTGATTTACAAAATTATTCACAATCACTTCTCTGAGTGAAGTTTCTTCTTCTTCAAGAAGTCTGCTTCAGAATTTAACTTCATTACCTGCACATAACTTCAGATTTCTTCAATCTAATGATATAGATACCTCCATGCTACCTTTGTGCAATTATATCATCCATTAGATCTTCAAAAGAATCATTAAGACTCTGATTTGATCATTAATATCAAAGGTATGTTAGAAACTATCTTTTTGAACAAGCGACTTTGACATAGTCAACTTCTAAGGTTGGTTTCTCAATGCACAAGTTCCGTTTTGCTAAATTCTTTTAGCCATAGATTCCTCAACTTCCAACTTAGATTTTGAATGATCATCCATCAAAAACTTTACACTATGCATTGAGATCTAAGCAAAACATTGACATGAAAATATGCACGACTCTGAGAGTTCTATCTGCAGACTTTACATATACATGTTCCTATTGATCATACACACAACCTGAAAGGAATTAGACCATGAAACTTTGAACATAGTTTGATTAGCTTCTATATTAGATGTGTACAAAAGACTTCCTGATCCACGTGATCAGGTTGAGAGAAATCAGAGAAAGACTCGATGCTAACTCAGAAAGATGACTCTCTACACATCTATCTCATGGACACTTAGCTTCTAATGACTCTCTCTCCTATTTCTTTAAATTATTGTCTTATATACATATGATTCTAGACTCATCCCATGTCTATTACATTACTCGTTATCATTCTAATGATCATCTATACTCATAGTACAAGAATTTTCATTTGTAATGTACATATGTATACAGGCTACATTTTTGAGATCTCTTGGCTTTCTCAAATGACTTCTTTGGCTTCATTTTGTTTTCTAACTTGCTCCAAGTTCTTCATAATCACCAATTAGGGATTGCATTGCTCCAACAACTGTGCCATCTACGATAATACCAACCACACCACTCAGAATTGTTCGTTCAATGGGAAGACCCAGAAATGAAGTGGAAGAGGTGGATATGGCAGCAATAAAGAGGTAGAGGTGGACACAACTTCAACAATAACAATAGAGGCCATAACAGAAGGGACTTTAACAATTATTCTAAAGATCAACAACATGAAGAGTCATTTCTTTTGATGAATCTAAGCCATAAGGAAGGTAAAGAAGATGATCATTTATTCTACATAGATTCAAGATGTTCAAATCATGTTGCAAGCAACATAGCTCTCTTATTTGATTTAGAAAGTCCAAAGCATAGACATGAAGTACAAATAGGGGACGGTAAAAAGCATAATGTGGAGAAGATTGGCAATGTCAAAGCTTCCAAGGATAGGACAAACATTCTAAGCAAGGTACTCTATGTTGCCACTATTACAAAAAACCTAATAAGTGTAGGCAAAATGGTTGACAAAGGCTTGCAAATTAGGTTCACCCAACATGGAGCTTTTGTAGAAGATCCATCATGGAATAGTAGGGAATGGGAAATATCTCTTTCGAGGTGTCCAATGTTAGAAGAACCAAGTCATTAAAAAACAATCAATGATTGGAACCCCATTATTCCATTTCCATTGATCAATGTTCACTTTTGTACTTTGCATGCATTCATGATGATATTTGAGAGGCTTTTGAAGCTTCATGTTGAATATGCATTTGCAATGAAACCACTAGAGAGGTCTACAATAGCAATTCAAAAAATATAAGATCTTCTAAATTCTATTGGTTGTCATGTTGGACATGTATCTTTAGTTGTTAAGAAATATGGTGAGTCTCAAGAGATTTTACAACAAGTTTCAATGATTGGGAACTTCAAGAAGGTAAGATGTTTCTTTAAAAAGAGATGTAAATGGTCAAGATGATGGACATGGAACACAACATCTCTACTTACAATGAACCCTTTGTTGCTTGGATTGTATAGTCTATAACCTTTCTGATTAAGGTCATAGCCAATAAAGATGCATTTCTCTACCTTTGGATCTAATTTGCCTCTGATTTGTGAAGGTATGTGTGCATATGCTATGCACCCAAAAAACTTGCAATGGTCAAGGCTAGGTCTTCTTCCATTCCATACTTCATAAGGTGTCATGCCATCCTACAATGCTTTTGATGGGAGTCTATTGATCAAGTATGTGGCCATAGATACAACCTCTCCCCATAGGTAATTTGGTAACTTCTTTTCATTTAGGATTGACCTTGCAACCTCCACAATTGTCCTATTTCTTCTCTCTACTACTCCATTTTTCTCTGGAGTATATCTAGTTGTAATTTCTCTTTTGATTCCTCTCTCTTGGAGATAAGAATCAAATTAATGGAAGAAATAATCTCCCCTCCATCTGACCTTAGTTTCTTCAAGGTTTTACCTGTTTGATTTTCTACAAGTGTTAGGTATCTCTTGAAACAAGAAAACACTTCATCTTTATGCTTCATAAAGTATAAGATTGTCCATCTGCTACAATCATCAATGAATGATACATAATACCTGGATCCAAATATTGAAGGCTCTTTGCTTGGTCCCCTGTTGCTCTAGCACAATGGTGAGAACCACGTTAAGAAGCTCCACCTCCTTAATGTCAATCCGCGGAAGAGATAGGAGTGATATGAAGATCGTGAACGTGAGTTGATGTGAGAGTGAAGGTGAGAAGCACCAAGATGCACACACACATACACACACACACACAATGAAGAGACAAGCAAGACACAATGGAAGGTGGGAAATTAGCTCTATTACTCAAGAACACTATTACAAGCTCAAAATAACTCTAAGCTCACACTAGCCAACCTCAAAAATGAGCTCTCTAGCTCTTTTTATAGTTTCTAGACTAGTTTTGACCGGTTTCACATCTAGTGACCGGCCTAGTTAAAAATTAGGTCCTAGATGCTATTTGGAAGGGTAAACGATGTCTAAAAATAACGAAAATTGATACGCTTGTTCTACCTAAGCTCCTCAAGCTCGAGGACTCCTCGGCTTGCACAAAATGGAGCTATGGATTACAAAATGGGGTTTTCTATGTTACATATGTTACAATAGTGATAAAAATCACCCTTGGAGGTTTTTGGAAAGTATTTGAAAACATAATTCTTTGAAAAAAGATTCGACTGGCTCCCTGCTTTGTCGTTACATGCTTCCGTGTCATCTGTGCCTCTGGCTGCTTCCAACACCCCCCTCCCTCTCGCTTCTGTCGTCCCTGATAGAACCTTGCTGTGAGGTCTGCCGGATATAGTTCTGTAGGAGGTCTTGCCGCGAGGGTGTGCGCGGAGATACGAATGCCGCGGGCCAGGTCGGCCTCGAGTTTCTCCCAGTCTATTCGTTGCGGTTCTTCTGGGGGGCGGGAGCTGATAGTGTGTGGAATAGACCATTCGTTCACAGGCAAATAAGTGTAATAAATGTGTAGGCCTGCTTATGAATACCTCTGAATGGTATTCCCAAAAGCCGGTTGTGAACATCTCTTCGAATGTCTGCTTGTAGCACGCCGGTAGATATTTTATTCTGCAGTGCCAGGCATAACACACTTGTAGCGATGGCGTTGTACTCATATCATATACCAGATCGAAATTGCCATGCTCAAAGCCCGGGGTGTTGACATGTGGTGCCTTGACGCGTCGGAAGACTTTAAAAATCATTTGCATCATGTCAAAGATTTTGACAGTCATATGCGCCGCTATATCATCCATATGCTTTAATCTAGGGAGCCAGTGGCGAATTGTAGCCATCATGTAGCCAACAGTTGGTAACTCAATGGGTGGCTTAAAGTAGGGGTAATTCAACCAGTCTTGGCACTGCTTATTGTTTTGTACCTTAATAGCAAAGGCAGTCTAGGCGCGGCGTCGTGGCACTGGTCCCCAACACGGGTTATACTTCAAATGCAAAGGTGCCTTTACCCATGTACTCATCATTTCTGGATACTTCTGTAGTAAATCTTTGCGCCACTCTGGTTGATAGATCTCTCCTTGCTGCGCATCAAGTGGTAGATCGTCCTCCTCGAATTGAGTTGCATGCGATGGTTTCTTACCTGTCTCTTTCTCAATGGCTAACTGGTATTCAGCCATTAACATAAAATACGGTTTATACTGTAGCTCGTGCCCAGATATGTATCGTCGCGGGGCCAAATGAGCAAAGAATGGAGACTGTAATATCTTTTGTTCTATCATCGCCATGGCATGTAATTGTGCCTCTACTCTAGCTGAGTGCATTGTTCCAAGTTCCTCAATAGTCTTCATCCACGCGGGGGTTGGAAGTTCGTACGTCATCTGACCTTCGGCCGTGACACGTCCGCCTGGGATGGGTTGTGGCTCGTACGCTTCTTCAAACGTTTCCTCCATCGGGATGGTGACCGTTTCTTCCTCAGCTGGAAGCTCAGGTGGGGAATCTGGCCTTGGTGGCGCTTCATATACTGCAATCCTTGATTCAAGGGTCGATACCTGGGCCCGTAATGAGTTGAGTTCCTCTAGGAGGTCAGGAGAGGGGTCCACAGGTGCTGGTATGTCTTGGTGTGCCGGTTCTCGTAACTGGAGTAATTTGTGATCTTCTTTGAGTTTCTGTAACTCTTCGTTCATGCGGTCGTATTCATCTAGTAATCTTACATGATCGTCTAGCAGCATCCTCATCGAGTCTGAAGGAATGGCTTTGAACCTGCTAGGACTGAGCGGTTGGTCTGGGTGGTCGAGCGCTGCTTCTAAGTTTTCTCGGTTCTGATCCTGTAAGCGCTGGTTTTCTTCCTTGGCGGCTGCTAGGTGTCTTTGTAGTAAGCCCATGTTTCGTGTTAGCGTTGCATTGCGGGCTGTCTGGGCTCTTAATAAGTTATCCAGGTCAACAGTGGCTTCCTTGGTCTTTTCTTCGCTTTCTAGTTCCAATTTGTGATATGCCTCACGTAATTCCTGGTATCGGGTGTTCAGAGAGGCATTCTCAATAGACAATAAATTAAGCTGCGACTGTAAGTCATTGGTTGTCCTCTGCAGCTGCTGATAATTATCACCAAGAGATGTGAACTCATCTCTTACTTGCGTCATACACATGAACATCTGTCGGAATGCATTATCTACAGTGGGTGAGAGTATTAATGGGGTGCTAAATGAAGATGCAGTTGGTGTAGATGCAACGGGAACGGGGAATGGGGATGGGAAGGTGGATGATGTAGTGATTGTTGAAAATTGTGATGTGCCTAAAAATGTTTGTGCCGTGAGTGAAGTGAGTGATGGTGCTGTGGGTGGTGAGATGTCCATGTCAGTGGACGAATCTAGTGCGGTGACCGTGAATATGGGTGTCGTGGGTGCTCGTGCTGGTGTAAATACGGGATTTACAAATGTTGAGGGGTAATTTACAGGGGGGCTGGCTGGAGCAGCTTGGTGGAAAGGGGAAAGAGGGGTTACAGTGGGTCGGGGAGGTGAGACGGGGGAGAAGGTTAAGGGCGGGGGGAATGGGAAAAGGGGTCTTGGAGTTGTGGGGAAAGATGGAAAAGATTGATGAAGGAATGGGTTGGGTAGAAAGGTGGGTGTGGGAGGGGGTAGACTAGGGCTAATGGGTACGGGAATTGTGGGGTGAGTGGTCGTAAAGACAATTTCTGCAACACCACCGGCGAATGAAGATGTTGTTCTGGGGAAAGGAGGGTGAAGAGGGGAGGCTGGATGGACGGGTGGTGAGAGAGGAGCGGTTGGGGTGGTCGGTACTTTAGTGACTGCTGAGGTAGGTACCGTTGTAGCGCGGGGTGGGGAGTCTACAATAATGGTTTCTACGGCCAATGAACTTTCGGGGACGAGGCGTGCCTCCCTGGCTTGTTCTGAAGATTGTGCTCCGGTTGGTACACGAATGTATTCGCCGGGCTTTGAAAGTAGTCGTACTCTGCGGGGGTCAAACTGTGGCAGTGGCTTTCGTTGCAAGTACCTGAGTGCTTCGTTGGAGCCTACTGATTTGACTAACTCTCTGAATCCTTTGATGTATGCGTCTTCGAATCCGCCTGTGACAAGTTCTTGTTCTATTATTGTTTGACTCTCTTCCTCTGTCAGCTTTTTGCGTGCCCAAACTTTTTCCATAGTTCTATACAGCTTCTTGATAGCTAGTGTGTAAGCTGCTGCCTCGTAAGTTTCATCTTCATGGGTACTTGTATCGCCATGTGTGTCTGTTTGTTGGCCTTGGCCATCTGTCTGTTCATGCTCTTGGGATTCATGTGTTCCCTGGCTAGCTTCGTCGTCTCCTTCGTCGTCATCGGTTGCTGTTCTTTCGTCATCAGAGCTGGACACGATCTGTCCTTGTGGCTGATCCCTGGGTGTGGTAGGGTAGCTAGGCCTTTCAAATTCTTGAGAAAACATTTGTCCTTCTGAAAACTGGAACTCATTGGAGAATGCATCAGGCATCTCAAATTCAAAGGTTTGGTCCAGTGGCTCTGCTTGTCTTGGTTCTAAATGCGGTATTGGAAAAGAGAAAGCTTCCGCACCAATAGTGGTGGGAAGTTCAGCTGCTGTGGTGATAGGTTCTGTGGTTGTGGCTGCTTGGGGTGCAACATTACTGGTGGTGCCCTCCGGCGTAACTGGTCTTGATAACCGTATACGAATTGGTGGTACCGTGGGAGTGGCTGCTGTTGGTGACTGCTCTGGAGATGGTTGTGGAGAGGGTGATTCTGGGACTTGTAGGCATGGGATAGTACCTCTCATCCGCTTTCCGACTCTGCCTTTGCTAGACTTTCTAGCCTTCCTAGTGGTCCCTTTGAATGCTTTCAGTTCCTCACTGGTCATGGCACACTCTATGGGTAAATCATATGCCAAGCACATATATATGATCCTGGTGAGGGCGCAGCATCCATTGATTACCTTCTTTCGCTCCCACCTATGTTGTGCCAAATAGAGCTGATCAATTATCGAGCTGGCTAGATCAACCGTTTGCGGTCCAGTACACGCTAAGTATAATCCAAACCAAATTCTCTTGTGGGGCATGGTAAAACGATCTTGAGCTTGGAAAGCAAAGTGCTGCATGCATATCCGTAATGGCTTAGAGAGCTCAGGTGTTATAGCAGAAATATCCTCCCACTTAGTTACGTCACCACGCTTCATCTGTTCTGGGACTAGCCGTTCTTTCTCCGTTGGAGTGTGTGTTCCATGTATTTTCAGAGCTGCGCGAATCAAATCTTTAGACAAATAGAACCTTCTAAATGGAGGATCATTTACCAAGGATGGTAACATGAATGTGCCGGGTAGATCCTTGTTCTCTAAAGCCGTTAAGGTGGTTACCAAGTAAAAGCATCTGTAAAAATCGGGTTTAGGCAGAGGGTCGCTAAAATACTCTGTAAATCCCGCTCGTGCCCAAACGTGCGTTAAATCTTGTGTATTCTGCAGTCCTTCAAATTCTTGTGAAAAGAACTGGTACTTGGTCCATGTGCGAAGATCAAATGCCAAATTGGCCTCAAATATGAAATCAGCGTCTGCTAATGGTCCTGCTAGGCCTTGAAACCAATGAGAGTTACGATGAATCTTCTCGGTGTATCCTCTAGGAGGATCATCGATTGGCATGGGTCCTGGAAAACCTTGAAACTCTGGTGGTTGCACCGTAGGATAAGATTCTGCTAGTAATTCTCCAATAGTGGCCATCGGTGCACTGGGGCCAGCTTCTGATGGTCCTGCTTCGGTTTGCATGATGACTGATGAGTTAATGGAAAAGATCTGCTACAAAAGATTAACACATTAGTATGGAAATTAATTATGATCCCATTAAGGTGAGACCGCAATCCCTTTCCATAACCGATGTGTAACCCGTGTAGCCAAGTGTCGTGATGTGATTGATGCAATGATTATTTGCAAAACTAATGCAGGTCTCTAGACGCCTACATGGTTCAGATTATGCATACATTTCTTGATGAGCTTTTATTATGCAAAATGTGGGGTTTGGGTGTATGAATTTATACAAGGTTTGGTTGAGGGTGAATTAGTACAAGGGTGGAGTTTAAACGGGGTGGGAGAATTGTTAGATAATGGGGTACAAGAAGACGTCTGGATACGTTTCGGTATCCATTTCCTAAGAGTCTTGGAGTGGGTGGTATGTTTCTCCTGAGGGACAAAAAGTGGTATCGAGTTTGGTGGTATTGAAGGATGAAAAGATTTCGGAGGGGTATATATTACATGGCTTGAGGGTTGGGCTATAATACATTGTTTGGGTACCCAAATCTGCATGGGTGTGGGTCGATTGATAAGATACTTCTTGGCGATCCAAATCTGCCGAGTATTTGTACTTGGGGAAGAGGATCGAGGGGGCTTTGGCTGTTGACTCTGCTTCTGTTGAAACTTTGTCCTGCTCTCGTCTGCAGTGTTGCCAACAGCCTGTGGTTGCTGTCCTTTTGGCACCCATATTTGTTTCGTGCCACTTGCTCCGTGATGTTGATACTTCTGCTTTCTTTGCCTTGCCTGGTGGTGTCGTCGGTCTGGGTTCCTCTGTTGTGGTTGACTCCTTCGTGGTTGGGTTTGAGAGGTCCATTGGACGCTCTGCTTTGGAAAAGAAGGGAGATCCAACACTTGCGTGACCTGCCCATTAGGAAGTGATTCGTTCTTTATGTTTAATCTAGGCCAGTCCGCAGCAAGTTTGGAAGGATGAGCACCGCAGGGTGTTGTGCTCATTTGGCCGCTGATGCAACCCACCTGACCGCTGATTGTGTTCATCTGCCCTAGCGGTTGGGTAGCTGCCCCTTCTAGTTTGCAGGAAGCCCCAGGGAAGGTCTCCTGTCGTCCTTCTGATTGACAATCGTCCCTAGCCAAGCCCGAGTGGGTGGGTGTAGACGTAACGTGACTGGTCTGACCCAAGATCTTCCGGTCTTCCGTCGCTTGCGTTTCATAGGGTCTAGGGTTACAAACCTCAATCGGAATGCCGTTAGGGAAGTCAAGCGGTATCACTCGCTTCTGTTCTAAGGTTCCAATCTGTAAGGAGCCTTGTCTAAGATTTAGGTCCACTGAGTGATCGTATAGCCAATCTTGGCCAAGGATTAGGGGTTCTATCAGGTCGTCATCATGGCACACTAGTAGCTTCGCTGTCATGGTCACATCCTTAATGAGGATAGGAAGGTCCACATCACCCATGCAAGGGGTTTCCATGCCTCCTAGGCCTATGAGGTATGCCTCAATAGGCCGCATTTCTATTCCTGAATCCTTATAGTGGGACCATCTAATCGCACTAGTCGCAGCACCTGAATCAATTAAAGCCCTGAGCTCTTGGCAAGGGTTGTCGTGCTCTAGCCTGACTATAATGAATGGTCTCCTGTCCACTATACTAGGATGAGTGGTTGACTTTACTTGACACATGGCCATGGGGTATCTGGGTGTAGTTTCCAGATGGTTATAATGTTCTCTCCCTAGTCCTTGTCTTCTTAACTTCATGCGTTTAATGCGTTCTATTGCTTCTGCCTGAGCTTCCGCTCGTATTCTATTTTCTTCCTCCTTACGCTTCTTTGCCAACGTGAGTCGTCTAAGCATATCCCCAGTAAGAGGTTCCTGATATAACTTGACTCTACAGCCACTAATGTAATTAGGCATTATATCTCCTTCTAAAGTGGCTAACTGTACTGCTCCACTTGTGGAGAGTCTGTTAATGATCATAGGTCCATAACCTCGCTTTTCTAACTTACGTGCGTGTTGCTTTAGCGTATATACTAGAACTAAATCTCCTTCTTTTAGGCCTTTATCTTTCACATGTGCATCAAAATATGCTTTCTGTCGCTTCTTCGCTGCATATATGCCTGCTGCTGCCTTTAGCCTGGTTTCTCCTAATCGTTCCAAGTCCATTATTCTCGCTGATAATTCATGGCCGGTCCACTGATGTTCTTGTGCAACCTTAAGGGTCGGTATCAAGAAGTCCAAAGGAAGCACAGCATTCTGACCAAAAACCATCTGAAAGGGAGTTGCATTGAGTACGGTCTTGTAGGCCACTCGATATGCCCAAACAGCGTGGTGTAACTGTTTGTCCCAATCTGAACGTTTGTTGTTCACGAGTTTCGTCAGTACGTTACAAAGGATCTTATTAGTGCTTTCAGCCTGACCATTGGCCTGAGGATGATATGGTGCGGATTTCTTGTGAATCACCATAAAATCCTGTAACAGATATTCAATGACTTGGTTTAGAAAGTGAGTGCCTCGATCGCTCACTAACTCTATAGGCAGTCCATATCTTGTAAAGACATTCTCAAATAAGAATTTTGCAGTTGTGTGTGCATCATTCTTTTTCGTGGCTTTTGCCTCTACCCATTTCGTAAGATAATCTGTGGCAACAATAATGTATTCAGCATGTGTACCTTTTGCAGGGGGGTTAATGGGTCCTACAAAGTCTATACCCCACTTAGAAAATGCACGTCCGCCCATCATGGGTTTCAATGGCATTTCGTCTCTGCAAGTAGGAAACTGAGTTCTTTGGCACACATCACATCTTTTTACATAGGTATGAGCATCCATGTGAAGAGTGGGCCACCATAATCCTGCAAAGAGGATGGCTTTGATTATCCTATCGGGTCCAAAATGACCTCCTGCAACACCTTGGTGTGCAGTCTCTAGTATGCTCAGATAATCGCTTTCATGAACACATTGTCTTAGATATCCATCTCGTCCTCTTTTGTATAGATTATCGCCAATAAGTGAATAGTCTTGAGCTTCCTTCTCTAGACTGCGTTGTCGTGCTAAGGTCATTCCTTGAGGGAATGTCTTCGTCCTCAAGTATGTCACTAATTGTTCACTCCAATCTGGTGTGAGAGACACATGATATAATGTAGCATGTTCTACTGGTGGTCTTTCACAACAAACATTGCATTCCTTACACAACCTGTAGACATATGCTTCCATCGTAGGCCAATATACTCCTAATCTATGCAGAGTCTGTAATGTTCGATGTTTTGAATGATGTTGCTTTAAGGCACCTATGTGGGCTAATTGCAACCAATTCGCATGTTCTGATTCATCTACACAACAAGCAAGAATCTTTTGATTATCCTGTTTATATATGCTTCCTGCCATTATTTGGTATCTCAGAGACCTGGTAATCTCTCCTTCTTTGATCTTTATCCTAGGATTCTTGGGTCCGTACGTGAGAATAGGGACTATAGACTTAGTCCATTCTGGTGCCATCTCAAGGTTAAACAAGTATGCATCTGGTAATTCATCCGCTATTCCTTGAGGAGCTTCTCCTGAGGTTAATCTTGAAAGGTGGTCAGCTCTAAGATGTGTCTTTCCTTTCCTGACTACGACTTCAAAATCATATTCCATGAGTAATAAAAACCATCGTATTAGTCATCCTGTGTTACATGGCTTGTTGACTAGGTACAATAGGGCTTGATGATCCGTAAAGAACTTGAATTTGTTGGCCAACAAGTAGTGCCTAAACTTCTTTACTGCGTAGATCATCCCTAATCCTTCTCGTTCCGTCGTGGTGTAATTTCTTTCTGCTGCGTTCAATTGTCTGCTTGCGTAAGCTATGGGGAGATCTATGTTACCTTCATTCGTGGGTTGTGCTAACACGCATCCTATGGCGTAATTGGATGCATCCACATGTACATGGAATGGCTTACTCCAATCTGGGGTAGTCAATATAGGTGCTGAGCACAAACGTCTTTTAAGTTCGTTGAATGAATTCTCACATTCATCTGTCCATTCAAAATTGGTTAAAAGAGAGTACAAAGGCTTGGCTATGATTGCATACATGTGTATGAATCTCCTATAATATCCGCAATGGCCCATAAATGCTTGTACCTCTTTCACATTAGTTGGTCTAGGTAAATCTGCAATTACCTTCACCTTTTCTTCATCCGTAGAGATTCCATTTTTTGACACAATGTGTCCTAGAATTTTGCCTTGTCTGACCATGAAAACGCATTTTTCTGGGTTCAAACAAACCTGATATTCTCGACATTTGTCAAATATTTGCCTTAACTCTGGGATATGCGTCTGTCTTACATCTGAATGTGCACATAAGTCATCGACATAAACTTCCAAACTCTTGCGTAAGAATTCCTTAAAAACATGACACATGAGTCGCTGGAAAGTGGCGGGTGCATTTGTTAAGCCAAATGGCATTACACGAAATGCAAATATGCCCCATTCAGTGGCAAATGCCGTCTTGTGTTGGTCCTCTGGAGCAATGGCTACTTGATTATAGCCTGAAAATCCATCAAGAAAGCTGTAAACTTCCTTGCCCGCAACTCTTTCCAATAGATGTTCTGTGATAGGAAGAGGATAACTATCTCTAATCGTTGCGGCATTAACTTTTTTAAGGTTAATACACACACGCAATTTTCCATTCTTCTTGGGCACAACCACAATGGGGGATACCCATTCGGTATGCTCAATTTCGTAAATGAATCCTGCTTCTATCAAGCGATCTATCTCCTCTTTAATCTTCGCAGCGTGGTTATCATTGTACGTGTACGGCTTCTGTTTCGTAGGTTTTGCATCTGGAGTCATAGGGATTCTATGAGAACATATATCTGGATCTACTCCTTTCAAATCTTTGTAACTCCAAGCAAAAACATCTCTATATTCGCGCAATAGGGCAACTAGCTCTTCTTCTTCTTCAGTTGTCAAATCATGCCCTATGTATGTACATTTTTCTTCTTCTCCTTCTATGGCTACTATTATTTTCTTAATTTTCTCTCGGTTATCATATACTTGTCCATCACTCGCCTTTCTATTGGGCATTCGTACCATGATTCTTCTATCTTCGATTTCATATTTCGTGAAATTCTCGGGTACTTCAAATAAAGATTCTTCTTTTTCTGACATGGTTTCTTTCTTCTTTCTTTTCTGGCCTTCACTCTTGTTAGTCACTTGAGTGGCTATTCTCACCTCATTCGTAATTTCTTCGTGTCTCTGAGGGTGAGTCTCTACCTCGTGAAAGTATTCTTCCTCTGATGCAAAGGGTGGGTCCATGATAATTGATTCTAAATCAAAATCGCTTGCATCCTCAAAAGCATCAGTGTTAGGTTCACACTCTTCTAAAATCGCATCGCACATGATTGGCTCTATCGTGAAAACTGAAATGTCATAGCCATCCTTGTCACAGTGGGGTGTCCATTGTTCTTCATTGATGGCTACATCCATGGTTGCTAGGATTTCTGCCCAACCATGGGGTTCAAACTCTTCGTCTGGGAATACTACAGGTGCATAAGCTGGATCTTGAAGGGTTCGTGGATTTTGTTCTGCACCTAAGGTCCTTGCTTCTAATCTTTCTTCCTCTTGTTTGGCTACTTTACACATCCATAAATGAGTATCCTCATGCAACCAAGAAGGATCTGATTCTAATGAGTGCACGGATTCCGTCTCTACTGGTGTCTTATGGATGGTATTCCATTGTATTGGGGGTACATCTCGATGTGAATAGTCCTTAAGATTGACTTTGGTAGTCACTCCTAAATGTTGCAAGTACAAAGAATTGGTTCCCCAATCTTGTACAATTTGCAACTGACGCATGAATGGTCGTCCCAATATCATCTCATAAGCATGATTTTTTGCAAAGTCACAAATGGCAAAAGTATGCTCAAATTCTACACCACAAGGGGTGAGAGATATGCCTTCTAGTAAGCCTAATGGTTTTTCTATGTGTCCATCAGCCATTTGTAGCTTCATCCTGGTGGGTCTCAATGCTGGCTTACCCCAACCTTTCCATAAAGCGGTGGTAGCTATGGCTACCCCGACTCCCGAATCTAAGATGGCTTTCGTGGTGTAGCCCTGATGGGTTATCGAAAGATAAGTGTTACCTTCCTCTCCTTCGCTTACATCTCCAATCTTTTCTACGGGTATCTCTGGTACCTTATTTTGTGATCCTATTTGTGAGGGAGTAGTAGCAAGCTCGGGGAATTGATTTGCTACATGTTTCCACAATTCTGGTTTTACCTTTAACAACTCCTCTAGAGTGAGGTTACATTGTACTTTAGTATTCTTGATCACTTCCGTGTTTCTAGGGATTACCGATTCTTCATTCCTCACTATTATCGTGGGTGCTCTCATACTAATAGACTTTGCTTCCCAAGGTCCTGTGAACTGAGGTAATTCTTGTAAAGAATTAGATTCAAATCCTGTGTGTTCACTCCGTTGTTCTTCCTCTACATCATCGTAAATGGAGGGAATGTCTTGGGGAAATTGTTCCTGCAAGTCGTCTATTTCTTGAATAGGAGGATGGGTTCCTTGTTCTTTTCTCCATTTCTCTTCTTGGATTTCTCTCAAAAATTCATGTGAGTACCTATGTATGGAAGACAGGTTGTCTTGACTTTCTGAGTTGGGTACTTGAGACAGGGATGGTGCATTCCTTTCCTGTGTCTCTGGGACAATAGGGTTCCTATGCTGATCCTTTTTCTCTTTGCTCTCTATCAAGTATTCTAGCCTCTCCATTAGTCCTTGAAAGTGTAGTTCCGGTTTTGCCATGTTATTCCAATTAAGATATCTAGAGGCTTCGAACAAAGCTTGTGCTAGTTCTACCATCTTCATGCAAAGTTTAGTTCTCTCAATTTCTAGATCAGCTCAAGGGTAGTTTTTGCTCATTTCAGCTACTTGAGGTCCCTCTTTTAATCTAGCCTGATATTCACGAAACATCATGTCTAGATTTTCTGGTATGGGTTCCGCTAAAACTGATCATGATTTCTGAGCTGGATTCTCTTGATTCAATTCCTGTGAAGTCAATTCTTGGATTTTGGCTCTAGATTCCTTCAAACTTCCTTCCAACTCAGTTATCTTTTTACTCCATTTTCTCTTTATTCTTTCTCTAGAATCTTTCCAAGATTTCGTCTTTTTACTACTAGATTCTGCAACTTCACTGGTTTCGGCTACTTTCTCCTGATTGAGCTGTTGGTTCTGTAAGAGCGCCTGGGCTCTTGTTATAGCTTGGATAGGCACGTATGTAGGGTTGGATCCATCTGCGTTATTTACAATACCTATCACATTGATCGGTGTCACATTCGAAGCGTTAACTGGATTCTTGGGGCAATCTTTGATTATGTGCTCTTTGCCACAATCGGCACAAAAGCCTTGGATGTTAAAGTACTGTGATTGTCCTGCTATCGAGGGATGTGGACAATCCTTTATGAAGTGATCTCCTTGGCACCTAAAGCATGGTCCTCTAGGGCCCTGTGGTCTTTGTTGTCTCAATTGGGGCCGTGGATTTGGGTTTGTGTACATCACATTAGCATAGTCGGGCTCCCAACTAGGTTCCACTGGTGGACTATCGTAATGATATGTCTCTACGTGTTCTGGTGACTCTGTGTAATAAGCGGGTGGACTATCTACATGTGTAGAGTCAAAACTGTTTGAGTGTGGGTCACTCTCTGTGATCAAAGGTGAAGAAGGCACTAAGGCCCTACTTAGGTTCTCTTCTGCAGCAGCGTATTTGACTGAGATGACATTCGCTGGTGGGGGTGGCTGCTGAGCTAAGACAGGTTGAGGTCTCTGTTGAGCCTGGTATGGGTAATTCTGAGGAGGCCTATAGTAATAAGGCTGAGCATTGTATTGGCCTTGATACCTACCTGGCTGCGGGTATGCTTGCGGGTAGTTCTGTCTCACGGTTTGTTTGTTGTACGGGCAGTCCTGAGCCGTATGATTCGTGTATCTTCTCTCAATTGTACAGTATTGGCCACTAGGGTTGGCTTGAGGTTGTGGTGCATTGGGACACACGTTTGCCATATGATCACCACCACAGGTGTAACAACGCTTGTTTGTCAGTACCCTAGGTTTGCTAGAAACTCCTAGTTTCTGGGCCACTTTTTCTGCAAGGTCTTCTATTGAGCTAGACAATTTTGTGGATGCTAGAGATGAACAGTTTGAGTCCTTATAGACCTTGGAGAGTTCGAACTCGTCTCCTAAGTTGTCCTCAATGTCTATACAAATTCTTACACATTGCTCTAGCGTTCTGAGTTCTTTTAGGTACACGTAGGAGCATAGTTTAGAGCTCAACAAGCCATCTAGAAACAATGACACTTGCTTCGCTTGTGAGGGTAGCTCTTGCATTGGACATCGTTCAACATATTGTCTAAACCTACGTCCTGCCAGTCTTACGGTTTCCTGAGGGGTCTGTTTGAAGCTATGAATCAACGAAGACGTATCATGTCTAATCCCACTTTTAGAGAATTCAGTGATGAATGACTCTAAAAAGTGATGGATGTCCCTAAATTGCCTTTGTTGCAAAGGTTGGAACCAAGTTAAAGCTGTATTCTTTAACGTTAGTCCAAATGCATTATATTGCGTGAACATGTCTTCAACTTGTTCGGCTCTTAGTACTTGCTTGAATTCTGCAACATGGTCATAGGGATCTCCTGTGCCATCAAAGTAATTTTTCATTGATTTTACTAATTGAGTGGGTCTCAATATTCTTGCGTGTTCCCGTGGTCTAGGTAGAGGAAAATCATCTCTACCACCTAGTACTCCATGATCTCTTTGTCTATCCGCTCTATTAGTGTCCGTGGTTGTTCTATCTCTCCCCATGGGATGAGTGAAGCTTACTTTGGGTCTTTCTTTATTTCCCTCTCTTTGATTTCCATGGGCTGAGGATGTTCCTGCCCCTTGCTGACTTGTGTTCATGTTCGTCCTAGATGGAGGGAATACCAATTCACCTCTCCATGTGTATGTGTTTTTAGCGCGGTCAGGCACCACAAAGACTCTTTCTGAAGTCTCATCCAGGTATACGACCTTTCCAGGTGTATCCGGGTCCTTGAACTCGTATATAGTGATGATACCGACCTCACTAAGTAGTTCTGTCTTGTATCTCCAAAAGGCTTCATCAGTTTCTTTATTTACAAACAACTCTATGCTTCTGTTGTCCTGAGGGATCCAATCTGGAATTAGTACTCGTGTTAGTACAGATTTCCCTCTAGGTGTTCTAAGCTCTTCTAATGGTTCTTTTCCTTGAGATTTTGCTTCCGTCTCTGGTTGAATCATGCCAAACTCGTTGGTATTGTTTGGCTGCGTACTTAAGATGTACATCGTTCCTTCCTTGTCTATGTACGCGTCTCTCTCGAATTTCACCACTGGACGTTCCAATCCAATGGGTTGATCGGGGTTGTGCATTTGCACCACTTCCCTTCGCAAACCATCCTCATAGATGCGAGCACCTAATCGGTTGGTTCGGAGAAACTCTAGTTGAGTCCTATAAGGTCCTTCTGGTTTTTCTAAATAGGCTACATTTGACCCTCCTTCTGGTCTGTCTGTGCTAAATGCCATTTCTGAATCGCTAGTATTTGAGCTCTCGTAGGGATAATTAGTGTTCAATTGTTGAGCCCACGATCGTGTAGTAGTTCTTACACTTGCCTCTGATGATCTAAGGCTTCGTCGGTCTGACTTACCTATATGTTTGCCCGATCTAAGGTTCATTAATTTTGTTCCTTGCACACTCAGTACACGCTCAGATCGTCAATGATTCTTTGTTATTACTGTCTTGATTCTTTTTAGATTTCTTTAGATTCTTGTCTTAATGTATGCGTCAGGAATTCGACTTTCCGTTATAATTTTGAGTTCTCGTTCCGTCAGACTTAGGTTCTTTCCTTTAGGTTTTTGTGTCACACACCTTTACTTTAGTCTTGAACTTGATAACTTCAATTCTCTTGAACTTGAGGCGTTCCTATCGTCTTAATCCACAATGCTAACGTTTATCCTAAGCTAAGAATTGACTGAGGGGGTTGAGTAATCTTCCAACCTCGAGTCAGCTTTTCTGGTTGCTCTGATGCCCAAGAAGCCGCGCTTCCCAAGCTTTATGCCCTTCACTGCCTTGCCTTGGTTGCCTTCGATTGCCCTTGCTAGACCTGGAAAAATCCGATATTAGACCAATTGACAGTTGGATGATCAAGCACTTGAGTATGTACACCTTTTAAGTCCCTTCCCTTTTGCCCAACTTTTTAATGCTTGCCCCCTGGCTTTCAAGTCCCAAACTAGGTCAACCTCAAAATAGCTTATCTAATGAGCTATTAAGCTCAAAAAACGGACTTCGGATGAAAAAGTTATGACCGTTCAGGCCCTGGGGGGAAAAAACTGACAAACAAGTTTTTCTCCAAATATGAGCTAAGGGGTCTCCTATGAGTATAATCACCCAAAAATTTCCCAAAAATAGCCCCAAAATTGTCCAAAAATTGAAACCCTAAAATTTGCGATGGGGGTGCACAATCGCGATGGTCTGAGATGATCGCGATGGTTTGGGACCGTCGCGATGGCGTGAGGGTGCACCGTCGCGATGGCGTGAAATTGCACAATCGCGATGGTCTGAATTTGCACAATCGCGATGGCGTGAACTTGGACCGTCGCGATGGCATGAACTTGGACAATCGCGATGGCGTGAAAGTGCACCGTCGCGATGGCATGAAAGTGCACAATCGCGATGGCGTGAAAGTGCACCGTCGCGATGGCGTGAACCTGGACAATCGCGATGGTCCAAAGTGAACCGTCGCGATGGTCTGGGCACGATGGCGTGAGCCAATCGCGATGGTCTGGGCGCGATGGCGTGAGCCAATCGCGATAGTCTGAATTTTTGAAGTGTCGCGATGGTCTGAAGTGCACTGTCGCGATGGTCTAGATTGCCACGTGGCACCGTCGACGCGATGGCGTGAGCCAATCGCGATGGCGTGACACAATCGCGATGGCCAGAGACCGTCGCGATGGTCCGGCCAAGCCGTCGCGATGGCGTGAGCCAATCGCGATGGTGTGACACAATCGCGATGGTCAGAGACCGTCGCGATGGTCCACCAAAATGCAAATTTTGTGAATGCAGCTATGGATTCCTGTAGGCGCAGGTGTGCTCTTCACGCTGGTGTGGTCGCCTTGTCCAAATTCCGAACTTTGCAGACCATCGCGATGGTCTGACACAGATGGAAATTTTTGACAGAAACTGAAGTTTTTACCTTTTTGCAGCCTTCCTGATGCACTGGAGCTCTGTACCTGCAAGAAAACTCAAGAAAACAAAAGTACACATAAGCACAAAAGCTCTCTCTCACTCTCTCGCATGCACAAATGAGGGGAAATGAGGAGAATGGGGGGATATAGTGAATTTTCTGATTTTTTTGGAGATGAAGATGATGATGCGGTGATGAAGATGGAGTGTGGGGGAGGTGAAAAACACTAAAACTAAGTAAAAACAACAACAAAAACTGAAATTTTTACCCTCCAACGCCACTTCTTGCTATACTCTTACCATCACACATTCGTCCTAGACTCGATCCCCGGCAACGGCGCCAAATTTGGTGTTGCTCTAGCACAATGGTGAGAACCACGTTAAGAAGCTCCACCTCCTTAATGTCAATCCGCGGAAGAGATAGGAGTGATATGAAGATTGTGAACGTGAGATGATGTGAGAGTGAAGGTGAGAAGCACCAAGATGCACACACACATACACACACACAATGAAGAGACAAGCAAGACACAATGGAAGGTGGGAAATTAGCTCTATTACTCAAGAACACTATTACAAGCTCAAAATAACTCTAAGCTCACACTAGCCAACCTCAAAAATGAGCTCTCTAGCTCTTTTTATAGTTTCTAGACTAGTTTTGACCGGTTTCACATCTAGTGATCGGCCTAGTTAAAAATTAGGTCCTAGATGCTATTTGGAAGGATAAACGATGTCTAAAAATAACAAAAATTGATACGCTTGTTCTATCTAAGCTCCTCAAGCTCGAGGACTCCTCGGCTTGCACAAAATGGAGCTATGGATTACAAAATGGGGTTTTCTATGTTACATATGTTACAATAGTGATAAAAATCACTGTTGGAGGTTTTCGGAAAGTATTTGAAAACATAATTCTTTGAAAAAAGATTCGACTGGCTCCCTGTTTTGTCGTTACATGCTTCCGTGTCGTCTGTGCCTCTGGCTGCTTCCAACATCCCCATACATTTGTATGAACTAGCTCCAATAGATCTCCATGAATGTATCCCTTCTTGGTGAAGGGTTTTCTGTGAGACTTGCCAAATTGACAAGCACTACATTTGTAGATCATGTGTTATTTGGATATGTTTAGAAGACCAAGTACACTCAAATCCCTATTGATTTGCTTCATATCTCTTTCACCTATGTGAGCTAACCTTTTGTGCCAAACTTCCAACTCTGATAGAGTTCGGATACCATAATTGAACAATGCAATATTTTTGGTATCTTGGAGTTTGTAAATAATCTACCTGTTATCGTTAGTGTCCATGTGAAAGGCCAAATGGCCACCAGACACTTCTTTGTATATGTTCTTTAATAAAACATATAGTGGCCTGGTCAGTCACAGACCAAGGCTTATGACTAAGGCGGCGACCAAGGCATAGACCTTGGCATACCTTGTGAGGTTCTCGGTACTTCCCGGGAGGTCACCCATCCCAATACTATTCCCCCCAGAGCTCCCTTAACCGTGGAAATCTCTTGCCACTAAGCTATACTCTTGTGGTGTCTGAAGAAGGGGAAAGACTAAGGTTGACATTACCTTGAACAAGTTTTGGTCCCTCAAAGCTTCATTCTTTGCTTTCAAAGCCTATTTTTGAAGCATTTTTGGGGTGTCTTTTAGAGCCATTTTGGAGTACTTTCGCACATAGTTCTCTTCACACAAGTCCAAGAACATCAAGAAGACAGTTCTTTGTACTTCTCAGACAATAAATATCAACCTTTGGGGCTGTATTTTCAGCCACACTCGTAAAACTACAGGTTTCTCGAGAGGTTTTCTGTTTTGGTGGGAGCAGCTGTTGCAAATATATGCAGGTTTTTTAAGCCTAAAACATCAGAGTTGATAGACACTTGAAGGTGTTATTGGCTATTTTTTGGGTCGTGTATTCAGCCTTTTAGTGTCATTTTACTGCATATATTGAGCACATACACACCATATACGCTTCTGTGGATACCACTTATGTATGTCCATGTGGTCATTGATATAGCGGTTATGTTCTTTGCATAAAGCCTTTTACATTTGATAAAGAGGGTCGTGGTGAGGTTTTCTTAACTGGGAGACACCCAGATGTTGGGGTCTCTTCGGTGATGCAGGTGGAAGACTTACCCAGCCTCGCCATAGGAGATATATGGTAGTTGTTCATAGGTGCTCGATAAGCCTAGTTGGCTTCTATTGGGTAACTGATTATATGCAGTGGAGTCAATGATTCACTATGCAGGTAGACATGTCAGTACTTGCAGTTTTATGATACTTTGACACTGGTCATATGCTAATTCTGTAGAGGATACTCTGGCAAAATTTTTCCAGATTTCCGGTTTAGTCAACTATGGAGTGGTCGACTTACTCCTTGATACACTTATTTGTTGATGTTTGGACTCTTCTAGCTCCATTATCATTCTATTCAGTTCTCTACCATCATGGCATCAGAGGTCTTAGGCACATCTGGTGGATCAGGGTCTAGTGCTAATGTTCCGAGGAGGAGCTATAACTTGCAGGGCAAAGACCATTTTGAGATCCGAAAATTTGATGGCACAAACTTTTCTCTATGGAAGAATCAGATTAAAGATGTGCTGATTCAAAGGAGGCAATGGAAGCCAGTAAATGGGATTTCAAAGAAGCCTGCTGACATGGATGAAGATGATTGGGATGAGTTAGATGAAATGGCCAGGTCTACCATTCCCTTGCACCTAGCAGATAATGTTTACTTTACAGTATTAGACTGTGAAAGTGCAGAGGAGCTTTGGAAGAAGTTATGCAATACATATGAAAAAGAGACGGCATCAAATAAGGTGTATCTGATGAGAAAATTATATGACCTTCGTATGAAGGACACTGATAGTGTTGCTTCTCATCTAAATGAGTTTGATGCTATATTCTCCCATTTACACACTCAAAAAAATGGATATGGATAATGAAATGAAAGCAGTATTGCTGTTATGCACCCTGCCATCATCATGGGATACGTTTTGCACAGCTATTAGCAACAGTGCACCTGGCGGTAAACTCGTCTATGATGACATATGTGGAGCACTCTTGAGTGAGGAGATTCGTAGAAAATCTATGGTTGGAACTCAGAGTGGAGATGCATATAATGTTTGTGATTCTTACCAAGGAAAGAATCAGCAACGTGGCATGAGCAAGAAAAAGGAAAAGAATGGTCAACGGAATAAGAGTAGAAGTAAATCAAGGAAGAGGGATATCGAATCCCATTATTGTCATAAGAAAGGACACATGAAGAAAGACTGTTATGCATTACAGAATGCTAAAGGTAAAGGACAGAATGTTGATGGGCATGTTAAACAGTTACCTGCACCATCTACTTCAACTGTGAAGATTGAAGAAATTAATGCTATTTCTGATGATGCTGATGTGTTGACACTGGATAGTACTGTGCCATCTGAGGCACTTATGGTTGATTCTATTTCCCACACCTGGCTGCTAGATTCTGGTGCTTCTTTCCATGTGACACCACATAGAGAATGGTTCTCTAATTATGTAGCAAAGTCTCTTGGTACCGTGAGACTTGGTGACTCTTACCAGTGTGATGTTGTGGGGATTGGAGATGTGGTTGTTGTTGGTGCATTTTACCCAATCCTACATGCTTGATATATTTGATATTATCCTCATTTGTAAGTCACATGAGTAGTCATGTGAACACCTCTTGTAAAAGAGTACATTTTATCTCTTGTAAATGGAAAAAAGAAAAAAGGAAAAGGATGGCTTACCTCATCCATGATGTAAAAGCAAATTCGTGGTTCTAACTACCTAAAACCACGAAATTTTGGAGCCGAGGGAATCTCTCCTAACTTTGGGGATCACTTTTAGGTGGAGCCATTCGAATTCGAATTCAAAACTCCCTCCAAGAATAGCTATAAAAGGAGCAAGAAGGAAGAGGCGATTAGCAAGCCTTGTACGTGACCACTTCATGTCATTTTGTAGAGATTGAAGAGCTTACTCCATAGATCTATCATTCTACTCCCATTGTGCAAAGATTCATTGCCAATGTCATTGTAATCATATGTGAATCTATACATTTATCATCATCTACTTCTCTGTTTTGTTCTCTGCTATACTCACTCAGAGTAGTACCTTCAGAAGGTCATATCTCGAGTTCTACTGATCCATTTTCAGTGTTTTAAAGTGCGTTGGATAGCTCCTACTGTCTAATTTCTGCATATAAATTTTCAAGGTCATTGAATTAATACTTTTGGAGATATCTGCATTTTACTGCTTACTGGTCTATCTCTGCAGAGCCCCGAGAATTGTGGGGAGGTTCCAGAAATTGTTGAAACTTGTTCTCAGTGCTCAGTCCATCATTTGAAGTGTTTTAACTTGGATTGGGAAGCTTGCTAAGTCTATTTGCTATGACCAAAAGGAATTTTTCAAATTCTTACCAGGTTGAGAGCATTGTTCATTTTTTCCAGCAGGTGTATGTCCAAAAATAGCAAGTTTTGGGAGCTAGTCATTTCACAACTAGTCTGTCTTGACTTAAACTTTTGGGATACATGTTCCAAAGTACTTGGCTGATATTTTGGTGGATTTAGGAAGCTCAAAGGGTCTACTAATCAACTCTGAAGTCTCAGTTGGCTGGTGTGAAGCTGGTTGTAGCAGCACCTACTCATCTTTGGATTGCATCCACCATCTCTCTTCACAGTGGTATCAGAGCATAGTCAAGCAACATGGGAGATGGATTTCCATCAACAATTGACAAATTGGATCGAAACAACTACCCGGCATGGTCTCTAAGGATGGAGGCTTACCTTCAAGGGAGGAATCTATATGGATTCATATCCGGAGATGAAGCAATGCCAACCATGAGGAACAAAGGGCAACCATCACATGAAGAAGTGGAAGGACTTTTGAATTGGTGTTCGAAGGATGCACTCGCAAGGTCCTATATTCTAAACTCAATCTCTGATTTTCTTTTACCTCATGTCAAGGGATGCAAGACATCAAGAGAAACCTGGAATGCACTTGCTTCTTTCTTCTCTTCCAACACTCGAGCAAGGAAGAACCAATTGTGGATGGAGTTCACAGCAATGAAGAAAAGCCCGAAGCAAAATGTGACTGATTATGTCACAAAGATGAAGGAGATTTCCGACCAACTTGGAAGCATTGGAGAGGTAATTGAAGAGGAGCAAATCATAAGACAAATCATGAATGGAATCAAAGCAGACGACAAGTGGGAGTCATTCACAACAACCATGGATTTATACATGGATATGCATGTACCCGACCTCAACACACTCATGGGCCAACTCTTCACTCATGAAGCAAAGGTTAGCAAAGGTGGTGAGTCCTCAATGTTGGAGAAACAATCACTAACTGGACATATATTTGAAGGTCAAATCTTAGGAAGAAAACCCCATGCCTATGTGAAGGGACAAATTCACAAATGTATTATACTTGTAAAGTTAGTTCACTTTAGTTCTAGAAGTTTTTCAAAAGTCACGGGAATGAGAAAGTCTATATAAGTTAGTTAGTATTAACTGACGCGGAGAGAAGAAGAAGGAGGAAGACAATGAGAAAGTGAGAAGAACTCATTTTTGTATGACTGAGTATAGTCGGGCTTCTCTGAGCGAGAAAGCACTTGTAAGCTTCTGAGTTTTCATAGTTATGACAAGAACTAGTTAAAGTTCTGTGTATAAGTCTTCTTCCTCCATCTCCAGTGTTTGTCTTCTGTGTAATGATTTGAAAGGTTGAAGTTTTCCAAGCAAGTCGATGCGTGGCATCGAATCTCACTTGATAAGTCCTTATCTTCATATCTAATTTTTATCTACTGCCAAATCTTCTTGAAAAGATGATGTTGTTGGAGCAACTCGATGCCTAGCATCGAATTCCAGTTGATAAGTCATATTGTAAGTGTGCATGAACTCACCTATAGTTTTGGTGTCCAGAAGATCAAGACTTTATGCGGGAAGTCGATGCCCGGCATCAAATCCCTGCTGAAAAGTGGCCAAAAACATCCCAAGTCGATGCCCGGCATCGAATTCTCGTTGCAAGTCGATGCTAGGCATCGAATTCTAATTTTAAACAGGCGCTCTTACTAAAACAGGTAAAATTTCCAGTTTTGGAAGGTCATACAGGGTCATCTTGTGAGAGCCATAACTTGAGTTCTAGAGATCCGTTTGATGCATATCATAGCTTGTTGGAAAGCTCTACTCTTCTAGTTTCAGCTTGTAAAGTTTCATGGAGACATAATACTTGAGCTAGGAGAAATTAGCAAAATACTGAAGGTATGTCATTTCAGTGACTAGGAATTTCTGTAGAAGCAAAGTTCTCACTTTAGGCTATCATTTCTCAAAGTTTGGAGTGGCAATGAGTTAATGGTGACCATAGAGGTGTTCTAGTGTCACCTTAATTCATTTCTTGTGGTGTTTCATACATCAACAAGTGGTATCAGAGCAGAAAGATTCTTGAGAGCAGAAGACGACAAAGGTACGAGAAGTTTTGGAAAGTTTTCCATTAAAGTTTCAAAGGTGAAGCATTTGAAGACACAAGGCATCAAAAGATTACTTTCAAAGTATCCTCATACACAAAGAACTTCAAAAGGTATTATCCTTTATCCTTTAAGCTCACAGGTTGCAGCAGAAGGAAAGAACTATGGCAGATCATATTTCCATTGACAAACTGGACAGAGATAATTACCCTGCATGGGTAATGAGAATGGAAGCCTTACTTATGAGTAAGGATCTCATGATATATGTTACAGGTGAAGAAGAGAAGCCAGTATTTGAAGATGAAATCCGACCAAAGAAAGAAGAACTTGATGCTTTAAAGCATTGGCAGAAGAAGGATGCAAGTGCAAAAGCCTACATCTACAATACAATCTCTGATCATTTGCTACCACACATCAGAGGATTGGAATCATCTGAAGATATATGGAATGCATTGGAGTATCATTTCCAAAGCACTACTAAAGCAAGGAAAGCAAGTCTATGGTCAGAGTTTACAACATTCAAGAAGAAGCCAAGTCAAAGTATTAGTGATTATGTCACTAAGATGAAGGATATTGCAGATAGTCTTGGATCCATAGATGAAGATGTTGAAGATCACAGATTGATTGCTCAATTACTTGCAGGTTTGAGAGGGGATGAAAGGTGGAAACCTTTTGTCTTATCAACAAAACTTTCATTAAATCATTATGTTCCAGATTTGAACCAGTTGCTTGGTTTGATGCTCACATATGAGCAAGACTTGAAGAGAGATGGAGATAAAGGACAAAGTTCTGCAATGTACATGAAGAACAAGAAGAAAGGAGATAAAGTTAAAGCAAAGGATGAAGAAGAGTCAACTTCTCAAGTTTATTATGCAAGAGGTAAAGGCACTGGCAGAGGAAGAGCAAGAGGTTTTGGAAGAGGAAGAGGTAATCAAAATAACAACAAGAAGGCTTGCTGGATCTGTGGATTGAGTAATCATTTGGCTCATGACTGTTGGCACAATCAACAAGGATCAAACCAGAATCAAAACAACAATAGCAGAGGTCGAGGTGGAAGATATCAAAGTAATTTTCAAAGAGGTAGACAAAGTCAAAGAGGAGGCTATGGTAGAGGTGGAGGAAGAAGTTGGGGACAGAATCAATTCTACAACACCACCTACTACAACTATGCAAATGACACACAGAATGAAAGTCATACATCATTGATGATGAACTCAATCAACACATCAGATAAAGAAGATCTAAAGGTATTTTACATTGACTCTGGATGTTCTAATCATTTGTCAGGAAACATAGAATTGATGTCAGAATTGGAAAAAGGCATTTCTAGTCACACAATTCAAACTGGTGATAATACAAGACATAGTGTACATTCAATTGGAAAAGTGAAATGCAAGAGTGGAGCAGATTTGCTAACCAATGTTTTGTATGTTCCAACAATACCTAAAAACTTGATTAGTGTGGGACAGATAGTTGAAAAAGGTTTTCAAGTCAGGTTTACAAATGGAGTATTTGTTGAAGATCCAGAGAATGGATATAATCAGATTGTCTCTGGTAAGAAAGAAGGTAGACTCTTTACTTTAAGAGTGCAAGGGAACATTGGTCAAGCTTTGCTCACACATGGTGAAGCAGTGATTACAGAACTTGATCTCTGGCATAAGAGATTAGGTCATTTCAATGAAAGACGAATTAAAGCTATGGTTGCTAATCAGTCTGTACTAGGATTACCAAATGTGCAAAGTCAACATATGGTTTATAAATGTGAAGCATGTCAAATGGGTAAAGCACACAGGTTACCATTTCAAAAGAAAGGATTCAAACATGATGGAGTACTTGAGCTCATTCATACAGATGTATGGGGACCAACAAAAGAAGGATCTATCAGTGGCTCAAGGTACTATGTTCTTTTTATTGATGATGCTACAAGATGGATAACATTATATGTTTTGAAGGAAAGATCAGAAGTGTTTGGAGCTTTCAAGCATTTTCATGCATATGCAGAAAGAGTCATAGGTCAAAAGCTTAAGAGACTGAGGTCTGATGGAGGGGGAGAATACTTCTCCCAAGAGTTCAATGATTATCTTTGGAATGCAGGTATTAAGAGAGAAATAACCTGCAGGTATACACCACAACAAAATGGTGTAGCAGAAAGAAGGAACAGGACTTTGGTTGAGTTTGCTAGAGCTATGCTAAAGGAGAAGAACTGTCCAAATTATCTTTGGGCTGAGGCTGTAAATACAGCTACATATCTTGTGAATAGATTACCAGGTGCAACTCTGAATGGAATGACTCCACATGAAGCTTGGTGGGGTAAGAAACCAACACTAGATCATTGTAGAGTGTTTGGATCAATTGCATATGCTTATGTGCCATCACAGCTTAGGCATAAACTTGAACCAAAGGCAGAAAAATATGTGTTCATTGGTTATGATGAAAAGCAGATGGGTTACAGATTGTGGAATCCTCTAACCAAACAATTTATTGTTTCTAGAGATGTTACATTTGATGAACAGAAAAGTTGGTATGCAGATCAAAGTCATACAGCTGAAGAATTTGAAGAAGAGGTAAGAAGATGTGAGAAAGGAAAATCAATTGTGCAGGTAAATAGAGATGAAGACTATATGCAAGCAAGTACATCCACAAGTGGATTAACAAGAAGAAATGAAGAAGCTCCTATATTTGATGAAGAAGTGTATCCAGACACATATGAAGAATGTGAACCAAGAAGGTCAAGCAGGACTAGAAGACAACCAGAAAGGTATTCTTATGATACTTCTTACATAACTCAGAAGAACTATGCATATATGGTGAAAGATGATGAAGAACCTCAGAACTATGATGAAGCTAAAGGTAAGAAACAATGGGAAGAAGCAATGAAGGAAGAGTTCAATGCACTGGAGGAGAACAAGACATGGGAACTTGTTCCTAAACCAAATGGTAAGAAAGTAATTGGAAATAAATGGGTTTATAAAGTGAAGAAGCTTGCAGATGGAAGTATAGCCAGATACAAAGCTAGATTGGTGGTGAAAGGCTATGCCCAGACCTATGGCATAGATTATGATGAGACATTCAGTCCCGTAGCTAAGATGTCAACTATAAGGACAATCATTGCTATTGCAGCTTCAAAAGGATGGACTCTAAGTCAATTGGATATAAAGAATGCATTCTTGAATGGATACATATCAGATGAGGTATACATGGAACAACCTCAAGGGTTTATAGATTCCAGGTATCCAAATTTTGTTTGCAGGTTGAGAAGAGCATTATATGGATTGAAGCAAGCTCCAAGAGCTTGGAACTATAGACTGGTGAAGTATCTCAATGATCTTGGATATCAAAGTTCAAAAGCAAATTCAAGTCTACTTATCAAAAGAACAGAGGAAGGTACGATCTACATTTGTATTTATGTAGATGACATTATAATCACAGGTACTTCAGACGAAGGAATCAAGGAGGTAAAGAGATTACTTGAGAAAGAGTTCAAGATCAGTGACTTAGGAAAGTTGTCATACTTTCTTGGAATGGAAGTTACTTATACAGATCATGGCATATATGTGTCACAAGAAAGGTATCTTCTAAACTTGTTGAAGAAGTTTGATATGGAAAATTGCAGAGAAGCTTCAACTCCACTTGAAGTTAATCACAAGCTCAGTAAATATGATGGTGCAGAATACAAAGATATGAGGAAGTATCAATCTCTTGTGGGTAGTTTGATTTATGCTACACTAACAAGACCTGATCTTAGTTATGCAGTGGGAGTTTTGTCACAATTCATGCATTGTCCAAAGGACCCACATTGGATTGCAGGTCAAAGAGTTCTCAGATATATCAAAGGAACTATAAAGGAAGGATTATATTATCCTTTTACATCAGATTTGAAGTTGAGAGCCTATAGTGATTCAGATTGGGCAGGTAACCAGGATGACAGAAGATCAACTCATGGTTACATGATATACATTGGTGATAAGCTTGTAAGTTGGTGTTCAAAGAAACAACATACAGTAGCATTATCATCAACTGAAGCAGAGTACAAAGGACTTGTGGAAGCAGCTAAGGAAGTCATATGGATGCAGACATTGTTCAAGAGCTTAGGCATTGATCAAGGTACACCTACAATACATGGAGATAATATGAGTTCACTTTATCTTGCAGCAAATCCAGTATTTCATGCAAGGACAAAGCACATAGAGATACAGTATCATTTTCTCAGAGAAAAGGTAATGGAGAAGGAGATTGAAGTGGAGTACATTTCTACTAAAGATCAGTTAGCAGACATAATGACAAAGAGCTTGGATGGTGTGAAGACCAGCAGATTCAAAAGCATGGCAGGAGTAAAAGAAAAGAAGAAGATATGAAGAAACAGGGAATGTCAATTAGTGATTGAGGGGGAGCTGTTGGAGAAACAATCACTAACTGGACATATATTTGAAGGTCAAATCTTAGGAAGAAAACCCCATGCCTATGTGAAGGGACAAATTCACAAATGTATTATACTTGTAAAGTTAGTTCACTTTAGTTCTAGAAGTTTTTCAAAAGTCACGGGAATGAGAAAGTCTATATAAGTTAGTTAGTATTAACTGACGCGGAGAGAAGAAGAAGGAGGAAGACAATGAGAAAGTGAGAAGAACTCATTTTTGTATGACTGAGTATAGTCGGGCTTCTCTGAGCGAGAAAGCACTTGTAAGCTTCTGAGTTTTCATAGTTATGACAAGAACTAGTTAAAGTTCTGTGTATAAGTCTTCTTCCTCCATCTCCATTGTTTTTCTTCTGTGTAATGATTTGAAAGGTTGAAGTTTTCCAAGCAAGTCGATGCGTGGCATCGAATCTCACTTGATAAGTCCTTATCTTCATATCTAATTTTTATCTACTGCCAAATCTTCTTGAAAAGATGATGTTGTTGGAGCAACTCGATGCCTGGCATCGAATTCCAGTTGATAAGTCATATTGTAAGTGTGCATGAAATCACCTATAGTTTTGGTGTCCAGAAGATCAAGACTTTATTCGGGAAGTCGATGCCCGGCATCGAATCCCTTCTGAAAAGTGGCCAAAAACATCCCAAGTCGATGCCCGGCATCGAATTCTCGTTGCAAGTCGATGCTAAGCATCGAATTCTAATTTTAAACAGGCGCTCTTACTAAAACAGGTAAAATTTCCAGTTTTGGAAGGTCATACAGGGTCATCTTGTGAGAGCCATAACTTGAGTTCTAGAGATCCATTTGATGCATATGATAGCTTGTTGGGAAGCTCTACTCTTCTAGTTTCAGCCTATAAAGTTTCATGGAGAAATAATACTTGAGCTAGGAGAAATTAGCAAAATACTGAAGGTATTTCATTTCAGTGACTAGGAATTTCTGTAGAAGCAAAGTTCTCACTTTAGGCTATCATTTCTCAAAGTTTGGAGTGGCAATGAGTTAATGGTGACCATAGAGGTGTTCTAGTGTCACCTTAATTCATTTCTTGTGGTGTTTCATACATCAACACTCAAGAGGTAATCAAACTTCTGCCTTATATTCTGATAAAGCTAAGGTCAAGGACAAGTCAAAGAATAGGAAGAATGAAGATGAAGGAAGCTCTTTCCAAGCAAACTTTGCAGGTAGAGGAAGAGCTAGAGGAAGAGGTAGAGGTGGAAAGCAAGGCAGGGGGAGATTCCAATCATCTCAACCTTGCAATATATGTGGCTTATCTAATCATACTACTGAAGAATGTTTCAGGAACCCGAGGAACTCAAGAGGAAGAGGATTCAATAGAGGTGGCTATGGATCAAATAGAGGTAGATACAATGGAGGCTACAACAACAACAACTACTACAACAACAATTACAACAACAACAACAACAACTATCAAAGGGGCCATAGAGGAAGAAGAGATTACAATAACTATGCAGAGGACCAAAGTCAAGAAGATTCATTATTGATTATGAATCTATCAACGAAGAAGGATAAGGATGATGATCACATATTTTACATTGATTCGGGATGCTCGAACCATGTAGCAGGAAATGTGGCTTTACTTTCTGATTTGGAAGATCCTCATAACAAGCATGAAGTGCAGACAGGAGATGACACAAAGCACTCAGTGGAGAAGATAGGTAATGTGAAGACATCAGATGGGAATATGAACCTCTTAAGCAAAGTCTTGTATGTCCCTACAATTACCAAAAATTTAATAAGTGTTGGACAGATTGTTGAAAAAGGATTGCAAGTTAGATTCAATTGATTTGGAGCATATGTTGAAGACCCAAGGGAAGGCTTTTGAAGGATTGCCAAAGGAGAAAAGACAGGAAGGCTTTTCACTTTTGAAGTGGAAGATACAAAGAACATAGCTTTGTTTAGCTATGGATCTCAAACTCTTACAGAGTTGGAGATATGGCACAAAAGGCTTGCTCACATTGGTGAGAGGACACTCAAACAAATTTGCAGGGACCGAAGTGTACTTGGTTTGCCTAATATCACAAGGCAACACATGATTTATAAGTGTGAAGCTTGTCAACTCGGCAAGGCTCATAGACAACCTTTCAATAAGAAAGGATATATGTATCAAAATCCTTTGGATCTAGTGCACACGGATGTGTGGGGTCCAAGTAAGGAGCCATCTATATCAGGCTCAAGATATTATGTGTCTTTCATAGATGATTGTAGCAGGTGGACCATTCTGTTTTTCATGAAGCACAAGGATGAAGTGTTTAATTGCTTTAAGAAGTATATTGCTCTTGTTGAAAATCAAACAGGTAGGACTTTGAAAAGACTCAGATCATATGGTGGAGGAGAATACTTCTCTTCTAAATTTGATGCCTTCTTGCATGAAAGAGGCATTAAAAGGGAAGTCACTACAAGGTATACACCCGAACTCAATGGTGTAGCAGAGAGGAGGAACAGAGCTATTGTCGAAGCTGCAAGGTCCATGCTCAACGAAAAGGGATTGCCAAACTACCTATGGGCAGAGGCTGTGTCGACAGCCACATATCTCATAAATAGACTTCCATCTAAGTCACTAGATGGAACCACTCCATATGAAGTGTGGAATGGAAGAAGACCTAGTCTAGAGCATTGCAAAATCTTTGGATGCTTAGCCTATGCTCACATTCCTTCTCAAGTAAGAGGGAAATTGGATCCCAAGGCAGAGAAGTGTGTATTTATTGGTTATGACCAAAACCAAAAAGGATATAGATTGTACAATCCAACCAATAAAGGATTCTCTGTGAGTAGAGATGTAATTTTTGATGAAAACAAATCATGGTTTGATGATGACAGGAAAGTGAAGTTGCCTTATGACTTGGATGAAGATTTTCCATCACTTCAACCAAAGGAGCCAAAGCAGATTGAAGAAAGTGATTCGGAGATTGACCTAGAAGACTTGGAAAGACTAAAGATATGGAAGAACAAAGGTAAAGCAAAGATGCAAGATTCTACATATGGACCCGAGAGCTCACATCAACCACTTAGAAGGTCTTCAAGGGAGAAGAAGAAACCAGAGAGGTTTGGTTATGATACTTCTTTGGTCACCAAGCACTCAATCTACATTGCAAAGGATTCAACCAATGAAGAACCTACCACATTCGAAGAAGCACAAAGCAAGAAAGCTTGGAGAGATGCAATGGATGAAGAAATGGAAGCCTTGAAGGAGAATGACACTTGGGAGCTTGTACCTAGCAAGCCATCTATGAAGATAATCGGATCTTGATGGATATACAAAATCAAGAGGAATCTAGATGGAAGTATAAATAGACAAAAAGCAAGGTTAGTTGCTAAAGGGTTTGCTCAAACCCATGGTATTGATTATGAGGAGACTTTCTCTCCTGTTGCAAAAATGCCTACAATTAGGGTTCTCATTAGTCTTGCTGCATCTAGAAATTGGAATCTTTATCAACTTGATGTAAAGAATGCTTTCTTGAATGGATGGATTTCTGAGGAAGTGTATATGGCACAACCTCCTGGATATGAGGATGCACATCATCCTAACTATGTATGCAAACTAAAGAAAGCTTTGTATGGATTGAAGCAAGCTCCAAGAGCTTGGAATTTCAGATTGGTGACTTATTTGCAGGACCAAGGATTCAAAGCTAGCAAGGCGGATACCTCTTTGTTCATAAAGAGGAATGGATCTGAAGTGATCTATTTATGTGTGTATGTTGATGATATTATTATCACAGGCAATGATCTTGAAGGAATCAAACAAGTAAAGGCTCAAATGAAGGAGGAGTTCAAAATAAGTGACCTCGGACCACTCACTTATTTTCTTGGATTGGAGTTGATCTACACAGATTCAGGTATATACATCACACAAAGGAAGTATGTCCATGACATGCTCGTCAAGTTCAAGATGGAAAATACCAAGTGTGCAGGTACACCTATGGAGCAAAACCATAAGCTTAGTGCTTATGAAGGAGAGCCAATTGAAGACATCACAAGCTATCAAAGCTTGGTTGGAAGTTTGAACTATGCAACACTCACAAGGGTGGATATATGCTATAGTGTTAGCATATTGAGTCAGTTTATGCATAAGCCGAGAAGACCACACATGGAAGCGGCCAAGAGAGTCCTCAAGTACCTATAGGGGACTATGAATGAAGGTTTGTTTTATTCATTTACTTCAGATATTGAGCTAAAGGTCTATTCAGATGCAGATTGGGCCGGATCTAAAGATGATAGAAGAAGCACATCAAGATATATATCATTTGTAGGTTCAAAAATCATTCCTTGGTCATCGAAGAAGCAACCAACCGTGGCATTATCTTCTACCGAAGCCGAATATAGAGGTTTGGCTAATGCAACTCAAGAAATCATGTGGTTAAAGTCTTTGTACACAGATCTTGGACTTCATTCTTCAACACCTCACATTTTTGGTGACAACACAAGCTCACTACATCTAGCAGCTAATCCGGTATACCATGCTAGAACCAAGCATATTGAAGTCCACTACCATTACGTAAGGGAGAAGCTAATGAGCAAGGATATTCAACTATCCTATGTCTCTACAGATATGCAATGTGCCGACATGTTGACTAAAGCTCTTGATGGTACAAAATTAAGTAGATTCAAGTTGATGATTGGCTTGCAGGAAATCAAGGACAATTGAAAACTTATTTGAAGGCCAAGCATGTTAGGCTTGAGGGGGAGCTGTTGGTGCATTTTACCCAAGCCTACATGCTTGATATATTTGATATTATCCTCATTTGTAAGTCACATGAGTAGTCATGTGAACACCTCTTGTAAAAGAGTACATTTTATCTCTTGTAAATGGAAAAAAGAAAAAAGGAAAAGGATGGCTTACCTCATCCATGATGTAAAAGCAAATTCGTGGTTCTAACTACCTAAAACCACAAAATTTAGAGCCGAGGGAATCTCTCTTAATTTTGGGGATCACTTTTAGGTGGAGCCATTCGAATTCGAATTCAAAACTCCCTCCAAAAATAGCTATAAAAGGAGCAAGAAGGAAGAGGTGATTAGCAAGCCTTGTACGTGACCACTTCATGTCATTTTGTAGAGATTGAAGAGCTTACTCCATAGCTCTATCATTCTACTCCCATTGTGCAAAGATTCATTGCCAATGTGGTTGTAATCATATGTGAATCTATACATTTATCATCATCTACTTCTCTGTTTTGTTCTCTGCTATACTCACTCAGAGCAGTACCTTCAGAAGGTCATATCTCGAGTTCTACTGATCCATTTTCAGTGTTTTAAAGTGTGTTGGATAGCTCCTACTGTCTAATTTTCGAATATAAATTTTCAAGGTCATTGAATTAATACTTTTGGAGATATCTGCATTTTACTGCTTACTGGTCTATCTCTGCAGAGCCCCGAGAATTGTGGGGAGGTTCCAGAAATTGTTGAAACTTGTTCTCAGTGCTCAGTCCATCACTTGAAGTGTTTTAACTTGGATTGGGAAGCTTGCTAAGTCTATTTGCTATGCCCAAAAGGAATTTTTCAAATTCTTATCAGGTTGAGAGCACTGTTCATTTTTTCCAGCAGGTGTATGTCCAAAAATAGCAAGTTTTGGGAGCTAGTCATTTCACAACTAGTCTGTCTTGACTTAAACTTTTGGGATACATGTTCCAAAGTACTTGGCTGATATTTTGGTGGATTTAGGAAGCTCAAAGGGTCTACTAATCAACTCTGAAGTCTCAGTTGGCTGGTGTGAAGCTGGTTGTAGCAGCACCTACTCATCTTTGGATTGCATCCACCATCTCTCTTCACAGTTGTGCAGTTCATTGATGGTTCAAAATTTACTATGCATAATGTATGCCATGTACCTCAGTTATCGCGTAGTTTGATGTCAGTTGGTCAACGTGATGACCTTGGTTACAAGGTGGTCTTCTATGCTCAGTCCTTTCGTATATCAAAGGGCAATATGGTTATTGCAAAAGGAAGCAAAGTTGGCTCACTTTATCCTTTATTTGTATCACAGAAAGAACACTTGTTAGCTATTACTGAACAGCCTATGGCTTGTATTTGGCATGGTCGTTTGGGCCATATATCTCGTAGTGGAATGGAAAATCTTTTCGTTCTGGCTACTTACCTGTGTTATTTTTCTCTAATTTTTCATTTTGTGAGCATTGTCAATATGGAAAGCAAACCAAAAATGTGCATAGAACACACATTGACTCTTCAATTCAACCTTTAGATCTCGTTCATACAGATGTGTGTGGTCCTATGCCCACAAGGTCCTTAGGTGGTTCTCTTTCCTTTGTCACTTTCATAGATGATGCTACTAGAAAAGTCTGGGTATATCCTATCAAATCAAAGGATGATGTATTCCCTACTTTCAGAAAATGGCTTGTTTCAATTGAGACTGAAAAAAGGAACTAAGCTTAAGGCTTTACGTTCAGATAATGGGGGTGAGTATACCTCACATGAATTCAACCTTTTCTGTCAGTCTAGAGGGATTCGTAGAGAGTTTACAGCTCCTTATACCCCAGTACAGAATGGTGTAGCTGAGAGGATGAATATAACTATTCAAGATAGAGTAGTCTCTATGTTGCATCATGCAAACCTCTCACAAGGTTTTTGGGCAGAAGCAGTATTGACTGCAGTTCATGTGATTAACCTTTCACCTAGTACTGCCAAAGGTCTGAAAGTGGCACAAGAGTTATGGACAGGGAAACCACCATATTATGATCATCTTCGAGTTTTTGGGTGTGAAGCATATGTTCATATACCCAAGAATCTTAGACAAAAGTTGGACCATAAGTCAAAGAAATGCATTTTTCTTGGATATGGTCGAGAAGGACAATTTGGATATCGCTTATGGGATCCTGAAACACGGTCAGTGATCAGAAGTAGTGATGTCATTGTTAATGAGTCTAAGATACATAAACAACCCATTAAGGAGGTTGAAGTGAGAAGACTGGTGCTTGAGGATACTAGTCCTCCGGTTAGCATGCATAACAATGCTGCACATAGGGATGTTCATGAGAATGTCCATTCAGATCAGTCTTCACATGTTCCTATTCAACAACCATTGAGACGTTCTGCACGTGTCTCACATCCACCTGACAGATATGTTCCAGGTTTAGATTTGGTTATGCTAACAGATGCCGGTGAGCCCTCTTTCTACAAAGAGGCTATGCAGACAGAGGATCATGTCAAGTGGGAGCCTGCCATGAAGAGTGAGTTGGACTCTATTCACAAGAATGGTACTTGGGACTTAGTACCTTTGCCAAAGGGAAGGAAAGCTTTACCATGTAAATGGGTATATAAGTTGAAATTCACATCAGATAGTGCTTCTCCAAAATATAAAGCACGACTTGTTGCAAAGGGTTTTAAGCAACAACATGGTGTTGATTTTGAGGAAATCTTCTCTCCAGTGGTCAAGATGACTACTTTGTGCATGTTGCTTGGATTCGTTGCAATGGAGGACTTAGAGCTAGTCCAAATGGATGTGAAAACAGCTTTCTTGCATGGAGATCTTACAAATGAGATCTATATGGAACAACCAGAGGGTTATGTAGTTCCTGGCAAGGAAATTCTAGTTTGTAAGCTCAAGAAGAGCTTGTATGGACTTAAACAATCTCCTAGACAATGGTACCAAAAGTTTGATGCTTTTATGAAGTCCCAAGCCTATTCTCGCAGCAATGAGGATCATTGTCTCTACACAAAGAGATGCTCTGATGGCAGCTTGATATGCTTGATACTTTACGTCGATGATATGTTGATTGCTGGGAAGTCCTGTTATGATTTGTCAATTCTCAAAAAGAAGTTGAGTCAGACATTTGATATGAAGGATTTGGGGGATGCCAAACATATTCTTGCATGCGCATTACTCGTGACAGGAGTAAAAGATGCATATACTTGTCTCAAAGTGAGTACATATCCAAAGTACTTCACCAGTTCAATATGCAGGGTGGAAAGGCATTGAGTACACCTTTACCCACATATGTGAAATTGAGCAAGGATGACTGCCCCAAATCAGATGAGAAAAAGGAATTCATAACCAAAATTCCCTATCAGTCTGCTGTGGGTAGTCTCATGTACGCTATGGTAGCTACGAGACTAGACATTGCATTTGCAGTGGGAGTTGTGAGCAGATATATGTCTAATCCTGGCAAGAAACATTGGGAAGCGGTCAAGATGATTTTGAGATATTTGAGTGGCACTAAGGACAAGTGTCTATGCTTAGGTAGAGGGAAAGCATCCATTATTGGTTACACAGATTCTGACTATGCTGGTTGTGTAGACAATCGTAAGTCTACATCAGGGTACATTTTTCATTTTGCTGGAGGTGCTATCTCTTGCAGATCTTGTCTTCAAGAATGTACAGTTGTTTCCACTACAGAAGCAGAGTATGTTGCAGCAAGTGAGGCATGTAAGGAAGCATTGTGGCTTTCTCGTCTTGCTTGTGATATGGGTTTACCTCAGCATGTACCTCGCTTGCTCAGTGATAGTCAGAGTGGCATTGCCTTGGCTAAGAATCCGGTCTATCATGCAAAGACCAAGCACATTGAGGTGAGGTATCACTTCATTAGAGATTGCTTAGCCACTGAGAGCATTATTCTTGAGAAGGTTCACACTTGAGATAATGCTGCAGATGCTTTGACTAAGCTCTACCACAGGATAACTTTCGACACTGTTGTCACTTGATGGGGGTTACTTGATTCTTGATCTTACGCAGTCACTTGTATACTGTGTAACATGCCCATCAGGTGGGAGGTATAGTTTGTATACTTACACTCAGGTATTCTTTATTATTATTTATTTTTCTCCCATAGTTACTCTGGCCATATTGGCCTTTAGTGGGAGATTGTTACCGTTAGTGTCCATGTGAAACGCCAAATGGCCACTGGACACTTCTTTGTATATGTTCTTTAATAAAACATATAGTGGCCTGGTCAGTCACAGACTGTAAGTTTGACCACATTTGTAAGACCTAAGAAGTCTGTCTTCGTGCTCCCTGTGTACTGTGTTTTGTGCGTATTCTGCAGCCTCTCTGCAGAGTACTGTGTGCGGCTTAGGAGCTCAGTTTTCTACTCCGAGCATATCGTCATGGAGCTCTCGAGAAGGAGAGCGCACTGTGGTGCATCACCATCAAAATACTTCACTACCTAATTTTTTTTGCTCTTGTTATCCTCTTGAATCCTTGATGTGGGTCCTCAACAAATCTCCTGTTTGGACTTCATGTCTGTAGAGGAGGTACTGGGTATCTGCATCCAGCAATATCAAATTGTATACATTTCTAGTACTCCGCCTACTCAAGGGGGGTTCGCCTTAGGGAAGTATACCCTGTGACATTCCTGTGTGCAGGTACCTTCACTGACAATAGAGAAACCAATAGAAGTGAAAATGTACGGTTGAAGAGAAAGGATCAATAACAAGTGCTCTTGAGAGAGGAAACCACTTCATAACTTTGAAAATGATTACAGAGAGCTAAAATACTACAAAAGGATGTAACAGTGGGCTAGCATGCCATTCCAAAAACTAACTAGCAACAATACAAGAGTGAGACCAACAAAGTGAATATAATAAAGATGATGACTTGATCCTAAAGAAATTCACCGATGCATGCCAATGACTAGATCCAAGCCACTCAATCACCCTGTAATGCTAATCACCAACTCCACTAGGAGGCCCACGCTTTGTATACTCATCACAGAGTGACCTCCAACAGTGTGCCTGTAGCAACAGAGTGCAGAGAGTAGATCAAAAAAATAGCCACAACTAGCATCAACAAATGATGGTAGTGATGGTACGCAATAGTCCACACGATTCAGATTACACCCCAAATGAGTGCCAAACATCTGTTTATATAGACTCCAGAGTGGCCAAGGGTGGCCTTGCCAAATTCCAGCCTTAAGTGCCGCACGCGCCAAAGTGGTGGTCAAGAGGTGGAGGAGAGGACTAAATTTGGCTCTGGTAGCCAACTTCAATAAGGCCCCCAATTTTAGCTTCTAACACCGCCAAAGCTAAGTGGCAATATTCCCTGCATTACTTTTCACTCTGACATATCACTAACAATATATATTCCAGCTCATGGTGGAGCCCGTCATAAGTCGGTAGTCACCCAATTTGATATTCCTTCATAAAATAGTAGTCACGGTCCTTAGTAATGAGGTGTAGCTAAAAAGAGTGTGGTCGCCCAACTTGCACATATCTCAAGATGGTGGTCGCCTTCTCCACATGTGGTGATGGTGGTCGCCTCCTCCAAAAAGATGGTGGTCGCCTAAATGGTGCTTGTCCGTGGTGGGTGTGAGCAGAGAAAATGGGTGGTCACCCAATCTTTGTAGTAAGTCCCCATGGGTGGTCACCCATTTAGCACAAAGTGGTAGTCGCCTAGCCCAAGTGAAAAAAGACATGTCCATTGAGTCACTTGTCATCCTTTAGGCCCACCATTAATAATAGAACCATCATTATCCTTGAAGCCTTCTTGCATTGGAATACGCTTTGCCACATAGAGTAGATTACCTTATCCCGTTCCTTCACCTTGATTAGTTGAGTGAGCCTATTTCTATGTTTGGGATGATTAGAATATGTGTTGGCGTTTGAGGTGAGATATCGCTGAATGCGTATGCCAAATCATCCTTTATACTATTGTGGAAGGACAACCTTTCTTGAGAATTTTTCCAATCAAGGCGTCGCCCATATTTCTCTGTAATGCAAGCGAGGGCGTTGCCCTCTTGCAAGTACAAGATTTACATGCTTTCATCTTGTGTGGAGTAGCGTCGCCCTTTCAGAGGATTAGGAGCTACAAGGCGTCGCCTCGCCTAATCTGAAGATAAGGAGTTACAATTTACAAGGCGTCGCCTCGCCCAATCTGAATATCTACAATTTATAAGGCGTCGTCTTGCCCAATCTGAAGATAAGGAGCTACAAAGCGTCGCCCTTCGCCTTGGGATTTGCTAAAATACCACCTTGGTACTTGGGAGGCGCCTTGTTTTAAGGCGTTAGATATTTTCTAAGCAATTGCAAGAAATTAATTCAATAACTTCCAAAAAACACGGCAAGCACGTTCCATCTATTGGCATGAAACACAAAAGTTAGTGAATTACACATTAAGTCATTTCTCTATGTTCGTATGGCCGAAGGGGCACCCTCACGGAATAAAGAGGCCAGAGATCTCCTGTAGAGTATGATAAGGAATTATCTGACTCCAATGGCTAAGGATCGCCCTAGGTGCTTGTCTTGCATCCACTTTTTACCCTTTGCTTGTGCCCAATCCTTTGCTCCAAATGTCTTTGCCCATGCCTTAGGTCCTAATTTCATCCACCTGATCAATTGCTCTTTTCTCATATCCATGATGCTGCCTTCCTGAGGGCATGGCCTTGGGAGTGGTCCCAAGTCCCTAAGGTGAGGGTTGCCCAAGGCGGCCAAAGACCCCCCCCCAAGGTTTCAAGGTTCACTTTTGAAAATATCCAGAACCCAAGTGGTCCCTAGCAAAGGAACAAAACATCTTCCACCTGCTCTACAGACCCCCACATCAAGACTTTGCACCGTCCCGGTGCAACAACTCCTTTATTCGCTTATTCCTTCAAAATGAACTGGAGAAAATGAAAAGAACTATGGTATGTACAATGAGTGAATTCCATCTGCTTGCATTAATTCAAATAACTTTTCACCCTGGAGATGTTGACCAGGGGCAGCCTTTCACCTTGCAAGTCCTCTAAATGAACTGCTCCTTGTGATAATACCTTTATCACTTTGTAGGGCCCTATCCATTTAGGTGCCAATTTGGTGGATGTCGACAGGATCTGATGCACGAGGACCAAAGATCCTTCCTGTACCTCATTAGTCCTTAAATACCTATCATGCAACCGTTTGCGTTCCTCTTGCTTTACCTGCAGTTTCCTCATTGCTGCTTCCCTATATTCTTCCAATGCCGCAAGTCTTCTAATGGGAGGCTCAATTCCAATGGTTCTGGCTCAAATTTCCTTCTTGATAATAAATTCGAATGGTGCCAAGGCCTCTTTACCATATACTAAGCGGAATGGACTCTCGCCAGTGGTTCCCCTTCTAGTAGTTCGGAAAGCCCAAATTGCACCAATTAATGCTTGTGGCCAAGAACTTTGATGATCAAAGGATAATTTGCGTAAGAGCCCAATCAAAATTTTGTTAGAGCTTTCTGCTTGGCCATTTGCCCTTGGATAGTAAGCACATGACTTTTTGTGAATGATTTTATACCTATCAAGATTTACAAAGTGAGTGCCCCTATCACTAGTAATTTCAAGTGGGCAACCGAATCTTGAGAAAATACGTTTAAACAAAAACTTAGCCACTATCAAGGCCGTGCAATCTACAGTGGCTTTAGCTTCTATCCACTTAGTTGCATAACATGTGGCCATCATAATATATTTCTTACTCCCAGGTTGACCAATTGGACTGATCGGACCAATAAAATCAAGACCCCAACGTTCAAAAGGTAGCCATCCTGTGGAGACGACTAATGGTTGAAAATTCAATTTGGTTGGCCTAGGAGCACATCTCTGGCAGATGTCACACTCCTTAGCAAATTTGATTGCATCTTTGTATATTTGAGGCCACCATAGTCCCTTGTGGATAATTTTGTGAGCCAAATCCTCTCCCTTCATATGCCCTTCGTTGTGTGCTGCTTCAAGCAAAAAGTTTACTTCTTTTGGAAAAACACACTTTCTCAAGATACCGTCGTGACAATATTTATATAAATTTCCATCTATGAGTGAGTAAGATTTGGATTTAAAGAGTAATTTCCTCTTTTCTAATGGTGTTAGATGTTTGGGGAATTTTCCAACTGAGAGGAACTGAAGAATTCCATCATACCAATCAGTTTGCATTGCAACCAGAAAAAGAGTACTATCCACCAGTTCATCATTAATACCTGTTGCCTTTTCACTCAGAGCAGTCCTTGATACCTGATCCGCCATATAGTGCTCTTTCCCTGTCTTAATTTGAATATCAAAATCAAATTCTTGAAATAGCAATAACCATTGCCAAATCCTTCCAGCTACTCTAGGCTTGTTAAATAAGTACTTCAAAGGTTGATGATCAGATATGACGATAAAATGCACACCTAGGAGGTAATGCCGAAATTTTTGAAGAGCGAATACGATAGCCAAACCTTCCCTTTCGGTAGTGTTGTAGTTCCTTTCTGCTTTGGTAAGCAATCTGCTAACATAGGCGATAGGTTGGTCTACCTTATGTGATGATGGTTGAGCCAAGACTGCTCCAACTGCATGAAGACTAGCATCTGTATGCACATGGAAATCTAATGACCAATTAGGAACGGTTAAAAGTGGAGCAGTACATAGCCTCAATTTTAGTTCGCAAAATGCTTTCTCAGCTTCAGGACTCCATGAGAAAGGAACCTTCTTACTTGTAATCTTGGACAAGGGCTTAGCTATTTCTGAATACATTCTGATAAATCGTCTATGGTATCCTGCATGGCCTAAAAAACTTTGTACTTCCTTTGGAGTTCGTGGAATCGGCAAGGAGAGGATAGCAGTGATCTTTGCTGGATCAACAGTTATCCCTTCGGCCGATACTATATGACCAAGGAGAGTGCCTTTAGTGACCAAAAAATGACATTTAGCAGGATTTAACTTCAAACCTGTTTTGAGACACTGCTCAAAGATTTCCTTCAGATTTTCCAAGTGATCATGGAAATCTTGAACTATTGCTCTCCTATCCGTGCCTGAAAACACTGAAAAGTCATCCATTAAAATGCGCAGAAAGGTGGTTAACCATTTCCCTAGTATCAGATACATTGTTCTATTAAAGGAAGCTGGTGCATTTTTCAAGCCAAAAGCCATGCGGGTATAAACATAAGTGCCCCATGGAGTAACAAAGGCCGTTTTGTCTCTATCTTCAGGATGAATCACTATCTAGTTGTAGCCACTAAAACCATCAAGAAAACTATATAGAGTGTGTCCAGCTACTTCTTCAAGCACCTGCTCTGTGAATGGTTGAGGAAAGCCATCTTGAACAATCACCTTATTTAAAGCACGAAAATCAACGCATACTCTTATTTTGCCACTATTTTTCTTTGGTACAATGACCATGGAAGAAAGCCACCTTGAATGTTCTACTGGAACAATAATACCTTCCTCTTCCAGTTTTGTTATTTCTAGCTTTACTGCCTCTGCATACTTTGGATTGAGTCGATAAGGCTGCTTCTTGCAGGTGAAGCTCCTTCAACTAAAGGTATTCGATGTAATCCAAGCTCCTCTGGTATCCCTGTTAGGTCTTTGTAGGACCATGCAAATACATTTTTGTAGGAAAAAAGTAGAGAAGTTACCTTCTGTAGTAAAGAGGGATAATGCCACAACCAAGAGGCCAAGCGAACTATTTGAGGGTTCTCTTCATCTCCAAGATTTACTTCTTGAACAAATGTTTCAGAATTGGAATCACTTGAAAATTCATTCCCACTGTATGCAGGAGCGGAGTTCAACCTATGATCCGCAATCTGTTCCTTGATCCATCCTAAAGGTATATTTGAAAATGGGAGGTCTTGTCTAGAATGAAGGTCAAAATTAGCCTCCTCAGATGCATGCACACCTTTATCACTTTCTGGTCCTGCAAGCATAAAATCATCCAATTTTTCATGTTTACCTATCTTCTCATTACATATCATTGTAGTGGCGCCTATTGTCAAATTTTGACTACCCGGGTCTAGTGGCCCAATTAGAGGTTTCAGTCCTTCAGGAGGTGCCTGCAAAAGATAAGCTCGACTACCTTGCTTCAGAGAAGTAGTGAGTTCTAGAGGGAGGATTGGCCCATTTTGGCCACTATTGGCTAAGTGCACAACTTGGGCCTCATGACGCCCACTTGGGCCACCACCAGCTAGGTGCCCAACTTGGGCTTCCTGGTGCCCAATATGAGCGAGGTGCCTAATTTGGGCCTCATGGTGCCCAATTTTTGCTTCTTCCTCTAGTTTCTTGCGATCACATATCTTACTCTTTTCCATACTGTTCAAGTGAAAAACATCAAATTTTTCCTCTTTCTCGCCTCCTTGGGCTGCTTCTATAAAATCTTCATTTACTTCACATATCTCCACTGTGCAGCATTCTGCACTCCCCATCATCCAATTTAATAGGGTATCATCTTCAGAAGGCATTACCTGAGTGTCCATTGTATACCCAGTAGCCTTGTTGATGTCTGATCCTTCTTCCAAATGTATCTGTAATTGATTGTTAGTACATGTGGAAATCCATAAGTTGTTCTTTCCCCAATCCTGTAGAGCCTTTGCTTGCCTTAGCCAAGGCCTTCCCAAGAGTAGAGGGTATGAGGTCTCCTGTGGCAGGGCAATAACAACAAAGTCTAGAACAAAGTGACAATCCTGCACTATCATAAGTACCTTTTCAACGATGCCAAGTGGTGCAACCCGACGTTGATATGCTAATGTAACTGTGAAGGGTGCTACCTTCGTGGGATTCAATTTTAGTTTCTTCATGTGAAATCTGGCATCAAATTGATGCCAGAACCTCCATCTATGATAACACCTGTGAGAGCTTCATCCTTTATAAAAACAGATAATCTTGAGCTCTGATAGTCAGCCAGGGGTGCAGGGGGAAAGTCAACCATAAAACCATCTATGCTAGGAGGTGGGCACCAGCATGCAGAGTGTATAATCTTCAACAAATCACTTCTTACTTTTGAATCCATCTTTATGAGTTGGTATAGACTAATCTTATGATGAATACCTCTCAAGATTTCCTCAATGTTCACCTCTTGTGTGTCTTCCTGAGGACTTGTTGGTTGATCTTTTAGCAAAGTAGTCACCCTCTCATAAGCTCCTTCAATGTCTGCTTGGTCCGTCCATCCCGCCTTCTTTTCCTCATCTCTATCTTTGAGTCCTTGTTGTTCCTCCCTATAGGTTGTTGCCGCTTGCCTGACTCTAGTCATCATTGGCATTGACGAAGATGAAACAACATAAGACTGAGTGGTCATACCTTCTACTTGTGGGGAGACTGCAATCATGTGAATTGGAGGAGGGCGGCTCCTTGGGCAATCTCTGGTATAGTGATCCTTAGCATCTGGACAATGCTGACAGGGAGGTGCACCTTCTGGTAAGGAGCACTTGTTTTGTATATGGCCATACTCACCACAACGATAACACATCAATGGCCTATTATATCTAGGCCGAGTTGGACGGGTCTCTTCTCTATTAGGTGCATTCGAAGTACTAGCATAATATGAATCCAAAGCTTGATGGTTACCTCGTTGTTGTGCTCCCTTGAGGTAGTAGCAGTCTCTAGCTTCATGACCATCTTTGCCACAGAATTGACAACTGACCTTGTTAGGACAATTAACATTGGAATGTCCACTATTGCTACATATTGTAGACCAAACCTGTCTTCGTATGTCCTGTGTAGTCCGCAAATCTTCAAACTCACGACGAAGTTGAGCTACTTCATCAACATTGTGGGGCGGGGGTGGCGGCATGACCTTCTCTTCTTGGCGACTTTGCTGCATTCTTAAGGCTTCCAACTCCTTCCTGAGTTACCCGATAGGATCCAAGGCTGATGCATAATTTGGTTGGGCCTCCCCTTCAAAATGTAGCCTAGCCTCCTCAATGCGCGATGCAGTTGCGACGAAATCATCAAGTGTTGCATCCAATCTAAGAGATTCACGAAGCTTCTGCTGAGACGACTTGGGCAGAGCTTTCTCTATCCATTTTTTTACCAAGAAGTCACCTGGAGCATGTGGCAGACGTGAAACAAGTGCTTTTGTTCTAGTGTGAAGTTCATGAAAGGATTCACCTGATCTCAATTTTAGGTTCTCTAACTGATCTAGAGCTCTTTCAGAGGAGTTGCTTGGTCGGAATGTCTGTGAGAATGCCGTTTTCAGTGCCTCCCACGTAGTGAAGTGTCCATCTGCATATTGACTATACCATTTGTCTGCAAGGCCTTCCAATGTAGATGGGAAGAGTACCAACATTGCATCCTCTCGGTTCTGCAATCCTCGTCCACGACATAACGAGACGAATCTCCTCACGTGGTCATCTGCATCCTCATAAGCAATTCCCTTAAATGTAGGGAACTTGATGTTCAACCTAGAGAGTAAATGAGAAAGATCCTCCATTGGCACCGGTGCTTCTTCTGAAGTATCAGAGGAAAAATCTGATGTCCTCCTCAGCTTCTCTTTTGAAAGCGGGGTTGAAGCCAATTCGACGGAAAAATTTAAAGGTAGAGGGGTACTAGCCGAAGGTAGAGCTGACTTCTTGAGGCTCCTTTCTACACGAAGGGGCTCTCTGTCTACTCGAGTGTGGGTCATGTACCCACTCACAGAATGCAAAAAATCAAGAAATTAATGCAACAACAACTATATAGTGCACACTAGATACCTCACACAAAAATGCAAGTGTCCCACCGTGCGTGCCAAACTGTAGAGGAGGTACTGGGGTATCTGCTTCCAGCAATATCAAATTGTATACATTTCCAGTACTCCGTCTACTCAAGGGGGGTTCTCCTTAGGGAAGTATACCCTGTGACATTCCCGTGTGCAGGTACCTTCACTGACAACGGAGAAAGCAATAGAAGTGAAAATGTACGGTTGAAGAGAAAGGATCAATAACAAGTGCTCTTGAGAGAGGAAACCACTTCATAACTTTGAAAATGATTACAGAGAGCTAAAATACTACAAAAGGATGTAACAGCGAGCTAGCATGCCATTCCAAAAACTAACTAGCAACAATACAAGAGTGAGACCAACAAAGTGAATACAATAAAGATGATGACTTGATCCTAAAGAAATTCACCTATGCATGCCAATGACTAGATCCAAGCCACTCAATCACCCTATAATGCTAATCACCAACTCCACTAGGAGGCCCATGCTCTGTATACTCATCACAGAGTGACCTCCAACGGTGTGCCTGTAGCAACAGAGTGCAGAGAGTAGACCAAAAAAATAGCCACAACTAGCATCAACAAATGATGGTAGTGATGATACACAATAGTCCACACGATTTAGATTACACCCCAAATGAGTGCCAAACATCTGTTTATATAGACCCCAGAGTGGCCAAGGGTGGCCTTGCCAAATTCCAGCCTTAAGTGCCGCACGCGCCAAAGTGGTGGTCAAGAGGTGGAGGAGAGGACTAATTTTGGCTCTGGTAGCCAACTTCAATAAGGCCCCCAATTTTAGCTTCTGACACCGCCAAAGCTAAGTGGCAATATTCCCTGCATTACTTTTCACTCTGACATATCACTAACAATATATATTCCACCTCATGGTGGAGCCCGTCATAAGTCGGTAGTCACCCAATTTGATATTCCTTCATAAAATAGTAGTCACGTTCCTTAGTAATGAGGTGTAGCTAAAAAGAGTGTGGTCGCCCAACTTGCACATATCTCAAGATGGTGGTCGCCTTCTCCACATGTGGTGATGGTGGTCGCCTCCTCCAAAAAGATGGTGGTCACCTAAATGGTCCTTGTCCGTGGTGGGTGTGAGCAGAGAAAATGGGTGGTCGCCCAATCTTTGTAGTAAGTCCCCATGGGTGGTCGCCCATTTAGCACAAAGTGGTAGTCGCCTAGCCCAAGTGAAAAAAGACATGTCCGTTGAGTCGCTTGTCATCCTTTAGGCCCACCATTAATAATAGAACCATCATTATCCTTGAAGCCTTCTTGCATTGGAATACGCTTTGCCACATAGAGTAGATTACCTTATCCTGTTCCTTCACCTTGATTAGCTGAGTGAGCCTATCTCTATGTTTGGGATGATTAGAATATGTGTTGGCATTTGAGGTGAGATATCGTTGAATGCGTATGCCAAATCATCCTTTATACTATTGTGGAAGGACAACCTTTCTTGAGAATTTTTCCAATCAAGGCATCGCCCATATTTCTCTGTAATGCAAGCGAGGGTGTCGCCCTCTTGCAAGTACAAGATTTACATGCTTTCATCTTGTGTGGAGTAGCGTCGCCCAATCAGAGGATTAGGAGCTACAAGGCGTCGCCTCGCCCAATCTGAAGATAAGGAGTTACAATTTACAAGACGTCGCCTCGTCCAATCTGAAGATCTACAATTTATAAGGCTTCGCCTCACCCAATCTGAAGATAAGGAGCTACAAAGCGTCGCCCTTCGCCTTGGGATTTGCTAAAATGCCACCTTGGTACTTGGGAGGCACCTTGTTTTAAGGTGTGAGATATTTGCTAAGCAATTGCAAGAAATTAATTCAATAACTTCCAAAAAACACGGCAAGCACGTTCCATCTATTGGAATGAAACACAAAAGCTAGTGAATTACACATTAAGTCATTTCTCTATGTTCATATGGCCGAAGGGGCACCCTCACGGACTAAAGAGGCCAGAGATCTCCTGTAGAGTATGATAAGGAATTATCTGACTCCAATGGCTAAGGATCACCCTAGGTGCTTGTCTTGCATCCACTTTTTACCCTTTGCTTGTGCCCAATCCTTTGCTCCAAATGTCTTTGCCCATGCCTTAGGTCCTAATTTCATCCACCTGATCAATTGCTCTTTTCTCATATCCACGATGTTGCCTTCCTGAGGGCATGGCCTTGGAAGTGGTCGCAAGTCCCTAAGGTGAGGGTTGCCCAAGGTGGCCAAAGACCCCCCCCCAAGGTTTCAAGGTTCACTTTTGAAAATATCCAGAACCCAAGTGGTCCCTAGCAAAGGAACAAAACATCTTCCACCTGCTCTACAATGTATATTCCTTGGATCCTCCAACTCTGGGAGTAGAGCTACATTCCCTACTACATGATTTGAGAAACCTGAGTCTATATAGAATACATGTTCATCTGCTTTACCTTGCTTCATGGTCATGTTCATCAGAAGCAGTGACTCTTCTCGACTTTGATCATCTGCATAATTTTTGTAGTCTCTCCTTCCTCTGTATCCTCCTTAGTAGTTGTTGTTATTGTATGAGTTGTTGTTGTAACCATTGTTTTTGTTGTTGAATCTACCTCTTGAGCTTCCATAACCTCCTCTATTGTAACCTCTTCCTCTTTGATTTCTAGGATTGCTTAAAAAATTCTCAGTAATGTGATTAGTTAGGCCACATATGGCACATGGAGATGAGCTTTGAACTCTCCCACTACCTTATATTCCTCCTCTACCTCTTCCTCTTGAGCCTCTACCTCTTCCTACGAAGTTTGCTTGAGAGGCACATCAGAATTTTTACATTTGCCTTTGTTATTTCTTTCTTGTTCTTATCTATATAGAGAGCAAATGATTAATTACCTTTTTAGTTGTTTCCATTCTTCATGAGCTTTGCCTCATGTGTGAACAATTGTCCCATGAGGGTGTTGACATCAGGAACCTGGTGTTGAAATCAAGCTGTGGTGAAGGCTTCCCATTTTTCATCTACCTTTATTCCATTCATCACTTGCCGTACTATCTATTCTTCATCGATGATTTCTCCAATTCTTCTAAGTTGGTCTGTTATGTCCATTTTGGTGACAAAATCAGTCACACTTTGCTTGGGCATCTTCTTGAGTGTGGTGAATTCTATCCATATTTGATTCTTCCTTGCCTTGGTACTTGATGAGAAGAATGCTTCAAGAGCATTCCAAGTCTTTTGTGATGTCTTGCAGCTCCTCATGTGTGGAAGTAAAAAATTAGAGATTGATTTTAGAATATATGACCTTGGTAAAGCATCCTTTGAACACCATGTGTTTAACCTCTTGTTCTTCTTGAGTTGGTTTGCGCTTGCTTCTGAGGATTGGCATCATCTCATCTCCAGATATGTAACCATAGAGGTTTCTCCCTTGAAGAAAAGCTTCCATTCTAAGTGACCAAGCTAAGTAATTGCCTCGATCCAATTTTTCTATGGATGAAGAAAATCCTTCTCCCATGTTGATTTGTTGTTGCTTTGATACCATTATGAGGAGATGGTGTGATAAGTTCTAGAGATGACCTAGTGCTACACAAAACGTGCTCTACACCCACCAATCTAACTTCAAGGATGCTTAATATACTCCTTTAGCTTCACAATGATTCATTTGAAACCACCAAGTCCTTTGCAACATCATTCTCAAATGATTGCATCAAAACAGATAACTTGCATATGAAAGGACTGTGAAGAACCTTCTATTTTGGGACTAGAAGTTCTCAATATTATACTCAGAGCTCACAACCTGGTATGAACTATGCACACATCTAATTGAAGTGCATAGCTAACTAAAGCAAGTTATCTCATCGATTTAGATATACCATACACTGAGATATGAATCTAGAAAGTCAAGGCGGTCATCCCGACTTTTTAGGATCTAGAAGGTATGCAAACAAAATCACCTTCTATGCTTCATGTCTTGATATCTATTGAACCAAAATTGATGAGAATTGATATGTAGATAGTATAGAGTTGAATATAACTATCCCAAATTAAATTCTATCAAATGACTGAGTACACACAAAGGAATCGATTCCACAAAGTCATTACAATGAAGAAGATGCAAGAGTAAATAGTAAATAGAAATGTGCCTGAAGAAATGTATCAAAATGTATATGCTAATAAACATGTGATACAAGGGAAGTATAATGGACTATTCATACATGAAGTGAGCTCAATGTATGCTCACTGAAGTAGCTCAATGTCTCTTAGAATGGCTCTCTTGTATCATGACTAAAAATATGTGTATTTATACACTTGTAAAGAGTTTGAATTTGAATTTCCATCACCTAAAAGTGATCCTGCACTTCAGGGATTATTTAAATTGATTCTTCCTACCACATGATTCATGGGTTTGGCTTCCTATCTTCACAAGATTCCTTATCGTTTCTTCCTTTACTTTTATCCAAGATAAATACAATGAATTTGACTAACATAGGTTCACATGTATGACTTCAAGTGAGAGGATAAGAAATGTGTGTAGTTCTTATGTGTTAGCAATGCACTTAGGCTTGCTAAATGTACCAACATGAATGACTTGCCACCAAGGATGAGCATAAGGGTTTTTATAAAAAAATGCTTGTTCAATATACATAGGAAAAATATATGGTTCTCCAGTTAATTGCATTATGTTCGAAGAGTCAATTGCCAAAAACCCAGATAATTCCCTTCTCAATGTGGAATTATTACCTTTATATTGGGCTCAAGGCCAATAAACCTTCAAAATAACCTATCAAAATATAATATGACAAAACTTCATTATTATGTGCTTTAAAAAATAATAAACTTTATCATAAGAAACATAGTTTTTTAACCTATTTGAAGATACGAAATGATATTTTTGTAGAGACCAAAAATGGTTCCTACATAGCAAATTTTGATATCTATAAGGCTCGTATCTTTTGAACTAGCATATGATAATTGCTTGAAAGAAGCAACAATGCTAGAATCCTCCGTTGTACACAAATATCATTAACTTTGATTCTAATATGCTATCCATAAGCCCACATATTAGTGAACATTTGGGCCTGTAATAAAAATAAATTATTAGAAGAGAAACTAATATACATATATGTGCAAATTACCTTCTTTCACAACCTATCATTAACTCCCTCTCCTCATCTGAGATTCATTCATTATTTGCATTGACTCATTGCATACGAGTATATAGCCTATCCCTTAAAGAAGATATATTTGTATTTTGATTACTATCAAGATTATGTCTATATCTTTTGTTTCTAAGTCTTTTATTTTGGAGATTTTGAAGTTCCTATTCATGCTAATTTGAATTCTTGCATGCATTGGCTACTATATTCAATAAAAGTAGAAATATCACTTTTTTCTTGCAACGTACATTGAAATGGAACTCCCTTACCTGATAATACCTCATCTTCAAATTTTGAAGAAGACTCGTTAGTCCATGCACATGGAGCTTCTTCATGAACTCTTTCAAGGTATTCACTAACATAGTACATGCACTCCTCAAACATCCATCCCTTTGCCATAGATCCTTCTAGCTTTGCTCTTTGTCACACATAACCTTTTAATATGCCCATAAATTGCTAGACCCAAAACATCCATTGAGTGTTTAGAAATCTTGCAATCTCTATTTAATCCACAAGATGGATCAATAAATTAACTTGAATATCAAAAAATGATGTTGGAAGCTCTTTCTCCATCAAACATAGTAGATCCCTATATGTTTCTTTTGTGGGATCGAGTCTTTGTCAATCTCTTTTGATGAAATCCACCTATTATCAATCATAAATTAAATTATAAAGAAATTAACTTGTAAAGAAAAGATCGCAAATAGTCTTATATATTAAACATGAAAGTATGATAATTTCCTTATAAGCGATCCAAGACAATAGATCACATCTCGTAATCCTTTTGATGCACATCCATCGATAACAAGAGGTAGAATGTGCTTTAGAAAGTTATGCCGATCATGTGTCTTTATCGCAAATAAACTCTTGTTCTCCAAAGTAAACATGTTTTGTAAAGATGCTCCATATCCTATAGGTGTTTGAATCGACTAAATCCTATTGTTGATAGTTTGGATCTCCTTTCTCGTAGGTATCGAAGGAGCAGGTTCATAAGTTGTTTCCTATGGTTTTTTATCAAAAATTGGCCATAACTTTGGTTTTTAGTTTTGATCCTTTGAATCATTTGTTGATGTTGTTGTGTCTTTTAATCCAAGAAGATGTTGCCATAATAATAACCAACATTCTTGAACATATGCATAGGATCAAGAAGATGATAGATCTTTAACTCTCTCCAATACTCCAAAGAATCCCATATCAACATATTCGCTGCTAGTGATAATTTTCCTTTACCTCTAATCTTCACATTCTCATCATCTTCATCTATAAGAAAATAACAGCACAACAGAATAGACTAGCACGCACAGTTGAGAGAAAAACATAGAAAAAGATCAACACAGACTAAGAGATAGAGAACTCAAATTCTCATATTGACAAGCATAATAGAGTTACAACAATGGTGTTGTCCACTTGTGCGCTCCCAACGTGGAGCTTAGATGGCGATCTAGATAGAATCAAGGTGAAGGGCTGACAAGTGTGCAATGTTATGTAAAGCTCAACATGGGCCATGCTTATATAGCTTTTACAAGGGGAGTCAATATAAATAAACGTAGTTAGGAGATACAAAATAGTCAGAAAAATATACAATATGACAATATCTCCATGAACAAAAGTCCTATTGTCTTGGCTCTATGACTGGGGGGATAGCCCCCTAGACCCCACAAAATAGGGAAAGTCTCCCTCTGCACTCCCCCCATTAAGGTTCTATGGGGAAACTGCACAACACCATAAGAACTTTATTTTTACCTTGAATAGCAACCCAATAGCCTAGAAGTCTACACCCTACCTAGGCTAATGGCTAGGCTCACAAAGCTCATCTATTACCATCAACGGTCACACATAGACCTCATCTAACTTGGAAGTTAGGGTTCCACAAATGTTTGGGGCTCTCACAATGGCTTCTCCTCATAATGGGGGCCTTACAAATTAGAGTACCATGGCTTATTTGTGGTCACTTGAGGGTGGATTATTGAGCATATCTAACACCCCCTCCCCCCTCAATGTCCACCTTGTAGTGAACTACATCCTTGGTCCAATCCCAAGCTTTGGAAAGTTTCAAAGAAGTTGCTCTCTCCCAAGAGCCTTAGAAAAGACATCTACTCCATTTTCTTCAGTTGAAAAGTATCTTATCTCGATGATCTTGTCCTCAATCAACTCATACACATAGTGATACTGAATTTCTATGTGCTTGGTATGTGCATGGAAAACAAGATTCTTGGAGATGGCCATGCAAATTTGGTTGTCACACTTCAACTCTGTAGCCTCCTATCCTTGTCTTCCTATGTGCCATAGGATCCTCCCCAACCATATTGCTTCACATGCGACAACATATACAGCTTTGTGCTTAGTTTCACTAGAAGATAATGCTACAGTCGGTTGCGTCTTATTGATCCAAGAGAAAATCCTTGATCCTAAAGAAAAGCAATATCCAGAAATTGACTTCTTGAAAATAACATCTTCTACCCAATCTGAGTCACAGCACAGTGTCCAACCAGAGTTGATACTTCTTCATAAAGAATACCATAATTAGTGGTTCCTTTCACAAACCTGAGTATCCGCATGCTTGCCTTCCAATGTGTTTAGAAAGGATTATTGGAGAACTTGCTTAATACTCCAACAACATAAGAGATATCTGGTCTGCTATTTCACAAGTAGATGAGATTTCCAACTAATTTCATGTATCTTCCACTATCCACTAGAGATGAAGTATCTTCAATAGATAATTTTGTGATGACCTCCATAGGTGTAGAAATTTCCTTGCAATCCTCCATGTTGAATGCCTTCGATCTATCTTGCATACTTTTGTTGAGAGATGAAAATCTTCCCTAGTTCCTTCTAAACTTCAAGGCCTAAGCAATAATGCATTAAGCCCAAGTCTATCATTTAAAATTTTGAACTAAGGGCATCTTTCATTTGTTGAAGAAAACCATCATCATTTCCTATAATCACAAGGTCATCTACATAGAGTACAAGCGCAATTGTCTTCCCTCCTCTCTTTAGAACATACACGTTAGCATTAGAAGAACATCTTTTGAAACCTAGATCCAAGAGTACTTATCTATCTACTATTACCATGCTCTAGGGGCTTGTTTCTTCTTCAGCTTATATACCTTGTTCTCTGAATGGGAGCCTTAAACTCTGGTGGCTGAGACACATATACCTCCTCCTTGAGATATCCATTCAAGAACATTGATTTGACAAACATGTGATAGACTGGCCAATGCTTATCTGCAGCCAAAGCTATTACTACTCGGATAGTAATCATCCTTGCAATCAAGGCAAATGATTCACAAAAGTCAATGCCTTCAACTTGTGAGTAGCCCTGTGAAACAAGTCTTGCTTTTTTCTTTTCCAAAGTACCATCAGCCTTGTACTTTAGCTTCCAGAACTACTTGGTTCCAATGACTTTACGCTTAGGGGGTCAATCCACTAGCTTCCAAGTTCCATTCTTTATGATATTATTGTATTCTATTTGCATGGAAGCCCTCCAATTCAGATGGTGGAGTGGCTTTTCCACATTAATTGGTTCCTTTGCTTGTTATTGAATGAGATCAACCATCAGGGCTATGTTTCTAATATGGGTGCTTACCTGTCTATGTTCCTCTATTCTCTGTGATTGCCTCAACCCATCTACAACTTGTTCTAGTGTATGTGTGATGGGGTTTGCAGAATCATAGAGTTGCCTCGCCCAACATGGCAACAAATTTTCCACTTGAGTGATGACAGGTTGGTGGCTTTTAGAATCATCATCTGAAGATGATGCTTCCATCTCTTGTGTAGAAGGGATAGCTCTTCGGCCAGGTTTATAGTGGATTTCCCCTTCGCTTGATGATAAAGTGGAAGCTCTCTTTTCCTCCTCCACTACATGTGGCTGCTCCTCCTTAAACACCAAATCGTGAATTGACATGAACTTCTTAGTCTCACAGTCATAAATCTTATAAGCCTTCTTATCTTCATTGTACCCTAAGAAGATACATTTTATGTTTTTTGGTTGAAGTTTGTTTCTCTCCCTATTTGGAACATGTACATAACATTCACTTCCAAATAAATTGAAATGGGAAATAGAAGGCTTTTTACCAATGTAGGCTTTCTTGTGGAGTCTTTCCATGAAGTACCTTGCTATAGCTTTGATTCAAGATTTAGACAACAGTGTTGATAGCCTCTAGCCTAAATTGGTTAGGCAAACCCTTTCCCTTCAACATGCACCTTGTCATCTCCATGATGGTTTGATTTCGATGTTTTGCAACACCGTTCTATTGAGGGCTATGTGCGAGTGTGATTTGAGGCTTGATTTCTTTACATTTGTAGAAATCTTCAAACTATGTTGATGTTAACTCACCACCATCATTTGTGCTGAATTTCTTCATCTTCTTCCTTGTTTTAGTTTCAAAAAGTTGAAGCCATTCTTTAAACTGACCAAAATCTTGAGCCTTATCATGAAGGAAGTACACCCACATCTTCCTGCTATAGTCATCGACAAGTAACATGAAGTAGGAAGATCCACCCAAGGCTTGTGTAGGCATTTTTCCACACAAGTCAACATGCACTTGTTAAGATATCAAGCACAACATGTGATGATCCAGGATGACACATATCTTTTTTTCATTTTTGTGACATGTATAGTGGTCATGCCAATATATGTCAGGGATATGTCATTGAGCTCTACTAGATCCATCTATCGAGAGTGATGGCACATTTGCTTTCCTCCTAGCTCACTCATTCGTGGACATTAGGATTTTCCTTATGTATTATTCTTTATATATTGCACTTGTTGTATTGTTATTTTAGGTCATTCTTGTAGATTCCATTTATGTAATAGAAGAAGAAGAAGAAGATCATTCTTCCTTGCCTCAATCTGTGCGCGTGCTCCTCTTTGAGTGTGAGACCATGTGAATGAGCTCTCTTCCTTATCTCCTTCCTCCTGACAACACCAACTCTAGAGGATATCTTGCCCTGTTCTTGCTTTCTTATGGAAACTCCTTCCTTTGTTGATTGCCCATCATGCAAGCTTCACATGGTTCTTTCATTTTTGCAATCAATGGTAGGTGTGGAACCATACCCTTGTGATGCATCTTCTTCAGTATAGGGTATCGGATGTGTTTGAATCTCTCATGTCATAGCTTACTTGTGCCCAAACTTGTAGTGGTTGTAAGAGTACAAAACTCATATAGCTTGTTCCTCCTTATGCCAATCCCAACAATGTTGTTTTTATTGTCCATGGTCTTAGCTCCTGTCCTACTGAAAGATACTTGATGATCTTGATCAATTATAGAAGCATTGAAAGTAGATTTGGTTTGATTTGTGGAATGTACAACACATTTTGAAATTTTTTGACATTCCCATTAGAGTTAATGAAAGAAATTGTACCTTCACCCTCTACAGGGCATCTCACATTGTTGTGTACCTTTACTATGATGGGTTCATTTAGGGGCTTTAAGGAATTGTAAAGGTCTTTTCTACTCGTCATGTGACGAGATGCACCATTGTCCAATATCCGTCAGTCATCCATTCCTGAATCTTTGGCCGAGGAGTATACCTCCTCTATCGTAAAAAATAACTCAAGCTATGTTTCTGTTGTGTTGGAAGACTCCTTGACCTTGCCACCTTTTGAAGATCCACTCTTCTCTTCTACCTTCTTGATGTGATAGTCTTGGATTCTATGTCCCTTCTTCTTGTAGTAGAAACACTGTCCCTTGGACTTATTTTTGTCATTCTTCTTTTTGTCTCCATCTTTTGAAGAGTCTGAATTGCCAGCTTTGGCATTTGCTGTGAATGCACCATCTTCTTTGCTGCCACCACTCCTTGCCTTGAGTCGTACCTCCTCCTCCATGATTAAGGCACTTAATTCTTCAGAAGTTAGTGGTTGAGGTTTGATTTGAGTATTAAGAGCAGTTACCAAACCATCAAACTTGGATGGACGGATTAGAAGACAACGTTGGGCTAGCTCCTCACTTGAATTTTGTACACCTGCTCCCACCGTTTGATCTCATAGATTCTTTGTGCGAGTGACAAATGCCTCCATACTCTCCATCAACAAACCTTTCTATTGCTGCTAGCTAATACTCCAAGTTTTGAATCCATTTCTTATTATGATTTTCATATTAATTCCTCAATATGTTCCATGCTTCAGATGCCTTGGTAGTATGCTCAATGAGAGTTTATCAATAGTACTTGTAAATAGAGTACAAAGTGCATCTGCATTTCTATGTTTCCAAGCACATAGAAGATCACCATTAGGAGGAAGCATTTGATCAAGATTATTTGGATCAGGTGTTTCTTGGGGTTCATGATCAATCCCAAGAACAGTCTCCAGAAGCTCATATGAATCAAGGATAGAAGTGATTTTAAACTTCCACAAGGTGTAGTTTGTACCATCAAATTTGCCTTCTATGAAGGTTGGTGGTCGTATCCGCAATGTTGGGATGACCAACATCATTGCTACTCCTGTCTGTGCTCCACCTACTCTTGTTGACAAACCACCTTGATTCCTAGTTGTAGATGATGATGTACCGCTTGACATCTTCTCTTTTTTGTCATTGAAACCTCTGCATTTTTGCTTTTGCACCACTCAGAGCCTCCTGAGCTCTGATACCATGTAAGAAAATAACATGTTGAAGTAAACCAGTAAACAAAGTTGAGAGAAAAACGTGGACAAAGATAGATGTAGATTGAGAGATAGAGAACTCAAACTCTCATATTGCCAAGCATAATGTGGTTACAACGATGGTGATTTCCACCTGTATGCTCGCAATGTGGAGCTTAGATGGTGATCTAGAAGGATTCTAGATGAAGGGCTTACTAGTGTGCAATGCTATGTAAAGCTGAACATGGTCCATGCTTATATAGATTTTACAAGGGGTCGGTATAGATAAATGTAGTTGGGAGATACAAAATAGTTAGCAAAATATACAATCTGACAATATCTCCAAGACCAAAAGTCCTATCATATCGGCCCTACAAGTCGGGGGGATAGGCCCCCCAAACCCCATAGAAGGGGACAAGACCACATTTGCACTCCCCCATTAAGGTTCTATGCGGAAACTTCAAGTTGGTTGTACCTATTGAAGGTTGAAAGAACCTATTATCTTAGGTTCTTCAAGGATTAGTAATGATATGTTTGTACAATTATTGACTACTATATTATGTAGTTCAAGTTGGTTGTACCTATTGAAGGTTGAAATGATAAGTTGTCAAACCGATTGATGTTTTTTATTCTATTAAATGTAAACTTGTGTTGGTTTTCCCTACATTTTCATCTATAGGATGGGCAGATAAAAAGTGTACATTTGATGTAGGTTCTTGTTCTCATCTTAGCTTTTATCACTTTGGCCTTACTTTCATAGTGACGAACATGGAGAAATGGTTCATATCTTCATGCAGGACATATCGTATATGTATGTGTGTATATATATAAATAGGTAGAAAAATAAAAAATATATCTTAATAGTATTGAAATAGATACATTACTCCATCCAAATTGATTTTGAAGATTGGGAATAAGTAAGCTTGCACTTAGTTGTGTCAAGTGACTTCCTTGATATATATATGCTTTAGATATTCTTCTTGAATATATTTCTCATTTTTAGAAATATCAATGCTTTCACTATCATTTTGATACCAATCTTGAATAAAATCTACCGTGCTATCATCATCATTGCTAAAATATTGTAGATTATCTTCTTTTGAATATAGCTCTTTCAATCTTGCATATTCTACAGTGTCACTTTTGTGTAGCCTCCTCATGGATGCTTCTCAAAAATGAGGTCTCATTGGCAACTCTAAATGATGTGGTGAAAGATCATCAATATCATACATTGGAATCTACATACATGAATAAAAGTCATTAGTATTCCATAAATGAATGAAAAACAAACTTAAAGCACAAATTTGAACGTGTAAGTTAATTTGAAAAGAGTTTCAATTAGTTAGAGTTTTAATTGCAAAACAAGATAGGTGGAAAAAAGTTCACATTGCTCTCTAAAAGGTGCTCTTGGAGGTCTATGCCATCCATAACTCACTAATAATTCATCACCAGCACATAATGAGGTAATATCATCGAAAACTATGTATCTTGCTACATCTCTACTCATGTGTGGTGATTCATGACTATTTTTATGCTCTTCAAATGTGAAATTAGTCATTGAACTATTATATCCTCGACTACTATTTATTAAACATGTTATATTTCCATGTGTGTAAGGTCTTCCATCAATATATAATCTTTCATTTTCTGCATGTGTAATCCCTCTAGTAGTAAGAGAAGCTGCAAAGAGGCATAATCCATAAGTAGTCATGCTTTGAATGTTATGCCTGAGTCGATGCCAATCTCCCCATCTATACATAGGACCACCAAAATGACATAAGGGTGATTCAGAGTTCAAAGTCACATACAAATCCTCTACAATAAAGAGACCACAACCAACATTGGTGATAGTCGAGGGAGAAATCATATAACAATTATCCCAAAAGTTTAAGACCTTTCTATCTAAAGGAATTGGTCCTTTATGCCATCCTCCATATCTTCTTCTATTCTATGTTTGTCCTAGAGGACGATCACTAGTTGGCAATGGATAATCTCCAACTGTTTCAGTTTGTAAACCAAGAGATAGAGGATTTTGAGAAACCTTGGCCTGTAATTGATAAACCGCATGTATGTGACGTGTATGCAAAATATTAGCATTATTAGTAGGAGAATCATCATCATCATCATCATTAAGCAAATATGCTTGTATATTAAGTAGAATTTATTTTGTATATGATTTTAAAATAAAATAATGACTGGGAGCTAAGGAATCCATACACACCCAAGCATTATTACATTGATCAGGTGGTGGTGCATGCTCAAAAATACCATAATCTACCTCATGTTCAATACATTCCATTGTTATCTTCGACACGTGCCATAACAAAGATTACACCAACATGTAAGCTCTTGATAGTAAAAATAATCATAATTCCTATCAAACAACACATGTGAAGTTGTTGCATGGGTAGGAGGTGGTGGTGTATCCTCTAATTGAGATTTAAATCTGATTATGAAATAACAATAAAAAATATATATAAGTCATGTATGTATCTATCAAATATTAGAGTCAAAAGTTTGAAATGCATATAGTAATTAGTCCTTTCACTATTATCAGAGACTGGTGGAGTTCCCTCTGATTGATCCGAATCTCATTGTGTAGCAAAAAAAGGTACTATATATTAATAATTTTAATATTTGCATACATACACATTCACATGTACACATTTACACATACACATTTATTCACATATGCACAAATACACATTCTACCCCATTTTTTGCATGTTGAATAAGGGAAATTTTCGTGAACAAGATGAAGTTAAGATATGGCTCTCTTACCAAATTTAGTGGCATCTCTCCTCAAGGCACATGACAAACTTTCAATGGGTTCTCTCCATCACACAACCGTATGTTGGCCCTTATACTCTTCTAAAAATAGCACGTGACACCAAATTTAGCACCAACTCCGCTCCTAACACATGAGAGACGTTGGATGGGTTCTCCTTCCCACCAGACAACCATACATTGGCCCTTGAGAACGATGTATTTCTCTTCATCTATGCCACACTTTACCACCTGTTTTGTGGATTACTTAATGATTGAAAACGACATCAAATGTTGCTTATCTTAGATAATTAAATAGGAATGCACTTGTATGTGTGTGTGTGTGTGTGAGAGAGAGAGAGAGAGAGAGAGAGAGAGAGAGAGAGAGAGAGAGAGAGAGAGAGAGAGAGAGAGAGAGAGAGAGAGAAGTAAGTTGGCTGGGTACGAATAAGGCGACGTAACCATGCAACCTGCCTTGCTTTCACGTTGAATAGTAGGAAACACCTTGCTCACTTTCCTCTAAGAACACCACAGGTCGAAGCTGCCACTGAACTGCATGTAGTGCTAACGCTGCCAGAGACGCAATAACAAGCATGTGTGATGAGCAACCATTTCATCTTCATGTAATGACTGATGCCATAACAATCAAATATCTCTGTAATTTTATAACAAGGCAAGAATCATGACCAAGTTATAAATCATATTACTCGACAGGGTGTATATGTAAAACCAATAGAGTTGATAAAGTCTTGTTCAAGCCTGCGTAGCCTAGTGGCTATCGCCTTGAAGCTGTGGGAGGAAGTCCTGAGTTCAAGTCGTGGCTGGACATGTCCATGAGTCTCTCCTGATGGGTGCCTCTACCTTACGAGAGTGGGTGTGTGAGTGTATATTACCAATTCATTGTACTCTCAAAAAAAAAAAAAGAAAAAAAAAATCAATACAGTTGATAAAGACTTCTAACTGGGGGAATTTACCTTCCTCGACAGGAGTACTGGATAAAGTTTGTTGTCTTTCCATTCTGAACTCTCTGATACTACCTTGTAGATAATTAAGAAAGAACTATGTTAGTTTCTTCAACTTTTACTTGCAGCAAGCTTCGCTCTTTCTTAATTTTTCCCTCCGAATGAATCATACAATGTGCATTGTCCCTTTGACATAAATCAGCCTCCTGTCATTAGGCCAAATTCAGAGTGCTTCGCTTTCATTTGATTGTGAAATCTGCCTTGTTAAGCTATGTTTCAAACCAAACAACGTCAATTCAGATATGACCCTTCAATAATGTGCATTCAAGTCATCCTCAGTGCAAACAAAAGACAATAAAATCGGTGGTCTCTGCTTGAATAACAGAGAAGATGCATGTATGGACTAAAGCTGGACCAAAATCGTTCATTGTAATTAGAATGAGCTATCAAACACTCAGATGTTGTGATTAAGCCCAAGAGATATCATACAGTATTTGCCATATCTTACAGACTCAAAGCAAAAGGATGAGGGCCACAAAACTATCATGATATTCACCATGAGATTCAAGAATTATGAAATTCCTTATTACAGAGAGAACGTGTCATACCTTTAGGATTAAGCCAGATGGAATTATACATTATGTGCCATAAAGAGTCTCGAAGATGTAACTTGAAGTCTACAAAGTTTCCATGCCATTATCAACGAGACTATTCATGAAGATTATGGAGTCCCTTATAACAGATAGAGTGCATTTGACGATGCAGAAGAGCATTGGCTATGATAAATGGTACTGGTGAAGTGACACTCGTTAACGTGAGCAAAACGACAGTCTCATCTAGTGTGGTGAACCTCAGCCAGGCCAAATACAGGAGTGGGAATGCCCTCCATGCGGGCTTTGAGCTGCAATGCAAGCATCAGAGAATAATGCCGAGACTGATGAAGGTTGCCTCCTTGGAACCAGAGAGCCTCCTGCCTTGTTGGCTTCCACATATTTCGCAATTCGCGTTCCCAAGGCCCTGGATCCTTTCGAGTGTCGGAACCCAAACCCCAGCATTTACCCACCTTATCTGCCACCTCCTCAGATATGAGTTTGGCAACCCATTCATTCATTGATCCATACCCTGTTGCATAGACAATCAAGTCTGCCTTTGTTTCTGTTCCATCACTAAACACTACAGAATTGGGCCTTATCTCTTTCACAGTCACTCCACTCTTAAGCTTAATTTCCCCATTTATAACCAGCTCCGATGCACCTACATCAATGTAATACCCTGAACCTCTCCTCAAGTACTTAGGGAACAGGCCAGATTCATCCTCACCGAAATCAAGCATGAATCCGCTCTCCCTAAGCCGAGAATAGAATTCTGCATCCCATTCCTTGATCTTCTTGTAAAGAAGTATGCTTGGCCGATGGAATATTCTGTAAGGCACTGAAGCAAAAAGAATGTCCGCATCTTCTGTAGAATATTTGGAACCTTCCTGGTACAGCTCATTAACCTTCAACATGATTTCAGCTTTCACGACAAGGGTTGATGTTCTCTGCACCATTGTAACCTCAGCAGCATCATTCTCCCACAGATCTGCGCAGACATCATGTGCAGAATTATTGGATCCAACGACAACGCAATGCTTGCCAACCCAGCCTTCTCCGCCTTTGTACTCGCTCGAATGGCACTGGGTTCCTTGGAAACTCTCTGATCCAGGGTATGTGGGCACGATTGGGAACCCAGACATGCCGGTTGCAAGCACAAGCTGTTTGGGGTAGAGCACTACATCCTTCCCTTCTTTGTCCAGGTGCACTTCCCAGGTGCCTGTGCTTGCATCATAAGCCGCTGACTTGCACTCAGTAGAGCTCCAGTACACAAGCTCCATGATCTTGGTATATGCCTCCAACCAGTCCCCCATCTTGTCTTTGGGGGAGTAGACGGGCCAATGATCAGGGAAGGGCAGGTATGGCAGATGGTCATACCAGACAGCATCATGCAAGCAGAGGGTCTTGTACCGGCTGCGCCATGAGTCCCCAGGCCGCTTCCTCTTGTCGACGATGATGGTGGGCACCTGCAGGCGACGCAAGCGCGCACCAAGCATTATGCCCCCCTGTCCACCCCCCACAATCAGGACATACGGCTGCTTGCTCTTGCCCAGCGCCTCCTCCTCCTCGATCCTTTTCTGCAGCCACGACTTCCTACCTTTCACTGAGCCATGTTGAACGCCGATCTCCCTGCGACGGCCAGCTGGCTCTTCAAATCCTTTGAGCTCCACCATGGTAGTGAACAAGCACCAGCACTTATCGCCTCTGAGCTTCACAAGACCCCTACACCTAGCTTTCTCTGTCTCAAACCTGACAAAGGCCTGGATATAGAGGCCCTCAGCGTCCTCCAATTCTTCTGCTTCGCCCTGGATCGACCAATTCGACGGTTTGGTGTTTGTGAGGGTTTCCTCCAGCATGGTACGGATCTCCTGTCGAGACTCTGCGGTGTAGATGTTCCAAGTAAATGAAAGTAGGTCGCGCCAGAAGCATTCCTCCTCCTGGAAGAGGAGAACGGCCGCAGGAATGTCTTCATTCTGCAGGACAGAGTCAAACTCTCGAAGCCATGCATTGATGCGCTCCGCCATCTCTGCAAGGCAACTGGGACTTTTAGTAAGTGTACAGATGATACTCTGCACTCTTTATATCCTTTGGCACCCCCTGATCACTGGACTAACACCAAAGATGAGCTAAGCTTGGCTTTATATCATGGACATCGACACAAAAGAACACCATCGCCATTCACACTCTAACTGCTGTGTATCAGATGGACCACGAAAGTGAGTGGACGAGAAAAAAAAAATCTCTTCTCTTGTGAACCAAATTTTTCTAACGTCGTGCTTCCTCCACAGAATGGCATTCCACGACCATAGATGAGGTCGAGGGATAGGAACCTCTGATCCAACATACACTCTTCTTCGCGACTCTATGCCCTGTCAATAGGATAGCATGTGCATGGTACATTGGATGTGGCATGTGTGCCTTGAAATTGGCATGTTTTGTTCGTTTAGTCTAAATATGCTTACAAAAAAAAAAGTGGATCATGTTCCTCTTCATATACAAGAGGTGCTTTTCTTTTCCTTTTGTCTCTTTCTTCTCCAAATTTCTTCATGAAAACTTCTCTCTCTCTCTCGTGTGGCATGCCCTTTGAGGTATGCTTTAGACCATCCTCTCATTAAATATTTGAGGCCTTTCAGATCCCTCTAGAATGATTATTTTATATTAGATGCCCAAGGATAAAAACTTTAAACCAGAATTCATCTGCTTCAAAAGGTAAAGATCTATAAGACTAAATTTATGAGCACACCCCAAGGGTCTCTATACACCATTCTTGACTTGCAACAAACCACTCTCGAGGGGAGAGGGGTGTTGTCTTGGGAATTAAACTGAGATAGATGCCGCTTCTTTCAAGACCTTGGATAAGTGGCACTCATGGGTAGCTCCTTGGGATCTCTTCCCTCTCCTATGATTCTAATTGAAGACTTCAACATGGGTGAATCCATTCTCGAGTCAAAATTTGATAAACGGAAAGTTCATCTTCAATCAAACCTCACCAAGATGAAAAGCAAGCTCGGACATGAAGATGAACTCAACTGCCATAGATTAACAATCTTCTTGAGGGAGTGTTAGTTGGGATAGTGGATAAACCATCAAAAGAAATGTGCAACTCTTAAAGAAAATAAATAAAAAGAATACCTCCCTAGAATACTTAACAAGGATCTGCACATCAGAAAAAGAGAACCATGAATTCATTCTCAACCACTATGAAGTGATTCTGGTGGTCTCCTTTCCATTGACCATGTAGAGAGGGGGACGTATGGCCATGATGTGGAAGCTCAAGGCCAAAAAGAGAGTGATCCATTTTGCTAGGTGGATTGACAAGCCTTTGTTTAAATTTGAGCTCATGGATGCCATTGATACCCTTCCTAAAGGGAAAAGACTTAGTCTTGAATATGGTCTTACCAATGAATTTTTCAAAGCTTATAAGGTTTTGGTGGTAGATCGTCCCGTCTTAGTTTGGAAAGAAGCTCTTAGTTTTTGTGACTTTTCAGCTCGTCTCAACAAGAGATTATTAAAGCTAATTCACAAGAAACACAATCCGAACTGTGTTAATACTTGGAGATTGATAACTATGTGTAGATGGGGTAAAAATTATCAGCAATGTGATTGCTACTCATATCAATAGCCATCTTCAATGGATAAACAAAGAAAGAAAGGGGTAGAACTATCTTGGAAGCCGTCATTGATCTCTCTCAAGGTTTGGAAGTATGCTAAGGATTCTCAGCAAGACCTAACCTTGGATTTGCCAATAGATTCCTTAGAATGGTGATGACCCTTTGGGTAACGCTTCAATGCAAATATGTATACATGGAAATCTCTACTTTTCCTTCAAACATCCAATAAGACAAGGCTTCCTTATTTGCCCACTTCTCTTTGCAATTGCCATTGATGGTCTTGATTGTATGGTGAAAGAATGGATTTGATTGTGAGCAATCAAGGATGGATCCCTGATGGCTATGAACTACTTGTGTTCCTTTACAAAGCCTTAAATAGGACGAACATAACTACAATTTTAATAACCGATGGAAATGAGTGGCCAATATCAAACAAGGTGACTCCATTCGGTTCCCCATTTGAGGTATTTATGAGATCCTACAAGGAGAAGTTCCAAGGTCCAAGAGACTTTATGCCAATGAATTTTGCACTTCGAAACATTTATGGGATTATACCAGAAGGACTTGATGAAACAAGAAGGAATTGACACTAACCTAGGTTTTATTTATTGAATCAATAATGGAAAAATATCGAATATGTTTGTTTTATTTGGGGATTCTCAAATAAACACGAAGAAAAAAAATTAGACATGCACATGTTTCCGATCCAAATGTTGAAGTTTGAGGTCCACAAAAGCACATGAACAGCACAAGGAAGAAGAAGAAGCTTGGAGCACAACACACAATACTGAATGTATTACCAAGAGAATGTACAAAGATAAGTAACCCATTAGGGTTATATGCGCATATACAAGCCGGGGAGAAAAAACCCTCCTAAAGAGGGAAAAAAGTGCCCCAGCAGTCCTAGTGTGTTCACACACATCACTACTAAAATATATCAACAAATTCTGCCTGGGAGTGATGCGATGAATGAGGATCTGGCACTCATGTATAAGGAAGTGCCAAGCTATGTGGAATCAATTCACAAAAGGAAGTAAGCCCAAAGCTTCACAGAAAGCTTCAAACTTCTCCCTAGGTAGAGCCTTTGTGAAAAGGTATGCAATGTTCTCCTGTGTGGGCACATATGCCAAACTGATCTCTCCAGCAAAGAACCTCTCCCTGACATAATGATAGTGCACCTCAATGTGCTTAGTGCAAGCATGGAACACATGGTTCCTCACAAATGCCAATGCGCTCTAACTGTCAATGAAGATGGTGGTGGCACAAGACTGACCAACACCCAAATGAGCCATAAGGCATCTAAGCCACACACACTCAACAATCATTGTGAAAGCTTCCCTATACTCAGCCTCACAACTAGAAGTGGTAATAGTAGGCTGCTTCTTGCTCAACCAGGATATGCATGAGCTACCAAGCATGCAGTAAAAACCACTCGTGGACACACGAGTGTCATAACAACCAACCCACTTAGAGTAAAAAAAGCATGTAAATCTAGCAGTAGTGATCTCCCCTTGGGATAAACTGGGTACCACTCAAGTAGCAAAAATTATGCTTAACTGCCTGCCAATGCTTGACACCTCGGCCATGCATAAACCTGCTCATCTGTGACACAACAAACTGAATATTTGGCCAAGCAAAATCATGAAGACTCAACCATTAACCTGTTTCCATAGGAGTGGCAATAGGTTTGGAGTATTCAAGGCAAAAATGCTGACATAATATGTCAATATATTTTGTTTGACACAAAGCCATTCCACCATCAACTTGCATAAAATGAATGCCCAAATAATGATGCAAATGCCCCAAATATGACATCACAAATGAGGCATGCAAATAAGCCTTAAAATCAGCAATATGCTTCTCATGAGGACCAATGAGCAACATGTCATCAACATAGACAACAATGATCAAAACCACATCATTTGCACACTTAACATATAAGGTGCTCTTAGTTGGACTGTTCTCAAAACCATGTGCAATCATTTAGGCATGTATCTTTTCATACCAAGCACGAGGTGCTAGCTTCAAACCATATAATGCCTTCTTCAACCTGCACACTTTGTTCTCATGCCCTTTCTACACAAAACCATGAGGCTTAAAAACATACACTTCTTCATGCAAGTCACCATTCATAAATGCACTTTTAATGTCCAGTTGATTTACATTCCAATTATGATGAGCTGCAAGTGCACAAATGCTTTGAACAATAGTCATTCGACATATGGGAGCAAAGATCTCATCAAAATTAATGTCTCTTTCCTGAGCATAACCCTCTTTCCTGAGCATAACCCTTTGCAACAAGCCTAGCCTTATACCTGTCAACTGTTCGTATAGGCTTACACTTCAACTTGTATACCCACTTAGTGCCAATGGCCTTCTTTCCACGAGGAAATTCACAAAAAGACCAAGTATCATTTTCCATAATAACATATTTTGATTGCATAGCAACCATCCAATTTTTAGAATTTTGTGCTTCATCAAACAAAATTGGCTCATTCTCATCACAAAGAATCAAGGCAGTCATAGCATAGAAATCTAATGCAAAAGAAGCACTATGAGATCCTCAATGAGTGCCATATGACAATGGTTTATATAATTTGCTATCACACAAAGTTTGCACCAGCCATTTTGGCATATTTTTTGCCTCCTTAATATTATCTCTCTCATCAACAAGTGCATCATGTAAATTTGCATGAAGAAGGGAATGATATGCATCATCACAAGAAACCTATAAAGGTTGAGAAGTTGCCTCATTAGTACTAGCATTAGACTGTCCACCTGTAAAAAGAGGCAGCAGAGTGTCATACATGTCTTTCGAGCTAACTGATGTCTCCTTAGGACTTGAAAGTAATGGATGAATAGCATCTTCCACATAAAACAACATCACGGCTAGCCAAAATGCATTTAGTCTATAGATGATACATACCATAGCCTTAGAATTGTACCCAACAAAAATACATTTCACCGTTTTATCATCCAATTTCCTACGTTGTTGTTCAAACACTAATTTATATGCCAGAAAACCAAAAACATGCAGGTGAGCAATAGATGTCTTATGACCATGCCAAGCCTTATATAGAGTGGTAAACTACAATACTTTAGTGGGACACCTGTTAAGTACATATGTTGCACACATAACAACCTCAAGCCAGAAACTATGTGGTAAAGCCTAACTCTTGAATATACACCTCGCCATCTCCATGAGTGACATGTTCTTCCTTTCAACAACTCCATTCTATTGAGGTGTATATGGCACTGCACACTGATGTTTTATCCCACGTTCAGGTAGAAATGTATTAAAATCAAAAGACTATATATCCCCCCCTCAATTAGAAAGGAGGGTGCCCATTTTACATGCTAACAGATTTTCGGCCAAAACCAAAAACTATTTGAAGCACAAAAACACTTTGGACTTTGCTTTCAATGGATATACCCATGCATGGTGTTGCTCTAGCACAATGGTGAGAACCACGTTAAGAAGCTTCACCTCCTTAATGTCAATCCGCGGAAGAGATAGGAGTGATATGAAGATCGTGAATGTGAGATGAAGTGAGAGTGAAGGTGAGAAGCATAGAAATGCACACACACATACACACACACTACGAAGAGACAAGCAAGACACAATGGAAGGTGAGAAATTAGCTCTATTACTCAAGAACACTCTTCAAGCTCAAAATAGCTCTAAGCTCACACTAGCCAACCTCAAAAATGAGCTTTCTAGCTCTTTTTATAGTTTCTAGACTAGTTTTGACCGGTTTCACATCTAGTGACCGGCATAGTTAAAAATTAGGTCCTAGATGCTATTTGGAAGGGTAAACGATGTCTAAAAATAACGAAAATTGGTACGCGCATTCTACCTAAGCTCCTCAAGCTCGAGGACTCCTCGGCTTGCACAAAATGGAGCTATGGATTACAAAATGGGGTTTTCTATGTTACATATGTTACAATAGTGATAAAAATCATTGTTGGAGGTTTTTGGAAAGTATTTGAAAACATAATTATTTGAAAAATGATTCGACTGGCTCCCTGCTCCGTCGTTACATGCTTCCATGGCGTCTGTGCCTCTGGCTACTTCCAACACCCCCCTCCCTCTCGCTTCTGTCGTCCCTGACAGAACCTTGCTGTGAGGTCTGCCGGATATAGTTCTGTAGGAGGTCTTGAGCGAGGGTGTGCTCGGAGATACGAATGCCTCGGGCCAGGTCTGCCTCGAGTTTCTCCCAGTCGATTGGTTGCAGTTCTTCCGGTGGCGGGAGCTGATAGTGTGTGGAATAGACCATTCGTTCACAGGCAAATAATTGTAATAAATGTGTAGGCCTGCTTATGAATACCTCTGAATGGTATTCCCAAAAGCAGATTGTGAACATCTCTTCGAATGTCTGCTTGTAGCACGCCGGTAGGTACTTTATTCTACAGTGCCAGGCATAACACACCTGTAGCGATGGCGTTGTACTCATATCATATACCAGATCAAAATTGCCATGCTCAAAGCCCGGGGTGTTGACATGTGGTGCCTTGACGCGTCGGAAGACTTTAAAAATCATTTGCATCATGTCAAAGATTTTGACAGTCATATGCGCCGCTATATCGTCCATATGCTTTAATCTAGGGAGCCAGTGGCGAATTGTAGCCATCATGTAGCCAACAGTTGGTAACTCAATGGGTGGCTTAAAATAGGGGTAATTCAACCAGTCTTGGCACTGCTTATTGTTTTGTACCTTAATAGCAAAGGCAGTCCAGGAGCGGCGTCGTGGCACTGGTCCCCAACACGGGTTATACTTCAGGTGCAAAGGTGCCTTTACCCATGTACTCATCATTTCTGGATACTTCTGTAGTAAATCTTTGCGCCACTCTGGTTGATAGATCTCTCCTTGCTGCGCATCTAGTGGCAAATCGTCCTCCTCGAATTGAGTTGCATGTGATGGCTTCTTGCCAGTTCGCTTCTCTATGGCCAGCTGGTATTCGGCCATTAGCATGAAGTAAGGTTTGTATTGAAGCTCATGCCCGGATATGTACCTGCGTGGGGCCAATTGAGCAAAGTAGGGAGATTGCAAAATTCTCTCTTCGATCATGGCCATAGCATGTAGCTGGGCCTCGACTCTGGCTGAGAGGGTTCTGCCCATTTCCTCCACAGTCTTCATCCATGCGGGAGTTGGAAGTTCATACGTCATCTGGCCTTCGATCGTGACTTGTCCGCCTGGGATGGGCTGTGGCTCGTACGCCTCTTCAAATGTTTCCTCCATCGGAATAGTTATGTTCTCGTCGTCAGCTGGGATCTCCGGTGGGGAGTCTGGCCTTGGTGGCGCTTCATATACGTCAATTCTAGACTGGAGAGTGATTACCTGGGCCCGTAATGCATTGAGTTTGTCGAAAATTTCAGGGTCCACAGGTGCTGGTAATTCTGCTTCTACTTGTACTTGTTGTGTTGCCGGTTCTCTGAGCTGTAGTAGCTTGTGATCTTCCTTTAACTTCTGATGCTCTTCGTTCATCCGATCATAGTCCTCAAGCAGTCTAACATGGTCTTCTAGCAACATCTTCATTGCTTCGGATGGGATTGCCTTGAATCTGCTAGGACTTAAGGGGTGTTCTGGATGGTCCAATGCCGCTTCCAAATTCTCTCTATTCTGCTCTTGGAGTCTCTGGTTCTCCTCTTTTGCTGCGGCTAGGTGTCTTCTTAGTAAGCCCATGTTTCGTGTTAGCGTTGCATTGCGGATGGTCTGGGCTCTTAATAAGTTATCCAAGTCAGCAGTGGCTTCCTTGGTCTTTTCTTCACTTTCTAGTTCCAATTTGTGATAAGCCTCGCGTAATTCTTGGTAGCGGGTGTTCAGAGAGGCATTCTCAATGGACAATAAATTAAGCTGCGACTGCAAGTCATTGGTTGTCCTCTGCAGTTGCTGATAATTATCACCAAGAGATGTGAACTCATCTCGGACTTGCGTCATACACATGAACATCTGTCGGAATGCATTATCTACAGTGGGCGATAGTATTAACGGGGTGCTAAATGAAGATGCAGTTGGTGTAGATGCAACGGGAATGGGGAATGGGGGTGGCAAGGTGGATGATGTAGTGATTGTTGAAAATTGGGATGTGCCTAAAAATGTTTGTGCCGTGAGTGAAGGTAGTGATGGTGCAGTGGGTGGTGAGATGTCCATGTCGGTGGACGTATCTAGTGCGGTGACCGTGAATATGTGTGTGATCGTGGGTGCGCGTGCTGGTGTAAATACGGGATTTACAAAGGTTGAGGGGTAATTTACAGGGGGGCTGGCTGGGGCAGCTTGGTGGAAAGGGGAAAGAGGGGTTACAGTGGGTCGGGGAGGTGAGACGGGGGAGAAGGTTAAGGGCGGGGGGAATGGGAAAAGGGGTCTTGGAGTTGTGGGGAAAGATGGAAAAGATTGATGAAGGAATGGGTTGGGTAGAAAGGTGGGAGTGGGTGGGGGTAGACTAGGGTTGATGGGCGCGGGAATTGTGGGGTGAGTGGTCGTAAAGACGGTTTCTGCAACACCACCGGCGAATGAAGATGTGGGTCTGGGGGAAGGAGGGTGAAGTGGGGAGGCTGGATGGACGGGTGGTGAGAGAGGAGCGGTTGGGGTGGTCGGTACTTCAGTGACTACTGAGGTTTGTACAGCTGTAGCGCGGGGTGGGGAATCTACAAAGATGGTTTCTACGACCAATGAACTTTCGGGGATGAGGCGTGCCTCCCTGGCTTGTTCTGAAGATTGTGCTCCGGTTGGTACACGAATGTATTCGCCGGGCTTTGAAAGTAGTCGTACTCTGCGGGGGTCAAACTGTGGCAGTGGCTTTCGTTGCAAGTACCTGAGTGCCTCGTTGGAGCCTACTGATTGGACTAATTCTTTGAATCCTTTGATATATGCGTCTTCGAATCCGCCTGTGACAAGTTCTTGTTCTATTATTTTTTGGCTCTCTTCCTCTGTCAGCTTCTTGCGTGCCCAAACTTTTTCCATAGTTCTATACAGCTTCTTGATAGCTAGAGTGTAAGCTGCTGCCTCGTAAGTTTTGTCTTCATGGGTACTGGTATCGCCATGTGTGTCGGTTTTTGGCCTTGGCCATCTGTCTGTTCCTGCTCTTGGGATTCATGTGTTCCCTGGCTAGCTTCGTCGTCATCGGTTGCTGTCCTTTCGTCATCAGAGCTGGACACGATCTGTGCTTGTGGCTGATCCCTGGGTGTGGTAGGGTAGCTAGGCCGTTCAAATTCTTGAGAAAACAAGTGTCCTTCTGAATACTGGAACTGATTGGAGAATGCATCGGGCATCTCAAAATCAAAGGTTTGGTCCAGTGGCTCTGCTTGTCCTGGTTCTAAATGCGGTATTGGAAAAGAGAAAGCTTCCGCACCGATAGTGGTGGGAAGTTCAGCTGCTGTGGTGATAGGTTCTGTGGTTGTGGCTGCTTGGGTTGCGACAGTACTGGTGGTGCCTCCGTTATCACTGGTCTAGATAACCTTATGCGAATAGGTTGTACTGTGGGAGTGGCTGCTGTTGGTGACTGCTCTGGAGATGGTTGTGGAGAGGGTGATTCTGAGACTTGTAGGCACGGGATAGTACCTCTCATCCGCTTTCCGGCTCTGCCTTTGCTAGACTTTCTAGCCTTCCTAGTGGTGCCTTTGAATGCTTTGAGTTCCTCACTGGTCATGGCACGCTCTATGGGTAAATCATATGCCAAGCACATATATATAATCCTTGTGAGGGCGCAGCATCCATTGATTACCTTCTTTCGCTCCCATCTATGTTGTGCCAAATAGAGCTGATCAATGATCCAGCTGGCTAGGTCAACCGTTTGCGGTCCAGTACACGCTAAGTATAATCCAAACCAGATTCTCTTGTGGGGCATGGTAAAATGATCCTGAGCCGGGAAAGCAAAGTGCTGCATGCATATCCGTAATGGCTTAGAGAGCTCAGGTGTTATAGCAGAAATATCCTCCCACTTAGTTACGTCACCACGTTTCATCTGCTCTGGGACTAGCCTTTCTTTCTCCGTTGGAGTGTGTGTTCCATGAATCTTGATAGCAGCTCTGATTAAATCCTTCGAAAGATAAAATCTTTTGTAAGGTGGATCATCCACTAAAGAAGGCAAAATAAAGGTTCCTGGGATGTCCTTATTCTCCGAGGCCAGCAAAGTGGTGATTAAGTAATAACACCTATAAAAGTCAGGTTTGGGCAAAGGATCACTGAAATACTCCGTGAAGCCGGCTCTGGCCCAAACATGAGTTAAGTCATGGGTGTTCTGTAGGCCTTCGAACTCTCTTGAGAAGAATTGATACTTGCCCCATGTGCAGTCATCAAATGTCATATTTGCTTCAAAAATGAAGTCAGCATCAGCTAATGGTCCTGCTAGGCCTTGGAACCAGTGAGAGTTACGGTGTATCTTCTCTGTGTATCCCATAGGTGGGTTATCGATTGGCATGGGTGCTGAATCCTTATAGTGGGACCATCTAATCGCACTAGTCGCGGCACCTGAGTCAATTAAAGCCCTGAGCTCTTGGCAGGGGTTGCCGTGCTCTAGCCTGACTGTAATGAATGGTCTCCTATCCACTATGCTAGGATGAGTGGTTGACTTTACTTGACACATGGCCATGGGATATCTGGGTGTAGTTTCCAGATGGTTATAATGTTCTCTCCCTAGTCCTTGTCTTCTTAACTTCATGCGTTTAATGCGTTCTATTGCTTCTGCCTGAGCTTCCGCTCGTATTCTATTTTCTTCCTCCTTACGCTTCTTTGCCAACGTGAGTCGTCTAAGCATATCCTCGGTAAGAGGTTCTTGATATAGCTTGACTCTACAGCCACTAATATAATTAGGCATTATATCTCCTTCTAAAGTGGCTAACTGTACTGCTCCACTTGTTGAGAGTCTGTTAATGATCATAGGTCCATAACCTCACTTTTCTAACTTACGTGCGTGTTGTTTCAGCGTATATACTAGAACTAAATCTCCTTCTTTTAAGCCTTTATCTTTCACATGTGCATCAAAATATGCTTTCTGTCGCTTCTTCGCTGCGTATATTCCTGCTGCTTCCTTTAGCCTGGTTTCTCCTAATCGTTCCAAGTCCATTATTCTCGCTGATAATTCATGGCCGGTCCACTGATGTTCTTGTGCAACCTTAAGGGTCGGTATCAAGAAGTCCAAAGGAAGCACAGCATTCTGACCAAAAACCATCTGAAAGGGAGTTGCATTGAGTACGGTCTTGTAGGCCACTCGATATGCCCAAACAGCGTGGTGTAACTGTTTGTCCCAATCTGAACGTTTGTTGTTCACGAGTTTCGTCAGTACGTTACAAAGGATCTTATTAGTGCTTTCAGCCTGACCATTGGCCTGAGGATGATATGGTGCGGATTTCTTGTGAATCACCATAAAATCCTGTAACAAATATTCAATGACTTGGTTTAGAAAGTGAGTGCCTCGATCGCTCACTAACTCTATAGGCAATCCATATCTTGTAAAGACATTTTCAAATAAGAATTTTGCCATTGTGTGTGCATCATTCTTTTTTGTGGCTTTTGCCTCTACCCATTTCGTCAGATAATCTGTGGCAACAATAATGTATTCAGCATGTGTACCTTTTGCAGGGGGGTTAATGGGTCCTACAAAGTCTATACCCCACTTAGAAAATGCATGTCCGCCCATCATGGGTTTCAATGGCATTTCATCTCTGCGAGTAGGAAACTGAGTTCTTTGGCACACATCACATCTCTTTACATAGGTATGAGCATCCATGTGAAGAGTGGGCCACCATAATCCTGCAAAGAGGATGGCTTTGATTATCCTATGGGGTCCAAAATGACCTCCTGCAACACCTTGGTGTGCAGTCTCTAGTATGCTCAGATAATCGCTCTCATGAACACATTGTCTTAGATATCCATCTCGTCCTCTTTTGTATAGGTTATCGCCAATAAGTGAATAATCTTGAGCTTCCTGCTCTAGACTGCGTTGTCATGCTAAAGTCATTCCTTGAGGGAATGTCTTCGTCCTCAAGTATGTCAGTAATTGTTCACTCCAGTCTGGTGTGAGAGACACGTGATATAATGTAGCATGCTCTACTGGTGGTCTTTCACAACAAACATGGCATTCCTTACACAACCTGTAGACATCTGCTTCCATCGAAGGCCAATATACTCCTAGTCTATGCAGAGTCTGTAATGTTCGATGTTTTGAATGATGTTGCTTTAATGCACCTAGATGTGCTAATTGCAACCAATTCGCATGTTCTGATTCATCTACACAACAAGCAAGAATCTTTTGATTATCCGGTTTATATATGCTTCCTGCCATTATTTGGTATCTCTGAGACTTGGTAATCTCTCCCTCTTTGATCTTTATCCTAGGATTCTTGGGTCCATATGTCAGAATAGGGACTATAGGCTTAGCCCATTCTGGTGCTATCTCAAGGTTAAACAAGTATGCATCTGGTAGATCATCCGCTACTCCTTGAGGAGCTTCTCCTGAGGTTAATCTTGAAAGGTGGTCAGCTCTAAGATGTGTCTTTCCTTTCCTGACTACGACTTCAAAATCATACTCCATGAGTAATAGAAACCAACGTATTAATCGTCATGTGTTACATGGTTTGTTGACTAAGTACAATAGGGCTTGATGATCTGTAAAGAACTTGAATTTATTGGCCAACAAGTAGTGCCTAAACTTCTTTACTGCGTAGATCATCCCTAATCCTTCTCGTTCCGTTGTGGTGTAATTTCTTTCTGCTGCGTTCAATTGTCTACTAGCGTAAGCTATGGGGAGATCTATGTTACCTTCATTCGTGGGTTGTGCTAACACACATCCTATGGCGTAATTGGATGCATCCACATGTACATGGAATGGCTTACTCCAATCTGGGGTAGTCAATATAGGTGCTGAGCACAAACGTCGTTTAAGTTCATTGAATGAATTTTCACATTCATCTGTCCATTCAAAGTTGGTTAAAAGAGAGTACAAAGGCTTGGCTATGATTGCATACATGTGTATGAATCTCCTATAATATCCGCAATGGCCCATAAATGCCTGTACCTCTTTCATATTAGTTGGTCTAGGTAATTCTGCAATTACCTTCACCTTTTCTTCATCCGTAGAGATTCCATTTTTTGACACAATGTGTCCTAGAATTTTGCCTTGTCTGACCATGAAAACGCACTTTTCTGGGTTCAAACAAACCTGATATTCTCGACATTTGTCAAATATTTGCCTTAACTCTGGGATATGTGTCTGTCTTACATCTGAATGTGCACATAAGTCATCGACATAAACTTCCAAACTCTTGCGTAAGAATTCCTTAAAAACATGACACATGAGTCGCTGGAAAGTGGCGGGTGCATTTGTTAAGCCAAATGGCATCACACGAAATGCAAATATGCCCCATTCAGTGGCAAAAGCCATCTTGTGTTGATCTTCTGGAGCAATGGCTACTTGATTATAGCCTGAAAATCCATCAAGAAAGCTGTAAACTTCCTTGCCCGCAACTCTTTCCAATAGATGTTCCGTGATAGGAAGAGGATAACTATCTCTAATCGTTGCGGCATTAACTTTTTTAAGGTTAATACACACACGCAATTTTCCATTCTTCTTGGGCACAACCACAATGGGGGATACCCATTCGGTATGCTCAATTTCGTAAATGAATCCTGCTTCTATCAAGCGATCTATCTCCTCTTTAATCTTCGCAGCGTAGTTATCATTGTACGTGTACGGTTTCTGTTTTGTCGGTTTTGCATCTGGAGTCATAGGGATTCTATGAGAACATATATCTGGATCTACTCCTTTCAAATCTTTGTAACTCCACGCAAAAACATCTCTATATTCGCGCAATAGGGCAACTAGCTCTTCTTCTTCTTCCTTTGTCAAATCATGCCCTATGTATGTACATTTTTCTTCTTCTCCTTCTATGGCAACTATTATTTTCTTGGTTTTCTCTCGATTATCATATACTTGACCGTCATTCGCCTTTCTATTAGGCATTCGTACCATGACTCTTCTATCTTCGATTTCATATTTCTTGAAGTTCTCGGGTACCTCAAACAAAGATTCTTCTTTTTCTGACATGTTTTCTTCCTTCTTTCTTTTCTTGCCTTCACTTTTGTTAGTCACTTCCGTGGCTAATCTCACCTCATTCATAATTTCCTCATGTCTCTGAGTGTGAGTCTCTACTTTGAAAAAATATTCTTCCTCTGATGCAAAGGGTGGGTCCATGATAATTGATTCTAGATCAAAATCGCTTGCATCCTCAAATGCATCAGTGTTAGGTTCACATTCTTCTAAAATTGCATCGCACCTGATTGGCTCTATCGTGAAAACTGATATGTCATAGCCATCCTCGTCACAGTGGGGTGTCCATTGTTCTTCATTGATGGCTACATCCATGGTTGCTAGGATTTCTGCCCAACCATGGGGTTCAAACTCTTCGTCTGGGAATACTACAGGTGCATAGGCTGGATCTTGAAGGGTTCGTGGATGTTGTTCTGCACCTAAGGTCCTGGCTTCTAACATTCCTTCCTCTTGTTTGGCTACTTTACACATCCTTAAATGGGTATCCTCATGCAACCAAGAAGGATCTGATTCTAATGAGTGCACGGATTCTGTTTCTACTGGTGTCTTATGGATGGTATTCCATTGTATTGGGGGTACGTCTCTATGTGAATAGTCTTTAAGATTGACTTTGGTAGTCACTCCTAAATGTTGCAAGTACAAAGAATTAGTTCCCCAATCTTGTACAATTTGCAACTGACGCATGAATGGTCGTCCCAATATCATCTCATAAGCATGATTTTTTGCAAAGTCACAAATGGCGAAAGTATGCTCAAATTCTACACCACAAGTGGTGAGAGATATGCCTTCTAGTAAGCCCAATGGTTTTTCTATGTGTCCATCAGCCATTTGTAGCTTCATCCTGGTGGGTCTTAGTGCTGGTTTACCCCAACGTTTCCATAAAGCGGTGGTAACTATGGCTACTCCGGCTCCTGAATCTAAGATAGCTTTTGTGGTGTAGCCCTGATGGGTTATCGGAAGATAAGTGTTACCTTCCTCTCCTTCGCTCACATCTCCAATCTTTTCTACGGGTATTTCTGGTACCTTATTTTGTGATCCTATTTGTGAGGGAGTAGTAACAAGCTCGGGGAATTGATTTGCTACATGTTTCCACAATTCTGGTTTTACCTTTAACAACTCCTCTAGAGTGAGATTACACTGTACTTTAGTATTCTTGATCACTTCCGTGTTTCTAGGGATTACTGATTCTTCATTCCTCACTATTATCGTGGGTGCTCTCATACTAATAGACTTTGCTTCCCAAGGTCCTGTGAACTGAGGTAATTCTTGTAAAGAATTAGATTCAAATCCTGTATGTTCACTCAGTTGTTCTTCCTCTACATCATCGTATATAGAGGGAATGTCTTGGGGAAACTGTTCTTGCAAGTCGTCTATTTCTTGAATAGGAGGATGGGTTCCTTGTTCCTTTCTCCATTTCTCTTCTTGGATTTCTCTCAAAAATTCATGTGAGTACCTATGTATGGAGGACAGGTTGTCTTGACTTTCTGAGTTGGATACTTGAGACAGGGATGGTGCATTCCTTTCCTGTGTCTCTGGGACAATAGGGTTCCTAGGCTGATCCTTTTTCTCTTTGCTTTCAATCAAGTATTCTAGCCTCTCCATTAGTCCTTGAAAGTGTAATTCCGGTTTTGCCATGTTATTCCAATTAAGATATCTAGAGGCTTCGAACAAAGCTTGTGCTAGTTCTACCATCTTCATGCAAAGTTTAGTTCTCTCCATTTCTAGATCAGCTCGAGGGTAGTTTTTGCTCATTTCAGCTACCTGAGGTCCCTCTCTTAATCTAGCTTGATATGCACGAAACATCATGTCTAGATTTTCTGGTATGGGTTCCGCTAAAACTGATCCTGATTTCTGGGCTGGATTCTCTTGATTCAATTCTTGTGAAGTCAATTCTTGGATTTTGGCTCTAGATTCCTTCAAACTTCCTTCCAATTCAGTTATCTTTTTACTCCATTTTCTCTTTATCCTTTCTCTAGAATCTTTCCAAGATTTTGTCTTTTTACTACTAGATTCTGCAACTTCACTACTTCCGGCTACTTTCTCTTGATTAAGCTGTTGGTTTTGTAAGAGCGCCTGGGCTCTTGTTATAGCTTGGATAGGCACGTATGTAGGGTTGGATCCATCTGCGTTATTTACAATACCTATCACGTTGATCGGTGTCACATTCGAAGCATTAACAGGGTTCTTAGGACAATCTTTGATTATGTGCTCTTTGCCACAATCAGCACAAAAGCCTTGGATATTATAGCACTGTGATTGTCCTGCTATCGGGGGATGTGGACAATCCTTTATGAAATGATCTCCTTGGCACCTAAAGCATGGTCCTCTAGGGCCCTATGGTCTCTGTTGTCTTAATTGGGGCCGTGGATTTGGGTTTGTGTACATCACATTAGCATAGTCGGGCTCCCAACCAGGTTCCACTGGTGGACTATCGTAATGATATGTCTCCACGTGTTCTGGTGACTCTGTGTAATATGCGGGTGGACTATCGACATGCGTAGAGTCAAAACTGTTTGAGTGTGGGTCACTCTCTGTGATCAAAGGTGAAGAAGGCACTAAGGCCCTACTTAGGTTCTCTTCTGCAGCAGCGTATTTGACTGAGATGACATTCGCTGGTGGGGGTGGCTGCTGAGCTAAGACAGGTTGAGGTCTCTGTTGAGCCTGGTATGGGTAGTTCTGAGGAGGCCTATAGTAATAGGGCTGAGCATTGTATTGGCCTTGATACCTACCTGGCTGCGGGTATGCTTGCGGATAGTTCTGTCTCACGGTTTGTTTGTTGTATGGGCAGTCCTGAGCCGTATGATTCGTGTATCTTCTCTCAATTGTACAATATTGACCACTAGGGTTGGCTTGTGGTTGTGGTGCATTGGGGCACACATTTGCCATATGATCACCACCACAGGTGTAACAACGCTTGTTCATTAGCACCCTAGGTTTACTAGAAACTCCTAATTTCTGGGCCACTTTTTCTGCTAGGTCTTCTATTGAGCTAGACAATTTTGTGGATGCTAGAGATGAACAGTCTGAGTCCTTATAGACCTTTGAGAGTTCCAACTCGTCTCCTAAGTTGTCCTCCATGTCTATACAAATTCTTACACATTGCTCTAGCGTTCTGGGTTCTTTTAGGTACACGTAGGAGCGTAGTTTAGAGCTCAACAAGCCATCTAGAAACAATGACACTTGCTTGGCTTGTGAGGGTAGCTCTTGCATTGGACATCGTTCAACATATTGTCTGAACCTACGTCCTGCCAGTCTTACTGTTTCCTCAGGGAAACAGTAATGAATCTACGTCCTGCCAGTCTTACTGTTTCCTCAGGGGTCTGTTTAAAGCTATGAATCAACGAAGACGTGTCATGTCTAATCCCACTTTTAGAGAATTCAGTGATGAATGACTCTAAAAAGTGATGGATGTCTCTAAATTGCCTTTGTTGCAATGGTTGGAACCAGGTTAAAGCTGTATTCTTTAACGTTAGTCCAAATGCGTTGTATTGCGTGAACATGTCTTCAACTTGTTCGGCTCTTAGTACTTGCTTGAATTCTGCGACGTGGTCATAGGGATCTCCTGTCCCATCAAAGTAATTCTTCATTGATTTTACTAACTGTGTGGGTCTCAATGTTCTTGCGTGTTCGCGTGGTCTAGGTAGAGGAAAATCATCTCTACCACCTAGTACTCCATGATCTCTTTGTCTATCCGCTCTATTAGTGTTCGTGGTTGTTCTATCTCTCCCTATGGGATGAGTGAAGCTTACTTCCGGTCTCTCTTTATTTCCCTCTCTTTGATTTCCATGGGCTGAGGATGTTCCTACCCCTTGTTGACTTGTATTCATGTTCGTTCTAGATGGAGGGAATACCAATTCACCTCTCCATGTGTATGTGTTTTTAGCGCGGTCAGGCACCACAAAGACTCTTTCTAAAGTCTCATCCAGGTATACAACCTTTCCAGGTGTATCCGGGTCCTTGAACTCGTATATAGTGATGATACCTACCTCACTAAGTATTTCGGTCTTGTATCTCCAAAAGGCTTCATCTGTTTCTTTATTTACAAACAACTCTATGCTTCTGTTGTCCTGAGGGATCCATTCTGGGATTAGTACTCGTGTCAGTACAGATTTCCCTCTAGGTGTTCTAGGCTCTTCTAATGGTTCTTTTCCTTGAGATTTTGCTTCCGTCTCTGGTTGAATCACGCCAAACTCATTGGTGTTGTTTGGCTGCGTACTTAATATGTACATTGTTCCTTCCTTGTCTATGTACGCGTCTCTCTCGAATTTCACCACTGGATGTTCCAATCCAATGGGTTGGTCAGGGTTGTGCATTTGCACCACTTGCCTTCGCAAACCATCCTCATAGATGCGAGCACCTAAGCGGTTGGTTCGGAGAAACTCTAGTTGCGTTCTATAGGGTCCTTCTGGTTTTTCTAAGTAGGCTACATTCGACCCTCCTTCTGGTCTGTCTGTGCTAAATGCCATTTCTGATTCGCTAGTATCTGAGCTCTCGTAGGGGTAATTACTATTCAATTGCTGAGCCCACGATCGTGCAGTAGTTCTTACACTTGCCTCTGATGATCTAAGGCTTCGTCGGTCTGACTTACCTATATGTTTGCCCGATCTAAGGTTCATTAATTTTCTTCCTTGCACACTCAGTATACGCTCAGATCATCAATGATTCTTTGTTATTACTGTCTTGATTCTTTTTAAATTTCTTTAGATTCTTGTCTTAATGTTTGCGTCAGGAATTCGACTTTCCGTTATAATTTTGAGTTCTCGTTCCGTCAGACTTATGTTCTTTCCTTTAGGTTTTCGTGTCACACACCTTTACTTTAGTCTAGAACTTGATAAATTTAACTCTCTTGAACTTGAGGCGTTCCTATCGTCTTAATCCACAACACTACCGTTTAGCCTAAGCTAAGAATTGACTGAGGGGGTTGAGTAATCTTCCAACGTCGAGTTAGCTTTTCTGGTTGCTCTGATGCCCAAGAAGTCGCGCTTCCCAAGCTTTATGCCCTTCACTGCCTTGCCTTGGTTGTCTTTGATTGCCCTTGCTAGACCTGGAAAAATCCAATATTAGACCAATTCACAATTGGATGATCAAGCACTTGAGTATATGCACCTTTTAAGTCCCTTCCCTTTTGCCCAACTTTTCAATGTTTGCCCCCTGGCTTTCTAGTCCCAAACTAGGTCAACCTCAAAATAGCTTGTCTAAAAATAGCTTTGTAACGAGCTATTAAGCTCAAAAAACGGACTTCGGATTAAAAAGTTATGACCGTTCAGGCCCTGGGGGGTAAAAACTGACAAACAGGTTTTTCTCCAAATATGAGCTAAGGGGTCTCCTATGAGTCTAATTACCCAAAAATTTCCCAAAAATAGCCCCAAAATTGGCCAAAAAATGAAACCCTAAAATTTGCGATGGGGGTGCACAATCGCGATGGTCTGAGATGATCGCGATGGTCTGGGACCGTCGCGATGGCGTGAGGGTGCACCGTCGCGATGGCATGAAATTGCACAATCGCGATGGTCTGAAAGTGCACCGTCGCGATGGCGTGAACCTGGACAATCGCGATGGCGTGAAAATGCACAATCGCGATGGTCTGAAAGTGCACCGTCGCGATGGTCTGAAAGTGCACCGTCGCGATGGCGTGAACCTGGACAATCGCGATGGCGTGAAAATGCACAATCGCGATGGTCTGAAAGTGCACTGTCGCGATGGCGTCAGTCAACGGTCAACATGCACAATCGCGATGGTCTGAAGAGCACCGTCGCGATGGTCTGGGCGCGATGGCGTGAGCCAATCGCGATGGTCTGAATTTTTGAAGTGTCGCGATGGTGTGAGGGTGTCGTCGCGATGGTCTGAAGTGCACCGTCGCGATGGTCTAGATTGCCACGTGGCACCGTCGGCGCGATGGCGTGACACAATCGCGATGGCATGAAATTGCACAATCGCGATGGTCCGGCCAAGCCGTCGCGATGGCGTGAGCCAATCGCGATGGTGTGACACAATCGCGATTGTCAGAGACCGTTGCGATGGTCCACCAAACAGTGATTTTTCCAAATGCAAGTGTGGATTCCTAGAGGCGCTGGTGTCGCCTACACGCTGGTGTGGTCGCCTTCTCCAAATTCCGAACTTTGCAGACCATCGTGATGGTCTGACACAGTCGGCAATTTCTGACAGAAACTGAAAATTTTACCTTTTTGCAGCCTTCCTGATGCTCTAGAGCTCTGTACCTGCAAGAAAACTCAAGAAAACAAAAGCACATGCAAGCACAAAAGCTCTCTCTCACTCTCTCGCATGCACAAATGAGGGGAAATGAGGAGAATGGGTGTATATGGTGAATTTTCTGATTTTTTTGGAGATGAAGATGATGATGCGGTGATGAAGATGGAGTGTGGGGGAGGTGAAAAACACTAAAAACTAAGTAAAAACAACAACAAAAACTGAAATTTTTACCTTCCAACGCCACTTCTTGCTATACTCTTACCATCACACATTCGTCCTAGACTCGATCCCCGGCAACGGCACCAAATTTGGTGTTGCTCTAGCACAATGGTGAGAACCACGTTAAGAAGCTTCACCTCCTTAATGTCAATCCGCGGAAGAGATAGGAGTGATATGAAGATCGTGAATGTGAGATGAAGTGAGAGTGAAGGTGAGAAGCATAGAAATGCACACACACATACACACACACTACGAAGAGACAAGCAAGACACAATGGAAGGTGAGAAATTAGCTCTATTACTCAAGAACACTCTTCAAGCTCAAAATAGCTCTAAGCTCACACTAGCCAACCTCAAAAATGAGCTCTCTAGCTCTTTTTATAGTTTCTAGACTAGTTTTGACCGGTTTCACATCTAGTGACCGGCATAGTTAAAAATTAGGTCCTAGATGCTATTTGGAAGGGTAAACGATGTCTAAAAATAACGAAAATTGGTACGCGCATTCTACCTAAGCTCCTCAAGCTTGAGGACTCCTCGGCTTGCACAAAATGGAGCTATGGATTACAAAATGGGGTTTTCTATGTTACATATGTTACAATAGTGATAAAAATCACTGTTGGAGGTTTTTGGAAAGTATTTGAAAACATAATTATTTGAAAAACGATTCGACTGGCTCCCTGCTCCGTCGTTACATGCTTCCATGGAGTCTGTGCCTCTGGCTACTTCCAACACATGCCTAGAAAAATCATCGATGAAAGTCGGGAAGTAAAGATAGTTCCCAAAAGAAGCTGTCTCCATAGGACCACAAACATCACTTTGAACAAGTTGCAATTTTTTAGTAGCTCAAACTGAACTATCTTTTGGGAAGGAGGAATGTTGCATTTTGCCCAAAATACAACCTTCACATACATGTTTATCAGGTGCCTCAAGTTTGTGCAAAGAGGATGCCATTTCAGATTTCTACAGGCATAGCAAACTAGTGAAATTCAGATGACCAATGCATGCATGCCAAAGCTTTGCATCTGACATAGCCTCATAATCTTGAACTGCACATGCTGATTCATTCACATATTTTACATAATCTATGAGCTTATATAGTCCACAACATAAAATGCCAAAAACAATAATGATATCATCATTTGACAAATCATGAACTACACATCTGTCATCAACAAATTTCACAACCAAGCCAATCTTGGATAATGCTTAGACTCATAAAAGATTTTTTTTAATCCCTGGCACAAATAAAGCATTTGACAATGTAAAAGAACTACCATCAATAGAAGTCAGAATGATCTTACCAACTCCGATAACAGGATAAGAGGACTTGTTCGTGCATGTGATAGTATTCCTTGTAGGGGCAAGCTCAAGTGAAGTGAAGAAAGTGTGCTACAAGATAATATGTTTGGTTGCCCCATTATCAAAGTACCAAACATCTGAGTCTACTGTAGACATGCATTGTTCATGTGAAGATGGCTCATAACTAGAAATAGTAGTAAATGCCCATTCTTCATTTTGCACAAGCTTAGCAGACTGTGTTTTGGGTGTAGAGGCCTCTGCAACAACCATTCCAGACTCTTTCTTCTTTGCCTCTTTTGCATCCAGTTTTGGAAAACTCTTTATGACATGATCATTACCCTTACAATATTTGCAGAACAATTTTTGCTTTTCTATTTTCTTCTTGTCTTTGTCATCCTTCTTTGATTGTGCAGAATTAGCAGATTTCTGCTTACTAGTAGAAGAGCTCCATTTACCTTTGCCCTTTTGACTAGCCAGGAAAGCTTGAATTACAACATGCATAATGGACCTGTTCTACCTAGACTGATCCTCCTACAATAGAACAGAGAATAACTCCTCAAATGTTAAGGCATTTGGATTGCCTTTCATCATCAATTGAAGAGTAGAAGCAAAACTTTGATATGAATCTAGAAGACCATTCAGAACAATCTGCACAAATGAACTGTCAAGCAAGACCATCAACAAAAATCAATTGCTCCTTCAAATCTTTGATCTTTGTCAAAAAACTATCCATGGAATTTCCTTCATTTGTGCGCTCACTCTCCAATAATTTTTGGAGGTAATCAGCACGAGTGCCATTCCTTGCATGTTATAAAGTAGTTAGTGTATCCCAAGCATCCTTTTCTATTTTGCAGGAGCGAATGTGGGGAATAATGGCATGTTTGATAGAAAAGGCTATCAATGCATGTGCTTGAGCATCTCTGCCATCCCATCAAAGTTGCTCTACAATAGCTTGAAGAATATTATCATCTTCAATGCCATCTGCATCACCTTCAGGAACTGTGTTTGTAGGTGAAATAGGTCGTTTTTCAACACCCTGCACAATGGTCCACTATCCTTTTGCAATCGATACATGATGCATCATATAAGCCCATAATGGGTAATTGGTACTATCCAACTTATTCTCAACAGCCAACATACGGAATACATCACTGCTTTTAGCCATGGCCACTGAATAAAATACCCTGATGCAAAAAAATGATTGTATCTCAAAAAGTTGAACAAAACTACCCTGCCAAGTTCTGCTAAACATGTAGCAAACTTCAAGATGCTTATACTGGCAAACCAAAACTTGTATGTATCTTTGGCATAAAAAGACAAAATTGCCTGCACAAGCACTACAATAGAGCATTCAGATGCCAAAACGAGCTCAGATCACGATTTCCACACCATAAAGCGAAGCTGTTTGAAATCCTAATCACCTTGATCATGCTCACCAAATTTCATGCTATTCTGAGACTATGATTCGAGGGGTGTCGACGATGCCCTAAATGAAGTGGTGACTTGCTCTAATACCAATTGTTGGAGTTTGAGGTTTATAGAAGCACACGAACAACACAAGGAAGAAGAAGAAGCTTGGAACACAACACAAAATACTGAATGTATTACCAAGAGAATGTGCAAAGATAAGTAACCCATTAGGGCTATAGGTGTATATACAATCCGAGGGAAAAGAAACCTCCTAAAGAGGGAAAAGAAACCTCCTTAAGAGGGAAAAAATTGGCCCGGCAGTCCTAGTATGTTCACACACATCATTACCAAAATATATCATCATAAAACACTTTCGATCGAAAGATCTTTCGATCTAAAGTGCTTTTGATAAAAGCTTATTCCACATTCGATCAAAAAGCTTATTCCACATTCGATCAAAAAGCTTATTCCACATTTGATTTCTGACAAGTTCTTAGAGCTCTATTACTACCATACCACTCACAAAGCCCTTTCCTCACAATATCATTCAGGTATTGCTATATTTTTCATTTATTTTCTATTTTATTGTTATGTTTATTGTATGTCATGCATATGTTATGATTTGCATATGTGTCTCTCACATATGTATGATTTGTATTTATGTGATTGGTTTTATGTATTTTAATCATCAACAGTATACATGTTTGACTCACAAAAGCATTTCTTAATTGTATACTTTGATGAATCAAATTTGAAATAAACCACTAATGTGATTGTCTGACTTGCTACATCGATTCTTACTCTCACAATAGTATAGGACTGAGCAATATATGTATTGAGATTTTTTGAATCGCTACCTTGATTCCTATTGTCTCAATAGTATAGGGAGTGTATAGGGATGATTGTGATTGTCTGATTCTTTGACTCTTACTCTCACAATAGTCACTTAGATTCATGTGAGCATAATTACAGTGTAGGTCACGAGGTATATAGAAACTATTGTGATTGTCTCATTCTTTGATTATGACTATCACAATAGTTATATACACTCACGTGAAAAGAATCATACATAGATTAGTGAGACAATATGAACTATCATGAATGTCTGATTCTTTGACTCTTACATTCTTAATAGTTACATAGATTCACTTCAAGATGGTAACTATACTTTCTATTTAATTGTAAATATACTTATCTAACTATCTATCCATATTTCTATAATTTATCTATTAATATATTGATCTATTATCCATACACTTATTGGTTTATCTATTTATATGTGTAGTTAAAATGTATTTAATTATTTATCATTTTATTTATGAGTCTTATTTTTTATTATTTCTTTTTTGAATTAGATTAGTGTTTAAAGATTTAATATCAATCAAAATTTTAATTTTATTTGATATTCTATGTTTTATATTTGCATAGATGGCATGTAAAATAAATAAGCACGGGCAAAAGTTTTTGGAAGATTTTGTCTACTCATATATGTATGGAATGAGAGAAGATCAAATCACTATAGCAATGGATATATCATAACAACTAACTAGAACATCATACATCAATATTAAAGATAACTTTGGAAGTTTATCAGGACGATCACAAGTATGACCAAATGTCCAAAGAGCTCACTCAGATCTTTGGACAAATAGTCAAAGTTGCAAAATCATTGGCATTGGATATCACCACAATGCCAGGATTCATTGACAAAATCAAGTTTATTGACTTATATTACCAAACAATGAAGAGAGGAAAGCAAGTGAGACCTAACACTACAAAACAGGCAGAGAGACGAACGATAGCAACAACAGTAGATCCATATGCAAAAGATACACATGTGAATATGGGAGATGAAACATCCAATAATCTATGTTTTCTCCCATATTCATCTATTCATTTCAAAGATGCAGCTCTTGTGGAGGGAGGATAGAACAAAATGATCCATAAAGTCAAAATAACCCACCTGATATTCATAAACCTATCTTTGCTACAAAATTATTCAGATTACATGGTAGTGACTTACAGACACGAGAGAACGAAGTTATGAATGAGGCCACAGTTTTACCTGTTACGCATAGTGAAATAATCACTCCACTTGCATTAGCAAGGCATCGTAGTAAAAGCCCATGTCTCAGTTTTAGACTATGGAATGGTGGTACCTTAGACATGTGGCTAGAGAAAATGAGAAAAGAGTATTTAAACATACCTCAAAGCAGGCGTATCAAAGACACAGAAGGAGATATACCAACACTAAAGACAAATATCTGGAAACTAATGAACGGATTGTTGCAAACACTGTCATTCCTACATGCCTATAATATTTCCCACAATGATCTCCATCTACGCAACATCATGTTGCATTCTGAAGGTAAGCATTCTTATATCTGACTATGTGACTTTGGAAGAGCAATGCATTTGCCAACAATTTTTTTTTCCAAAGCTAGATGGTGTCAAAATATCAACTAGAATGAGTGGAGTCAAAAGTATTGGTGGATTGCACCCGAATGTATGTCCACTAGCCCTCTTCCATTTAATAAAAGCTAGGAGAGCTATACAATTTCAATACTCCTATTGCAACTTTCTAAATGCATAGGTTTAAATAGCTACCCCATTGATAAAAATGGGGTTTATAAATTTAAATATTCTTTAGAACTATGATGTGATAGAGATGTATGAAAAAGAGTAGATACACATGAATTACTTATAGTATTCTCAAATCTAGTTCGGTATGGTTTAAAGATATGCATTATCGATGGATTAAGACCATATTAAAAAAATATGAATTCATTTGAATTATGTGGATTAAATGATGTGGATTAATTTGAATTATATGGAGTACATGATGTGGATTCATTTGAATTAAGTGGAGTAAGTGATGTGGATTCATTTGAATTATGTGGATTAAATGATGAGGATTCATTTGAATTATGTGGAACAAATGATATGGATTCATTTGAATTATGTGGATTCATTTGAATTAAGTGCATTAAATGATGTGGATTCATTTGAATTATGTGGAGTAAATGATGTGGATTCATTTGAATTAAGTGGATTAAATGATGTGGAATCATTTGAATTTAGTGGATAAAATTGTTGATACATTTAGGTAGTGATGTGTGTGAGCACTCTAGGACCATCGGGGCACTTTTTTCCCTCTTTAGGAGGTTTTTTCCCCCCGGCTTGTATGTACACCTATTGCCCTAAAGGGCAACTTATCTTTGTGCAGTCTCTAGTAATACATTCAACATTGTGTGTTGTACTCCAAGCTTCTTCTTCTTCCTTATGCTGTTCGCGTGCTTCCATAGACGTCTAACTCCAACAATTGGTATCAAAGCAGGTCGCCGCTTCATCTAGGGCGTCGTCAACACCTCTTTGGTTGCAGTCTCAGAATCACACGAATTTTGGTTAGCATACTCAACGTGTTTTCGAGATCAAAACAGCTTTGTTGTGTGGTGCCGAAATCACGATCTGAGCTCATTTCAGCCTCCGAACACACTATCGCAATGCTTGTGCAAGAAAGGCTATTTCATCTTTTTGTGCCAAAGGTATATACCAGTTTCGGTTCGCCAGTATCAGCGTCTCAAAGTCTACTATAGGTCTAGCAAAATTTGACTGGGCAATTCTATTCAACTTTTTGAGATACAGTCAATTTTTTGCATCAAGGTATTTTAGTCACCAGCCATGGCTGAAAGCAGTGATGTATTCCGTATGTTGGCTATTGAAGATAAGTTGGATGGTATAAACTACCCGTTATGGGCTTATATGATGCGACATGTATTGGTTGCAAAAGGACTGTGGAACATTGTGTAGGATGTTGAAAAACGTCCTATCACACCTGCAATTGTTACAACTGCAGGTATTGAAGCTGATGCAGAAGGTGTCGAAGATGATGATATTCTGCATATTCCTGTTCGTGCTGCGGTTTTAGCTGCACCTACTGTAGAGCAGATTCGTTGGGATGGCAAAGATGCTCAGACACATGCATTGATAGCTTCGTCAGTCAAACGTGCCATTATTCCTCACATTCACTCTTGCAGAACAACTAAGGATGCTTGGGATACACTTACCACATTATACCAAGCTAGGAATGAGGCTCATGTTGCTTACCTCCGAAAACAATTGGAGAGTGAGCACATGAATGAAGGTGATTCTATGGAAAGTTTTCTAACAAAGATCAAAGACTTGAAGGAACAATTGATTTCTGCTGATGAGGTTGTACCAGATAGCTCACTTGTGTAGACTATTCCGAATGGTCTTCTTGATTTATATCAGAGTTTTGCTTCTACTCTTTGGTTGATGATGAAAGGCAATCCAAATGCCTTGTCTTTTTAGAGTTAGTCTCTGTTTTGTTGCAGGAGGATCAGTCCAGGCAGAACATGTCCATTATGCATGTTGTAGATCAAGCTTTCTTGGCTAGTCAAAAGGGCAAAGGAAAATGGAGCTCTTCAACTAGTAAGCAGAAATCTGCTAATGCTGCACAATCGAAGAGGGAAGACAAAGATGATAAGAAATCAGAAAAGCAGAAATTGTTTTGCAAGTACTGTAAAGGAAATGATCATATCATTGAGAACTATCCAAAACTGGCTGCTAAAAAGGCAAAGAAGAAAGAGGCGAGAATGGTTGTTGCAAAGGCCTCTACACCAAAAACAGAGTCTGCTAATCTTATGCAGGAAGAAGAATGGACGTTTACTACTATTTACAGTCTTGACCCATCTTCTCATGAGCAGTGCATGTCCATAGTAGACTCAGGTGTTTGGTACTTTGACAGTGGGGCGACCAAATATATTACCTCACAGTGCAGTTTTTTCTCTTCACTCGAGCCTGCCCCTACACGGAATACTGTTGCATGCACCAACAACTCCTCTTATCCTGTTATGGGAGTTGGTAAGATCATTTTGACTACTGTTGATGGTAGTTCTTTCACTTTGTCAGATGCTTTGTTTGTGCCAGGGATCAAGAAAAATTTGTTATCAATTTCTGCATTAGCCAAGATTGGCTTGGTTGTGAAATTTATTGATGACAGGTGTACAGTTCATGATCTATCAAATGGTGACGTGATTATTACTTCTGGCATTTTATGTCGTAGGCTGTATAAGCTCATAGACTATGAAAGATTTGTAAATGATTCGACATGCAAACACTTTGGTCATCTGAATTTTGCTAGTTTGCTACACCTGCTGAAATCTAAAATGGTGTCCTCTTTGCCGAAACTTGAGGCAACTGCAAAACATGTTTGTGAAGGCTGTATTTTGGGCAAAATGCAGTGTTCATCCTTTGCAAAAGATGGTTCAGTTCGGACTATTCAGGCTATGTCAGATGCAAAGCTTTGGCATGCACGTTTTGGTCATCTGAATTTTGCTGCAGAAATCTGAAATGGTGTCCTCTTTGCCCAAACTTGAGGCACCTGGAAAACATGTTTGTGAAGGCTATATTTTGGGCAAAATGCAGCATTCATCCTTTCCAAAAGATGGTTCAATTTGGGTTACTAAAAAATTGCAGCTTGTACATAGTGATGTCTGTGGTCCTATGCAGACACCTTCTTTTGGAAATTATCTTTACTTCGTGACTTTCATCGATGATTTTTCCAGGCATGCATGGGTATATCCATTGAAGGCAAAGTCCGAAGTGTTCATGTGCTTCAAACAGTTTTTGGTTTTGGCTGAAAATCTGTCAACATGTAAAATGGGCACCCTCCATTCTAATCGAGGGGGGGAATATATGTCTTCTTATTTTAATGCATTTCTAGCTGAACGTGGGATAAACAACCAGTTTACAGTGCCTTATACACCTCAACAGAATGGAGTTGTTGAACGAAAGAACATGACACTCATGGAGATGGCGAGGTGTATGGTCAAGAGTCAAGCTTTAGCACATAGTTTTGGGCTTGAGGCTGTCATGTGTGCAACATATGTACTTAACGGGTGTCCCACTAAAGCGCTACAGTCTATCACTCCATATGAGGCTTGGCATGACCGCAAGCCATCTATTGCTCATCTACGAGTTTTTGGTTGTTTGGCATATGCATTAGTGCCCGAACAACATCGTAGAAAATTGGATGATAAAGCAGTAAAATGTATTTTTGTTGGGTACAGTTGTGAAAGCAAAGGCTATCGTCTATATCATCCACATACTAAACGCATTCTAGTTAGCCGTGATGTTATTTTTGTGGAAGATTCTATTCAGCCATTGCTTTCATGTACTAAGGAGACATCTGTTAGCTCCAAAGACATGTATGATACTTTGCTGCCTCTTTTTACAGGTGGACAGTCTAGTGCTGGTCCTAATGAGGCAACTTCTCAGCCTTTGCATGTTTCACATGATGATGCAGATCATTCCATTTCTGATCCAAATTTACATGATGCACTTATTGATGAGAGAGTTGATATTAAGCAGGCAAGAACTATGCCAAAATGGCTGGTGTAAACCTTGTGTGACAGCAAATTAGATGCACCTCTGTCATATCATACTCGGTCAGGCTCTCATAGTGGGTCTTTTGCATCAGATTGCTATGCTATGGCTGCATCTAGTCTCTGTGATGAGACTGAGCCTGTTTCATCTGATGAAGCACAAAATTCAGAAAATTGGATGGCTACTATGCAATCTGAATATGATGCTATGATGAAGAATGGTACTTGGTCTTTATGTTACTTGCCTTCTAGCAAGAAGGCCATTGGCACTAAGTGGGTATACAAGCTGAAGTGTAAACCTGATGGTACAGTTGACAGATATAAGGCTAGGCTTGTTGCAAAGGGTTATGTGCAGGAAAGAGGCATCGATTTTGATGAAACCTTTGCATCTACATGCCGTATGACTATTGTTCGGAGCATTTGTGCACTTGCAACTCATCATGGTTGGAATGTACATCAGTTGGACATTAAAACTGCATTTCTAAATGGTGACTTGCATGAAGAAGTGTATGTTTTTGAGCCCCATGGCTTTGTGCAGAAAGGGCATGAAAACCAGGTGTGCAGGTTAAAGAAGGCATTATATGGTTTAAAGCAAGCACCACATGCTTGGTATGAGAAGATACATGCCTATCTGATTGCACATGGTTTTGAGAACAGTCCAACTGAAAGCACCTTATATGTTAAGCGTGCTAATGATGTACTTCTTATCATTGTGGTTTATGTTGATGACATGCTGCTCACTGGTCCTCATGAGAGGCATATTGCTGATTTTAAGGCTGATTTGCATGCCTCATTTGAGATGTCTGATTTGGGGCATTTGCATCACTATTTGGGCATTCAATTTATGCATGTTGATGGTGGAATGGCTTTGTGCTAAACGAAATATATTGACACATTATTGCAGCATTTTGGCCTTGAAGACTGTAAACCTATTGCCACTCCTATGGAAAACAGGTTTACGACTGAGTCTTCATGATGTTGGAGATGCATTTGATGCTATTCTCTATCAGCACGCTATTGGATGCTTGATTTATTTATGCATTACTCAGCTAGATATTCAGTTTGCTGTCTCACAGATAAGTGGGTTTATGCATTGCCTAGGAGTCAAGCATTGGCACACGGTTAAGCTCATCTTTCGCTACTTGAGTGGTACCCGGCTACTTGGTTTGTCTTATCCCAAGGGGGGATCACTACCACCTGATTCGCATGCTTTTTCTGACTCTGATTGGGTTGGTTGCTATGACACTCATGTGTCCACTAGTGGCTTTTGCTTCATGCTTGGTAGCTCATGTATATCTTGGTTGAGCAAGAAGCAGCCTACTATGGCCACTTCCAATTGTGAGGCTGAGTATAGGGCAGCTTTCACAACGACTGTTGAGTGTGTATCATTGCATACCTTTTCAAAAAGGCTCTGCCTACGGAGAAGTTTGAAGCTTTCCGCAAAGCTTTGGGCTTACTTCCTTTTGTGGAGTGATTTCCACATAGCTTGGCACTTCCTTATACATGAGTGCCAGCTCTTTGTTCACCGCATCACTCCCAGGGGGGATTTGTTGATATATTTAGGTAGTGATGTGTGTGAACACTCTAGGACCACCGGGTCACTTTTTTCCTTCTTTAGGAGGTTTTTTCCCCTCGGCTTGTATATACGCCTATTGCCCTAAAGGGCTACTTATCTTTGTACATTCTCTAGTAATACATTGAGTATTGTGTGTTGTACTCCAAGCTTCTTCTTCTTCCTTGTGTTGTTTGCCTGCTTCCGCAGATGTCTAACTCCAACAAAAATGACGTGGATTCATTTGAATTAAGTGGATTAAATGATGTGCATTCATTTGAATTATGTGATTATATGATGTGGATTCATTATTTGAATTCTATGGATTGAATGATATGGATTCATTTGAAATAAACGATTTGCGTCCATGTGGATTCTTTTGAATTATGTGGAAATAAATGATGTGGATTCATTATTTGAATTCTATGGATTAAATTATGTTGATTCATTTGAGGTAAAATTAATGTTTTTGTTTTGTAGATTTGAAGGTAAAACATGGCAAGAATGCCACATGTGAATAATGAACTTGATCATGCTGAATCTCAAAGGATTTTATCTGAAAAAATGCTCAATTTGCACAATTGGGATCAACATTTTTATTCCACCAAGATTTAGAACCAGAGGGATTAGAAGGAGAACCATTGTCAATGAAACAATTAAAAAAGCTATGTCCAAATCATTTTCTTCGTGATGTTCTCTTTGGAACTATAGGAAGGGCAAAAGAAACAACACCATTAAAGCTTTTTGACTTACAACATAAAGGATTAATAAAAACTCTACTTCGATGCTTTGTTCAAGTTGAAAGGTCATTACCAAAAAAAAATCAAATAGCACTATATTTCATTCAAAAAGTTTCTATACAAGATATTCTTCACCGATGTGTAGATTGAGATGATTGTCCAAAGGATGCAGGTATAGGTTTGGGCCATCCTCAAAATCATGCAGAATTTTGTAATCAAGGATACGAAGGCCCTCTTCCTTGAAAGCAGCCCTATGTTCTGCTACATGAAGAACATAAACTTATCCATGATTTATCATCACAAGGAGCAGAATCATACAATGAAGGATTAACAATTCTTGGATTATGAAGAACAATTGATGGTTGACAAAAAAGAATTGATGATTTAGAAAATCAACTGAAAAATTTAAAAATATCTCTTTACACATATGAGAACAGATATGGAAGACTATGAGAGGCATCATCATCTTTTGATCAGTTCACTATCGATGAATTATTCAATCAACAAAACACTAAATCTAGTCTGAACCATCATTGTGATCTACATCTAAATTATGATTGCTCCATGAATTATTCCATGTCTGAACCATCATTGTGATATGTAAGAAAATAACAGCACAATGGAATAGACCTATAGACAGAGTTGAGAGAAAAAATGCAAACAAAGATAGACACAGACTAAGATATAGAGAACTCAAATTCTCAGATTGTCGAGCATAATGTAGTTACAATGATGGTGTTGTCCACCTGTGCGCTCCCAATGTGGAGCTTAGATGGTGATCTAAACAGACTCTAGATGAAGGGCTTACTAGTGTGCAATGCTATGTAAAGCTCAACCTGGGCCGTGCTTATATAGCTTTTACAAGGTGAATCGGTATAGATAAACATAGTGGGGAGATACGAAATAGTCGATAAAATATACGATCCGACAATATCTCCATGACCAGAAGTCCTATTGTCTTGGCCCTACAGGTTGGGGGATAAGCCCCCCGGACCCCGTAGAAGAGGGCAAGCCCCCCTCTGCACTCTGCCCATTAAGGTCCTATGGGGAAATTGTGCGATGCCATAGGGCCTTTATTTTCACCTTAAATGGCAACCCAGTGGCCTGGAAGTTTATGCCCTACCTAACCTAGTGGCTAGGCTCAAAAAGATCATCTAAAACCATCAACGGACACACATAGACCTCATCTAACTTGGAAGTTAGGGTTCCATAAATGTCCGAGCTCTCATAATGGCTTCTCCTCATAATGGGGGCCGTACAACTTAGAGCACCATGGATCGTTTGTGGTCACATGAGAGTGGAGTATTGAGCATATCTAACACCCCTCCTCCATGTCCACCTTATGGTGAACTACCTCCTTGGTCCAATCCCAAGCTTTGGAAAGTGTCGAAGAAGTTGCTCTCTCCAAGAGCCTTGGTAAAGATGTCTACTCCATTTTCTTCAGTAGGACAATAGCTTATCTCCATGACCCCGTCCTCAATCAACTCATGCACATAGTGATACTGGATTTCTATGTGCTTGGTATGTGCATGGAAAACATGATTTTTGGCGATGGCCATGCAACTTTGGTTGTCACACTTCAACTCTGTAGCCTCCTGTCCTTGTATTCCTATGTGCCATAGGATCCTCCTCAACCATACTGCTTCACATGCTGCAATGCATGCAACTTTATACTCAGCTTCACTAGAAGATAATGCTACAGTCGATTACTTCTTACTAATCCAAGAGAAAATGCTTGATCCTAAAGAAAAGCAATATCCAGAAACTAATTTTCTGGTATCAATATCTCTTGCCCAATCTGAATCATAGTATCCAACTAGAGATGATCCTTCTTCATAAAGAATACCATAATCAGTGGTTCCTTTCACATACCTGAGTATCCGCATGCTTGCCTTCCAATGAGTTTGGCAAGGCTTATTAGAGAACCTGCTTACTACTCCAACAACATAAGAGATATCTGGTTTGCTATTGCACAAGTAGATGAGACTTCCAACTAATTTCCTATATCTTCCAATATCCACTAGAGGTGAAGTATCTTCAATAGATAATTTTGTGTTGACCTCCATAGGTGTAGAAATTTCCTTGCAATCCTCCATGTCGAATGCTTTCAATATTTGCCTCGCATACTTTTGTTGAGAGATGAAAATCTTCCCTGATTCTTGCCAAACTTCAAGACCTAAGCAATAATGGTCATTTCAAATTCTGAACTCAGGGCATCTTTTGTTTTTTGAAGAAGAGCATCATCATTTCTTGTAATCACAAGGTCATCTACATAGAGTACAAGCACAATTTTCTTCCCTCCTCTCTTTAGAACATACAACTTAGCATCAGAAGCACAACTTTTGAAACCTAGATCCAAGTGATACTTATCTATCTGTTGGTACCATGCTCTAGGGGCTTCTTTTAGCCCATATAATGGCTTCTTTAGCTTACATATCTTGTTCTCAGAATGGGGAGCATCAAACCGTAGTGGTTGAGACACATATACCTCCTCCTTGAGGTCTCCATTCAGGAATGTTGATTTGACATCCACATGATAGACTGGCCACAACTTATGTGCAGCCACAACTAGTACTACTCGGATAGTAGTCATTCTTGCAGTCGGGGCAAATGATTCACAAAAGTCAGTGCCTTAAACTTGTAAGTAGCCATGTGCAACAAGTCTTGCTTTATACTTTTCTATCAGCCTTGTACGTTAGCTTCTAGAGTACCACCTGCCTTGTTCGTTAGCTTCTAGACCCACTTGGTGCCAATGACTTTACGCTTAGGGGGTCGATCCACTAGCTCCCAAGTTCCATTCTTCATGATATTGTTGTCTTCTGTTTGCACGACAGCCCTCCAATTCGGATCATGGAGTGCCTCTTCCACATTGGTTGGTTTCTTTGCTTCTTCTTGGATGAGATCAGCCATCAAGGCTGTGTTTACAATATGGGTGCTTGCCTGTCTCTATTCCTCTATTCGTTGTGATCGCCTCGGTCCATTTGCAACCTGTTCTAGTGATTGTGGGATGGGGTTTGCAGAATCATAGAGCTGCCTCACCCAACGTTGCAATGGCTTTTCCACTTGGGTGTCAGCAGGTTGGTGACTTTTAGACTCATCATCTGAAGATGATGCTTCATTCTCTTGTGTAGAAGGGATAGCTCTTGGGCCAGGTTCATAATGGATTGCCCCTTCGCCTGATGATAAAGTGGAAGCTCTCTTTTCCTCCTCCACTGCATGTGGTTGCTCCTCCTTAAACACCACATCACGACTCGCCATGATCTTCTTAGCCTCAGGGTCATAAAGCTTATAAGCCTTCTTATCTTCGTTGTACACTAGGAAGATACATTTGATGCTTTTTGGTTGAAGCTTGTTTCTCTCCCTATCTGGAACATGTACATAACATTCACTTCCAAATACTTTGAAATGGGAAACAGAAGGCTTTTTACCAATGTAGGCTTCTTGTGGAGTCTTTCCATCAAGTGCCTTGGTGTAGTTTTGATTCAAGATGTAGATAGCAGTGTTGATAGCCTCTGCTCAAAATTGATTAGGCAAACCCTTTCCTTTCTGCATGCACCTTGCCATCTCCATGATGGTTCGATTCTGACATTCTGCAACACCATTCTGTTGAGGACTATGTGCCACTGTGAGTTGATGCTTGATTCCCTTACTCTTCAAACTCTGTTGATGTGAACTCACCACCACCGTCTATCCTGAATTTCTTCATCGTCTTCCTTGTTTCAGTTTCAACAAGCTAAAGCCATTCTTTAAACTTAGCAAAAGCTTGAGCCTTATCGCGAAGGAAGTACACGCACATCTTCCTGCTATAGTTGTCAACAAGTAACATGAAGTAGGAAGATCCGCTTAAGGCCTGTGTAGGCATTTTTCGCACAATTCAACATGCACCAACTCTAGAGGATAGCTTGCCCTATTCGTGCTTTCTTGTGAAAATTCCTTCCTCTGTTGCTTGCCCATCATGCAAGCTTCACATGGTTCCTTCATTTCTGCAATCGATGGTAGGTGTGCAACCATACCCCTATGATGTGTCTCCTTCAATACAGGGTATCCAATGTGGCCGAATCTCTCATGTATAGCTTACTTGTGCCCAGGTTTGTAGTGGTTGTAAGAGCACACAACTCATACAGGTTGCTCCTCCTTATGCGAGTCCCAACCATGTTGTTGTTACTGCCCATAATCTTAGCCCCTGTCTTACTAAAAGATACTTGATGACCTTGATCAGTTATAGAAGCTACTGAAAGTAGATTTCGTTTTATTTGTGGAACATACAAAACATTTGAAAGCTTTCTGATATAGCCATTAGAGTTAATGAAAGAAATTGTACCTTCACTCTCTACAGGACATCTTGCATTGTTCCCTACATTTATTGTGATGGGCTCTTTTAGAGGCTGTAAGGAATTGTAAAGGTCTTTTCTACTCGTCATGTGACGAGATGCACCACTGTCCAAGACCCATGAGTGATCTGTTCCTGAATCTTCAGCCAAGGAGCGCACCTCCTCTGTCGTAACAAATAACTCAAGCTCTGTTTCTGCTGTGTTGGCATACTCCTTGCCCTTGCCACCTTTTGAAGAGCCAATCTTCTCTTCTTCCTTCTTGATGTGACAGTCTTGGATTCTGTGTCCTTTCTTCTTGAACTTCTTTTTGTCGTTCTTCTTTTTGTTTCCATCTTTTGAAGAGTTGGTTTTGCCTCCTTTGGCATTTGCTGTGAATGCAGCATCTCCTTTTCTACCACCACTCCTTGCCTTGAGCCACTGTTGCAGAGCTAAGAAGAGCAAAAGGCAGAGAAAAAGAAGGACCCCAAAATTTTTCCGATTTGGACACTCTATTTTTGTATCATAACCATTTTGTAATATATTTTCCGTTGTAAATGCACTAGATGAGTCCTCTAGATGCATACCCATGGAGATTAGTAGCTTACCTATGTAAATTAGTAGGAAATCAGCCTTTTAGTGAATAAAGTGCCGGTCTCTTGTGTGAAAGGACCATTTTTAAGGCACATGTATATAAGTCAATTTGTGACTCTTTGTAAAGACTTTTGGCCATTGTGAGAATCAAGAGCACATAATTTCGAATTTGTGTCTTCTCCTCTCTATATCATCTTCTTTGTGAGCTTGTGTGCATGTGTGTTGCTTGAAAATAGTGTTGGGAAGTGTTGTCTATCCATGAAAGTGTTTGTTTGCTGTTGTTAAGGTGTGTGTGAAGTATAGGAAGTGCTGAAGTGTAGGAAGGTCATTCCCAAGACTCAGTATTTTGCTCATAACTTGAAGTAGAAGTGTCAAAATTGAGTGAAAATACCACCATTGGATGCGTCTTCTTGAGAGCTTCGAAATGCATATGCTATTTCTATATTCGAAGTTCGGAGTTGAGAGAAAAGCTCAATTTACTGTTGGTTGCTGCTCCAATTATCACGACACCATAACTGACAGTTGAAGCTTGTTTGGTTTAGACTTAAACTTATTTGCACTCTTTGGGAAGCTCATTTGCATTGATCATCATTTGAATGCATGTCCTCATACACTCGACTAGGTTTTGATACTCCTCGGATTGATAAATAAAGCGTGAATCCCCATTATATGCCCTTAAGGGGGATCGAGGTATAGTCTCTTTCTCCACAAGTCCCTAGGTTTCTCCTTAGGTACACACGTTTTTGTCGCCGTTGCCGGGGAATGTCGAATCAAACCGAGGCATCCGTGTGATGGTAAGTAGCTCTAGCATTGAAGCGAGTAGAGGAGTTGTGAATTTCTCTTCTTTGGTAAGTCACATTCATCCGCACTTACTACTTCTCACTCTTGAAGTGTGTGTAGTGAGTTGTTAGTCTAGGGAAGTGAGTGGAGTTGGTCTTTTAGTTAGGAGGTCTTTTCAAAGAAAGGTATAAAACCCAAAAATTGTCTTTTTCCAAGTCACTTGTTTTTCTGAGCAAGTATCGTGAGAGTCATTAGTCGAGTATCGCGTTCTCACAACAAGGAGATTGGGGGCAGCGCAGGGCGAATAGGAGTGTTAGGAGAGTTGGAAAAAAGCTTCCAAGGTGAGCACACTGATCCTTTGTGCATAACACCCTTTCAAATCAAGTTTTCCAATAAAACGATCTGCAGCAAGTATTGTGGGGGTCTTTCAGGTTAAGAAAGTTTATTTTTGGTGATACAGATGGTGAGGAGAGGGTAGATGAGCTTTAGAAACACTTGTATGCATTTAAAATCCAAAAACTCCAGTCAAAAATTGAGAAAGTATCAAGTATCGTGTTCTCCCTCGGTTGAGTATTGTGATACCTGAGTATCGTGATCTCCTGTGGTTGAGTATCGTGATACCTGGCTTTGCTGAATATCGTGTATCGTTGAACTCATTTCACGATACCTATAAAGTATCGGATATCGTTGATTTGGGTCTGGTGATATTTGTCACGTATCGTGTATTGTTGAGAAGTCCTCATGATACTAGTCGGATATCGCATATCGTGTATCGTGAAATTCTGATCACGATACCTATCGAGTATCGTGTATTGTGAGTCTCTGATCGCGATACTGGCTGGATATCATGTATCGCGAAGGCAGCCTTCCCGATACCTGGCAAATATCGAGTATCGTTAGGAATATTCTCATGACACTTGTCGACTATCGAGTATCATTATTGGCATCGCAAGGTCTAGTATCGAGTATCGTGGGAATTTTGTGGTGGAATATCGTGTATTGCATATCACAGATTTCTGATCGTGATACCTATAAAGTATCGAGTATCGTGATTGGCACGCGATATTGGGCAAATATCGTGTATCGTGTTTCCTGAGTATCTTGTATAGTGTTTCCTCAAGTATCGTGTATCATGCCCAGTCAAGTGGTCGAATATCGTGTATCGTCTTGCTCAAATATCGAGTATCATGGTACCTTTCTAGTGTGTCAGATATCGAGTATCGTGACATACTCTTTTTGGATGAAATATCATGTATTGTGGACTTTTTTGGGTCAAGTATCGTGAGTTGTGGATTCACTGTTAGTCTTATTCCAACCAAAATTTTGTCTAGAACTCAGACTCTCAGTGAAGAACTTTAGGATTTGAAGGTTAATCAAGTGAGACTAGAAGTTGTCAATTGAATGAACCTAAGATCTAGAAGAACCCTAGGAAGCCGAAGAAGTGTGATTTCCTCTGTAGGAAGTGTAGCCGAACCAAGTAACCGTTCACATTATTCTAAAACCTCTAGTGAGTCGGAGGAAGAAATTCCCATGGCTTCAGAGGACATGCAAAATACAGTACCAATGATTGGCATGATGTCAATTATTGACGGAGAATATCAGACATCTTTAGAATATGTGAACACCAATCAACAGGAGATACCTATCTACCTAGATGGTCTTAATCGATCAGTGGCCAGACTGAAGAAAGCTACAGAAGCTTACATAGTACCTAAGCCAGCAGTTAAGTATGCAGGAGGGTTTTATATGGACAAAAGGGATATTCAATATGTTGTTACTGTTGTCAGGATCTTGCTCACGCGCATACAGAGATTACGGACGCAGAAAAACACATAGAAAATAGAGGCAACAAGAGACGAGACCGAACGCAAGATTGGGTGCAATCTCCCCCCATGCACTCTGTTTCGACAGTCCACAGAGTGCATGTATTTATAGGAATTTTGATTACGTCGAAAAGAGTGGTTACAAGAGGGCGGCTTCGAAAAGCAAGCGTGAAACTAAAAGTTGATAACTTTTACAGAAAGCCATTGCTTTCAATAACAGAAACTACGGTCTACAATGACCCTTATGCTAACCATTACTTTTCTAACAATAGAGCCTTCTACGCAGGTTTATTTACAAGCTAAATAATAATTATTCAGATTATTGATGTCCGCCCTTTCACGCCTTGCACGCTCCTCACGAACCTTCAGCTGCTATATCAGAAACATCAAAAACATATTAATACATTAATAATATAACACTTTAGCAATGCATTGTTCAATAATATACAACATGCCTCCCAGTTGACAAGCAACTGACCTCAGTTGATAAAATAATTCAACACTCTAACAATTATAATGCAGTGTTCAACATATTCCATGTTACAATCCAACAATGCATTGGCTATTCTATATTTCAATCCAACAATGCATTGGCTATTCTATATTTCAATTCAACAATGCATTGGCTATTCTATATTTCAATGCAACAATGCATTGGCTATTTTATATTTCAATCCAACAATGCATTGGCCAACATCTTCCATAATACATTAATAATTTAACACTCCAACAATTACTTGTTCAACATATTCCATAATTCATAACATGGCCCTCAGTTGAAAAGACAACTGACCTCAGTTGATAAAATAATAAACATGGATAGCCAGTCACATGTTTCATCATTGAACGAAAAAAAAAACATAGGCATGTTCCATGTAAAAACACATGCATGGAAATGTTCATGGAGGTGTTAAGTTATTAAAAGTATCTGTGAGATGCGGACATAGTCTTTCTAATGAATTTGGGCAAGCAAAACTTGAATATGCTCCTATGGACTAAATTCAATATGTAAATGCATCACAATTATCAAACATGTAGGGTAAACTTTAAAGGTAGAAATGAATCCTTAAACTCTTCTTGAAAAGCCTTCCAGGTGTGTGGACAATCTGCACTATGACAAAGATCACTCCACCATTGTTGCGCTCTTCCTACCAAATAATTAGTGGCAAACTCGATTTTCTTATTTTCTGAATATAACTCATCGGAAAAGAAATCGTTGAATAGGGATAGCCATGATAAGACAAAGCGGCCATCTTTTCGTCCGTCGAATTGAAGCATAGCATAACGTCCTTGTATGGCTTGTTGAAGTGCTTGAAGTTCTTGGTTCATAATCTCTAACTCTTGCTCGAATGAAACTCCAGGTAAAGGTGAATTACAGAAATCTTCCATGGTGCTCTTGGACCCTTGCTCTTAACCTTGGTGTATTGAACCTTCTTGTTTGCAACCTTGGTGTCTCGATCCCGTGTTCTCAACCTTGCTTGATATCTTGAACACTCAATCAAGTGCCACCCAAGGATTTTGAAGGAATTCACACTTCCAAGCTAGCTCATTGGAAAGTTCGTTCCGAGAGCTTTCCAACGGTATATTACACGCCTCAATCCGACCTACGGATTGAGAGATACACTTGATTCTTTCTTGGGTCCAATCTTGAAATCGACGCGCGCGCCTTCCACAAGTAAGAAAGAGAGAGAACTTGAGTACAACTCCAAGAGATGGTGGAGTGGTCAAGTTACTTCCCTTGAAAGTAGGAGGTTGTGGGTTCAAATCCTCCTACTTTAGGGACTCTAAACCTCTCTATTGCCACTCAAAAAAAATTAAAATTGCCTCGCGCGTAGCCAACGGTTGCCAAGGGAGCCTTGGGTGCCAATGTATTGCCTAAGTTCTTTGCCTTAGTCGACGCCTTTAAGCCGAAGGAGTAAACGTAGGAGCAAACGTAGGAGAAAACGTAGGTGAAAACGTAGGTTCTGGAACAGGAACTCGAACAGGAACTGGAACAGGAACCGGAGACGGAGACGGAAACGGAAACGGAATCGCGAACAGAGAACCCTCTGTATTGATGCGTGCAGAGCTCTGATACCACTGTTGTCAGGATCTTGCTCACGCGCATACAGAGATTACGGACGCAGAAAAACACATAGAAAATAGAGGCAACAAGAGACGAGACCGAATGCAAGATTGGGTGCAATCTCCCCCCATGCACTCTGTTTCGACAGTCCACAGAGTGCATGTATTTATAGGAATTTTGATTACGTCGAAAATAGTGGTTACAAGAGGGCGGCTTCGAAAAGCAAGCGTGAAACTAAAAGTTGATAACTTTTACAGAAAGCCATTGCTTTCAATAACAGAAACTACGGTCTACAATGACCCTTATGCTAACCATTACTTTTCTAACAATAGAGCCTTCTACGTAGGTTTATTTACAAGCTAAATAATAATTATTCGGATTATTAATGTCCGCCCTTTCACGCCTTGCACGCTCCTCACAAACCTTCAGCTACTATATCAGAAACATCAAAAACATATTAATACATTAATAATATAACACTTTAGCAATGCATTGTTCAATAATATACAACATGCCTCCCAGTTGACAAGCAACTGACCTCAGTTGATAAAATAATTCAACACTCTAACAATTATGATGCAGTGTTCAACATATTCCATGTTACAATCCAACAATGCATTGGCTATTCTATATTTCAATCCAACAATGCATTGGCTATTCTATATTTCAATCCAACAATGCATTGGCTATTCTATATTTCAATCCAACAATGCATTGGCTATTCTATATTTCAATCCAACAATGCATTGGCTATTTTATATTTCAATCCAACAATGCATTGGCCAACATCTTCCATAATACATTAATAATTTAACACTGCAACAATTACTTGTTCAACATATTCCATAATTCATAACAGTTACGGAACACCCTGAAAGTATCAACGAACAAGGGGAAGAAGATAATGCTCGTAACCTTAATGCAGAGGGACATGAAGAGCAAGTGACCACCCCTAAAGGGAGATCTACTGTTGTTAGGGTTTGGAGAGGAGACCTAGTTCCCCAAGATGACTCCTTAATGGATGTGTATTTAATCAATGGAATGGAGCATCTCCTCAGAGCTCACTCTTCATTATGGGAAGTAGCCTCTAACCCAGTTACTGTCTACGAGTTACAAGATCCTGAATTCCCCACCATCATCACGTATTTGGACAAAAATCAAAGGAGGTATTGGCCTCTGACGGAGTTAGAAAGAGCAGGATTGAAATATCAGAACATTCCGATGTTTCCTCCTAGGGATCAAGCCACTACTTCACAAAACCCCCAAGGAACTTTCCAAGATAATTCATATCAGCATTCTGGACAAACACAACAAACGCATATACCTGTCAGACCACATGTGCAATTTGCTATGTCGGCCAATAACCCTAACTATCGACCTCAACCACCTGTTGAACCAAGGAATAGAATCCCAGTCCCAGATGGACCCCCTGTCATAAGAGGACCTGGTAGACCCATAGGAAGACCAGTTTTCCCTGTGATGCCTAGACCACCTGAAGCAGGAAGAAGATTAAGACCTATCCAAGTTGCCAAATGCATGAGAAACCATTATGATGGCTCTAGTGAACCTTACAATCATATAGAAGAGTTCAAGCAACTAATAAGAGCTAAACAAGTGGAAGATTTCTTGATCCAAAAATGAATCCTTTGGTCTAACTTTGACAGACACAGCTTTATTTTCAAAACATGGAACAAGTCTATCAAGAATTGATTGAAGAATTCACTAAATCAGGAATAAAAAATAACTCTTCCTCATTGATCCATAGTTTTAAGCAAGCTCCTACAGAATCAGTGAGATTGGCAGCAAGAAGATTCAAGCAGTATGTGGAAAGATGTCCAGTGGAAGAAAGACCCACTCAAAACAAAATGGTGTCATTGTTTTTGGAAGGGTTAGTGAATGGATCATTAAGATCACTGGTATACGTGAAAAGAGTTCAAACTTTGCAAGAATGTATTGACCTAGAGGACAATCTAGAAGAAGATCTGAAAATACCCCAAGGCAGCGTGAAAAGTGAAGATTCCGCCAGCAGTACATCAAACTCTAAGAACAGTGTGGAGGAAATAGCCGACTTAGTAGCAAAGAAACTGAATGTTCAAGGACAGAGGAACTACCCCAACAACCCAATGCGAGTACCCATGCTTAGAAGATGTATGCATTGTGGAGGTGATCATCCTTCTCATTCGTGCACTAGGGGAGTAGTCCCACCACCTGCGTATGCTTACAATAGACCACCCGTCCCCGGCCCGCTACAATATTGCAGCATAGAACAAAAATACACAAATCACAGCACAGAAAATTGTCCTTACAATAGACAATCAAGACCGGTACCACCTCTTATGAGACCTTATGGATACCCTCAGAGAGAGCAAGGAGGAGAAGCCGTTAAATATCCCGCATATCAGCAGTAGGCACCATTACAACGACCTTATGCTTATCAAGGTTACACTCAGCCACAACCGGTGTTAGGGCAACAACCGCCCCATCCTCAAAATGTAGTCTCAGTGAAAGTAGCTCGACAGGAAGAGAACCCTGAGAGAGCAATAGTTCCAGCCACACCTTTGACTAGTAACGAACCATATGACTCATCCTATGACCATAGTCAAGGAAATTATTCCACTTATGAGAGCTATATGATAGAATATGGACATATGTATGAACCATATACATATGGCATGGAAGTACCAGATAGTTCCTATGGATATGAGCAGGATTATGTATCATTGATGTACACAGCTCCCAATTACCTACAAGGGTTACACCACTAAAGCTATCTTAGATTCTGGAGCTGGAGTAGGAATCGCTACTAAGGAGATATGGGAAAAATGGGGAAAACTAGCTTTAAGACCCACATGCATGAAGATACAAATGGCAGATGGACACACTGAATGACCCTTGGGATTACTGGAAAGAGTAACTTTTACTACCTGCGGAGTTGAATTCGAGCACACCTTAGCGATCTGTCAATTTGAATGAGCGAGCAATTATGAAATGATACTTGGAAGACCCTTCATGAGACAGTTGAAGGTAGTGCAAGATTGGGGAAAAGATGTGGCATACTTACAGCATGAAGGAACCACGACAAGAATAAATCTCCACACATACACATGTCAGGATGTTCCCCCCTTGCAATGGAATCTGATTCATAAGGAGGAAGACAATCAATCTTTTCACAGTATAGGTTCAAGTGACCAATCGTGGATGAACGAAGACACTCATCTATGGATATGCCAAACTGCGAAAAAGGAAGAGGAGAGAAAGATATTATGGCAGCAAATGCAAGGAGTTGCTAGGTCTGCACAAGATCTAGCTTACATGCCTCAAATATTCCTGGATGAAGAATTCGAACCTCATGGTTGGATGGAGATTTTAGCCACTCTAGATGTGTGTGTAAATGAAGAAGTGATAACCATGAATGAATGCATCGATGAGGAAGGATATGATGTTAGTCTTTACGTGGTAGTTCTTCAAGAGGCTGAAGAAGGAGAAATAATAAAAAAAGAATGGAAGGAGGATTATGAGAGCATTGAAATGGAGCAAGAGAAAATGGAAACAAAAAGTGGAAATCAAAGAGTAAGTGGCATCGCTAATGAATTAAATCAAGAAATGACACAGGAAGAAGAGCTTAGATTAGATAAAGAAAAAGATGATGATGAAAACAAGCCTCAAGATCAATTTGAAGTGCCTGCTCACTTCAAAAAAATACGAAGTGGAAGAGAGAAAAATTGCTATTCAAATGCCAAAACGAGAAGCACGGCCATGAATAGCATATGACAACAAAGAACAAACCAAGAAAATTGTAGTAACCTTAGAGGAAGGAGAAGAACGATGTACTTTTATAGGACAAGATGTCTCAATGGAAGAAGAACAAGAGTTAATACGACTCATACGAGAATACAGGGATGTCTTTGCTTGGACATATAAGGATTTGAAAGGAGTAGATCCTTCCATTTGTGCCCATAGAATCCCTATGACACCTGAAGCTAAACCTTCCAAACAAAGACCGTACACGTATAACGATGTTTACTCAGCAAAAATCAAGGAAGAGATAGATAAGTTGTTAGATGTTGGGTTCATTTATGAGATCAAACACACGGAATGGGTGTCACCTTTGGTGGTCGTACCGAAAAAGAATGGAAAGTTAAGGGTATGCATTAATCTGAAAAAAGTAAATGCTGCCACCATAAGAGATAGTTACCCATTCCCATCACGGATCATCTTTTGGAAAGAGTGGCAGGAAGGGAAGTTTATAGTTTTCCTGGACGGCTTTTCAGGGTATAATCAGGTAGCGATCGCTCCTGAGGACCAACATAAAACAACCTTTGCAATTGAATGGGGAGTATACGCTTTTAGGGTTATGCCTTTTGGTCTAACCAATGCCCCATCCACTTTCCAAAGATTGATGTGTCATGTATTCAAAGAGTTCTTGAGAAAGAGCATGGAGGTATATGTGGATGATTTATGCACTTATTCAACCATACGATCGGAACATATTCCTGAACTAGGAAAGATCTTCGCCAAATGTCGACAATATAGAGTATGCCTCAATCCAAAAAAGTGTGTCTTCATGGTTCGACAAGGAAAGATATTAGGACACCTCGTCTCTAAAAATGGAATTTCAACTGATGAAGACAAAATCAAAGTAATTCTGGATTTACCGAGACCAAAGACTGCTAAGGAAGTGCAAACATTTATGGGACATTGCGGGTATTATCGAAGATTTATACACATGTATGCCATAATTGCTACACATAACTATGTATCAGCTTGCACAATTTGTCAAGAACGGAATCCAAAAGAGAACTCTAGTCTGTGCTATTCCATCGTAGCACCGAGATGGAGCATGCCTCTGGTAAAGTTTTTGAAGACCCAAGAATACCCAGAAGGAGCCACTCTAGCAAGGAAACGTGCGCTCACAGAACAAAGCAAAGACTATGCTCTCATAGGAAAACAACTCTTTAAGTGAGGAAGAGACAATCATTTACGAATGTGCATTCATGAAGATGAATATCTTGCTGTTTTAGAGATGGCACATACAGGAGCTGCAGGAGGACATTTTTCTGCAGATAAAACTGCAAAAAAGATTCTCTTCATAGGAATGTGGTGGCCAACTCTACATCAAGATGCAGCCACATATGTTCAACGTTGTGATACCTGTCAACGAACGAAATATCCAATTTAGAAGAGATGAAATGCCGCTGAAACCCATGATGAGTGCCATAGCCTTTACTAAATGGGGGATAGACTTCATAGGACCTATTAGCCCACCAACTAAACGATCCCATGCCGAGTACATAATTGTAGCCACAGATTATTTGACCAAATGGGTTGAAGCCAAAGCAACCAAGAAAAACGATGCGAGGACTACGACCAAGTTTCTCTTTGAGAATGTATTCACTAGATTTGGATTGCCTATAGAAATTGTGATTGATAGAGGCACGCACTTTGTAAATGAAGTGATAGAAGCACTACTGAATGAATTCTTAGTAATTCATAAGAATCAGCCCCATATCACCCACAAGCCAATGGACAGGCCGAAAGTTCAAATAAAATCTTGTGTACAATTCTCACAAAAATTGTCAACAATGGTAGATCGGATTGGGATAAACAATTACATCATGCTTTATGGGCATTCCGAGTAGCCTACAAAACAGCTATAGGTACTACTCCTTTTAACTTAGTGTACGGACATAATGCTATTTTGCCAATTGATTTCTTAATACCCACTCTCAAAGTAGCAACAACTTACAAGTGGACTGGACATGAATTGTCAGCACAATTGGATCAAATAGAAAAGTTACATGAAACTAGGTTACAAGCTGTAGCAGGGATCTATACCGCTAAAAGGCGACAGAATGCATATTTTGATGCTCATATTAAAGATAAAAATTTGAAGGAAGGAGATTTAGTTTTGGTTTATACTTTGAAACAACACACGAAGAAACTGCAAAAAAGAGGATATGGCCCATTGATCATCAATCGTATATCTACCAGTGGAGCCATCAGCTTAGCAACCCTAGATGGAGAAGTATTACCAAACTATATCAGTGGATGTCGAGTGAAAAAATATTTAGAGCCATTGACCAAAGAGATAATGTCACGACTAATAATGGGTAAGAATAGGCGCATAGAGGAAGAAAGAATACGAGAAGAAGCTAGACAAGAAGCACTAGAACAAATCCGGAAACGGAAAGAGTGGATGAGAGCGAGAGACGAGAGATATCCACAAGCAAAAGAACTCATCCCAATGGCTAACTTTAGAGCCACTGAAAACCTAGGTCAGCAAAGGACGCAACCTTATTTGAATTTGGGTGCTGGAACAAAAGAGTATCACTTAGTGGATGCACTCATTGACACAGGAGAAGCCATAAGTTGTATCAAGTATTCGTTGATGAGGAAACTCAAGGAAGAATTATGCCCTTCTAAGGCACAACTGATAGGAATAGGAGGAAAAATTACTCAATGTATAGGTGAGATTACCTTACCTCTACATCTCGGAAACAACACGATGGAACAAAAACTCTTAGTATGTCATGATCAGGACTTATTAGAAGAGCTTGTGTTAGGTCAAGATTGGATATATGAATATGAAGTGACTATTCAATTGGCCCTATGATACATCTCAGCCAAGATAGGACATCGTGAGGTGTTCAGCATGTTAGATGAATGACCGGTCAAAGACAAAGGTATAGATCCTAGAGCTCACTCAAAGGAACACGAGGATGAAAGTATGTTCACTCACACTATGGAAACCCCTTCATCGAATACTTCATTTGAGGATACACCGAATCTCGATTGCACACAATTTTCTAATCCAGTAAATCACATGATTAGTGTTCTATCCAATAGCAGCCTCAGTGAGGAACCAAGCACAAGAGGGACTAGTCAGCACGACTGTCAAAAACCTGCATACATTAGAATTTACCCTATTCCTTACACTAGATAGACTTGGATCAGAAATGATCAAGTGACAGCATATCTTCAACAAACAAACCACTATCGACATCTAAAATGACAACATAATAAAAATGCAAGTCACATTGGACACCGAGTTCCACAACGAATTGCTAGAGTATGGATTCCGAAGAAGGTGATAGCTGCCCATCCGGCCCGAAAGCAAATATGGATTCCCAAGTATCGTGCCCAAGTGAAAATCATAAAAAAGGACGAGCCAAGACATATGAAGAATCAGTATGGTCTAGAGGCAAAGCAACAAAAGAACACGAACATCTACAGGACAAAGCAAGAACCTCGACATGCAACAAAAATCATTCAAAAATTTGAACAGCGGATGCCACACTACAAGTCCAAGCATTCGGCACATTCATCTTCTACTTCAGGATAGCGAAGCACATTTCCCTCTTGGGGAATAGGAGAGCACTTGTACATAATCTAAGATAATAACTCAAGATTCAATAACCGCTTCGGCTATGAACTAACTTTATTGTTTTCTTTCAGACAAAAACATAAAATATAAAAGAGTATGAAAAATTCCAGGTATTACCTTTCTCACACCCACGGGGAAGGGACGACACAATCCACTCGAAGAGTTGCCAAATTCAATGAGGAGAAGTGAAGGATGATTCTTGATACTAGCTTGCCACTAATTACTGCTCTATATTGAGTGCAAATGGCATCTTCCAATTCCGAGGCTACGCAAGAGGAAGAGGTCCTGCTTCTTCCCTTGGAATCAATCACAAAAGCAAGAGGCCATTGGTTTCTTGATGATCAACCAGTGTCCGAACTCATTTTCATGGTGATCATCAAGATCATGGATAGGGATCACTATTTTCATATCATGTCACAAGATTTCAAGGCTATCATACAAGGATTACCGTGCATGACAGATGTCTGGACACAAGCAGGAATTGATGCATTCCTGAGATTTCCAATATATCTGCCTGATTTTCAGAGATGTACACAAGTGATGAACACACTCCAATCAGTACCGAATAAGGCATCAGTCCCAGAAGCAAGAGTACTTGACAAAGCTGGTACATGGAACACAATTCAATTCACTCATGAGCTAATCAACAGAGCTTTTGGATGGAACCAAGATGGACTCACCAATGTCAAAGATGAGTGTCATGATCCGAAAAAGAGAACATTTTTGGAAATCAACAGAACCGATATTGAAGACTCTGTTCGCTTAGTGCACCAGCATTTTTGCTTTCCGAATATGCATAGATATACAACACCTCAAAAGATCGTAGTGAAATTGCTTTCACATGCTATGAGGCAAGTAGGAAATAAAGTAAATATGACTCCATACATTCAGGATCTCCTATTCGAAGCGAAGAAAAAGTGGGGTCAGAAAAAGTTTTTGAATGGCAGTTCGGCCTTGACCCTACTCATTTATGAGGCACTTGACATGAAGAATTGCTTACGCTTGATGCCAACCTCAACAGAGCTAGCAAAATATGCAAAGTCTGCAACGGTTCCAAACAAAAAGAAAATGGTACTCTCCAACGAAGAAGTCGGAACCAGTTCAAAGAAATCCATGAGAGGGACTAAACGCATAAGAGAGGAAGAAGCTCAAGAGACACTACAATCAAAGAGGACACATATATTGCCAAAGATTCATGTGACACAACAACCAATCACAAAAAGAGACCTCTCGGCAGCCCTAGAAGAAACACATCAATATATGCGGGGGCAAGTAAATTTAAACGTTCAAGGTCATCATTACAGATAGGCAAGCCAGGAAAAGAAACCAAAAGATAAAGAACATATTCCAGAACAAACTGCCAGATACAAAGAACTAGGATTAGAAGGTTCGAGCTCTAATGAAGAATCCAGCCCAGAGAAGGACACCCTAGACACTGATATACGAATTGAAATGAACAACAAAGAATGGACAGAAATAAGTTAGTTTGAACTCACACCTGACAATCAACAATCAAAGGAAAGAAACCAAGAAGCACCCACTGAACCAGTACATATTATTGGATTGAACGATCAGTTCAAGATCAGCATCAAGAAGCTCCAATCACAAATAAGGATGTATTGCACCCGGTAAAAGAAGAAATACAAACATGCAAGGATGAAGAAGAAAGATTCCCGCAAAATCCAGAACAAGGTGTGATTGAAGTACCTGATGATACCCCTCAAGGTAAGATTGACCACAAGGAGGCTGAGCCAAGGATACAACTCCATATTTGGCAGCCCCATGATACTACGTTGCATGTGGCACAAGGGAAAGATGTTACCACAGGTGAAGAACCTAGCATCCCTACCACCTGGTTAAACGTTGATGTTACTCACTTAAAACCAGTAGTCAAGCAAATGATACAAACGGCCATGCACACACAACAACAAATGATGGAAACAGATGCCGATTACGACAAGGCCATGCAGGAAAAGAATCAATTTCAAGTAATGAGTGAGCAATTGTCCGCACAGCTCATCCAGGCCCAATTAGAAATTTCAGCTAAGGATACATAGATAATCATAGTTAAAGAGCAATGTAATACATTGATGAAACAACATCATCAGCTACACACACAACTCACAGAGTTACAAAGACAGCATGAAGCTAGTGAAGCAGACAAGGAGAGAATGAAAGCTAGAAGCAATCTGCTTGAAACACAACTTAAGGTATATATGGAGGAGAATGATAACTTACGAAGCAGAAACAAAGAACTGATGAAGGCATTATTATATGATCAACCTATAGAAAAGCCAGAGACATCAGCCCTTGACTAGAAGGAACTGAGGGATCAGATTGAGAAATATGCAGATTTGTTGAAACAAGAGCAAGCCCTACGAGAAGAATGGGAACGTAGGTATGTTAACGAAACCAATGAACTTAAGAAACAGCTGAACACTGCCAATGGAAAACTTGCAATGAGCTACAGTGAAAACATGGATCACGTAGCAGAAATTGGTAATGAGCTGCTTGCGGCCAAAGAGGCACTCAGGGCAGCTATGCAAGAAATCAAAGAAAAGACTGCATGCCTTGCACAATTAGAAACCAAAGAAGAAGAGAAAGTATCCATCGGGACACCAGTAGAGCCAAGACAAGAGAATCCTACTGACGAGGTAGAGGTACGTCCTCTATCTCCCCTGATTTATAATTCTCCAATAGAAGAATAGATCGCGGAACCACATGATGATCATCCAATGCCATATACTGCAAAAATAAGTCAGAAGGAAAGGGCACTATTGGTGTCCCGATTGACAGAGAATTTTGAAAATGAAGTGATCAAAGTAATGAAGGAAGCAAAAATAAAGGGCAAAGACTTGGGGACCATAATGAAGCCTTTCAACATTCCGTACGGATTATTGAAAGAGAAAACAAGGCAATACATAAAAAAGATCACATAGAGAAGTCCAGATGAGTTGTTGCACTTCAAAGATGACACATTCAATTATACTCAAGAAGAATTTGAAGCTGCACAGCCGCTATGGAGAAGAAAATTTCTAGAGAAAAATCCTACTTTGCGGGTGCACTGGCAAGCAGCACCATACTTATTACAGGTAAATCCTTCATTTTGCCCTACACCCCGTCGCAGAGAGGCAAGAGAATTTTTGGACATGCAGAAGAATGGTGTGATCAATAAAAAGTGGTTGAATTATCTGCTACTTCCAAGTTCACCCCATAATTATCTACCTACGGAAGATTATATGGTAAAAACCCATTGAATTTTGGTTGCATTGTTACGCAACAATCCCCGATTTAACAATCAAAATGACGAATAAAATTCTCAGCATGATCCTTACAATTTTGAAGGTGTTCAAGCATGCTACGTATACATTTTTAAATTTCATTGGCATTAATCAGGGAACATATATCCTCATTTTTTATTTGTCTGTTATGCCTTGTCGACCCACAATAATGGCATATTATTCTCGGCTCATGTTTTTACCAAGTACATACATGCAAACATTCGAAGAAGCCTTTTTCACAGGTTTTTTTGAAATTGATTCAAAAATATTTTTAAAGATATCCTCCAACTTGAATGCCAGATTAGTGGCATATGAGCTAAGCTTCTTCGCTGACCACAGACAGCAACCACATGATGGTGTGAAAGCGGAACAGTGGAAGCAACTCATGATACGTGAAGCTAATCTGCTTAATGAAACAGAGCAAAAAGTGTACAGAACATACTCCCGTCGACTTGCCTATCGGGGACGATAGAGTTTAGGAGGGGGGCAGTGTTGAGGGAGAATCAAGCAAAAAGAAGAAAGAAGAAGACAAAGAAAAAAGCTTCGCTAAAAGATCATATTTGAAGATATATCTCTGCAAGAAACCTCGCAGGGGTGCAACACCCATCTCTGCACAGAGCCCCGCAGGGGCACACATCAAGGAAAAGTACGTAGGAGAGAAGGAGGAACCAGGGCCAGGAAATATCCATGAAGAAGTGCAAGAAGATATCCGGCGGTTCCAGAACCCCAAGAAGGTGCTTCAACCTCTTGATCTTCGAAAGTTCTAGATCGAAGGTTGAAGAATTACACCTTCATACATTCCACTGATGGCGTGCGTGGCAGCCCGAATGAACACAACAACCTAGAATTAAAGAGATTATTGGCAAACTAGACTACAAATCCCAGGTAGTCCATCTCCACGGGTTGCAGGCGATGAAAAGAAAAGAACAGGCAAAACGAATGCATCAGGCCCAGAGGATGTAAAGGAAGAATCAAGAACAGGGCCATTAAAACAGAATGCCAGTCTGACAAGTAGGCAAAACTGACCAAGAGATGCATGCGGAAAATAAGCGACAGACAAGAAGTAAAGCCTATCAAGGGACGACAGAGACAAAGAGGGGGAGAGTGTTGCAGAGCTAAGAAGAGCAAAAAGCAGAGAAAAAGAAGGACCCCAAAATTTTTCCGATTTGGACACTCTATTTTTGTATCATAACCATTTTGTAACATATTTTCCATTCTAAATGCACTAGAGGAGTCCTCTAGATGCATACCCATGGAGATTAGTAGCTTACCCATGTAAATTAGTAGGAAATTAGCCTTTTAGTGAATAAAGTGCCGGTCTCTTGTGTGAAAGTACCATTTTTAGGGCACATGTATATAAGTCAATTTGTGACTCTTTGTAAAGGCTTTTGGCCATTGTGAGAATCAAGAGCACAGAATTTCGAATTTGTGTCTTCTCCTCTCTGTATCATCTTCTTTGTGAGCTTGTGTGCATGTGTGTTGCTTGAAAAGAGTGTTGAGAAGTGTTGTCTATCCATGAAAGTGTTTGTTTGTTGTTGTTAAGGTGTGTGTGAAGTGTAGGAAGTGCTGAAGTGTCGAAAGGTCATTCCCACGATTTAGTATTTTGCTCATAACCTGAAGTAGAAGTGTCAAAATTGAGCAAAAATACCACCATTTGATGTGTCTTCTCGAGAGCTTCAAAACGCATATGTTATTTCTATATTCGGAGTTTGGAGCTAAGAGAAAAGCTCAATTTACTGTTGGCTGCTACTCCAAGTATCACGACACCATAACTGACAGCTGAAGCTTGTTTGGTTTAGACTTAGACTTATTTGCACTCTTTGGAAAGTTCATTTGCATTGATCATCATTTGAATGCATGTCCTCATACACTCGGCTAGGTTTTGATACTCCTCGGATTGATAAATGAAGCATGAATCCCCACTATATGCACTTGAGGGGGATCGAGGTATAGTCTCTTTCTCCACAAGTCCCTAGGTTTGTCCTTAGGTACACACCACAACTCCTCCTCCATGAGTAAGGCACTAAATTCTTCAAAAGTTAGTGGTTGAGGTCTGATTTGAGTGTTAAGAGCAATTACCAAACCATCAAACTTAGGTGGACAGATTCGAATACAACATTGAACTACCTCCTCACTTGACTTTTGAACACGCGCTCCTGCCATTTGATCTTGTAGATTCTTTATGCGAGTGATAAACACCTATGTAGTCTCCCCATCAACAAACCGTTCCGCTGCAAGCTAATTCTCCAAGTTCTGAATCCGTGTCTAGTTACGACTTTCATATTGATTTCTCAATATGTTCCATGCTTCACATGCCTTCATAGTATGCTGAATGAGAGTCAGAACACTATCAGAAGTACTTGTAACTAGAGCATAGAGTGCATCTCCATTTCTACGTTTTCAAGCACGTAGAAGATCAACATCAGGAGGAATCATTTGACCAAGATTATTTGGATCAGGTCTTTCTTGGGGCTCATGATCAGTCCCAAGAACAGTCTCCAAAAACTCATATGAATCAAGAATAGAAGTGATTTTGAACTTCCACAAGGTGTAGTTCGTGCCATCAAGTTTACCTTCTATGAAGGCTGGTGGCCGTCTCCGCAATGTTGGGATGACCGACATCATTGCTACTCTTGTTTGTGCACCACCTACTCCTGTTTATGAACCACCTTGACTCCCAATCGTAGATGATGATGTGCTGCTTGACATCTTCTCTCTTTTGTTGTTTAGACCTCTGCAACTTCTGTGTTTCTGCTTCTGCACCACTCAGAGCCTCTTGAGCTCTGATACCATGTAAGAAAATAATAGCACAACGGAATAGACCTGTAGACAAAGTTGAGAGAAAAAACGCAGACAAAGATAGATGCAGACTGAGAGATAGAGAACTCAAACTCTCATATTGCCGAGCATAATGCAGTTACAATGATGGTGTTGTCCACCCATGTGCTCTTAATGTGGAGCTTAGATGGCGATCCAGATAGAATCTAGATGAAGGGCTTACTAGTGCACAATGCTATGTAAAGCTCAACCTAGGCCATGCTTATATAGCTTTTACAAGGCGGTTCGATATAGATAAACGTAGTCGGGAGATATAAAATAGTTGGTAAAATATATGATCCGACAATATCTCCACGACCAAAAGTCCTACCATCTCAGCCCTACGGGCCAAGGGGATAGCCCCCCCGGACCCCGCAGAAGGGGGCAAGCCCCCCTCTGCACTCCCCCCCCATTAAAGTTCTATGGGGAAATTGCGCGATGCCACAGGGCCTTTATTTTCACCTTAAATGGCAACCCTGTGGCCTAGAAGTTTATGCCCTACCTAACCTAATGGCTAGGCTCACAAAGATCATCTATAGCCATCAACGGTCATACATAGACCTCATCGAACTTGGAAGTTAGGGTCCCATAAATGTCCGGGCTCTCATAATGGCTTCTTCTCATGCCTTACAACTTAGAGCACCATGGATCTAACATGGTCTACATCTAAATCATGATCACCCCATTAATCATTTGTTAAAATTTCATGAGTTTAAAATTCTCCAAACGTTTGTTGTTCTATTTTAAAAGTTGTCTTGGTTGGAGCATTTGCAAATGCATATTACAAGAAAGGTATACCAAATCATTGGCACATGATAAACTTAAGAAGCTATTTCTTCATTTTGAATGAAGAAAATCATATACACTCCAACTTTGTTCACAACTACCGCTTGAAGTTGTTACTGAAAGCACTCTCATAGCTATATGTTGCAACTCCACTGCTTCACCTTCATACTCTTTCCACCATATAGGAGATGGATGCCTTTGAATCACTTTAATGTGCCATAGATCTCCAAAACATCCTTCTAGATTTACATAAGCTACTCTCTAATGGAATGCATCTTGACCATTTGTACCTAAAAGTAGCAATTGACATGTGGTTTTGAAATTTTCCATGACTTCTTCATTTTGATGCTTGAACATTGAGTTGAAATGTTGGATCCAAGATGAATGATCTTCCATGAAAATGAGTATGCATTTGCGTCCATCTTTTCTCTGCTAACCATACAATCTGTGTTTTTTCTCATAATGAAAAATGATTAAAGTCTATCACATTATGAATAGCTTTTGACATAATCCAATAAAATTTTCCTATCACAAACTTACCACTATCAACAATTCGTAAAAGTTCCACAAAAGGTTTAGTGATATCGACAATGTTTTCAAGATTACGCCAAAGTTTTTGTGATTGTATTAGAGACATACACTTCGAAGCCACAACTCAATAAGAAGGATACTTCTCTAGCCATGCCTCCCATCTTCAATCTGCAATCATTTCTACAATTTTTGGCTTGACTTCCAATAATCCACTAAGCACAATATAAGTTGTTGTAGATCATGTAGCACAAAAGATATGAAGTGCATTATTGGGAGATTTGCATGAAAGAGAGAATATGAAAATTGATGCTTTCGAATGAATTTGACCACATGATTTGCATCTAAAAAACTTCTTTTAATGAAAGATAGTCTACCTATATCTTTCAATAATAGATTTAGTGTATGAGTTTTGCATGGAACCCAAGTAATGCCTTCATACTTTTTTTGTATTGCAATTCCAACACTTGGAAAATTAGATGCATTATCAGTCAGTATCACAATCACATTCTTTGGACCACCCACACGAGATATAGCATGTTCATATATTTTTACAAGAAAAGCTGAACTTTTCTCCTTAAGAGAAGTATCAAATACTTCCAAAAACATACTTCCCTTTAGACATATAACCATCACATTAATCAATGGCTTCTTCTAACAACTTGTCCATCCATCTAGTGCTATTGTGTATCCATACATGGGTACATAATCAAGCAATGTTCATTTTAAAATAGATTTAGTACTCTTCTTCACTTTATCTACATACTCTATTTGCATTTTATTGTAATCTCGCATGGTAAATCCTTTCCATGCAGTTGACATCAAAACATCTTTGAAAATAGGATTATGGATAACATTGAAAGGAATCTCACATGCTAAAAATGCTTGAGTCCATTTAAGATGAAGCTCAAGACAATCTTCCTTTTCAAAAGCTATAGGTATTGTGTCCTATGATTTAGTACAAACAAATAATGGCCACACATTATTAGATCCACCATTCTTACTACATTCATTGGGTCCACTCTTTCTTGATGTAGCTGGAGAAAATGCAGTATATGTATCTTGAAAATAGTTTGTGATACTTGAGTAGAAATATAACGAGGATCCTTTGTTGTCATTGATACATCTAGTCGTTCATGCTCTACACATGAACTATTTTGAAAGTACTATGAAGTAATCATGCCTTTAAATCTTTTTCATGTGATACCTTGAGATTTACATTTGTTTTCATAACTTGAAAAATTGTATCCATATATCACTATCTGGATTAGAACATCCTGCCACATTATTACTTGTACTAAAAAGATGCTCCTTTATCAGAGTTGCATTGCCTACATAATGATGTCCACAACATTTGCATTATATTGCGGAGATTGTTTTACCCTCTTGATGAATAATCACATATGAACATTCTTTTCCCTTTCACATAATTCTTCCTTTATGAAGACTTTATATCTACAAAAGACAATATAAATCAATATCAAATAAGATATACATTCCACTAAATATATATATGAAAATATATACAAACTACTCTGAATCTCTCTTAAAGTTTCTAAATCTATTAATATATGTATTTATCTATCTATCTGTTTATATTTCTACCTCTTCATATAAACATATAGATTTTAACTCATAATCATACATGCACACACACTTACACATACTATTATGAAGTAAGAATCAATGTTGAGTTAGACAATCACAATAGATTTTAATTACCAATCATAAACACACATACACTTACGCATACTATTGTGAAGTACAAATAATGTTGAGTCGGACAATTACAATAGATTTTAATTCTCAATCATACACACACATACATTTACACGTATTATTGTCAAGTAAGAATCAATGTTGAGTCAGAAAATCACAATAGATTTCAATTCTCAATCATACACACACATACACTTACACATACTATTGTAAAGTAAGAATCAATGTTGAGTCAGACAATCACAAAAGATTTTAAATTCTTGATCATATGCACATACATTTACACATACTATTGTGAAGTAAGAATCAATGTTGAGTTTGACAATCACAATAGATTTTAATTCACAATTATACACTCATATGCACATACACACAGTATTGGATGAAATGTTGTTGGATCCCTTTACAATTCAGGTGATCTAAGAAGGTGTTAATAAGTCTACAAGACAAAGCCATTTAGAGACCTAAAAAGATCTAGTTCACTTATTAACATCTTCTTAACCCTTGAATTATAAAAAAGAAGTTAAAAGCTTTTCCAACATATACAATAGGTCTTAATTCACAATCATACACACACATACACATGCACATACATAATCACAATAGATTTTCACTCACAACCATACATGCACATACACATACACATACACATACTATTATGAAGCAAGAATCAATATTGATTCAAACAATCAAAATGCATTTTTACTCACAATCACACATAAACACATATACTATTGTGAAGGAAGAATCAATGTTGAGTCAAACAATCACAATATTTTTTAAATTACAATTTCTAAAACACAAAAGTATTTTTCTTTATTTGTTTAATACTAAAAGACTAACTATTTCTAACAAGATCTTATACCTTGTTCTTTGTACAACATTGTAAGTTCACACAAAAAAAGTAACTCTATTGAGGTATAACTATGAGGGCATTCTTTTATAAAACACTATTCCAATGAATATTTTTTGATCGAAAGCTTTCCGATCGAAAATTTTTTTGATCAAAATAAATCCGAATTGTCTTGCAAAAGCTATTAGCTCATGTCCGAATAAGTTGACGTAGCACAGAATAATTTGGTCAAATAATAAGGGTTCAACATAAAATTATGTAATTATTCACAAATAATGGAATTGTGGAGTAATGAATAATGCAACCTAGATACTAACCTCATAGTGTATTATTCCAAATGGTTCCTTTTGAAAAAATACATCCATGCATGGGGCAACAATGATATGTTTCTCCTTCAACTATACTATGATCCCCTAAAGATATTCCTAGACTCAATAAGAAAGTAGATTTCCACCTCCAATCAAATTAAGAAATGTTGTACCTTATGGTCATGGATTAGAAGGAAAATCAAGTTCAAATGACTTATGTACCCCTTACCAAAAGGAAGAAAGTTGTACTCTAGCAAATCCTCTTTACATTGTAAAGGATGCCTACCAGTGCCAAAGCAAATCCTTTCTAGAAAAGTTGTACTCTAGCAATGTCAAAGCTAACAAATTGTGTAATGCCTTTCTGCATTATAAATGATGCCTAAAAAGCCAATGATGGTTGGGATCACCTTTTTTTCTTGTTTACAATAAGCTTCAAAGTATGAGGGATATCAAAGAAAATACCATATTGATAAATTGGCAACAAGCTTGTTATAAAGTAAGACTTGGCAAAGGGTCAAGACAAGTTAAACATACGATTCTCTAAGTCCTAGGAAAGAAAGAACCTTAGCCTAGTGATTAAGTCCATGGGGTAGGAATGAGGACATCCTAGGTTTGAATCCCATGTCAGTGTAGGAGAGTATTCCGCTTCAAGGAATATCATGCCTTCTAGAAGCATCCAACTAAATTAACTTGAGCTAGACTTGGAGACATGAAAAACATAACATTTAGTGGATTTGAGAGGAGTCAGACACATGTCACACATGTATATACTTTTTTTGAGCATGAACTTGGAAAAATGGTGCACAGATGGCCAAGGATTATTCAAACAATGGGTGCACAATTAGTGCACAAAGGGTACGCTCAAAATGGTCTTGCAGGTAAAGCTAAATACACGTTGCAAAAATTTCTTTTTGAAGGGCTTTTAAAGGGTGTTTGAAAATCTTGGAAGGTTTGAGGTGAACCCTCCCTTATGGGTACATTTGGAGAAACTAAGGTCAAAAGTGAAAAAGATAGATAGTGAAGAAGATACACAGAAGCTTATGTGTGGCCCTTGATTAAAATTTTGTTTTTTCATAAAGTCAATACAAGACAAAATAAGGAATGGTTGATCTTTGTGTGATAAGGTTCTTGGGACAACAAGGAAAGCATCAAGATATACAAGCAGATGGGAAGTGAAGCGAGGTATGTAAGAGGAAATGACACAACAAGAGGGTATTCTTGGAGATAGAATAAGCAAGCAAGAGGATACACTACATTATGAGGGCAAGAGAGAGAAAGACACACACTTAAACAATGTGTATTGAGGGAAAAAGTGTACAGAGAAAGAGAAACAAAGTGTGCAAAGAGAGTTCCCAAAGAGCAACAAAAGTGTGATAGTATCATGAGAGAAGTGTTGCAAGTTGATAGTAGAAGTGACAAAAGTTGCTTATTCGAGGCTTGAGTGCAAGGGGTGCACAAGGGCAAGCTACTAGACAAGGTGAAGGAATGACATAGAGATTGATTGCACAAGCAATTGTGGTATTTGGTTGTACTTGTGTACTTGTTCGTCCTAAAAGGGTTACACATAGAGAGTATTTTGTCTCATTCTAGACAAAAGCTATTGTAATCTTTTATGTTAATCAAGGGTCATAGGCTTTGGGTGTAACTTTCCTTTCTTCTTCTTCTCTACTTTTCTCCTACAAACACTCAAGCCCCTTTCAACTAGAGAATCCCCCAACAATACCCAGTGGAACAAGAACGCTTGAGCATAGGAGGATCACGATTCTCAAGTGAAGAACAAGTATAGAGATGTTGAGAGTGCAATTGAGGAGGTAATTTTTCTATTTCCTTCAAATTTAGCTCAAGCTCATGGAATAGGATGCACAATTCATGACCAAAACCCAGTCGCAAACATTAGGAATTTCCTTCAAAACCACAAAAAGGAAAGAAAATCCTCTTTCATCCACATTATCAATAAGAAACATGGCATCCCAAGTAGATTTAGAAACTTTTCTTTTCTGATTGAACATCAAATTTCCTTTAGAGGATTAGCACATGAAGATCCTCACGAGCAAGTCTAAGGGTTTTTATCCCTATGTAAAACAAGGGTGATAGCGGGGATGGAAGATGCTTTTTGAATCCTTTTACTAGCAACATTAGAAGTCCTAGCAGACAAATGGTTTAGTCAATTTGTTGAAAACCATTTTGCTACTTGGAACTTAATGAACGATGTCTTTAAAGTAGAGTTCCAACAAGGAAGTACAACAAAAAGTATCATTGAAAAGTAGAGAACTTATGACCAAGTGTTGGGGAGACATTTCTTGAATTTATTACTAGTGCCAAAGCACTTATGGCTAAACTACCAGATCCTCCTCATGATTTTTTTGTCAAAAAGGTGCTTGCTAAGCCAATATGAGTTTCCACACAATGCAAGATCAAGGAATTGGTGCACCCTACAAAAACAATTGATGATTTCATTACCACAAGAAAAAGGTTGGAGCAAATTTGACACCAATATGGAATTGGTTCTTGTAGCCTATCATACACCATGGTGTTGGAGTTTATTGACCTCCAAAATATAGCTGGAAGTAGGTGGAACCCCCTAGGAATAAGTAGACCTTCTCACAAATTTCATCATAGAAAACTAGTCATGCTTGCAGAGCTTACTGTTCTCTACTCACTCAGAGTTTCTCAAAACTCTTTTAACCACATATACTAGAGACCAAGAGCTTTCCAATGAGCCAAACAACACTCAATTTGGATAAATACACAAGGAGATATGACCTCTGCAAGTTTGAGGTTTAATGGAGACCTTCAGCAGAGGTGAAACCAGAGAACACACACTACTTGCAGAGAGTACTGCTCTCAGCTCACAAATCCAATGATTATGAAACTTTACAGGAAGAAAGTAGACAGTAAGAGCTTTCAAATGAGCTATCAAACATGTAATTTAAATATATAATGAGGGAGATACAAGCTCTACAATCTCTGCATACAAAACTATAGTAGCATAGAGATACACATATGCCTCTCTTGGACTTCCCACAAGATCACGACTTCTCTCCTCTTTTTATAGCATGGGAAACTAATCTAAAACCTTCCTAATACATCTAAACTCGTGTTAGACACTTGGGTGGAGGTATTATATGACTCAAGTGCTCAAATAAGCAAAGTATTGATGGACTTTGAGAACTAGCCACATCGACCTTCCACTAGGACACCACTGCAGCTCCCTTGTGACTCACTAATTTGACTCACCATGTTCTAGAACTCACCTGGTATTTTGGCTATATTTAATGAATACTATGAGCCTTCTTGAAGTCTTTTAAGACTTCCCAAAGGTATTTACATAATTTGAAACTTTTACCCTACATACAACAAATGTTCGCAACATTCTCCCCCTCAAGTTTCAAAGGGTATTTCCTTCATGCCAAGAATATAGTTGAATTTTTGAAGCTTTGGTCCATCCAAGGATTTGGTGAAGATATCTGCAACTTGATCCTTTGTTCCCACAAAAGAAACTTGTACTTCATTGTTTATGGCCTTCTCTCGAACATAATGATAGTGAACCTCTATATGCTTTGTTCTAGCATGAAAAATAGGATTTGAGGTCATGTGAATGCTACTCAAGTTATCCCCATATATCAGTGGAACATCAACCTGCACATTCAAGTCATGAAACAACTTTTTAAACCACATAACCTCAGTAGTAGCCAATGCCAAACCTCTATACTCAGCTCTGTAGAAGATAGAGCAACTGTAGGCTGTTTCTTTGAACTCCATGTTAATGTCGTGTTTCCTGCTATTACCACATATCCACTTGTGGATCTTCTGTCATCTTTGCTTCCAACCCAATCTGCATCACTAAAGACTTTAAGACTTAGATCAACATCATGACTATAAAATAATCCTTCATTCATGGTACCTTTCAAATACCTAAGCACTCTTTTCGCTGCATGCATATGAGGTACTCTAGGTTCATGCATAAAGTGTGACAATACTCCCACTGCATAGCATATATCAGGTCTAGTTTTTGTTGCATAAATCAAAGATCCTACCATGGATCTATACACATTCATATCATGAAACTCATCACCTTCCTTTGCACTCAACTTTACATTACATTCCATTGGAGTAGAAAACAAATTGACATTCCTGCATACCAAACCTTTTCAACATATCTCTTCAATTGCTTTTGCATCATTCCGTGTAATCAACAAGTCATCCACATAAATGCATACATAGACACACATGTCATCTACATGTTTTACATAAAGTGAAGGATCAGCATGACTCACTGTGTATCCTTGCAGCATAAGATACTTTACCAACCTTGCATTCCATGCCCTTGGTGCATGTTTAAGACCATACAATGCCTTCTTTAACCTCCATACATGATCAAGACATTTTGCATCCACATAACCATCTGGTTGTGACATATACACTTCTTCATTCAACTCACCATTAAGAAAGGCATTCTTTATATCAAGTTGATATATATTCCACCTTTTACTTGCAGCTAAAGCCAACAAAGTTCTCACCGTTGCCATGTTTGCTATTGGACTAAATGTTTCCTCATAGTCCAATCCTTGAGTTTGATTATATCCTTTTGCTACAAGCCTGGCCTTATATCTTGACACACTACCATCACTATTTCTTTTAATCTTAAAAACCCACTTGCAACCAATTACCTTTTGTTTTGGTGTCTTTGGAACTAAATTCCAAGTCTTGTTATCCTGTAGTGCTTCCATTTCTTCTCTCATTGCTTTCTCCCACTTTTCAACTCCTTTTGCCTCATCATAACATGTGGGTTCATTTTCCTGCTCAACTTTTGTCATAAAAGCATAATGAGTATTCATGAAAGATTCATAAGTATACCTTTGAGGTTGCTTACTCACTCTTGAAGTTCTTCTTACCTCCAATGTAGATGCTCTTCCTTTCTTATTGGGAACCTTTGATGATTCTCCGTACTCACATACATCACTAATTTCCTCTCCTTCATCATTAACTTCAACAAGTTTGAGTTTACCTTTACTTTTAACACTTGGAGGTGACTCTTGCCTTAATCTTCCATTGAAAGGTAGCTCTCTTTCTTCATCCAAACCACTTTTCTCATCACTTAAACTTCTTGTGGGTTGAGGTAAGCACTCATCTCCTTCTCCTGTATCTTCTTCATCTCCATTTATGACCTGCAAACTTTTCTTATCTACATACCATGAAAGTGATTCATCAAAATTTACATCTCTTGAAACAACCACCTTATTGGTATGAGGATTATAACATCTATATCCTCTTTGAGTATCTGCATAACCAATAAATATACACTTTTTTGAATTCACATCAAGTTTTGATCTCACTTCACTAGGTACATGTACATAACATACACAACCAAATACTTTCAAATGACTTACACTTGGTTTCCTTCCATGCCATACCTCATATGGTGTCAAATGATGAACTCCAACAGTAGGTACTCTATTCATAATGTACACACTTGTGCTAACAGCTTCAGCCCAAAAAGAATTAGGCAAACACATATCATTTAGCATGCTTCTAGATGCTTCTGCTATGATTCTGTTTCTTCTTTCTGCGACTCCATTTTGTTGTGGAGTATACCTGCATGTAACTTCTCTTTTGATACCTTCATCATACAAAAAATTAGTAAAAGCTTGAGAGAAATACTCTCCCCCTCCATCGGATCTTAGCTTCTTAACATATCTTCCTGTTTGCTTCTCGACAAATGATTTAAAATTTTTTGAAACAATCAAAGACTTCACTCTTATGTTTAATGAAATACACAAATGTCATTCTACTATGATCATCAATGAATGATACATAGTACTTATTACTAGCCAAGGATGCCTCTTTAGTAGGACCCCATACGTCCGTGTGTATAAGCTCTAGCAATCCACTGCTTACATAGCTTGAATGCTTGAAAGGCTGTCTACTCTACTTACCCATTTGACATGCTTCACATAGATTCACCATATGTTGCTTAGTAAGATTAGGTAATCCTTCAACAATCCTCTTCTTTGATAGCTCCTTTAACCTGTGTACATTCATGTGTCCAATCCTTTTGTGCCATAGATCAAGCTCTGCTATTCGATGCATACCATAAGAGAAATAGTTTGTATGACTTGGGTTTACCTTGAATGTAAACAATCTACCTTGTTTTTGACCTCCTTTGCTTTGGATCCTCAATGAAGCAACCTCCATGATTAAATCTTATTTGCAAACCTTTTTCTACCATTTTCCAACTGACATCAAATTCTTAGTGATCGCTTGTTTTTTACCGTTATAAGGATTGCTAAGCTCCTTCATGCTACTGATTAGCTTAGAACCTCTACATTGAAACCGTTCAAGTTTGGTTCTTAGTGGCTACACTGCCAAAAAATCATCTTACTGAGCATCTTTATTTTTCTTTGGAATGATATGTGCCATGACTAAGCTACAATGATAGAGAAAATCTATCTTCCCATTTTGGAAGAGCATTGTGGATCTCCTAGTTAGAATAGATGACTCCCATGCCCAAGGTATTGGGTTCAAGTCTTAGTTCCTTTGATGTACAGAAAGCATTGAAGAATGAAAATCTTTTGCTTCTTTCAGTAAAGAGGAAGAGCCGTGATGACCATGTTCACGATGAAGAGCGACAAGTGTGTTGTCTTATTGGATAAGATAATCATAGCTCTACTCGAAGGATGAGCTTGAGTCTTGGTTATCTTATTAGATAAGATGATCATTCCTCTACTCAAAGTGATTGGCTCGAGTCCTAGCTGACACAACTTGGAAGCTTCGGATATTTTGCTACCCAATGCATGCAATTTCCTTGTTGATATATTTAGATAGTGATAAGTGTGAACACACTAGGACGGCTAGGGCACTTTTTCCCCCCCTTTAGGAGGTTTTTTCCCCCGGCTTGTATATACACCTATTGCCCTAATGGCTTACTTATCTTTGTACATTCTAGTGGTAATACATTCAGTATTGTGTGTTGTGCTCCAAGCTTCTTCTTCTTCCTTGTGTCGTTCGCATGCTTCTACAAACCTCAAACTCCAATAGTTGGTATCAAAGTAGGTTGCCGCTTCATCTAGGGTTTCGTCAATACCTCTCCAGTCACAGTCTTAGAATCTGCTTGTTTTGGCTTCCGAACACAGTGCTTGTGTAGGCTATTTCGTCTTTTTGTACCAAAGATGTATACAAGTTTTGGTTTTCCAGTATAAGCATCTCAAAGTATGTTATAGGTTTAGAACTCGACAAGGTAGTTCTATTCAACTTTTTGAGATATAGTCAATTTTTTGCATCAAGGTATTTTAGTAAGTGGTCATGGTTGAAAGCAGAATGTATTCGATATGTTGGCAATTGAGGATAAGTTGGATGGTACGAATTAGCCATTATGGGCTTATATGATGCATCATGTATTGGTCGCAAAAGGACTATGGAATATTGTGCAAGGTGTTGAAAAATGTCCTATTACACCTACAAATATAGGTACTGAAGCTGATGTAGATGGCATCAAAGATGGTGATATTCTATAGATTCTTGTTTGTGCTATGGTTTTTGCTGCACCTACTGCAGAGTAAATTTGTTGGCATGGGAGAGATGCCCAGACACATGCATCGATAGCCTTGTCTGTCAAATGTGCCATTATTCCTCACATTTGCTCTTACCGAATAGCTAAGGATGCTTGGGATACACTTACCACACTTACAAGGAATGAGGCTCGTGTTGCTTACCTCCAAAAACAGTTGGAGAGTGAGGACATGAATGAAGGTGATTACATGGATAGTTTTCTAACAAAGATCAAAGATTTGAAGGAACAATAGAAGTCTTGCCTAAAAGTTCACTTGTGCAAATTGTTCTAAATGGTCTTCCCAATTCATACCAGAGTTTTGCTTCTACTCTTTGTTTGATGATGAAAGGAAATCCAAATGCCTTGACATTTGAGGAGTTAGCATTTGTTCTGTTACAGGAAGAGCAGTCTAGGCAAAACATGCCCATTATGTGTGTTTCACATCAAGCTTTCTTGGCTAGTTAGAAGGGCAAAGGTAAATGGATCTCTTCTACTAGTAAGCAAAAATCTACTAATTTTTAGAGTCAAAGAAGGATGACAGAGAAGACAAGAAAATAGAAAAGCATAAATTGTTTTGTAAGTATTGTAAAGCAAATGATCATGTCATAAAGAATTGTCCAAAACAGAAAAGCAGAAAAAAGAGGTTGGAATGGTTGTTACAGAGACCTCTATACTGAAAATAGAGTCTCCTAATCTTGTGCAAAATGAATAATGGGTGTTTACTACTATTTGCAGTTTTGATCGATCTTCTTTTGAACAGTGTATGTCTGTAGTAGACTCAGATGTTTGGTACATTGATAGTGGGGCAACAAAACATATTACCTTGTAGCATAGTTTCTTCACTTCACTCGAGCCTACCCCTACATGGGCTATCACATGCACCAAAAACTCCTCTTATCCTGTAATGGGATTTGGTAAGATCATTCTGAATATTGCTGATGGTAGTTCTTTTACATTGTCAGATGCTTTATTTGTGCCAGGGATCAAGAAGAACTTGTTATCAATTTTAGCTTTAGCCAAGATTGGATTGGTTGTAAAATTTATTGATGACAGATATGTAGTTCATGATCTGTCAAATGGTGACGTGATTATTACTGCTGGCATTTTATGTGGTGGGGTGTATAAGCTCATAGACTATGAAAAATCTATGAATGATTCAACATGTGCAGTACATGATTCTTAGGCTATGTCAAACGCAAAGCTTTGGCATGGATGCTTTGGTCATCTGAATTTTGCTAGTTTGCTATGCCTACATAAATTTGAAATGGTTTCCTCTTTGCCCAAACTTGAGGCACCTGGTAAACAAGTTTGTGAAGGCTATATTTTAGGCAAAATGCAACGTTCCTCCTTTCTAAAAGATGGTTTAGTTTGAGCTACTCAAAAATTGCAGCTTGTTCACAGTGATGTCTGTGGTCCTATGACAACACCCTCTTTTGGAAATTATCTCTACTTCATGACTTTCATCGATGATGTTTCCAAGCATGCATGGTTATATCCATTGAAAGCAAAGTCCAAAGTGTTTATGTGCTTCAAAAAATTTCTCATTTTGGCTGAAAATTTGTTAGCATGTAAAATGGGCACCCTCCTTTCTAATCGAGGGGGGGAATATGTGTCCTCTAACTTCAATGCATTTCTGACTGAATGTGGGATAAAACATCAGCGTACAATGCCGTATACTCCTCAAGAGAATGTAGTTGCTAAACACAAGAATATGTCACTCATGGAGATGGTGAGGTGTATGGTCAAGGGTCAAGCTTTACCACATAGTTTCTGGCTTGAGGATATTATGTGTGCCACATATGTACTTAATAGGTGTCACACTAAAGTGCTACAGTCTATCAATCCATATGAGGCTTGGCATGGTCCCAAACCATATGTTGCTCATCTGCGTGTTTTTGGTTCTCTAGCATATGCATTAGTGTCTAAAAAACAATGCATGAAATTGGATGATAAAGTAGTGAAATGTAATTTTTGTTGTGTACAATTCTGAAAGCAAAGGATATCATCTGTCTCATCCACACACTAAATGCATTTTGGTTAGCCGTGATGTTGTTTTTGTGGAAGATGCTATTCAACCATTACTTTCATGTATGAAGGAGACATTTGTTAGCTCCAATGACATGTATGATACTTTGCTTCCTCTTTTTACAGGTGGACAATCTAGTGCTGCTCCTAATGAGGCAACTTCTCAACATTTATAGGTTTCATGTGATGATGTAGATCATTCCATTTCTGATGCAGATTTACATGATCCACTTGTTCATGAGAGAGCTGATATTGAGGAGGCAAAAACTATGGCAAATGGTTGATGCAGACTTTGCATGACATCAAATTAGATGCACCTCTGTGATATCATACTTGTTGAGGCTCTCATAGTGCTTCTTTTGCATCAGATTGCTATGCTATGGCTACTTCGAGTCTTCATGATGATAATGAGGCACTCTTGTTTGATGATGCACAAAATTCAAAAAATTAGATCGCTACTATGCAATGAGAATATGATGCTATCATGAAAAATGGTACCTGGTCTTTATGTGACTTGCCTCTTGGCAAGAAGGCCATTGGCACAAAGTGGGTATACAAGCTGACGCGTAAGCCTGATGGGACAATTGATAGGTATAAGGCTAGGCTTGTTGCAAAAGGGTTGTGTGCAGGAAAGGGGAATTGATTTTGATGAGACCTTTGCACCTACATGTCGCATGACTATTGTTCATAGCATCTCTGCACTTGCAGCTGGCTTTGTGCAAAAAGGGCATGAAAACTAGGTGTGCATGTTAAAGAAGACATTATATGATTTAAAGCAAGAACCATGTGCTTGGTATGAAAAGATACACGCCTATTTGATTGCACATGGTTTTGAGAAAAGTCCAACTAAGAGCACCTTATATGTTAAGCGTGAAAATGATGTGCTTCTGATCATTGTTGTGTATGTTGATGACATGATGCTCACTAGTCCTGATGAGAAGCATATTGTTGATTTGAAGGCTGATTTGCATGCCTCATTCAAGATGTCTGATTTGGGGCATTTGCATCATTATTTGGCATTTAGTTTATGCAAGTTGATGGCAGAATAGCTTTGTGTCAAACGAAATATACTGACACATTATTGTAGCATTTTGGCCTTGAAGACTGCAAACCTATTGCCACTCCTATGGAGAGACGTTTATGATTGACTATTCATGATGCTAGAGATACACTTGATGTTGTTCTCTATTAGCAGGCTATTGGATGCTTGATTTACTTATCCATTAATCGGTCATATATTCAGTTTGTTGTCTCACAAATGAGCAGGTTTATGCGTTGCCTAGGTGTTAAGCATTGGTAGGCAGTTAAGCACATCTTTCGCTACTTGAGTGGTACCGGACTACTTGGATTGTTTTATCCCAAGGGGGATGACTATGTCCAAACTTACATGCTTTTTTTTACTCTAATTAGGCTGGTTTCTATGACACTCGTGTGTCTACTAGTGGCTTTTGCTTCATGCTTGGTAGCTCATGTATATCTTGGTTGAGCAAGAAGTAGCCTACGATGGCCACTTCCAATTGTGAGGCTGATTATAGGGAAACCTTCACAACGACTTGTGCATGTGTGGCTCAGATGCCTTATGGCTGATTTGGGTGTTGGTCAGTCTTCTGCCACCACCATCTTCATTGACAGTGAGAGTGCATTGGCAGTTGTGAGAACCATGTGTTCCATGCTCACACGGAAGAGCCTTCATGAAAAGGTCTGCAATGTTCTCCTAGGTGGGCACATATGCCAAGTTGATCTCTACAGCACAGAACCTCTCGCTGACATAATGATAATGCACCTCAATGTGCTTAGTGTGAGCATGGAACACATGGTTCTCACAATTGCCAATGCACTCTCACTGTCAATGAAGATGGTGGTGGCAGAAGACTGACCAACACCCAAATGAGCGCACATTGAGGTGCATTATCATTATGTCAGCGAGAGGTTCTGTGCTGTAGAGATCAACTTGGCATATGTGCTCACCCAGGAGAACATTGCAGACCTTTTCATGAAGGCTCTACCTAGGGAGAAGTTTGAAGCTTTTCGCAAAGCTTTGTGCTTACTTCCTTTTGTGGATTGATTCCACATAGCTTGGCACTTCCTTATACATGAGTCCTAGCTCCTTGTTCACCACATCACTCCCAGGGGGGATTTGTTGATATATTTAGGTAGTGATGTGTCTGAACACACTAGGACCACCGAGGCACTTTTTTCCCCTCTTTAGGAGGTTTTTTCCCTCGGCTTGTATATATGCCTATTGCCCTAATGGGTTACTTATCTTTGTACATTCTAGTGGTAATACATTCAGTATTGTGTGTTTTGCTCCAAGATTCTTCTTCTTCCTTGTGTTGTTTGCATGCTTCTGTAGACCTCAAACTCCAACATTCATTGTTCTATATTAAATAAGAAATGTAATAATAGACATTATTATATGTACGGCTCGGGCAACTTGGATAGCTGAACATGTGGTCATCCTATAGACTTGGTTTTTTTGCTTGGTTCTGTTGGAGTTTATTGATCTCCAAAGTACAACTAGAAGTAGGTGAAACCCAACAGGACCTAGTTGACTTTTTCACAAACTTGTATGCACAGACCAGTTTTCTTGCAGAGCAAATTGCTCTTTCCTCACTAAGAATTTTCCAAAACTATTTCACACACATAAACTAGACTTTAAGAGCTTTCCAAGAAGCTATAGAACACCTCAAATGGATAAATACTCAAGGAGATATGACCTCTGCAAGTTTGAGGTTTAATGGAGACCTTCAGCAGGGGGTAAAACCAGAGAACACACACTACTTGCAGAGAGTACAGCTCTCAGCTCACAAATCCAATGATTATAAACATTTACAGTATGAAAGTAGACAGTAAGAGCTTTCAAATGAGATATGAAACATGTAATGTGGATATATAATGAGGGAGATTTGCAATCTCTGCATACAAAACTACAGCAGCGTACAGATACACATATGACTCTCTTGGACTTCCCACAAGATCACAACTTTTCTCCTCTTTTTATAGCATGGGAAACTAATCTTAAACCTTACTAATACATCCTAATTCGTGGTAGACACTTGGATGGAGGTATTACATGACTCAAGTGCTCAAGTAAGCAAAGTATTGATGGACTTTGAGAACTAGCCACATCGACCTTCCACTAGGACACCACTACAGCTCCCTTGTGACTCACTAATTTGACTCACCATGTTCTAGAAATCACGTGGTATTTTGGCTATATATTTTATGAATAATATGAGCCTTCTTGAAGTATTTGAAGACTTCCCAAAGGTATTTACATAATTTGAAACTTCTACCCTACATAAAACAAATGTTCGCAACATTCTCCCCCTCAAGTTTCAAAGGGTATTTCCTTCATGCCAAGAATATAGTTGAATGTTTGAAGCTTTGGTCCATCTACAACTTGATCCTTTGTTCCTACAAAAGAAACTTGTACTTCATTGTTTATGGCCTTCTCTCGAACATAATGATAGTGAACCTCTATATGCTTTGTTCTAGCATGAAAGATAGGATTTGAGGTCATATGAATGCTAGTCAAGTTATCCCCATATATCAGTGGTACATCAACCTGCACATTCAAGTCATGAAACAACTTTTTAAACCACATAACCTCAATAGTAGCCAATGCTAAACTTCTATACTCAGCCTCTGTAGAAGATAAAGCAACTGTAGGTTGTTTCTTTGAACTCCATGTTAATGTCTTGTTTCCTGCTATTACCACATATCCACTTGTGGATCTTCTATCATCTTTGTTTCCATCCCAATCTGCATCACTAAAGACTTTAAGAGTTAGATCAACATCATGACTATAAAATAATCCCTCGTTCATGGTACCTTTCAAATACCTAAGCACTCTTTTTGTTGCATGCATATGAGGTACTCTAGGTTCATGCATAAAGTGTGACAATACTCCCACTGCATAGCATATATCAGGTCTAGTTTTTGTTGCATAAATCAAAGATCCTACCATGGATCTATATGCATCCATATCATGCAACTCATCACCTTCCTTTGCACTCAACTTTACATTACATTCCATTGGAGTAGAAACAAATTTACATTCCTGCATACCAAACCTTTTGAGCATAGCGCATATATACTTTCTCTGTATCAACTACATACCCTCATCGCCATACACAATTTCAATCCCAAGAAAGTATCTAAGCAAACCAAGATCTGAAATTTTAAATTCCTTTCCCAAATTACCTTTTATCTCTTCAATTGCTTTTGCATCATTCCCTGTAATCAACAAGTCATCCACATAAATGCATACATAGACACACATGTCATCTACATGTTTTACATAAAGTGAAGGATCAACATGACTCGCTGTGTATCCTTGCAGCATAAGATACTTTACCAACCTTGCATTCCATGCCCTTGGTGCTTGTTTAAGACCATACAATGCCTTCTTTAACCTCCATACATGATCAGGACATTTTGCATCCACATAACCATCTGGTTGTGACATATACACTTCTTCATTTAACTCACCATTAAGAAAGGCATTCTTTATATCAAGTTGATATATATTCCACCTTTTACTTGCAGCTAAAGCCAACAAAGTTCTCACCGTTGCCAAGTTTGCTACTGGACTAAATGTTTCCTCATAGTCCAATCCTTGAGTTTGATTATATCCTTTTGCTACAAGCCTGGCCTTATATCTTGACACACTACCATCACTATTTCTTTTAATCTTAAAAACCCACTTGCAACCAATGACCTTTTGTTTTGGTGTCTTTGGAACTAAATTCCAAGTCTTTTTATCCTGTAGTGCTTCCATTTCTTCTCTCATTGCTTTCTCCCACTTTTCAACTCCTTTTGCCTCATCATAACATGTGGGTTCATTTTCCTGCTCAACTTTTGTCATAAAAGCATAATGAGTATTCATGAAAGATTCATAAGTATACCTTTCAGGTTGCTTACTCACTCTTGAAGTTCTTCTTACCTCCAATGTAGATGCTCTTCCTTTCTTATTGGGAACCTTTGATGATTCTCCATACTCACATACATCACTAATTTCCTCTCCTTCATCATTAACTTCAACAAGTTTGAGTTTACCTTTACTTTTAACACTTGGAGGTGACTCTTGCCTTAATCTTCCATTGAAAGGTAGCTCTCTTTCTTCATCCAAACCACTTTTCTCATCACTTAAACTTCTTGTGGGCTGAGGTAAGCACTCATCTCCTTCTCCTGTATCTTCTTCATCTCCATTTATGACCTGCAAACTTTTCTTATCTACATACCATGAAAGTGATTCATCAAAATTTACATCTCTTGAAACAACCACCTTATTGGTATGAGGATTATAACATCTATATCCTCTTTGAGTATCTACATAACCAATAAATATACACTTTTCTGAATTCACATCAAGTTTTGATCTCACTTCACTAGGTACATGTACATAACATACACAACCAAATACTTTCAAATGACTTACACTTGGTTTCCTTCCATGCCATACCTCATATGGTGTCAAATGATGAACTCCAACAGTAGGTACTCTATTCATAATGTACACACTTGTGCTAACAGCTTCAGCCCAAAAAGAATTAGGCAAACACATATCATTTAGCATGCTTCTAGATGCTTCTGCTATGATTCTGTTTCTTCTTTCTGCGACTCCATTTTGTTGTGGAGTATACCTGCATGTAACTTCTCTTTTGATACCTTCATCATACAAAAAATCAGTAAAAGCTTGAGAGAAATACTCTCCCCCTCCATCGGATCTTAGCTTATTAACATATCTTCCTGTTTGCTTCTCGACAAATGATTTAAAATTTTTTGAAACAATCAAAGACTTCACTCTTATGTTTAATGAAATACACAAATGTCATTCTACTATGATCATCAATGAATGATACATAGTACTTATTACCAGCCAAGGATGCCTCTTTAGTAGGACCCCATACGTCCGTGTGTATAAGGTCTAGCAATCCACTGCTTACATAGCTTGAATGCTTGAAAGGCTGTCTACTCTGCTTACCCATTTGACATGCTTCACAAAGATGCACCATATGTTTGTTAGTAAGATCAGGTAATCCTTCAACAATCCTCTTCTTAGATAGCTTCTTTAACCTGTGTACATTCATGTGTCCAATCCTTTTGTGCCATAGATGAAGTTGTGCTATTCGATGCATACCATAAGAGAAATAGTTTGTATGATTTGGGTTTACCTTGAATGTAAACAATCTACCTTGTTTTTGACCTCCTTTGCTTTGGATCCTCAATGAAGCAACTTGCATGATTAAATCTTATTTGCAAACCTTTTTCTACCATTTGCCAACTGACATCAAATTCTTAGTGATCGTTGGCACATAAAGTACATCCTTCAAGCAATTTGTCTTGCTCTTATCCTGCATAACAACATCTCCAACCTTCATAATCTTATGTGTTGTATCATCTCCTGTTTCAACATGACCTTTACATGAAGGATTATGCATATTAGAAAACCATGAAACATCATGTGACATATGGTTAGAGCAACAGTATCTACATACCATATGGTGACATAAGCTAAGATCCGATGGAGGGGGAGAGTATTTCTCTCAAGCTTTTACTGATTTTTTGTATGATGAAGGTATCAAAAGAGAAGTTACATGCAGGTATACTCCACAACAAAATGGAGTCGCAGAAAGAAGAAACAGAATCATAGCAAGCATCTAGAAGCATGCTAAATGATATGTGTTTGCCTAAATCTTTTTGGGCTGAAGCTGTTAGCACAAGTGTGTACATTATGAATAGAGTACCTACTGTTGGAGTTCATCATTTGACACCATATGAGGTATGGCATGGAAGGAAACCAAGTGTAAGTCATTTGAAAGTATTTGGTTGTGTATGTTATGTACATGTACCTAGTGAAGTGAGATCAAAACTTGATGTGAATTCAGAAAAGTGTATATTTATTGGTTATGCAGATACTCAAAGAGGATATAGATGTTATAATCCTCATACCAATAAGGTGGTTGTTTCAAGAGATGTAAATTTTGATGAATCACTTTCATGGTATGTAGATAAGAAAAGTTTGCAGGTCATAAATGGAGATGAAGAAGATACAGGAGAAGGAGATGAGTGTTTACCTCAGCCCACAAGAAGTTTAAGTGATGAGAAAAGTGGTTTGGATGAAGAAAGAGAGCTACCTTTCAATGGAAGATTAAGGCAAGAGTCACCTCCAAGTGTTAAAAGTAAAGGTAAACTCAAACTTGTTGAAGTTAATGATGAAGGAGAGGAAATTAGTGATGTATGTGAGTATGGAGAATCATCAAAGGTTCCCAATAAGAAAGGAAGAGCATCTACATTGGAGGTAAGAAGAACTTCAAGAGTGAGTAAGCAACCTCAAAGGTATACTTATGAATCTTTCATGAATACTCATTATGCTTTTATGACAAAAGTTGAGCAGGAAAATGAACCCACATGTTATGATGAGGCAAAAGGAGTTGAAAAGTGGGAGAAAGAAATGAGAGAAGAAATGGAAGCACTACAGGATAAAAAGACTTGGAATTTAGTTCCAAAGACACCAAAACAAAAGGTCATTGGTTGCAAGTGGGTTTTTAAGATTAAAAGAAATAGTGATGGTAGTGTGTCAAGATATAAGGCCAGGCTTGTAGCAAAAGGATATAATCAAACTCAAGGATTGGACTATGAGGAAACATTTAGTCCAGTAGCAAACGTGGCAACGGTGAGAACTTTGTTGGCTTTAGCTGCAAGTAAAAGGTGGAATATATATCAACTTGATAGAAAGAATGCCTTTCTTAATGGTGAGTTAAATGAAGAAGTGTATATGTCACAACCAGATGGTTATGTGGATGCAAAATGTCCTGATCATGTATGGAGGTTAAAGAAGGCATTGTATGGTCTTAAACAGGCACCAAGGGCATGGAATGCAAGGTTGGTAAAGTATCTTATGCTGCAAGGATACACAGCGAGTCATGTTGATCCTTCACTTTATGTAAAACATGTAGATGACATGTGTGTCTATGTATGCATTTATGTGGATGACTTGTTGATTACAGGGAATGATGCAAAAGCAATTGAAGAGATAAAAGGTAATTTGGGAAAGGAATTTAAAATTTCAGATCTTGGTTTGCTTAGATACTTTCTTGGGATTGAAATTGTGTATGGCGATGAGGGTATGTGGTTGATACAGAGAAAGTATATATGCACTATGCTCAAAAGGTTTGGTATGCAGGAATGTAAATTTGTTTCTACTCTAATGGAATGTAATGTAAAGGTGAGTGCAAAGGAAGGTGATGAGTTGCATGATATAAATGCATATAGATCCATGGTAGGATCTTTGATTTATGCAACAAAAGCTAGACCTAATATATGCTATGCAATGGGAGTATTGTCACACTTTACCTAGAGTACCTCATATGCATACAGCAAAAAGAGTGCTTAGGCATTTGAAAGGTACCATGAACGAAGGATTATTTTATAGTCATGATGTTGATCTAACTCTTAAAGTCTTTAGTGATGCAGATTGGGCTGGAAACAAAGATGATAGAAGATCCACAAGTGGATATGTGGTAATAGCAGGAAACAAGACATTAACATGGAGTTCAAAGAAACAACCTACAGTTGCTTTATCTTCTACAGAGGCTGAGTATAGAAGTTTAGCATTGGCTACTATTGAGGTTATGTGGTTTAAAAAGTTGTTTCATGACTTGAATGTGCAGGTTGATGTACCACTGATATATGGGGATAACTTGAGTAGCATTCATATGACCTCAAATCCTATCTTTCATGCTAGAACAAAGCATATAGAGGTTCACTATCATTATGTTCGAGAGAAGGCCATAAACAATGAAGTACAAGTTTTTTTTGTGGGAACAAAGGATCAAGTTGCAGATATCTTCACGAAATCCTTGGATGGACCAAAGCTTCAAAGATTCAACTATATTCTTGGCATGAAGGAAATACCCTTTGGTGAGGAGGAGAATGTTGCGAACATTTGTTTTATGTAGGGTACAAGTTTCAAATTATGTAAATACCTTTGGGAAGTCTTCAAATACTTCAAGAAGGCTCATATTATTCATAAAATATAGCCAAAATACCACGTGATTTTTAGAACATGGTGAGTCAAATTAGTGAGTCACAAGGGAGCTGCAGTGGTGTCCTAGTGGAAGGTCGATGTGGCTAGTTCTCAAAGTCCATCAATACTTTGCTTATTTGAGCACTTGAGTCATGTAATACCTCCATCCAAGTGTCTACCACGAATTTAGATGTATTAGTAAGGTTTAAGATTAGTTTCCCATGCTATAAAAAGAGGAGAAAAGTCGTGATCTTGTGGGAAGTCCAAGAGAGTCATATGTGTATTTGTACGTTGCTGTAGTTTTGTATGCAGAGATTGCAGAGCTTGTATCTCCCTCATTATATATCCAAATTACATGTTTCATATCTCATTTGAAAGCTCTTACTGTCTACTTTCCTACTATAAATGTTTATAATCATTGGATTTGTGAGCTGAGAGCAGTACTCTCTGCAAGTAGTGTGTGTTCTCTGGTTTTACCCCCTGCTGAAGGTCTCCATTAAACCTCAAACTTGCAGAGGTCATATCTCCTTGAGTATTTATCCATTTGAGGTGTTCTATAGCTTGTTGGAAAGCTCTTAAAGTCTAGCTTATGTGTGTGAAAGAGTTTTGGAAAATTCTTAGTGAGGAAAGAACAGTTTGCTCTGCAAGAAAATTGGTCTGTGCATACAAGTTTGTGAAAAAGTCAACTAGGTCCTGTTGGGTTTCACCTACTTCTAGCTGTTTTTTGGAGATCAATAAACTCCAACAGAACCAAGCAAAAAAACCAAGTCTATAAGATGACCACATGTTCAGCTATCCAAGTTGCCCGAGCCGTACATATAATAATGTCTATTGTTACATGTCTTATTTAATATAGAGCAATGAATGTTGGAGTTTGAGGTCTACAGAAGCATGCAAACAACACAAGGAAGAAGAAGAATCTTGGAGCAAAACACACAATACTGAATGTATTACCACTAGAATGTACAAAGATAAGTAACCCATTAGGGCAATAGGCATATATACAAGCTGAGGGAAAAAACCTCCTAAAGAGGGGAAAAAGGTGCCCCGGTGGTCCTAGTGTGTTCAGACACATCACTACCTAAATATATCAACAAATCCCCCCTAGGAGTGATGTGGTGAACAAGGAGCTAGGACTCATGTATAAGGAAGTGCCGCTATGTGGAATCAATCCACAAAAGGAAGTAAGCACAAAGCTTTGCGAAAAAAAAGGCATCTGAGCCACACATGCACAAGTCACTCTGAAGGTTTCCCTATAATCAGCCTCACAATTGGAAGTGGCCATCGTAGGCTGCTTCTTGCTCAACCAAGATATACATGAGCTACCAAGCATGAAGCAAAAGCCACTAGTAGACACACGAGTGTCATAGAAACCAGCCTAATTAGAGTCAAAAAAAGCATGTAAGTTTGGACATAGTCATCCCCCTTGGGATAAAACAATCCAAGTAGTCCGGTACTACTCAAGTAGCGAAAGATGTGCTTAACTGCCTACCAATGCTTAACACCTAGGCAACGCATAAACCTGCTCATTTGTGAGACAACAAACTGAATATATGACCGATTAATGGATAAGTAAATCAAGCATCCAATAGCCTGCTAATAGAGAACAACATCAAGTGCATCTCTAGCATCATGAATACTCAATCATAAACGTCTCTCCATAGGAGTGGCAATAGGTTTGCAGTCTTCAAGGCCAAAATGCTGCAATAATGTGTCAGTATATTTCGTTTGACACAAAGCTATTCTGCCATCAACTTGCATAAACTAAATGCCAAATAATGATGCAAATGCCCCAAATCAGACATCTCGAATGAGGCATGCAAATCAGCCTTCAAATCAACAATATGCTTCTCATCAGGACTAGTGAGCATCATGTCATCAACATACACAACAATGATCAGAAGCACATCATTTTCACGCTTAACATATAAGGTGCTCTTAGTTGGACTTTTCTCAAAACCATGTGCAATCAAATAGGCGTGTATCTTTTCATACCAAGCACATGGTTCTTGCTTTAAATCATATAATGTCTTCTTTAACATGCACACCTAGTTTTCATGCCCTTTTTGCACAAAGCCAGCTGCAAGTGCAGAGATGCTATGAACAATAGTCATGCGACATGTAGGTGCAAAGGTCTCATCAAAATCAATTCCCCTTTCCTGCACACAACCCTTTGCAACAAGCCTAGCCTTATACCTATCAATTGTCCCATCAGGCTTATGCGTCAGCTTGTATACCCACTTTGTGCCAATGGCCTTCTTGCCAAGAGGCAAGTCACATAAAGACCAGGTACCATTTTTCATGATAGCATCATATTCTCATTGCATAGTAGCGATCTAATTTTCTGAATTTTGTGCATCATCAAACAAGAGTGGCTCATTATCATCATAAAGACTCGAAGTAGCCATAGTATAGCAATCTAATGCAAAAGAAGCACTATGAGAGCCTCAACAAGTATGATATCACAGAGGTGCATCTAATTTGATGTCATGCAAAGTCTGCATCAACCATTTGCCATAGTTTTTGCCTCCTCAATATCAGCTCTCTCATGAACAAGTGGATCATGTAAATCTGCATCAGAAATGGAATGATCTACATCATCACATGAAACCTATAAATGTTGAGAAGTTGCCTCATTAGGAGCAGCACTAGATTATCCACCTGTAAAAAGAGGCAGCAAAGTATCATACATGTCATTGGAGCTAACAAATGTCTCCTTCATACATGAAAGTAATGGTTGAATAGCATCTTCCACAAAAACAACATCACGGCTAACCAAAATGCATTTAGTGCGTGGATGAGACAGATGATATCATTTGCTTTCAGAACTGTACACAACAAAAATTACATTTCACTACTTTATCATCCAATTTCATGCATTGTTTTTCAGACACTAATGCATATGCTAGAGAACCAAAAACACGCAGATGAGCAACATATGGCTTGGGACCATGCCAAGCCTCATATGGATTGATAGACTGTAGCACTTTAGTGTGACACCTATTAAGTACATATGTGGCACACATAATATCCTCAAGCCAAAAACTATGTGGTAAAGCTTGACCCTTGACCATACACCTCGCCATCTCCATGAGTGACATATTCTTGTGTTTAGCAACTACATTCTCTTGAGGAGTATACGGCATTGTACGCTGATGTTTTATCCCACATTCAGCCAGAAATGCATTGAAGTTAGAGGACACATATTCCCCCCCTCGATTAGAAAGGAGGGTGCCCATTTTACATGCTGACAAATTTTCAGCCAAAATGAGAAATTTTTTGAAGCACATAAACACTTTGGACTTTGCTTTCAATGGATATAACCATGCATGCTTGGAAACATCATCGATGAAAGTCATGAAGTAGAGATAATTTCCAAAAGAGGGTGTTGTCATAGGACCACAGACATCACTGTGAACAAGCTGCAATTTTTTAGTAGCTCAAACTAAACCATCTTTTAGAAAGGAGGAACGTTGCATTTTGCCCAAAATATTGTTGGTGCAGACCAATCACCAATTGAAGGCTTGGAAGATCAAATGATGAAGGAAGAATCAATTCCTAAAGTGTGGAAGAAGATTACATTCAGAGGATAAGAGAAGTGTACACATATGTACATTAGTTTAGTCATAGCTGACTTAGATCTTTTGTTTAGTAAGAATCATGTACAAATCTATCTATAAATACTTTGAGAAAAGTCGGGGCAAGTATGAGAGCATATGTGACAATAGTTAGAAGTCAAGAATGAGGGAGTTAGAAGTCATGAGATAGAGGAAAAGTTAGTTGAGTTAGCTCTCATCACTCAACTGTATTTCTTCTGAGTAATTGAAAATATTTGCGCCCGATGTTTCTGCGTGTTCTCCTTCTACAGTAGATCAATTGTGAAATGCTTTTGTACAAGTCTAAGTTGAGAGTTGCTTGACCTCTGTGCAAAGTTTTAGCTTCCAATTGTAATCAGGCTGAGTGAATTAAGTGTAGGAACATTCATATGTGAAGTATGTTCACTGGTTCCTAAAACAGGCGCAGATTTCGAAGTTAATGTTTTGATCATTTCTCCTAGCACAGTTTAAAGTTTTGCATAAGTGAGGGCTTAATCTTTAAGTTGGAAGATAAGCTACTCATGGCTAGAAGCATTTTGGAAAACGGGTTCTATTCAAGGAGAACCAAGTCTTAAAAGTTACAGGTGTAAAATCGACTGTTCTGAATGACAGTTTCTGACATAGGTAACTTGAGAAGTTGATTTCTCAAGTTATACTTAATCTTTTGAAGTAATTCAACTTGGAGTAGATGCGCAATCTCTAGGAGATACTTCGTACAAAGTTTCATCAAAAACTTTACACGTTTGATAGGTCAATGTGGAGAAATAGTGCAGCAGACTTTTCTGTGTTTCATCTACTTCACAGATTTGTTAATCTTTTGATAATTAGTAATTGATCCTCTAAATTAGTGGAAGTTTTGACTTACTCTTGGTATAGAGGTGCTCTAATCACAAGAGTAAGTTGTTCTTTTGGAGATTAACATTCTCCATCAGTGGTATCAGAGCAGGAGACATCAAATTGAGGAAAGGAGGATCCCGACTGCTGCAGATTCAAGAAATTCAACACTTGAAGGATTAAGAAGTGAAAGCTTGGAGTCAAAGCCTGAGGAGAAGACTATTTGACATCAAGAAAAGCTAAAGGAGTCTAATTCGAAGTAAAGGTACATACATTGTTTGTAAAGCTTGAAGATTTCAATACACAGGTGGACATAAGATGGGAGAAAGCTTGCAGATTGATAAGCTAGATAGGGAGAACTATCCAGCATGGTCCATGAGGATGGAAGCATACCTCATGAGCAAAGATCTTATATCATTTATTACAGGAGATGAAGAAAAACCTGAGTTTGCAGATCCTAGTATTCCTACTAGGGAAGAGCTTGCAATGTTGAAGACTTGGATGAGAAAGGATGCTCAAGCAAGGAGTATCATCTACATGGCTGTAAATGATTACCTTTTACCTCACATCAGAGGTTTGGAAAGTGCTACAGATGTTTGGAATGCCTTGGAAGAGCATTTCCAAAATACAACTAAGTCAAGGAAGTCCTCACTATGGGCTGAGTTCACAACCTTCAAGAAGAAGAGCTCACAATCAATTTCAGATTATGTGGCAAGGATGAAAGATATTGCAGATAGCTTGGGAGCAGTGGATGAAGACATTGAAGAGGAAAAGTTGGTAAGACAAATACTTACAGGTTTGAGAGGAGATGAGAAGTGGAAGCCTTTTATATTGTCCATAGAATTGTCACTTGACCACTTTACTCCTGATCTTAATCAATTGCTAGGACACATGCTAACCTTTGAGCAGGATCTTAAAGGAGACAATGATAGAAGTACAAGTCAAGCTATGTACTCCAAAGACAAGAAAAAGAATGGCAAGGGAAAGCAATCAAATGATGATGAAGGGAATTCAAATCAAGCTAACTTCACAAAAGGGAAGACAAATTTCAGAGGTAAAGGAAGAGGAGGTAAGAACAAAGATAATGCTAAAGCTTGTTGGATTTGTGGCAGAACAAAACATTTGGCAAATGATTGTTGGTATAACAATCAAAGTGGTGGAAGCAATAATCAGAATTATAATCAAAGAGGTAGAGGAGGCAGAAACCAAAGAGGCAATTTCAGAGGAAGAGGAGGTAGGACATTCTATGGTAGAGGAGGTGGAAGAAACTTCCAATCTCAGTCCTACAACAATAATTATTACAATTATGCATCAGATCAGAAGGATGACATGACTCTTATCTTGAATGCAACTCATGAATCAATGGGAGAAGATCAAAGAGTGTTTTACATTGACTCAGGGTGCAGCAACCATCTGAGTGGGAATCTATCTTTGATGACTGATATGGAAGCAAGGGTGAATGGACATACAGTTCAGACAGGTGACAATACCAAACATAAAGTGGAGAGCATTGGATCAGTGAAGACAAAGAGTGGAAGTACACTTCTGAGTAAGGTACTTTATGTTCCTACTATTCCTAAAAATTTGATAAGTGTAGGGCAAATTGTGGAGAAAGGATATGAGGTAAGATTCACAAATGATGGTGTTTATGTACAAGATCCAAATCAGGGATATAGAAACATAATTGCAGGTAAAAAGGAAGGAAGATTGTTCACTCTCAAAGTCCAAGGTAATGTGGGACATGCATTATTTACCTATGGAAGTCAAAAGGTATCTGAATTAGACCTATGGCATAAAAGGCTAGGTCATTTCAATGAGAGAGCTATAAAGGAGATGTCAAAGAATCAGGTGGTGCTTGGATTGCCAAATATTGAAGGGCAACATATGGTGTACAAGTGTGAAGCTTGTCAATTAGGTAAAGCACATAAAAGTTCTTACAACAAATCAGGATACAAGCATTCAAATATGCTTGAATTGGTTCATACAGATGTATGGGGTCCCTCAAGGGACTATAGCATAAATGGATCCAGATATTATGTGTTGTTTGTTGATGATGCAACCAGGTGGATTACTTTGTATGTAATCAAGGATAAATCAGAAAGTTTTCAAGACATTCAAACATTTTCATGCTTATGCAGAAAGGATCACAGGGCAAAAGCTCAAGAGGTTAAGATCAGATGGAGGGGGAGAGTATTTCTCTAAAGAGTTTGATGATTATTTGTGGAATGCAGGTATCAAAAGAGAAGTAACTTGCAGGTACTCCCCTCAACAGAATGGAGTAGCAGAAAGGAGGAATAGGACTCTTGTAGAGTTTGCAAGAGCCATGATGAAGGAAAAGAATTGTCCAAATTACTTATGGGTAGAAGCCATTAACACTGCAACATACCTTGTGAATAGGTTGCCTTGCAAAGCTTTGGATGGAGGAACCTCTTATGAAGCATGGTGGGGTAAGAAGCCTAGTCTTGATCATTGTAAAGTATTTGGATGTATTGCATATGCTTATGTTCCTTCACAATTAAGACATAAGCTAGAACCAAAAGCAGAGAAGTATGTGTTTATTGGATATGATGATAGACAGATGGGTTACAGGTTGTGGAGTCCATCTACAAAGCAATTTCTTGTTACTAAAGATGTGACGTTTGATGAGCAAAATATGTGGTATACAGGATCACCAAATGAGTTTGCAGGTGTTGAAGAAATTCAAAGAAAAGGAAAGGCAAAGGTAAAAGTATGTGAAGAAATTGTTGATGAAGTTGACTCTAGAAGTAGAGTGCAGGATCATGTAGAAGAAGGGCCAAGATTTGATCCAGAATCAAATGAGGCTGAAACTTCAAGAAGTGTAGAAATCAGAAGATCTACAAGGGAAAGGAAAGAACCTATAAGGTATAGTTATGATACATCTTTCCTAACAACAAAAGATTATGCTTACATTGTGAAAACAGAAGAAGATCCAACCACTTATGAAGAAGCCAAAGGTAAACAGAATTGGGAGAAGGCAATGCAGGAAGAGTATGATGCTCTACTTGAAAATGAAACTTGGGAACTAGTACCAAGACCAAAGAATCAGAAGGTCATTGGATGTAAGTGGGTATATAAAACAAAGAGGTTTGCAGATGGTAAGGTGTCTAGATATAAGGCTAGACTTGTGGTCAAAGGTTATGCCCAAACTTATGGGGTAGATTATGATGAAACCTTTAGTCCTGTTGCTAAGATGTCTACAATTAGGACATTGATTGCTATTGCTGCTTGCAAGGGATGGAAATTATCACAATTGGATGTGAAAAATGCATTTCTAAATGGATACATTGCAGATGAAGTATATATGGAGCAACCAGAAGGCTTCATGGAATCAATTGGATCAGATTATGTGTGTAAGCTCAAGAGAGCTTTATATGGGTTGAAGCAAGCCCCAAGAGCTTGGAATTACAGATTGGTCAAGTTCTTGAATGAATGTGGATTTCAAGCATCAAAGGCAGATAGTAGCTTGCTAGTGAAGGCAAGTGAAAATGGATATATTTACATGTGCATTTATGTTGATGATATTATTGTTACAGGAACAGATGCTCAAGGAATCAATGAACTCAAAAGACAAATAGAGAAGGAGTTTAAGATAAGTGATTTGGGAAACTTATCTTATTTTCTAGGAATGCAGATTGTGTATACTCAACATGGAGTATATGTGTCACAAGAGAGATACTTGAAGAATCTTCTAGTCAAGTTTAACATGGAAGATTGCAAGACCTCAACTACACCATTGGAGGTAAATCATAAATTAAGCAGGTATGGAGGTGAAGAGTTCAATGATATGAAGAAATATCAGAGTTTGGTAGGTAGTTTGATCTATGCTACCTTGACAAGGCCAGATCTATCATATGCAGTAGGTGTGTTGTCACAATTTATGCATTGTCCAAAGAAGACTCATTGGATTGCAGCCCAAAGGGTACTCAGATATATCAAAGGAACCCTAAGTGAAGGTTTGTACTATGGTTTCACTTCTGACACAAGAATCAAAGTGTTTAGTGATGCAGATTGGGCAGGTGACTCAGATGATAGAAGGTCTACTCATGGGTATCTCTGTTATGTTGGTGATAAGCTAGTTTCTTGGTGTTCAAAGAAGCAACATACAGTTGCTTTATCATCCACAGAAGCTGAGTATAAGGGAATGGTAGAAGCTGCAAAGGAAGTGATATGGTTGAAGACTTTGATGAAAAGTTTTGAGATTGATCATAGTATTCCAATAATTTTTGGAGACAATATGAGTTCTTTGTATTTGGCAGCTAACCCTGTTTTTCATGCCAGGACTAAGCATATAGAGATTCAGTATCATTTCTTGAGAGAAAAGGTACTAGATAAAGAGATTGAAGTGATGTACACTCCAACAAAAGAACAAGTGGTAGATATGATGACAAAGAGTTTGGATGGACCTAAGTTACAAAGGCTCAAAGACATGGCAAGTATCAAGAAGACAGAGAAAACCTCAATTGATGATTGAGGGGGAGCTGTTGGTGCAGACCAATCACCAATTGAAGGCTTGGAAGATCAAATGATGAAGGAAGAATCAATTCCTAAAGTGTGGAAGAAGATTACATTCAGAGGATAAGAGAAGTGTACACATATGTACATTAGTTTAGTCATAGCTGACTTAGATCTTTTGTTTAGTAAGAATCATGTACAAATCTATCTATAAATACTTTGAGAAAAGTCGGGGCAAGTATGAGAGCATATGTGACAATAGTTAGAAGTCAAGAATGAGGGAGTTAGAAGTCATGAGATAGAGGAAAAGTTAGTTGAGTTAGCTCTCATCACTCAACTGTATTTCTTCTGAGTAATTGAAAATATTTGCGCCCGATGTTTCTGCGTGTTCTCCTTCTACAGTAGATCAATTGTGAAATGCTTTTGTACAAGTCTAAGTTGAGAGTTGCTTGACCTCTGTGCAAAGTTTTAGCTTCCAATTGTAATCACGCTGAGTGAATTAAGTGTAGGAACATTCATATGTGAAGTATGTTCACTGGTTCCTAAAACAGGCGCAGATTTCGAAGTTAATGTTTTGATCATTTCTCCTAGCACAGTTTAAAGTTTTGCATAAGTGAGGGCTTAATCTTTAAGTTGGAAGATAAGCTACTCATGGCTAGAAGCATTTTGGAAAACGGGTTCTATTCAAGGAGAACCAAGTCTTAAAAGTTACAAGTGTAAAATCGACTGTTCTGAATGACAGTTTCTGACATAGGTAACTTGAGAAGTTGATTTCTCAAGTTATACTTAATCTTTTGAAGTAATTCAACTTGGAGTAGATGCGCAATCTCTAGGAGATACTTCGTACAAAGTTTCATCAAAAACTTTACACGTTTGATAGGTCAATGTGGAGAAATAGTGCAGCAGACTTTTCTGTGTTTCATCTACTTCACAGATTTGTTAATCTTTTGATAATTAGTAATTGATCCTCTAAATTAGTGGAAGTTTTGACTTACTCTTGGTATAGAGGTGCTCTAATCACAAGAGTAAGTTGTTCTTTTGGAGATTAACATTCTCCATCAAATATAGCCTTCACAAAGTTGTTTACCAGGTGCCTCAAGTTTGGGCAAAGAGGAAACCATTTCAAATTTATGTAGGCATAGCAAACTAGCAAAATTCAGATGACCAAAGCGTCCATGCCAAAGCTTTGCGTTTGACATAGCCTGAGAATCATGTACTGCACATGTTGAATCATTCATAGATTTTTCATAGTCTATGAGCTTATACACCCCACCACATAAAATGCCAGAAGCAATAATCACGTCACCATTTCACAGATCATGAACTACATATTTGTCATCAATAAATTCTACAACCAATCCAATCTTGGCTAAAGCTGAAATTGATAACAAGTTCTTCTTGATCCCTGGCACAAATAAAGCATCTGACAATGTAAAAGAACTACCATCAACAATATTCAGAATGATCTTACCGAATCCCATTACAGGATAAGAGGAGTTTTTGGTGCATGTGATAGCCCATGTAGGGGTAGGCTCGAGTGAAATGAAGAAACTATGCTACAATGTAATATGTTTTGTTGCCCCACTATCAATGTACCAAACATCTGAGTCTACTACAGACATACACTGTTCAAAAGAAGATCGATCAAAACTGCAAATAGTAGTAAACACCCATAATTCATTTTGCACAAGATTAGGAGACTCTATTTTCAGTGTAGAGGTCTCTGTAACAACCATTCCAACCTCTTTTTTTTGCTTTTCTGTTTTGGACAATTCTTTATGACATGCTGTCATCCTTCTTTGACTCTACAAAATTAGTAGATTTTTGCTTACTAGTAGAAGAGATCCATTTACCTTTGCCCTTCTAACTAGCCAAGAAAGCTTGATGTGCAACACACATAATGGGCATGTTTTGCCTAGACTGCTCTTCCTGTAACAGAACAAATGCTAACTCCTCAAATGTCAAGGCATTTGGATTTCCTTTCATCATCAAACAAAGAGTAGAAGCAAAACTCTGGTATGAATTGGGAAGACCATTTAGAACAATTTGCACAAGTGAACTTTTAGGCAAGACTTCTATTGTTCCTTCAAATCTTTGATCTTTGTTAGAAAACTATCCATGTAATCACCTTCATTCATGTCCTCACTCTCCAACTGTTTTTGGAGGTAAGCAACACGAGCCTCATTCCTTGCCTGGTAGTGTATCTCAAGCATCCTTAGCTATTCGGTAAGAGCAAATGTGAGGAATAATGGCACATTTGACAGACAAGGCTATCGATGCATGTGTCTGGGCATCTCTCCCATGCCAACAAATTTACTCTGCAGTAGGTGCAGAAAAAACCATAGCACAAACAAGAATCTATAGAATATCACCATCTTTGATGCCATCTACATCAGCTTCAGTACCTATATTTGTAGGTGTAATAGGACATTTTTCAACACCTTGCACAATATTCGATAGTCCTTTTGCGACCAATACATGATGCATCATATAAGCCCATAATGGCTAATTTGTACCATCCAACTTATCCTCAATTGCCAACATACTGAATACATTCTGCTTTCAACCATGACCACTTACTAAAATACCACTTACTAAAATACCTTGATGCAAAAAATTGACTATATCTCAAAAAGTTGAATAGAACTACCTTGTCGAGTTCTAAACCTATAACATACTTTGAGATGCTTATACTGGAAAACCAAAACTTGTATACATCTTTGGTACAAAAAGACAAAATAGCCTACACAAGCACTGTGTTCGAAAGCCAAAACAAGCGGATTCTAAGACTGTGACTGGAGAGGTATTGACGAAACCCTAGATGAAGCGGCGACCTACTTTGATACCAACTATTGGAGTTTGAGGTTTGTAGAAGCATGCGAACGACACAAGGAAGAAGAAGAAGCTTGGAGCACAACACACAATACTGAATGTATTACTACTAGAATGTACAAAGATAAGTAAGCCATTAGGGCAATAGGTGTATATACAAGCTGGGGGAAAAAACCTCCTAAAGGGGGGGAAAAAGTGCCCTAGCAGTCCTAGTGTGTTCACACATATCACTATCTAAATATATCAACAAGGAAATTGCATGCATTGGGTAGCAAAATATCTGAAGCTTCCAAGTTGTGTCAACTAGGACTCGAGCCGATCACTTCGAGTAGAGGAATGATCATCTTATCTAATAAGATAACCAAGACTCAAGCTCATCCTTAGAGTAGAGCTATGATTATCTTATCCAATAAGACAACACGCTCGCCGCTCTTCATCGTGAACATGATCATCACGGCTCTTCCTCTTTACTGAAAGAAGCAAAAGATTTTCATTCTTCAATGCTTTCTGTACATCAAAGGAACTAAGACTTGAACCCAATACCTTGGGCATGGGAGTCATCTATACCAGGAGATCCACAATGCTCTTCCAAAATGGGAAGATAGATTTTCTCTATCATTGTAGCTTAGTCATGGCACATATCATTCCAAAGAAAAATAAAGATGCTCAGTAGGATGATTTTTTGGCACTGTAGCCACTAAGAACCAAACTTGAACGGTTTCAATGTAGAGGTTCTAAGCTAATCAGTAGCACGAAGGAGCTTAGCAATCCTTATTGTATTCGATTCAAAGTTAATATAAGAATATTTTTTCGAGCCCAAAAGCAAATAGCCCGCTTGGTTCTTCTTCAGAATTCTCTAGGAGTTTCTATGATCCATCTGCTAGTCTCTTCGAGTTAAGCAAGTAAGAGGACATCGATGGAGTTTGATCTCACAATAGCAGGATAGAGGGCTCTCCAAGCTTTTAGACTTGTCATCTCTCACATGATGAAAGATGTTTTGTGAAGGATGTGCTTCGGGATTCATGATGCTAATGAGGGTGAAGATTGGCTCTTCTCTTGGACAATGGAAGGATGTAGCTTGATCTCAAGATAATTATTTTCCAAAATCTTCATTTTTGAATATGTTGATGCAAATTAATGAAATCTGTATGGAAGAGCAAAGATGTATTGAAAACATTTATCAAGCACAGACATGCATCTATGAATCATTGCATGGAAATGAATGAAACTTTGTGCATTTCTCATTTTGAAAGAATGTTTTATACACAACATAAACTTTCCTCTTGCTTAAAAAAGATATTAGATGCACTCAAGTTTGTGTACATGCATGGTTATATATTTTTAAAAGGTAGCAAATAGTATGTTTGTGCATGGATGCATGATATGCATGCAAAGAAAGCTCAAGAACTATTTGAATTAAGTTTGGTGCATGAAAAGAAAAATGTGTCAACACATGCATGCATGCATGCACGCACATGCATTTGCATGCAAAGCACATGCATTTGCATGACATGCATTTGCATATGACAATGCTGATTTTTTGTTAAGTAGATGAATGAGTACTTTCCTAATAGTAGCGTACTTTTAAACACTCAAGATATACATTAGGAAAGAAGGAAAACTAGTTAGTAGCAATGGTATGCTAGTTATCATGCAACTCAGGTAACTAGTCCATTCTTTGCCTAGGTGATACGTGAGTTACATTAAGTATACTCAATGTTTTACTTAGTAAAAGTAGGCACACCAAAAGTCAAGCATTGAATTTTCTTGCCATCTAGATGAGAAAGAAAAAAGGACTAGTTGCAAACTTTTATGATGACTCTAAGTCTTGGAGATACTTAGATAATCCTAAAGGCAAGCTTGGAAAGAAATTTTACACTTGCTTGTGTAAAATTCATGCATCCAAGTAGGATGATCACTTAAGAAAAGTTTCCTTAAGATCCTTGGGCACTTGCTAATCAACACTCTTACTTGATTCTATCCCAAGACATGATACAAATCAAATAAAGATAAATGGAATTTACACTAATTGAACTTTTAAAGTTCAAAAGGTAAATCTTATGTCCCATATGTTGCATCCCCAATAAGGATGAAAAGTCTTAAGAAAACATGGAAACTTTGAAAGAAATCTTCCTTTTAGAAGGATTAAAGAGTTTTTTTTGGTTTCATTTAAGCTGAATGTGGCTTAAGAGGAAACCCTAGTCAAGTGATCTTTAGGAATTGGGATACTTCCTAAAGATAAGCTATTTAATGAAATAGCATAGTTTTCTACTTCATTAATCACATATTCCTATCATATTCAAGATGATTTTTTTGGGGGGAATATAAGTTCTAAAAAATGGATAAGTAGATCTCCCTTTACTCATGAACTTTTCCCAAAGTAAGACATAAGCTCATAAATATGTGAGGATTAATACATAAAGATGTCATTTTGAACAATATTCTACCGATAGAAGTGATCACATGATGGAAGCTTCAATTTCTTTCGAAGTATCTATCTAAAAAAGAAAAAAGAACATAATTATTAAACCTAAGTACAAGTTACAAAAGGTAAAGATATTCAAGATATAGATTTTTATTCAAGAAATTTATCTAGAAAATAGCTTTTGACATGCTAAAATCAAGCAAAAGGTGGGATGTCTAAACCTAAAAGTGATTGTAGTTGTAAGCATATCTAAGTTTTACCTCATACGAGGAGCAAAGCATTAGCTTTCTTGACACTCTAGTATGCATGCACTAATTTAGATTGAAAAAGTGTATCTTTTGGACAAGCTATTTGTAAAGCTCAATCATTGAGGTATTTCAAGATGTTGGTAAGCTATCACTTCTAAGAAAGAATCTCAATAATTCTTAAGTGATAAATAAGATGATGAAGTGTTCATAGTACAATTATTATACATTGGTTCAATCATCAAAAGATGCTTGTAATTTAAACTATGCAATCAAAGTGGATTGTCAAATTATGTTTAAAGTAATCTAGTAATATCAAATGATTGAACAATGATAATAATTTTTTCAGAATCAAGAAAGGAATGTATATACATACAAATGAAAGTTCAAGTTAAAACTTCATCAAGAAATGGGAGAGGATGTCCTAAGTTGATCCTTTAGTTTGATACTCATGAGATGAACACAAATAAAGCAGTAAAGCTTCATAATATTGTCTGACAGTCTAGAATTTCTTTTAGATATCCTTCCAGTAGTGCAAAAGATTCCAAGATGAATCATTTGCTCATGTTTTTAATTCCTTAGAAAGAATCTCAAGTATTGCAAGAATAAATTGCTCCCTAGTAGTAAGCACAAAATTCTTCAAGTAGGTGTATCAATATTGATAAGATTCTTAGCTTTGGAATTGAAAAGGAATTAGCATATGCTTGGACTTGAGTTGAGGGAAAGATCTTTATGAATCTTGCAAGGAAGCCAAAAATCTTTAGACAAGTTTGAGATATCTTAATCATAAAGATTAATTCTTTATTTCAAGAAGACTTGATCAAGCTTGGAAAGGTTTGTCCAAGAAACTGTGATTGGAACTACTATGAAGCTTGACCAAATATTGATAATCAAATTCCTTTTGGGAATTTTTCACTCAAGTTCCATATATCCAATGGAAAGTGTGAAATGAGTAAGTTGCCTTCCAAGTATGTATTCTGCAAACGTGATAAGAGTAATCTAAAAATTGACTGCTTGCAAGTTTATGTATCTTTGAAGTTTGAATTGGTTGTATAGAGTTTTAGTTCTTTCTTTCTTCTTTGCAAATCTTTTGGATTTGACTTAGATACGGTATCTGATTCTTTTTACAAAAGTCCAAGGTTAGTTGATTAGAATGAGGAAACTAAATTGAACATGCGAGATAGATTTTCTATACAAGAACCTTTCCAATCTTCAAAAGATGATAAGTCTAATTTGACTTATTCATTTGAGTTTTCTTCAAGTTATATAGCATAAATGACTTTCTAGGATTCAGTCCACTCTAGAAAAGAGAAGTTAGGAATTGGTCATCAGATTGAGAATTCCCAATAACTTTTTGCTAAAGTCTTTGAGAAAAGTGTCCTTAGTTGGATAATTTTTATTTTGGATTTGACTTGGCCAATTTATAGTACGATTGACCCAAAGTAAATGAGAAACTTTTTACTACAGTTTACGTAGGAGTTTCAGGCCAATTTGGAAAAAGTAGTCCTCCAATTGGGTGAAAAAAATCAAGTAATTGTTGGTTGGGAGTAAACCATTGTACAACATCTAAGTTAGATATTTGGGCCAATCGAACTTCAAGTTTTCCAAATCAAATTCAAGTGAATCAAGAGCTCTCAAAGTCTTGATATGGATAAAAATCCCACCTTAGTTACTAAGTCCATGCACCAGTCATGCCTAAAAATGGACTAGTAATTTGAATCCACCCATTTCACATATTTGTGCCTAGATCACACATCGAGAAACAATGAAGTGGCCAGGGATTTTTTTAGATCCACCCTTATTATTCATCCACTACTTTGTACTTTGATCAAATTATCAGAATGCAAAGCTAGATGGTGTTTTAAATAATTTTGGACAGGGAACCCACCACAGAGATGAGACATGCTCTTTCGATTTTAGGACATGAGGCTTGGGGTTTTCCTATAGTTACTATATATAGCTTTATTTTTTAGGACGAAAATCTCTCCCAAGCGGCAAGAACGTAATAAAGTAAGTCTATGATCTAAGGATCTGGTCGGTTTAGACATATCTAAAATCGAACATCGTTTGGTCACTCGTGTATGGCCAAGGATCTCAAGACTAGACTTAAGCATAACTTCATGTGCAATCTTAAACAAGTGATCCACTTAGCCTACTGGTTAAGTCTCAAGGCTGGTAAGTACGAGATCTTGGTTTCAACCCCCATGGAGAGCATGGGGAGAGATTTTTTTTCTCAAGGAGCTCTCAATCCTTCTAACTCACGTTAATGTGAGTTAACTTGAGTTTAGACAGACTTAAATCAAGTGGCAAGTACACCAAGCACTGGTGGAGTCTAGTGGAAGGTAGTAAAGTAGTGGTCGAGATCACTTCAACCACTAGTAGACTATAGTGGAAGATATTAAAGGAATGGTGGAGATTGCACATGCACTTATGGACTCTAGTTACATTTGTGGTCCTCGTTGATTCAAGAAGCTATATATACAAGCATAAGTTTGGGAGGAGATTCATTTCTCTAGCATGTGGTGGTCGTAATTGTTAGTCTCTTGAAATGCAAGTCCTAGAATTGGATATCGATGAGGAAGGAGACATTTTGGCCTGGCTAGAAGTAGGTAACTCATTTATGTGCAATTGAGTTTTTTTATAAGAGACGAGTAGATAAGGTCATGTAGAAAATGAATAAAACATACAAGTTCCTCGATTGAGTGGGCTATGAGAGCTCATAAAAGAGGGAAGAAAACACCTCTTAACTGCAATGTAGATGAAACTAATTTAGGTGCTGGGAAGGAAACTACTTGCATGTTAAAGCAGCTTAGTTAAGAAACTTCTTTTCCAATTCATGAAATTCTTGCAAGGCAAGTCCAAGAAAAAGATGAAAATATTGATATTCAAAATGCTCATATATTTGACACTCCTATGAGGAAAAAAGTGATGGAAGATTCCAAGAATGAAAAAAATCCTCCAAATACATTGGATGGGAACCTAGTCAAAGCAATTGAGCTAGGCTACAAAAATAATTCTTGTCCTATACTAGTGGACACATACTTATGGAACTATCTTGAATTGCTTTCAAAGGTTAGAAAGTTGATTCCAAAGTATGTTGAAGTTCATGACAAACAATCATGGCATAACAAACTATAGGATAGTGTGTTGGTTCTCCTATGGCTTCTTTTATGGCTTCCCCATTGGTTGGGACAAAAAAAAATAGAGAAATGCTCTAGTGGGGCACAATGAAGATAGAAACATTGGAAGGAACAATATTGAAGCTCTTTTGGTCACCTGACATGTTGCGCAATCTAGAAAGGTTGTATATAACTCGCCTCATGCCCTTTTTCATTGCATTTTGTCGTTATAAGCTCATATGATGCATTTTTCTTGAGGTCCTTCTTTTCATCTTGATGCCATTCCATAGTCCATCATAAGATTGTTTTTGAACTTTTTAGTATTTTTCTCCAAAATTTTTAGAGTTTTTTTAGGTTTTTAAAGATTTTTTTGGGATTTTTTTCCTTTTCTAATGCACTTTTTCTTGTTGAATTAGATGAGAAATGAAATTTTTATGGAATTTTGAGGGGGAAATGTGTGTTGATTCTGATTCCTATTATGTAGGATTTTTGGGATTTTTTTTAATTTTTTTGATATTTTTTTATTTTTTTTGTGATTTTTGTTTTATTATATATTTTAAGTTAAATAACAACAAAAAAATTGGGTCCTCTTTCCTTTTGTTTTAACTAGAAAAAAGGAGCCTTCATGTAATCTCTCTCTCTCTCTCTCTCTCTCTCTCTCTCTCTCTCTCTCTCTCTCTCCCCACCATAGTATAAATTTTATACTATGGTATAAAAACCTTTTTTTAGTTTTTGTGAATATGCATTCTCAATGGCTATAAATTGCACCTAGGTGGCTGTTCTTTTCAATCTTGGAGTCATTTGTTACCGTTAGTGTCCATGTGAAAGGCCAAATGGCCACCGAACACTTCTTCTTTAATAAAGCATATAGTGGCTTGTTCAGCCACAAACTATAAGTTTGATTGCATTTGTGTAACCTAAGAAATATGTGTTCATGGTCAGCATACTATGTGTTTTCTGTGTATTTTGCATCCTTTGTGTGGAGTACTATGTGTGGTGTCAGAGGTCGGCTCTCTACTACAAGGGTATTGTTGTGGAGATCTCGAGAAGGACAATCCACCATTGTGCATCTCCACAGAAATACTTCACTAGTATCGAAGCATTTTGACATAAAATTTTTGTTCCTTTTGTGTGAGCAAAGCAAGCACCCACCCGCACACCCAAGGCTTTCTCCAAGTTTTATTGTGCATTGCCAGAGAAATCCATCACTAGTGTTAGAGCATTTTGACACAAAAGGTTTGTTTCTTTTGTGCCGACTAAGCAAGCACCCATCCACCCACCCAAGGCTTTCGACCAAGGCATAGAACTTGGCACACCTTCTCATCCAAGTCACCAAAGTTTTCATTGGTATTGTTGGCTTTGCATGAGGGAGGAGCTCAATGATCAAGGAAGATAGAGGTTACGGGTACTTCGCCGGAGGTCACTCATCCTAGTATTGTTTCCTCCTGAGCTTGCTTAACCAACAATCTCTTACCACTAAGATACACTTTTATGGTGTTTTAAGAAGGGGAAAGACTAAGGTTAACATTACCTTGAATGTTTTGTGCCCTCAAAGCTTCATTCTTTGCTTTCAAAGCCTGTTTTGAAGCATGTTTGGGGTGATTCTTGGAGACATTTTGGAGTATTTTTCATGCATAGTTCTCTTTACACAGGTTCAAGAACATCAAGAAGAGTTCTTTCTTTTGGTACTTCTTTGAAAACAAATATTCACCTTTGGGGCTCTGTTTTGAGCCACACTAGTAAATCTACAAACACAAATCTTCTCACTTCAACCTCCTTAATGGGTTGTTTATGCATCTTAGACTCATTGAAGATGACATCACTACTTCTGATCACTAACCGTGTTTCAAGATCCCATAAGTGATATCCAAATTGTCCTTCTTGACCATATCCAAGAAAATGCATTTCTTTGACTTATGGTCCAGCTTTTGTGTAAGATTCTTGGGTATATGAACATACGCTTCACACCCAAAAACTCGAAGATGATTGTAATATGGTGGCTTCCATGTCCATAACTCATGTCACTTTCAAACCTTTGGCAGTACTAGGTGAAAGGTTAATCACGTGAATTGCATTCAATACTACTTTTTCCCAAAAGCCTTGTGAAAGGTTTGCAGGATGCAACACAGAAACTACTCTATCCTGAATAGTTCTATTCATCCTTTCAACTACATCATTCTATATTGGGGGTATAAGGAGTTGTAAACTCTCTACAAAATCCTCTAGACTAACAGAAAAGGCTAAATTCATTTGAGGTATACTCACCCCCATTATTTGAATGTAAAGCTTTGAGCTTAGTTGCTTTTTTAGTATCAACTGAAGCAAGCCATTTTTTGAAGGTAGGGAATACCTCATCCTTCAATTTGATAGAATATACCCAAAATTTTTTAGTAGCATCATCTATGAAAGTGAAGAAGTAAAGAGAACCACCTAATGACCTTGTGGGCATAGGACCACACAATTTTGTATGAACAAGATCTAAAGGTAGAATTGAAGAGTCAATGCGTTTTATGCACATTCTTAGTTTGCTTTCCATATTAACAATGCTTGCGAAAAGAAAAATCAAAGAAAGATAACACACATAAGTAGCCAGAACAAGAAATATTTTCCGTTCCTCTTCGAGATATGTGGCCCAAATGGCCATGCCAAATACAAGCCATAGGTTGTTTAGTAACACCTAACAATTTTTCTTTCTATGATACAAATAAAGGATAAACTGAGCCAACTTTGCTTCCTTTTGCAATAACCATATTTCCCTTTGATATGCAAAAGGATTGAGCATAGAAAACTAACTTGTAACCAAGGTCATCAAGTCATGATAATTGAGGTACATGGTGTACATTATGCATAGTAGATTTTGAACCATCAATGAACTACACAATCACATCTCCAATCCCCACAGTGTCACATTGATAAGGGTCATCAAGTCTCATGATCCATTATTGGTTACACAGATTCTGATTATGCTAGTTGTGTAGACAATTGTAAGTCTACATTAGGGTACATTTTTCATTTTGCTAGAGGTGCTATTTGTTGGAGATCTCTTCTTCAAGAATGTATAGTTGTTTCCACTATAGAAGTAGAGTACGTTGCAACAAGTGAGGCATGTAAGGAAGCATTGTGGCTTTCTTGTCTTGATTGTGATATGGGTCTACCTCAACATGTACCTCGTTTGCTAAGTGATAGTTAGAGTGCCATTGCATTGGCTAAGAATCCGGTCTATCATGCAAAGACCAAGCACATTGAGGTATGGTATCACTTCATAAGGGATTGCTTAGCCATTAAGCATGTTATTCTTGAGAAGGTTCATACTAATGTTGCAAATGCTCTGACTAAAACTCTACCAAAGGATAGCTTTCCACACTATTGTCACTTGATGGGGGTTACTTGATTCATGGTCTTACACAGTTACTTGTATATTGTGTGACATGCCCATCAGGTGGGAGGTATAGTTTGTATATTTACACTCAGGTATTCTTTATCATTCTTTATTTTTCTCCCATAATCACTTTTTCCATATTGGCCTTTAGTGGGAGATTGTTACTATTAGTGTCCATGTGAAAGGCCAAACGCATGTTGGACACTTTTGTATATATTCTTAATAAAGCATATAGTGTCCTGGTCAGCCACATACTGTAAGTTCAATCACATTTGTGTAACCTAAGAAAACAATATCCATGGTTAGCGTATTGTGTGTTTTCTATGTATTATGCACCCCCTATGTGGAGTATTATGTGTGGCACCGGAGGTCAACTTTCTATTGCAAGGGTATTGTCATGGAGCTCTTGAGAAGGAGATTCCATCATTGTGCATCACCAAAGAAATACTTCATCATTTTCATGTTTCTCAACACCTTTGGACTCATTTTCATATTTCTCTAAAATCTAATCTACTTTTCAAAAACCCTCTTTTTGTCCACATTGAACATGTAATTTTTCCCCCACGTGTTTCACATGGTCCATTCCTTCTTTATTTTCCCATATGTTTCACATTTTTCACATGCATCCCATGTTTCTTCCCCTCTAATCCTCCCTCTAATCCAACCCCCTCTAATCCTCCCTTATTATTCAACCCTACCCCACCCTTACCCCTCGTATTGTAAAATCCAACCAGTCCCCTCCCCTCTTCCTCTTTTCCATTGATTCTGCATCACTTTCTTCATCCATCTTGGATACTTGATCCGAAGTCAGATTTTGATGTTAACTTGCAACAATTCCCTTTCCTTCGCTTGCTGAATTATTCATATGTTGTTTTGAAAGTTTTACAAAAGACTTGTGTTGCGGTGGCATATCCTTGATTGTGGTTTTGCTATTTGCTCTCTGGCAAGGAGAGCTCATTAGGTGGTTGGGCAACTTTTGAGCCTATTGGGGTGCTGAATTTATAAAATGATGCACAACTACTGCAAAGATGGCCAAGGAGTGTTGAGACAGTGGGTGCACAAGGAGTGCACAAAGGGTATGCTAAAAATTGTCTCACAAGTAAAGTTAAATATAGGTTGCAAAAAGGTCTTTTTAAAGCAATTCTAAAGGGTTTTTGAAGTGCTTGGAAGGTTCAAGGGGAACCCTGCCTTATGGGTACATTTGGACAAACTAAGGTCAAAAGTGAAAAAGATAGGTAGTGAAGAAGATAGACAAAGTCCAATGTGTGGCCCCCGATTAATTTTTTGTTTTCTCATAAAGACACTACAAGACAAAATAAGGAATCATTGGTCTCTATGTGAGAAGGTTCCTAGGACAACAAGGAAAGTGTGTGGGAAGCACTAGATATGCCCTCCTACTGGACTAGACAAGATTTTGGAATTATAATTTTGATTAAAATATCACCCACGTAGGGAAAATAATACAAGAATATGTAACTGATACAAGAAGTCCCACAACCTGAGACTAATATGCGTGGATAACTAGATTAGATGGAATATGAGAGATCCCACAACCTGAGACCATAGGTATGAAACACAATATTTGAAGTAGAAGAAATCCCATGACGAAGATGAACCAGATACAAGAAATAACTTGACAAGATCTCGTACTATGAGATTACAAGAGGACAACATTAAATGTCGAAGAATTGGTCTAATTAGGGCGAGAACAATGATCATGAAAAGAACTAGAACTAGAACTTCCAAAGTACTTACTTGACGATTGCAACTCCTTGAGCTCCCAAGATTAGCATTGGCAAGACTGTAGATGTATGTGGCTAAGCCCTCCTTATATAGATTTTCAAGTAGTGCTCAAGGGTGGTTAGAAATTGATGATGTTAGCAATCTTAAACAAGACCTATGGATATCAGAATCCAGCAAGTAGATGGTCAATCTTAGGGTTTCGGTAGATTTTGTATGTGGTGGAAACTTCCAATTTTTGAAACAATCATGAGATATATAAAGAGACATGGTATCTGAGGTTCATGATGGTTTCCTTTGTATCCATGACATCACCTCCTCCTCAAGCAACAAGTTCCATGAGGAGTGGTTCTTTGACAGTGAGATTGTTTAGGACTTGAATCTTCATAGATTTTGGTCTTTCTAGAGTTCTTGATATATGGTACCAAAACATGATGATTATGGATATCCATGATGGAACTTGAAAGGGTTTGTAGTATATCTAGGTATAGAATCAAGGGTAGGATTCTCATGATTGACAATATTCATCTTATGAGTCTGATGATTATCTTTTTTATGTGGGATGGTGATTATGGAAGTCTTTAACCCAAGTTTTTTCTGCTTCTTAGGAGATTTGAATACCATGTGGTCATGATATCCACAATAAAAGCATGATGCATTATCCTTCTGATGTTTTCTTTCCTTTGGTGTAAGTTTGTTAACCTTGATATTATCCAACTGCATGGGTTCTTCACAAGATAGATCCATTAAGCTTCTAGTGATACATTGTGGTGATTCCAAGATCTTTGATGGGGAGACTTGAGTAAACGTACCTCCTTGATTGAACATGAACTTCTTCTTATCCTTTGCCTTTGGGTTATCTTCATAATGTGTATACTCCATATCGTTTGTAATGATTTGCTAATCTCCAAAGATTATCAATTCATATTCTTGATGGAGGGTGTCTTGATTATTCAACGTTGTTAGCTCTTGGATTTGACTTCCTTTGAATAAATGATTCTCACATTGAACTGTCTGATTGATAACATCCTCCAAGGTATCTACTTGAGGCATGGATAGCAAGAGATACTTCACTTTAGGTTTGAGACCACTTCAGAATTGATAAACCATGTAGTCTTGTTGATATGTAGATCCACAAAATAATATCTTAATATCTAATGCATAGCTTGAAACTGATTGATCACCTTGTTGTAGAAATCATTTTAGCTCTTGAAATTGTCCTATCAAATACTTTATGGTAGATTGAATCCCCTTGCATATGGAATCCATGGTGCTTGTTCCTAAATAGAAGGCACTCATGCCAAAATATTAGGGAAGCACTAGATTCTGCCATCTAAATAGACTAGGCAAGATTTTGGAACTATTATTTTCATTACAAGATCACCCACACTGGGGAAATAATACAAGAATATCAAACTACTATAAGAAGTCCCGCAATCCGGGACTGATAGGTATGGACAACTGGAATAGAGATGTTACAAGAAATCTCACAATCTGAGACCATAGGTATGAAGCAAGATCTCTAGGTTACAAGAACTCCCTTCATGGATATGAATTAGATATAAGAAATAAATCATTAGGATATGGTACTAGGAGATTACAACAAGACAAGATAGGATGTCCATGATACGAGATTAGACAAGACTAGAACAAAGAACAAGACTAAAACTGGAATTGGAACTTGAAAAGTACTTACTTGGAGATCAGGACTTGTTGAGCTCCCAAGACTGTCATTAGCAAGATTGAGGATGCATGTGGCCAATCCCCCCTTATATAGGTTTACAAGGGGGTTAGAAATTGATGATGTCATTGATGATGCCAAAAATCTATAGCAAGACCTCTAGATATCAAAATCAAGCAAAGCGAACAATCGATCTTAGGGTTTTAGCATGTTTCAGATGTGATGGAAGATTAAGTTTCTCCGAATTCTAAACCAATCATGAGATATAGAAAGTGACATGGAATCTAAGGTTCAAGATGATTTCCTTTTTATCCATGATAAAAAGCATCAAGATTTACAAGTAGTTGGGAAGCATAAGAGGAATCAACAAAACACGGGAGTATTCTTGCAGATATACTAGCAAGCAAGAGGATTCAGTACACCATAAGAGCAAGAGAGAGCAAGAGAGAGGAAGACACACACTTAGACAATGCACAAAGAGAGACAAAGTGTGTAGAGAGGGAGACAAAGTGTGCAAAGAGAGTGTGTAGAGAGCAACAAAATTGTGACATAATATCCTCAAGGAGGTGTTGCAAGTCAACAATAGAAGTGACCAAGATTTCAACCTTATTGGAGGTTTGTGAGCAAGGGGTGCATAAGGGCAAGCTACTGAACAAGATGAAGGAATGGCACAGATGTTGATTGCATAAGAAATTGTGGTATTTTGTTGTACTTGTGTGTACTTCTTTGCCCTAAAAGGAGATGTTGATTGCATAAGAAATTGTGGTATTTTGTTGTACTTGTGTGTACTTCTTTGCCCTAAAAGGGTTACTGATAGAGAGTATTTTGTCTCATTCTAGACAAAAGATATTGTAATCTTTTATGTTAATCAAGGTTGAGAGGCTTCTGACACAAATTGTTTTTCTTTTTCTTCTCTATTTTTCTCTTACAAACACTCAAGCCCCTTTCAACTAAAGAAACCCCCTTCTAATAAGAGATCCCTCTAGCTCATGGCTATATAATAGATGGTTGGGAGACAAAGAGCACCACTTCTTGATGGTATTTGTGAGGTCTCAACTAGCTACCTATTAATGTGTGTGTGTGTGTATATATATATATATATGTGTGTGTGTGTGTGTGTGTGTGTGTGTGTGTATGGGTGCTTGTATGAATTTGGATACATTTGTCTGGATGTTTGCGTTTATGCATGTACAAGCGCTCATCTTTTTTTTTTTTTAAATGGAGGTTCGGTCGAGGCCTACTCCCCCTGACTTTAACTTTGAAATTGCAACTGTATAAGGAAGGGCATAGTACCCATGGGACCCCCCTTATCCACAAGAACAGGGGTTTACAAGACTGGGTTAAACGACGATCACAACTACTGCAAAGATGGACAAACGGTAGCACCTCGGCCACATGCAACATCATTCCAAGATACACATGTCCCTTACACGCTACTGCCCGGGGTTGAACCCTTGCCCCCCCCTCAAGAGGCGAGAGGCCCAACCATTAGGCCAGCGAACTGGGACAAGCGCTCATCTGTTGTTTGCATATTGAAGACTGAAGTTGAAGAAAAAGTAGACAAGAAAAAGTAAACAAGAAAAAGAATGACATGTGGGCGCTTTGTACGCCTGGAAAAGTGGGTTACATCGTTTCACTTTTTTTGCATTTTTGTGGCCAATGTTGAAGCCCGAAGGCAGGAGAACGAAAGACCATTAAAATGAGAGATACTGTGGGGTATGCATTCATTCAACGTATTCATTTGGTCTTTATAAACAAATTTAAACAATTATGTTCTGTTGCCCACGGGACCCCCCAAATCCCACAAAGCAGGGGAAGCTTTTACAGAGCTTAGATGGCATTACAAAGAAGGTTAATCACCCTCTCATCACCCTCATGCGGGGCCTCTTCTCTTGTACTTTTCTTTCTTTATTTAATTCAAGTTCAGGAGAGTAGGCTAATGCCGAACTTCCTTTATATTAAAAAAAACAATTATGTTCTGTTTACTGAAATTTCGATCGTCTGTGAAGCTTTGTATTTCAACGTCTTCCCGTAGTCTCCAGAACATTCTCATTGATAGAAAATGTAGATAAAGACACACAAGTGTCGTTTTAGGTGACTCCAATGACTCTTGTGTACGTCGTACGGGTTCCACATATACACACGCGCACATGCTCACCTCTAGCTATGAAAAGAACTTCAACATGTTTTTTTTTTTTTAAATAGTTTTTACAGAGTACAATGAATTGGAAAGACATACACACCTCACTTACGTAGAGACACCATTTTGGTGAACTCATGGATATGTTCAACCAAAGTTTGAACTTGGGATTTTTTCCCATGGATTCAAAGCGTCAACCATTAGGCTACACGGGCTTGGATGTCAACATGTAATATTGAAAGATTACTGTGACTTGAAATGGTGATGCATGTCTGTGTTTTAAGTGCCATCTCGAATCTTTCCCATATGCAAGCTTGGCATGCAGAACCTATATGAGACTCTATGGAATGCCATTAGAAGCAAAACTTTGTGGAAAATTTGGAAAGAAAAAGAAAGGTGGTTGATTAGGAGGGACCTCTTAAAAGTGATTTGTAGAGAAATCTCTTGATTGCATAGTAGAAGGTTTGAGAATTGTACAAGCTCTCTCCCTTTCAAACACCCGAGGGTGTTTGTTGTAGAAGACAACAAAGCTGAAAAGCAAGTGCATCCTTATTGAAGAAGACAAAAACGTTAATAGTCCCTTCTTATATTCCAATGAAAGAGATGTGAAAACTCTCGTTTCTTCGAGAATGCGTTTAAATCTTGTGTGCTATATCAAGATCCAAAATCAACCATAGTAAGACTATTATGAAGACCCCAAATCTTTGTTCACCAATATTTATCTTTGATCAAGGATGTTGGCTTTTTCATTATGGGAATGGGTTTCCAAAAAAGTAGAGGGCAAGCTAAATTACTAGAAGGACATGGAGCTCAAGATGCTAACAATGCCATGGTTTTCAACACTTTCTTTGGCCTTGACCACAATATAGTTTCTTTTAATTTTGGGATCCTTAGATAAATAGCTACAAAATATAGGGGGCACTTGTAGGAGCTTACTTTAGATAGAAGATCCAAACGAAAAAATGGATTGCCAAGACCATGAGGTACATATACTACTTGCCTAAGTAGCTTGATTATGAAGATTGTTGCTTGCTCAATAGAAAGGACTTTGATTGGGGAAGACAAGATTTGATGTTGGATTATTATAGAGGCCTTGCCCACCAAAGAGGAGTAATACGGAACAATGGGGAAAATACTAAAAGAACCAACAAAAAGTGAACCTCAACATCAAGAAAGACTAAGGAGGGAGAACTTAATGGTCGTGAGTCAAATCGAAGGTGAAATTCCAATGTCTATGGCACCCCTTGATTGAGGAAGAGAAGTGGCTCTATTTTGGGGAATTCTCCATCTATGAATTCTACCAATGATCAAGCCAAAAGGTTTTTCAAATCACCTTGATGATCTAAAAGGTATTTCAGAAGAAGATATCATGCATCTCTTCTTCTCATGCCCCAAGAGCTAAACTTTATGGTACAATGGTCAACAGTCTCTTCGATTAAGTGTTAGGATCTCTTGCAAACAAGCTTTTTTTTTTTGAAATATGAGGAAGTTTGGTTGAGGGCTATAGGCATGTATCTTTTGATACCAAGCATGTGGTGCTTGCTTTAAACCATATAATGCCTTCTTCAACCTGCACATTTGGTTTTCGTGCCCTTTCTGCACAAAGCCACGTATTCCAACCATGATGAGCTAGAAGTGCACATATGCTACGAACAATAGTCATTCGGCATGTAGGAGCAAACGTTTCATCAAAAACCCTTTACAACAAGCCTAGTCTTATACCTATCAATTATTCCATCAGGCATACACTTCAGCTTGTATACCCACTTTGTGCCAATGGCCTTCTTGCCAAGAGCCAAGTCACATAAAGACCAGGTACCATTTTTCATGATAGCATTGTATTCAAATTGCATAGCAGCCATCCAATTTTCAGAATTTTGTGCTTCATCAAATGAAACAGGTTCATTCTCAACACAGAGACTAGAGGCAACCATAGCATAGCAATCTCATGCAAAAGAGGCACTATGAGAGCCTGAACGAGTACGGTATGATAGAGATGCATCCAAATCGTTGTCACACAAAGTTTGCACCAACCATTTTGGCATAGTTTTTGCCTCCTCAATATCATCTCTCTCATCAACAAGTGCATCATGTAAATTTGCATCAGAAATGGAATGATTTGCATCATCACATGAAACCTACAAAGGTTGAGAAGTTGCCTCATTAGGGCCAGCACTAGACTATCCACCTATAAAAAGAAGAAGCAAAGTATCATACATGTCTTTGGAGCTAATAGATGTCTCCTTCATACATGAAAGTAAAGGCTGAATAGCATCTTCCACAAAAGCAACATCACGGCTAACCAAAATGCATTTACTCTATGGATGATACAGATGATAGCCTTTGCTTTGAGAACTGTACCCAACAAAAATACATTTTACTAATTTATCATCCAATTTCCTGTGATGTTGTTCAGGCACTAATGCATATGCCAGACAAGCAAAAACACGCAGGTGAGCAAGAGATGGCTTATGACCATGCCAAGCCTCATATAAAGTGATAGAGTGCAATGCTTTAGTGGGACTTCTTTTAAGTACATATATTTCTAGCTTGAGGCTTTTAAATATAGCCTCAAGCCAGAAACCATGTGGTAAAGCCTGACTCTTGACCATAGACCTTGCCATCTCCATGAGTGAAGTGTTCTTCCGTTCAACAAATACATTCTGTTGAGGTGTATATGGCACTATACACTGATGTTTTATCCCACGTTCAGTCAAAAATGCATTAAAATCAGAAGACATATACCCCCTCAATCAGAATGGAGGGTGCCCATTTTACATCCTGATAGATTTTTAGTCAAAACCAGAAATTGTTTGAAGCACATAAACACTTCGGACTTTGCTTTCAATGGATATACCCATGCATGCCTGGAAAAATCATCAATGAAAGTCACAAAGTAAAGATAGTTTCCAAAAAACAAAAGAAGGTGTCTGTATAGAACCATAGACATCAGTATGTACAAGGCGTAATTTCTGAGTAGCTTGTACTGAACCATCTTTTGGGAAGGATGGATGCTACATTTTGCCCAAAATACAGCCTTCACATACATGTTTGTCGGGTGCCTCAAATTTGGGCAAAGAGGATACCATTTCAGATTTCTGTAGGCGTAGCAAACTAGAAAATTCAGATGACCAAAGCATGCATGCCAAAGCTTTGCATCTGACATAGCATGAGAATCATGTATTGCACATGTTGAATCATTCATAGATTTTTCATAGTCTATGATCTTATACAACCCACGACATAAAATGCCAGAAGCAATAATCACGTCACCATTTGACAGATCATTAATTGTACATTTGTCATCAAGAAATTTCACAACCAAGCCAATCTTGGCTAAATTTGAAACTGATAATAGATTCTTCTTGATCCCTGGCACAAGTAGAGCATCCGACAATGTGAAAGAACTACCATCAGTAGTAGTCAGAATGATCTTACCAACTCCCATGACACAGTTGTTGGAGCATGTGATAGTATTCCCTATAGGGGCAAGATCAAGTGAAGTGAAGAAACTACGTTGCGAGGTAATATGTTTGGTTGCCCCACTATCAAAGTACCGAACATCTGAGTCTACTGCAGACATACACTATTCAAGAGAAGATGGGTCAAAACTGCAAACAGTAGTAAATGCCCATTCTTCATTCTCCACTAGATTAGCAGACGCTATTTTTGGTGTAGAGACCTCTGCAACAACCATTCCGGCCTCTTTATTATTTGCCTCTTTAGCAGCCAGTTTTGGATAGCTCTTAATGACATGATCATTTGCTTTATAGTATTTGCAAAACAATTTTTGCTTTTCCTGTTTTCATCTCTTCTCTATCTTTCTTCTTCGATTGTGCAGAATTAGAAGATTTTTGCTTACTAGTAGAAGAGCTCCATTTACCTTTGCCCTTCCGACTAGCCAGGAAAGCTTGATATGCAACACGCATAATGAACCTGTTCTACCTAGACTAATCTTCCTACAACTGAACAGAGACTAAGTCCTCAAATGTTAAGGCATTTGGATTGCCTTTCATCGTCAAACAAAGAGTAAAAGCAAAGCTATGGTATGAATCGGGAAGACCATTTAGAATAGTCTGCACAAGTGAACTATCAGGCAAGACTTCATGAGAAAAAATTAATTGTTCCTTCAAATCTTTGATCTTTATTAGAAAACTGTCCATAGAATCACCTTCATTCATATGCTCACTCTCCAATTTTTTTTTTGAGGTAAGCAACACAAGCCTCATTCCTAGCCTGGTACAATGTGGTAAGTGTATCCCAAGCATCCTTTGTTGTTCTACAAGAGTGAATGTGAGGAATAATGGCACGTTTGGCAGACAAGACTATTAATGCGTGTGCCTGAGCATCTTTACCATCCCAATAAATTTTCTTTGTAGTAGGTGCAGTAGAAACTGTAGCACAAATAGGAGCATGAAGAATATCATCATCTTCAATGTCATCTGCATCAACTTCAATACCTATATTTTGAGGTGTAATAGGACGTTTTTCAACACCCTGCACAATATTCCACAATCCTTTTGTGACCAATACATGACGCATCATATAAGCCCACAATGGGTAATTCATAACATCCAACTTATCCCCAATAGCCAACATACAAAATATATCACTGCTTCAGCCATGGCCACTGGCTAAAATACCCTGATGCAAAAAAATGATTATATTTAAAAAAGTTGAATAGAACTACCCTGACGAGTTCTGCTAAACCTGTAGCAGACTGTGAGACACTTATATTGGTGAACCAAAACCTATATATATCTTTGGCACAAAAAGATGAAATAGCCTGCACAAGCATTATGATAGTGTGTTTAGAGGCCAAAACGAGCTCAAATCATGATTTTGGCACACAAAGTGAAGCTCTTTTGATCTCTTAATCACCCTGAGTATGCACACCAAATTTCATGCAATTTTGAGAGGGAAAAAACTCCTAAAGAAGGAAAAAAGTGCCTCAATGGTCCTAGAGTGTTCACACACATCACAACCTAAATATATCAACCCAAGATATAAAGAATAGAACATGAAGAAAATCCTAATGTCCGCGAATGAGTGAGCTGGTAGGAAAAAAAAAATGTGCCATCACTCTCGATAGATAAATCTAGTAAATCTCACTAAGATATCCCAAACATATCGTAATCACCACTATACATGTTACAGAAATGAAAAAGTGATACGTGTCATCCGCGATCATCACATGTTGAGCTTGACATCTCAACACTTCTCCTCAAGCTCAACGTCATGTCTTGTAATCCAAGCATCTTCTAAAACTTCTAGAGCCTCTCTACTCCGAGTGCTTTAGTGAAAATATCAGCAACATGTTCATCTTTCTTCACATAAACAAGATCAATATCACCTATTAATACCTTTGCCTTGATGAAGTGATAATGTACCTCGATTTTTTTTGTTATAGCATGAAAAATAGGATTCTGTGCTAACTATAATAAACGGTGATATGTTTTTTCACTTTCCACACCTAAATCTACAAGTAGCATCTCTAGCCATGATGCTTCACATGATGCCAAAAAAAGGATTAACAAAAGATGAGGAGCAAGTATTAGGCTAACCAAGATTTTCTTACCATATGAATCATCAATGTTTATTGTATTGCTATTCAATATCTACAACCATAAGCAAAACTTTAGGCCACTAATGCAATAGACTTCATCTAAGACCAAGATGGCTAAGCCCATGAAAACGCTCCTATAAGATTATCTAATCGAATGACCATTAATAAGGATTAAGTAGAAATTCACAATTCAGAGATAGCAACCATTCCTTGTACTATCTGAATCTATATAGGACCATCAAGGCCTTTTCAAACTCAGCTAATAGAGCTTCTTACAAATTTTTTGTATGATTTTGCTTTGGATTACAAAATGTGCAAAGACTTCACCCAAGATTTTATCAACACCATATTTTTCTAAAACCAAATACCAATCCCGTACTTTACTAGAGATATTAGATGAATCCAACCTATGCTAAGTTGGTTAAGAAAGAAATTGATAGATTATTAAAGGTTATATTCATAGTTCCTAATCTAAAATCGCTATCATCGATCATCACGGTCCCCAAAAAGAACAAACAACTTTGGATCTGTGTGATCTATCAAAAACTTAATGTAACCACCATTCTTGATGCTTTTCCTTTACCATTCTTGGATAGCATGTGAGTCGAAGTTGTTGGGCAAGAAATGTATTCATTTTATGGAGGGATTCAATGGCTATAATCAAGTCCATGTGGGAAAGTATGAAAGCTACCTTCATTACTAAATGGGGGGGTTTGTGTTGATATATTTAGGTAGTGATGTGTGTGAACACACTAGGACCGTTTGGGTTAGTTTTTCCCTCTTTAAGAGGTTTTTTTCCCGTGGCTTGTATATATGCCTATAACCCTAATGGGTCTTTTATCTTTGTACATTCTAGTCGTAATACATTCATTATTGTGTGTTGTGCTCCAAGCTTCGTCTTCTTCCTTCTGTTGCTCACGAGCTTTCGCAAACCTCGAACTCCAACAATGGGTATCAAAGCAGGTCATCGCTTCATCTCGGGCGTCATCGACACCTCTTTGATCACAGTCTCAAAATCACACAAAATTTGGTAGCATACCTAGGGAGATTAGGAGTGTGAAATAACTTCGCTATATGGTGCCAAAATCATGATTTGAGCTCGTTTCAGCCTCTGCACACACTATCATAGTGCTTTTGCAGGCAATTTCATCTTTTTGTGCCAAAGATATATACAGGTTTTGGTCCACCAATATAAGCATCTCAAAGTGTGCTACAAGTTTAGCAGAACTCAATAGGGTAGTTCTGTCAACTTTTTGAGATACAATCATTTCTTTTGCATCAGGGTATTTAAGTCAGTGGTCATTGTTAAAAGCAGTGATGTATTCCGTATGTTGGCTATTGAGGATAAGTTGGACGGTACCAATTACCCATTAAGGGCTTATATGATGTGTCATGTATTGGTTACAAAAGGACTATAGAATATTGTGCAGGGTGTTGAAAAACGTCCTATTACACATGCAAACACAATTGCTCAAGGTGATGCAGATGACATTGAAGATGATGATATTCTTCAGATTCCTGTTCCTGCTATAGTTCCTGCTACACCTACTACAACGCAAATTTTTTGGGATGGCAAAGATACTCAGACACATGCATCGATAGCCTTGTTTGTCAAACATGCCATTATTCCTTGTATTTGATCTTGTAGAATAGCTCAGGATGCTTGGGATACACCTAGCACTTTATACCGGCAAAGAAATGAGGCTCGTGCTTCTTACCTCCAAAATAGCTAGAGAGTGAGCAAATGAATGAAGGAGATTCAATGGATAGTTTTCTAACAAAGATCAAAGATTTGAAGGAGCAATTGATTTCTGTTGATGAAGTGTTGCCTAACAATTCACTTGTGCAGACTGTTCTAAAGGTCTTCCCGATTCATATAAGAGTTTTGCTTCTACTCTTCATTTGATTATGAAAGGCAATCCAAATGCCTTAACATTTGAGGATTTAGTCTTTGTTCTATTACAAGAAGAGGCAGAACATGTCCGTTATGCATGTGGTAGATCAAGCTTTCCTGGCTAGCCAGAAGGGCAAAGGTAAATGGAGCTCTTCTACTAGTAAGTAGAAATCTGCTAATTCTGCACAATTAAAGAAGGATGACAGAGACGAGAAGAAAATAGAAAAGCAGAAATCATTTTACAATTACTATAAAGGAAATGATCATGTCATAAAGAGTTGTCCAAAATTGGCTACTAAAGAGGCAAGGAAGAAAGAGACTAGAATGGTTGTTGTAGAGGCCTCTACGCACAAAATAGAGTCTGCTAATCTTGTGTAGGATGAAGAATGGGCATTTACCATTGTTTGCAATTATGACCCATCTTCTCATGAATATTGTATGTCTATAGTAGACTTAGATGTTTGGTACTTTGATAGTGGGGCAACCAAACATATTACCTCGCAGAGAAGTTTCTTCACTTCACTCGAGCCTGCTCCTACAGGGAATATTGTCAGATGCACCAACAACTCCTCTTATCCTGTCATGGGATTTGGTAAGATCATTCTGACTATTGTTGATGGTAGTTCTTTTACATTGTTGGATGCTTTATTTGTGCCAGAGATCAAGAAGAATATGTTATCAGTTTCATCTTTAGCCAAGATTGGCTTGGTTGTTAAATTTGTTGATGACAGATGTAGAGTTCATGATCTCTCAAATGGTAATGTCATCATTGATTTTGGGATTTTATGTTGTGGGTTATATAAGCTCATAGACTATGAATAATTTGTGAATGATTCAGCATGTGCAATACATTATTCTCAGGATATGTCAAATGCAAAGCTTTGGCATGCACGCTTTGGTCATCTGAATTTCGTTAGTTTGCTACGCCTGCAGAAATCTGAAATGGTGTCCTTTTTGCCCAAACTTGAGGCACCTGGTAAAAATGTTTGTGAAGGCTATATTTTGGGAAAATGCAACATTCCTCCTTCCCAAAATATGGTTCACTTTGAGCTACTCAGAAATTACAGCTTGTTTACAGTGGTGTCTATGGTCCTATGTAGACACCTTCTGAAATATCTTTACTTCGTGACTTTCATTGATGATTTTTCTAGGAATGCATGGGTATATCCATTGAAAGCAAATTCCGAAGTGTTTATGTGCTTCAAACACTTTCTCATTTTGGTTGAAAATCTGTCAGCATGTAAAATGGGCACCATCTATTTTGATCGAGGGGGGAATATATGTCTTTTGACTTTAATGCATTTCAGGTTGAATTTGGGATAAAACATCAGTGTATAGTGTCATATACACCTCAACAAAATGGAGTTGCTGAACAAAAGAACAATTCACTCATGGAGATGGTGAGGTGTATGGTCAAGAGTCAGGCTTTACCAGATAGTTTCTGGCCTGAGGTTATTATGTGTGCAACATATGTACTTAATAGGTGTCCCACTAAGGCATTGCAGTCTATCACTCCATATGAGGCTTGGCATGGTTGCAAGCCATTTGTTGCTCACCTGCGTGTTTTTGGTTGTTTGGAATATGCATTACTGCCTGAACAACAATGCAAGAAATTAGATGGTAAAGTAGTGAAATGTATTTTTGTTGGGTACATTTCTCAAAGTAAAGGCTATTATCTATATCATTCATAGACTAAACACATTTTGGTTAGTTGTGATGTTGTTTTTGTGGAAGATGCTATTCTGCCGTTACTTTCATGTAGTAAGGAGACATCACTTAGCTCCAAAGACATGTATAACACTTTGCTGCCTCTTTTTACAGGTGGACAGTCTAGTGCTGGTCCTAATGAGGCAACTTCTTAGCCTTCAGAGGTTTCATGTGATGATGTAGATCATTCCATTTCTGATGCAGATTTACATGATGCACTTGTTGATGAGAGAATTGATATTGAGGAGGCAAAAACTATGCCAAAATGGCTGGTGTAGACTTTGTGTGATAGCAAATTATATGCACCTTTGTCATATTGTACTTGTTCCGGCTCTCATAGTGCTTCTTTTGTGCTGCCTCTAGTCTCTGTGATGAGAATGAGCTTGTTTCATTTGATGAAGCACAAAATTCAGAAAATTGGATGGTTGCTATGCAATCTGAATATGATGCTATAATGAAGAATGGTACCTGGTCTTTATGTGACTTGCCTCCTAGCAAGAAGACCATTGTCACTAAGTGGGTATACAAGCTGAAGTGTAAGCCTGATGGAATAGCTGCCAAGTATAAGGTTAGGCTTGTTGCAAAGGGTTATTTTTAGGAAAGAGGCATTGATTTTGATGAGACCTTTGCTCCTACTTGTCGAATGACTACTGTTCATAGCATATGTGCACTTGCAGCTCATCATGGTTGGAATGTACATCAGTTGGACATCAAAACTACATTTCTAAATAGTGACTTGCATGAAGAAGTGTATGTTTTTCAGCCCCGTGGCTTTGTGCAAAAATGGCATGAAAACAAAGTGTGCAAGTTGGAAAAGGCATTATATGGTTTGAAACAAGCACCATTTGCTTGGTATGAAAAGATACATTCCTGTCTAATTGCACATGGTTTTGAGAACTGTCCAACTGAGAGCACCTTATATGTTAAGCATGCAAATGATGTGCTTCTGATTTTAAGGCTGATTTGCATGCCTCATTTGAGATATCAGATTTGGGGCATTTGCATCATTATTTGGGCATTTAGTCTATGAAATTTGATGGTAGAATAACTTTGTGTCAAACCAAATATTTTGACACATTATTACAGCATTTTGGCCTTGAAGGCTGTAAACCTATTGCCACTCCTATGGAGATAGGTTTATGATTGAGTCTTCATGATGTTGGAGATGCATTTGATGTTGTTCTCTATCAGCATGTTATTGGATGCTTGATTTACTTATGCATTACTCGGCTACATATTCAGTTTGGTCTCTCACAGATGAGCAGGAGGTTTATGTGTTGAGATATCAAGCTCAACATGTGATGATCCAGGATGACACGTACCAATTTTTCGTTTCTCTGACATGTATAGTGGTCATGTCGGTATATGTCAGGGATACTTCATTGAGCTTTATTAGATTTATCTACCGAGAGTGATGGCACATTTATTCCTTTCCAGCTCATTCATTTGTGGACATTAGGTTTTCTCCTTATGTACTTATCTTTATATATTGCACTTGTTGTATTCTTGCTTTTAGGTCATTCTTGTACATTCCTTTTTATGTAATAGAAGAAGAAGAAGAAGATCATTCTTCCTTGCCTCAATTTGTGTGTGTGTGCTTCCCCTTGAGAGTGAGAGTGTGTGTATGAGCTCTCTTCCTTATCTCCTTCCTCGTGACATGGTATCAGAGCCAGTGTGGCTGTAGAGAGCTCGTGGAGAAGGCGATGGTGAAGAGTACGCAGCAAGGCGTGGAGAAAACACGATTCACAAATGACCTCTATTTTGAGCCCGCAAGGTGGAGCCCGCAGAAAAACCAGGTCAATTTCAAAAACTGTAACTTGTGTTGTGTTCGAGAACACTCACATATTCCAGATCTGGTATTTCAAGCAATTCCGTGTACTGTTGATACACGAAAATTGTGTTTTCCTGAGATCGAACTGTCACCTCATAGTGCGACAGTGTTCAAGCAGAAGTGTTGCTTGTAGTGTTTTGCAGTGTTGTGAATTGCTGCAAAAATGGCAAATGCAGATGGAATGATTCAGCTTATGAGTGATAAGCTAGACAAGAAGAATTTCCATGCTTGGAGATTCAGAATGACGAATTTCCTGATGGGAAAAGGCTACTGGAAGTACATCAAAGGAGAGAACAAAAATGCTCCGCAGTTACTAGAGAGGAATCGGACTGCAGAACAAATAAGAGCATATGAGGAATGGAATCAAGGAGCATGAAGGGTAATGTATTGGCTATTTTTTAGCATACAGGATAGCATGATTGGGCGCATACAGGATGCCAAGACTCTGAAAGAGGCTTGGAACAGTTTGGTCACATTGTACGAGACTAATAGAAAGGCACGAACTGATCTTTATATATTGCACTTGTTGTATTCTTGTTTTTAGGTCATTCTTGTACATTCCTTTTTATGTAATAGAAGAAGATCATTCTTCCTTGCCTCAATCTATGTGTGTGCTTCTCCTTGAGAGTGAGAGTGTGTATATGAGCTCTCTTCCTTATCTCCTTCCTCGTGACATTATGCATTGCCCAAGTGTCAAGCATTGACAGGTGGTTAAGCGCATCTTTGGCTACTTCGGTGGTACTCGGCTACTTGGATTGTTTTATCCCAAGGGGGAATCACTATCACCTGATTTACATGATTTTTTTAACTCTAATTGGGTTGGTTACTATGACACTCATGTGTCCACCATTGGTTTTTGCTTCATTCTTGGTAGTTCATGCTTATCTTGGTTGAGCAATAAGCATCCTACTATGGACACTTCTAGTTGTGAGGCTGAGTATACGGCGGCTTTCACAGTGACTGTTGAGTGTGTGTGGCTCATATGTCTTATGGCTGATTTGGGTGTTGGTCAGTCTTCTACCATCACCATCTTCACTGACAGTCAAAGTGCATTGGTAGTTGCGAGGAACCCTTTGTGTCCACACTTGCACTAAGCACATTGAGGTGCACTATCATTATGTCAAGGAGAGGTTCTTTGCGCAAGAGATGAGTTTGGCATATGGGCCCACACAGGAGAACAGTGTAGACCTTTTCACAAAGGCTCTGCCTAGGAAGAAGTTTGAGGCTTTCTGCAAAGTTTTGGGCTTACTTCCATTAGTGGATTGATTCCACATAGCTTGGCACTTCCTTATACATGTATGACAACTCCTTGTTCATCGCATCACTCCCAGAGGGGGATTTGATGATATATTTAGGTGGTGATGTGTGTGAACACACTAGGACCACTCATGCACTTTTTTCCCTCTGTAGGAGGTTTTTCCCCCCCGCTTGTATATATGCCTATAACCCTAACGGGTCTTTTATCTTTGTAGATTCTAATGGTAATACACTCAGTATTGTGTGTTGTGCTCCAAGCTTCGTCTTCTTCCTTGTGTTGTTCGGGTGCTTTTGTAGACCTCGAGCTCCAACAGTTCGGACTAAGAAATGCATTGAGCACTTTTCGAAGGTGTATGGAAGAATTTTTTTCTCCATATCTTACAAATTTCTTAAAATTTTTCTTAGATGCCTTCTCTATTTTGGGATACACGAATGCACATTTACAACGACTCTTGGGATACACGAATGCACATTTATAGCAACTCTTGGGATACACAAATGCACATTTACAACAACTCCAACTCTAGTTCAAACATTGTTTGGTTGTTCATCTCTTTTTAAATACATACTAAATGAATTTTTGCTATTACTTGTAGTATATTGTTAGGCAACGAAACCTCCAAGGTTGAGATTGTAGTAGATTTTGATAAGGTTAAAGAAATACAAGAAGATCTAGCCTCGACTACTCCTAAGGAAGTGTAAATGTTCCTTGGGTTTGATGACATTGTAGACATTTACATCATCTTTCCTGTATTATAGTTACCCTCAATCATTTAGTGCATGTTCCCCAAGTCAATTTAATCAAGCCGAGGAATGTGTAGTTGCTTTTGAGTGCCTTAAGAAACTTCTCACCCAAGCATCGATCCTACAAGCCCCGAATTGGGAACATTCTTTCCATGTTTTTATGCTTTTGAATTATCTATAGGTAGTGTACTGAGGCAACTTGCATATATAGGATGGTTTTAGCCTATCTATTATGCTGGTAAAAGATTATCTATAGAAAAATGTAATTATTTAGTTACTAAAGGAGAGTGTTTTGGCTTAATTTTTTCAATTAAAAAAATTTTGACATCATTTTTTTGGGTGAAGATTCACTTTCCATGTTGATGATTCTACATTTCTTTATCTATTTAGGCAGCAAATTTTAGTGGGATGAATTGCCAGATGGTTCCTATTTCTATAAGAAGTTGATTTCAAAATTTTCCATCATCTGAGAGCATCTCATACTATAGTTGATTACATAACATGGTTTGACATTGGAGAACCCCCGATGGTATTGAAGATACTTTTTCGAATGCAAAATTATTTGCAATAGAAGAGAAACTACCACACCATAACTCTCATATATTGGAATCTATAAAAAATTGCACCTGATAAGAAATATTTTTCTACAAAATGGAGTTATGCCTTCGACTTTTAGCACCATTGCAAGGCAAAGATTATCTTTACGTAGTCACTACTTTTGGATTCTACTTGGTCAACTATACTACAAGGATATGACAAGAGCTTGCCTCCAATGTGTGAAACCTCATGAAGTGCTAATTGTAATCATAGACGACCCTCACCATCCTATAATAGGGCACTTCAAAGCATATTAGATTAGGAAAAAGGTTATTCAATATGGCCTTCTATGGCCTACCATTGAAAATGATTTCCAAAAATGGGGTTTGGATTTTATTGGTCCAATCTCCCTAGTTGCCACTAATACTCAGAACCTATATATTTTGACATGTACTAAGTATGCTAATAAATGGGTTGAAGCTTGGCCATTTAAATGAGTGAATGCATTAACAATAGCACAATCTTCACTAAAGAGTTGTTTCCATGATTCAAATTTTGACTATAATTGTTTTCACACCAAGGAACTCATTTCATCAATCATCTCATTCAAAGCATTGTTGATCACTTCAAAATTTGGCATAAATTCAATTCTTCAATTATTCCAATGAAAATGTTTTTACATATCTCACGCCATGTAGTCACATGTCTCAACTCACAACAGATGATTCTAGCCCAGGAGAGGTTCAGATGGTTTGGGGAAGAGATAAATTCATGAACAAAGGTGGATTAGAAGGAGATGTTATTAAGTTTTTATGTGAAGCATTGAATCTACAGGGCAAACACTTCATGATCAAGCAAACTTTTTAGAGTTGGCTATGTGCATCAGTGACCACACCAATCAGCTGAGCAAATTAACTGCACCGCAAAATTACACAAGAGATCATTGCCTAATTGATGGTGATACAGATAGGGTTAAAAAAAATGTTCAGATAAGAGATAGTAATATTTTTATTTAATTTGCCACTTCCTAGTGCTTCCCTTATCTTATTTCATGATTTACTCACACCATCAAAAATACTAGCCCATTAATAATGATTGGTACAACCTGTGTTGATTCAAGATGAATTTGAGAAAGTAGGTGAATCCATCAATAACCCATTTCAACATTGACCTAACCAGAGAGAAGACCAATAGTAACAACAACCATGTCACTCAATCTAGAAGGGTGACTCTTCTTCTGATGAATAAGATGACCAAACTAATCAATGATAGTAGATTCATCAACAATGCCAACATTAGTAACTAGATGAATAGCAGAGCCAAATGCAATAGGAGATGGGAACCTAGGAAACTTAGCATGAACAAGCAATGTTAGGAGAATTCAAATAGCAGCAAGTTCCTATTGAGAATCAACAACAACAACAACAACAATCTACCTAGCAACCCTTGTCTAATCGAAATTGCAATTTTGATTGAAATCACTATCTTATTCACCACCCCTATTACCACCGCACCATGATCAACTCCACCCAATTGTCTTTCTTCATGTGTTTCATAATGGTCACTTAGTTGAGATTACTCACTTCTTGTTTATAGTCACCAAGACCCTTGTAAAATTTGAACATTAACATCAACATGCCATCTAGCAATACGAATTGGAATATAGTGTCTCAAAAGCACTATTCAGGAGTTAGAAATCCAATTAAATGAAATTTTGCTATATTAACAACAGGAAAACATGCTACAGCAAAAGTATGAAGAAGTCAAAGATGAAATGCAAAACCTACATCCTATAGTAGATACCTTAAAAAATGAATTCGAATTGGGTCGCATGTATCAATGCACAAATCAACTACAAGATGAAAATAATGACTCATGCATATGGAAAAACATTTTTGAAGACCAAATCGGTTAGGCTAAGCAAGTGATTCATGGATTGGAGATCCAAATGATAGAATTGTGGAACACTATTCAGGAATGGGACAAGAAAATACATGATGTGGGGGTAGCAAGAAATAAGCTCAAGGAGAAGATTCAAAAAATTTCATTAATGTGACTATATGTCCATCACCTCTTTTTTCATTAAAAGTGTTCGATAAAACCTTGTAAAATAATTCCTATTTGGACTTTTAACTTTTGCTCACATACTTATCCAGCACTGATAGTTACCTCTACTATCAATTGTAATTTCGAACTAGTACTCCGAGCATAGTTGCCATTGTCAAGAAAAGTACTGAACAAGACTTCTGCATACCATTTAGAGCTCGACTCCTATATAAGAAGAGCAACATAATGCGAGATAGAAAAAAGAGGGGGAGAAGAAGAAGAAGAAGAAGAGGAGGAGGAGGAGGAGAGGAGATAGATTTTGGAATGTACTCTTGATTCCTTGATGGTTGAACCTCTTATCCATAATTTTCTAATCATAATTTGATATTGCAATTCCAAAATCATTGAGTCATGTTTGTACCTTGTTTTTTTTAGTCTTGCTCAATATTGGAACAATGTTTGTTGTATAGGTGATGCTAGGAAATAGAAGTTCTAAGTAGAACTAGTAGTCCGGACTTCTAATTTGTTCTAATCAATAATTAGATATCCATTAAGTAATTAAATATGTAGTTGAAAGTTTCTAGCGCAAGATTACGAGTTCATGAATTATAGTAGCAAGTGAATTATCTGATAGAAGATAAATGTTCCGAGTCTGCATTAGCAGTTGAATGTTATAGTAGAAGATGGTCATCCAACTTCAAATTACCAATTTAATATTGGGAATCAATCTCATATGCCTACTATGATAGTATAGTCAATAGCACATGTTGATGAAGTCCCCTCTAACTATGTACTCATTATTATAATCAACAAGGATATGATCAACAAGGAGATTATTCCTATTCATGACCTCCTAGATGTTGGTTTCTCATGAAGGAAAGGCATGCTCAATGACACTATTCGGATGCCCATGAATATGATAGGTAGTGTTAGGGTGGCATTGGTCACCCAACTGCTAATGTTGACTTTTCATTTGCTCTAGATTCTCCTATCACAATGCCAAAGGATCTTGATATTTTCACAAATGGTTCTCAACAATTCTCAAGGTTTTCTTAAAGAATTACCAAAATCCCCCCATAAGTTCTTGGGGAGGTCTTATATATTGTAGTTGTAGTTGTGCAAACACAATCCGATAAAAGTTATCCACCTTTTGAGTTTTGTGATGGTCCTTCTCCTCAACAATAACAACAACAAAAAGCATTTGAGCAAGTAGTGAAATGGGCTATTGACTTACCACCAAATGCAAAAAGTAGAGAGTTAAATGAAGATGGAAGTAAACTTTATATAATGAAAGAGAGAGAAACCACACAAGAGCACTTCTGTGGTAGTCTCCAAGCTATCGAAAGCGAGTTTGAAGTGACCTTTGAGGTAGTAAGGCCCTAAAATAGAATTTCACATATTCTTAGCACCATAAACCACTCAAAAGAGCTCTAAAAGTGATCTAAAAGTGCTCAAAAACCTTAGATGAAGAAAAATTAAACAAATTTCAACATCTCACCAATTTCATCAGTCTTCAAAATGTGCTCTGACGCTTGTACACCATCTCCACTATGCTAATCTAACCCAAGTGATGAAAGTGAAATAGGACACCAAATGCTCCAAAACGAGGACATAAAGTGGTTGAATAGTTCTTGTTGAAGTGATGCAAAGCTTTTTTGACCCATCAAATCTTTTCCAAATGATACGTTCTTTGTTGCACTCTCCTAGAAGGTGTAGGTGTGGGTCTAGGTAGGTGAAACAAGAGAAAATGAAAGAGGGGTGTGTTTACAAGCTCATAAATGCATCCATAGAAGCTCTTTTCATCCAAATTGGTAGGTAATCTCATTAAGCTATCTTTTTTTGGTTACTAAGAGAATGTCACCTAGGTAGAATTATTGAGCCTAATAAAGCCTCTCCTAAATTACTCTTGAATTTGTCTTTGTAATTCTTCATGATAGGCTTGACTCATTCTATAAGGTGGTTTACTAATAGGTTTTGTATCCCACATGAACTTAATGACATAATCTACATCTCCCCTACTTGGAAACTCCTATGGAAAGACATCTCTATGTACAGACATTAAAGCTTTAAATTCATCAATAATAGATTTAAATAAGAAAATTAATGCAAATAATAAAGAGTATTTGTATTATTTGGAGAATCGGTTACAAAAGTCTTCATAGGTACATCATCAAAAGAAGTTCCAAAGAGGTGATTAATACCATGCTAGGCACATGATGTTCACTTTGTATCTTATATGTGCATCCATCCTTACTGAATTCTAGAGTGTTTCCATGAAAATTGCACTTTAGTGTATCTCCCTAAAATGAAATCCATGTGTGGTGGATGAAGTTATGCATTGTTGAGTCATCAGTGATTACTCCAAACAATGTGTCCTTGAATAGATCCATGCAACTTTACCAAATCATGTGGACCAAAAGATCTTGTTCACATCGATTGCATTGTGTTTCTGTACAAAAAACTATATGGACTTGCATTGTATACTAATAGGAATAGGTAAAATTTGCACAAGATGAACATTTCATTTTCCTTTGTCTTGGGAGGCATTGGTTCTTAAGGACGTTTTTTTTACTTGGATAATTTAATTGTGCAAGCTTGGGTGAGATGCATTTAAAACAAAGGTCATAATTTTTGTCCTTTTCAAATCCTTATTAGAAATCCATGTTCGTTAGAATTTTGGATTTTTGTCTATTATTGTCCTTTTATTCATGTATTTATTGGTTTAAAGTATATTTCTTTAAGATTTCTAAAAGAAAGATTTAAAAAAGTAGATGATAGTCAAGATATACCTTCATATGTTTGAGCGAATTTGATGGTCTCATCTATAGTGTTTGGTATATTTCTTTTGACTTGGTTTTCGATAGGTTTATCTACTTCTCTAGCAAATCTATAGCGATGGGTTTTGCCCTTTGAGTTTGGACTCTTCTTTCCCTCAAGGCAGAGTTTCCCCCTTGTTCTCCTCACAAAATTCAGTAGAAAAACCCACCATGTTTGGCTCACATAGCATTGGTAGAAAGTTCTCATGACTCCTCTCCTTTCAACACACTTGATACATGACTATGGACCTTCCTCCCTACCCCATGATGGCTATGAGTAAACTCTATTGTCCTATATGTAGAGCTATATGAATAGCTTGTTTCACATTTACCAATCCTTAGAAGAGTGGTCTAAATCCCCAAGAATAATAAGCCTCTCCTTTCACATACTAAAAATTAAGCCTTTACATTATGATAAGTATTATGGTCGATTCCTTATGTACTATGTAACTTTGTGGATTTGAACACTAAGGTAACATGCAATGAATTCTGAGGGATGAAAACCTTAGTCAAATCACCAAGTAAGAGAGTGACCTCAAACACTCATCTCCCAAGTATAGGCGGGTATCAGTCTAGTGAACCCCTACGGTAACTCAAAGGAGTTAGCACCTCACAAAATCACCCCACAATCATTCTACCAAAAATAAGGTTTTGTAGCTTGATAACACAAAACTTGTCTTTTTGTTAGTGTGTACACATGGTTGCTTACAAATCCCTTAAGATTGGCTGAATCAAATTAGCTACCTTTTGCCAAGGAAATTGTGATCTCCCAAGAGGGATCATTGATCCTAATTGACAAATTGTCATGCTAATTTTTCAACTCAAATGCTCAAAGGATTGGGGGAAAAACCTAGATAGGCATGTTGGCAATGAGTGCTCCTTTAATAGCACATAATACCATCGACCACATGCAACAATCTCCGAGGTGAGGTGAAGTTGATTGCACATATCAAAGGATCAAGTAGTTGGTCACTTCATTTAGTAGAGATGATCTCCATGTGGAGATTTTAGATTAGTAGTTTTTTGAACCCTAATTGATTAATATTAAATGCAAATGATTTTGTAGCTTATATTACCCTTCCCTTGGCTCATTGACACTAAAACTTATGTATTTGGGCTAATTATCTCTCAACATTTCTTTTATTTGGGTCACTCAATGATCAACATCATTCAAGATCAAGCTTGAGGTGATGTTTCCATGCCCATGAAGTACATCCTGAACCCTTAATGCTTCAAAAATATATGAGAGAGGGCTCAATCTACTCACTGATCTCTCTTCCGTACCTCACCATCTCTCTCTCTCTTGCATAACTTAGAGGTTTCCTTTTTCTAAGGATTCCATGACCGTGGAACCTTAATGTTTGATGGTTCTTTAGCCTACGTGCCTTAAACCAAATCTACTCCAAAATGACATATAAATATGCTTGGTGCAAAATGCAATCTCTTTGAGGAAGATGATCTCCCTTAAGAAAATAATGTATTGGTTATAGATGTTCCCTCAAAGACTCATGATTTTTTTTTTGTTTTTTTGTTTTTTTGCTATTTTCATTCTTGTATCTCTTAATGAGATCTTTCTTGACATGTAAACATCTTTCCAAATGGAGTTCATTTACAACCTCATACGTACATTTAAAATTTCATGATCTTCTTGACTTGGACCTACTCACATGGAAGGGAGAGGTTTGCCATGCATTTTAGGCCTTCAAAGAAGTTTTCTTAAAAGTCCAACCCATTTGAGCATACCAAGTAAAAATTTAAGTTTTTCTCTCTTGACTCATTACTACGTGTACCTCCAAAAAGTGAACAAATACAGCTTTTTGGCCGCCTTTTGTGGGTGTTTCAATAAAGGTGAAAATGAAGTGTGAGATAGTGTGAATGGGAGAGAAGCATGTGGAGAAGAGAATGAAGAGTGCCTTTAAATGCTCCTAAACCTACTCTAAACTATGATCTTGATGAAAATCCTTATGTTTACTTCAAAAATCCAATAAAAAACTCTTCCCAAAGAGTGTTTCCTATCCAAAACTCACATATCGCACCCTTCCTCCTTTTACGTTTGATACCCTTGAAGTTTTTTTTTAAAGAAGTTTCGACAGATACCTACTCCCCCAATCATATCTTCTCTGTAGCACGGAAGATTGTACCATAAACAAACATCAGTGAAGGGGCTTGCATTCGTGGAGGTCTTCGCAGCCAACTTCGAAGACCCTCTTAAAGAATGGTTGATTGAAAAATCTCTTTTCCTTTAAGGCAAAATAATTTCCAATTGTAAGAAGCCCCCGACCTTTAGACATCATAGAGTCTTCTTCCTAGAGCGCAACAAGATCAAAACCAAGTGGGTCCCAAGGACGAGAGGGTTATCAAGCTTCTTTGTAAAATTCTCTAGTCATCTATGAGCAGCCCCTCCTTTATGAGATATGGGGGGTCCCATGAGTGTTAGACCCGTTCACTTGTATAACTATTATTTCTATTAATTGGATTTTGGAAGAGTAGGATCTCCCACACTTCCTTTAAAAAAAATTAAAAAATCCTATGCAAAATGTTCAATTTGGTCACCATAAAGAATACAATACGCATTCCCCCTCATAATTTGAGCCTCCCATGGTGGGGCTATCAAGTTGCAGATACAAAGTTTATTTTTTGAAAAGGTAACGGCAATTATTTTTCATTTGACTTAATTTGGTGTCAACATCATAATGATCTTTCGATTCTACACTTTGTGAATTTGTACAATTTTCCCCAATAAGATTAATGCATAGTTTTTTTGGAAGCAAGCATTGCCTTGGCCTCTTTCTCTCTCTTTCTCTCTATCCTTGTCTTTCCTCTTTTTCTCTAACACTAAGAGCCTAGCCACAATATACTTCTCTTTCGTAAAAGCACTTTTGAAAAAATGTTGAAGTTATGTGCAACTTACTACACCCATGAGAGGTGGTTTTCGAGGCTCACATAAGAGTGTGAGCAAATGAATGAATGATTGAATACATAGAGTACATATAAATACACGTGTCTATATAAAATACACATGTGGACAAGTTCGTTAGTAAAAATAGTTGATAAGTACAAAAGAAACTAAAATTAAATTTTAAACACACATACACAATCTATGTGCCCTTATCCGATTTGCTCTTCCATCCCATGTATGAGCACAAATCTTACACTTTTTTGTCCAATTCCCTTTGGGTAAAGCTTTCACTTTGTGGAATCCCATGTATGAGCACAAATCTTACACTTTTTTGTCCAATTCCCTTTGGGTAAAGCTTTCACTTTGTCCATAGATTTGCTCTTCCATCCCATGTATGAGCACAAATCTTACACTTTTTTCTCCAATTCCCTTTGGGTAAAGCTTTCACTTTGTCCACAAATTCCCCTCCTGCCTTGCGAGGCATCTACATAACACCCAAAAAATAATTGCAGTTAGATTTTATTGAATGTGCATTGTAGACTATAGACTATAGTTAGTAATTACTAATATGTATACAAATTCCAATCATTAATGTAATTATGTACATAAGTAATCCATGGGTCAATTCGAAGCCACATGATTCATGATAGTGGACAATGAACCATTGCACATACCTTACAAGTTAGTGACAAGTGTTGTAAACTTGTAGCTTGTAGGCTTGTAGCCTTGGTTGAGGACTGTGTGCAAGCGAAAAGGCTGAAATTTAAAGGAGGCTGGCTCCTGGACAGTGTCAAGTGCATCATCAAAGCTGAAGCTTGACTCTTGAGTGGTGAGCCTGAGGGTGTGTGGTATGTGGAGAGCCCTATAAGCACTCAACAGTAGTGCTACAAAGAATGCATAGATAATCAATTTGTGGACATGTGTTAGAAAACGAGAAAAGCCCATAGAAAGTTGATTTTGCAACAACCCCGTTAGCTACCCATTACTGACTTACAAGTTACTAACGCTACATCTAACATCAAGAAAAAGATTCCTGATGCATCATGTTACAATGTTGGATCAGGAAGTGAAGAAATTTGTTAAAGAAGAAGTTCTGACCTATTTCTCATGTAGAACAATTAAAAAAGCATGCTTTCAGTTTCAAACGAAAATCCAATTTATATGCAAAACTTTGAATCTTTTGGGTTACTCAATTGGTTTGTGTCTATTGAAGGTAAAAGAAATAAGTTAACAATATATATATATATATATATATATATATATATATATATATAGTCTGGCTAATGTAAAATTGTTTCGGTTTACCCTCTATTTGATCATTTTTTTGTTTTGAAAACAACTCTCACACACCTAGAGATCCCCCCCCCCTTTTCATGAGCTAACATGGGGAAGACCCGTGGGTATCAAACCTTGGACCTTGAGTCCAAGGTTTAATGCGTTTACCATACACCATGCACCCCCGACATTTCATCTTTAAAAAACATTACAAGTGAATAACATTCATTAGTCGTACACTTTAATTCTCACTTTAACTTTTAAAAATGATTCATGTTTTTGTATAGCACATGTGGAATATTGTAATCATAACTCGAGTGCTTTTATTTGTACCTTAGGAATACGTAGTTGAGTCATGCACTTTAGCTCACCTTTTGACATACATACTTTGAACATTTCATATTAGCCTTTTCAAACCTTAGGTTTTCCTCTCTATTTCTTTCTTTCTATCTTTCTCCCTTTCTCTCTCTCTCTCTCTTTATCTCTAACTCTCTCTAGTTCTTTTCGTTTGGGATGATTACGAAGCGTATTTGAATGGATTCTCCTCAATGTGCTGACTAATGGAAGTGCATACATATCTTGAAACATCCAGAGATGAAAGATAGCAACGAGAGCTCTGCATTTATTTCTTTGAGTTGCTCGAGAGTTCACCTTATCATAGTGGAACACAAAAATTTAGCAATAACAACGACAACGAGTTAACAGCTGGGCAACGTTTGGAGTTAGGCATTGCAATAAAGTTATTTAATTTTTAAAATTCATATAGATATATTTTAGGTATTTTGGGTAGTTGGGATATGACTATATTGTTGATATATTTAGGTAGTGATCTATGTGAACACACTAGGATCGTCGGGGCACTTTTTTCCCTCTTTAGGAGGTTTTTCCCTCCCAGCTTGTATATATGCCTATAACACTAATGGGTAACTTATCTTTGTACATTCTCTTGGTAATACATTCAATATTGTGTGTTGTGCTCCAAGCTTCTTCTTCTTCTTCGTTTTTTTTTTGAGAGTACAATGAATTGAGAACACACTAACACACCCAACCTCGTAAGGTAGAGGCACCCATCTGTGAGAAACTCATAGATATATGTCCAGCCAAGACTTGAACTCAAGACTTTCTCCTTAAGACTCAAGGCGTCAAACCACTTGGTTACATGGGCTTGGACATCTTCTTCTTCCTTGTGCTATTCACGTGCTTCTGCAAACATCAAACTCCAATAATTGCTATCAGAGTAGGTCACCACTTCATATAGGGCATCATCAACAGCCCTTCGGTCATACTCTCAGAATCACATGAAATTTGGTCAACATATTCAAGGTGATTAGGAGTTCAAAATGGCTTTGTTTTGTGGTATCGAAATCACAATCTAAGCTCGTTTTCCGAACCCACTCTCATAGCGCCTATGTAGGTAGTTTCAACTTTTTATGGCAAAGATATATATAGGTTTCAGTTCACCAGTATAAGCAGCTCGAAGTCTGCTACAGTTTTAGCAGAACTCGACAGGGTAGTTCTATTTAACTTTTTGAGATACAATCATTTTTTTGCATCAGGGTATTTTAATTAGTGGCCATGGCTGAAAGCAGTGATGTATTCCATATGTTGGTTGTTGAGGATAACTTGGATGGTGACAATTACTCAATATGGGCTTATATGATGTGTCATGCATTGGTTGCAAAAGGACTGTGGAATATTGTGATGGGTGTTGAGAAACATCCTATTACACTTGCAAACACAATTGCTGAAGGTGATGCAGATGGCATTGAAGATGGTGATATTCTTCAGGTTCCTGTTCATGCAACAATTCCTACTGCACCTACTGCAGAGCAACTTTGTTGGGATGGCACTGATGCTCAGGCACATGCATTGATAGCCTTGTCTGTCAAACATGCTATTATTCCCCACGTTCGCTCTTGCAAAACAACAAAGGATGCTTTGGATACACTAATCACTTTATACCAGGGAATGAATGAGGCTCATGTTGCTTACCTTCGAAAATAGTTGGAGAGTGAGCACATGAATGAAGGAGATTGCATGGAAATTTTTTTGACAAAGATCAAAGATTTGAAGTAGTTGATTTTTTTTTATGGTCTTGCCTGATAGTTCACTTGTGCAGACTATTCTAAATGGTCTTCTAGAATCATATTAGAGTTCTACTTCTACTCTTCGATTGATGATGAAAGGCAATCCAAATGAATTAACATTTGAGGAGTTAGTCTCTTTTTTGTTGCAGGAAGATCAATCTAGCTTGAACAGGTCCATTATGCATATTGCACATCAAGCTTTCGTGGCTAGTTAGAAGGGCAAAGGTAAATGGAGCTCTTCTATTAGTACGAAAAAATCTACCAATTTTGCACAATCAAAGAAGGATTACATAGATGAGAAGAAAATAAAAAAGCAAAAATTGTTTTGCATATTGTAAAGGAAATGATAATGGCATAAAGAGTTGTCCGAAACTAACTACAAAAGAGGCAAAGAAGAAAGAGGTTGGAATGGTTGTTGCAGAGGCCTCTACACCCAAAACGAAGTCTGCTAATCTTGTGTAGAATGAAGAATGGGCATTTACTACTGTTTGCAGTTATGACCCACCTTCACATGAACAGTATATGTCTGTAGTAGACTCAGATGTTTGGTACTTTGATAGTGGGGGAACTAAACATATTACCTCACAGTGCAGTTTCTCCACTTCACGTGAGCCTACCCCTACAAGGAATAATATCACATGCACCAACAATTCCTCTTATTCTATCATGGGATTTGGTAAGATCATTCTGACTACTGTTAATGGTAGTTCTTTTACATTGTCGGATGTTTTCTTTATACCAAGGATCAAGAAAAAACTGTTATCAATTTCAACATTAGCCAAGATCAGCTTGGTTGTGAAATTTGTTGATGACAAATGTACAACTCATGGTCTATAAAATGGCAATGTCATTATTGTTTTTGGCATTTTATGTCATGGATATATAAGCTCATAGACTATGAAAAACTTGTGACTGATTCAACATGTGCAGTACATGATTCTCCAGCTATGTCAGATGCAAAGCTTTGGCATGCATGCTTTGGTCATCTGAATTTTGGTAGTTTGCTATGCCTGCAGAAATCTGAAATAGTGTCCTCTCTACTCAAACTTGAGGCACTTGATAAACATGTTTCTGAAGGCTATATTTTGGGCAAAATGGAGTGTTCCTCGTTCTGGAAAGATGGTTCAAGTTTGAGCTACTGAGAAATTGTAGCTTGTTCACAGTGATTCTATGGTCCTATGTAGACACCTTCTTTTGGGAACTATCTTTTGTTGGAAAATGCCAATTGGTCAAAATCTTATTGGTTAAGAATGCCCATAGTATCGCATTAGTAATTGTCTTATATAAATTCATGTACAACACATGGCGTTGGTAGTGTGGTTAGACGGTTGTCCTCCTATTCCACCCGCCTAAGTTCGAATCCCATGGATAGCAGCGTGTAGCGCAGGAGAGAATTTTTATCATGGATTTTGATTTTCATAACAGAACGATTGCGAAGATGACGGATGGAGCGTTTCTTTAATCGCGTAGCGATCTTATGCATTTAGCTTTAAGAATTGCTTTTGGGAGAAGCTTTTCAAGGTCAACAAACGCTATATAAACAAGTGCTTGGGCTCACTTGAATTATCCTTCACCTAGTATTCAAATCGATTGCGAAGATGACGGACGGAGCGTTTCTTTAATCGCGTAGCGATCTTATGCGTTTAGCTTTAAGAATTGCTTTTGGGAGAAGCTTTTCAAGGCCAACAAACACTATATAAACAAGTGTTTGGGCTCACTTGAATTATCCTTCACTTAGTATTCAACACAAGCTTGGAGCTTGGATCTCAGTAGAGGTGGTGTTTCTTTTAGCACATGGGGTAGCCATGGTGCTAACTTGAAGCATGTTGAGGAGCAGCTATGGAGTTCTTCTTGGTGATTCTTCTTGGAGAAGATGAAGGGTGTGCTCACACTCTACCTCATGGAGAGGAGGTTATCTCTTGTTCATGGCAAGAAGACTTGGTCATTAGCAGCTTGATGGTGAGGATCGGCAATCTACATGGTGTATTTGAAGATTATCTTTTACAGGAAGATATTAGGTTGAAGATTGTCTTCTACAAGAAGATGTTGGGCTACTTCAAAGACATATTTGAAGATTGTCTTCTACAGGAAGATATCAGGTTGAAGATTGTCTTCTACAAGAAGATGTCGGGCTACTTCAAAGACATTGGATGGTGTTTAACATAAGATTTACATCTTATGTTAAGTATTCAGGTACATATTCTCTTTATGCACACAGGTACTACTTGAATTTTACGGAAGCGTGGCGTTCATATCAGGAGGAGTCCTATTCGGCATAGTTACAAGAGAATCAGTACATATATGCTTTATGCATATTTTGATGAGGTGTTTAGGTGTGTTCACATGAGTTTGAGGATTTCTAGCAAACTTGTTAGCATTCTATGCTACTTTATAAGTATGTGATCTTTTCACACATGTATCTAACTTAGGGTCTTCCATAGCCTAAGTTTAGATGAGGGTTTGCTGACTATCAGTTTCACATTGATCCTTCCTCTTTCAGTCACTCATATTCACTCTTCTATAACCTATAAGGTCACACATCTCATGTATATTCAAATTACTACCATACATCTGAATATGTTTGTTACATTGTACATTCACTTATTCATCTATTTCTCATCACATAGAGTGGTTGAGAGTTTTGCTCCCACATTGTACATTGAACATTGGTATATATGATACTATGAGTAAGCGATGGCTTACATAACACCTTACACATGTCGTCTATTCTTTCTCTATCTTTGTCTCATCGTCTATATGATTAAGTTGTGGTATGTTCATGTTTTGTCAATATGGAAGGTTGCTAGAATTAATGTTGTACATGATTGGAACTATGGAACCATGGACCTGTGACATGAGCCTAAGGGCCTACCTCACTTCCAACATTTGGTATCAGAGCACTAAGGTTTTGGTTTCAGAACTTTAGATCTTTGGCATCAATGCATTAAGGCTCATTCATAATGCCAGGTTCCCAAACTTCCGGATTTACAACATATGATTTGAAAGCATCTTCTAACATTTGACATTTGACATACACACTTAATCTAGATGAGTAGAGATTTGAGAATTAGACAATTCAGTCACATGTGTATTCATCAGTGTGGAGTATGAAATTGATGATCTGTTAGCAACCGAATATTTTTGGAAGAGTATGCAAATACTTTACAAAAGTATTGTTTGAAGACCCAGACTTGATGAAGAGAAGACTACTTCAAATTCAAGGAAGAACAATGGTTTAGAGAAGATGAAGGAATCAGATCAACATCAAATCACAGGTATCAATTTTTACTATCAGATTATCATTTACAGGTCATATCTTAGAAGAGCAGTTATGAAGAGATTTGAAGAAATTCAAGGAGTGCTTTTATACATTTTCATCTTTTGAAAGTTAAAGGCTACATCAAAACATGTATCTAGAGGTTTTTCTAGAGAGTTTTGAGAAGATCTCTTTCATGACAAGAAAGCTTATCTAAGAAGACAAATGTGAAGATGGCATGAGTTTTTTGTTTTCAGGCAATTTTCTGTTGTAAGTTGGTTGAATATCCAGGTACAAATGTAATCTAGAGAGGTATCTCTAGAAGGGTAATTCATCATTCAGACAAAAGATTGGTGAATTTAGTCATTTCAGATATTTGAAACAGCATTTTGATTCAGAGATATGAGGAGATGATAAAACATGATTCTATATTCACTTCCATTTGTATACCATGTTTGTTTTATCTCTTACTCTTAGCATTAGAGGAAGAGAAAAGTTCATTCGAAGAAGTCAAGAGTGTTTTCTACTTCAAGATGAAGAGAACAAAAGGTATGGAAGAGAAGTTTGAAGATGTTGACATCATCAAGTGGAAGAAAGATGTAGAAGAAGAAAGTCCATCATTTCCAAAAGAAAAGTAAGGCTTCCTTTTCTCATATATTTTCCATATACTTTTCCTATTTCATCCTCCACATCCAAAGACAAGTCTACGAGAACATCTTGTTTAAAGAAGAAGCAGTTTCTTGTTTTGCATTACACTTGGTCATGATTTAGTAGATTTGACAAAGAATTGCATTGAAGAGAAACAAAAGCACTCATATGTGTATGAGTTATGTTGAAGCTTTTTAAGCGGGCAGCTTATATGTTCCCTCAAAGAATTCTTGGAGTGTCAATACAGAGCTACTTGGTATATGACAAGTTGCAGAGAAGTTTATTTCTTCTTTATCTAACTCTTGAGGTAAAAGAGTTTTTTGTAGCAGATGTTGAAGACTTGGGTTGAGGTTTTATGTTTGGAAAAGGTTACCTCATATTCCGTATTTTCAGAAAACTTCAGAAAATTCAGAATCTTGTTTATGTACTATTCAATGGAGAATCTACTTTTTATGATTGTCTAGTTTTTTGGATACATGTTTGTATTCAAAAAGATGTTCCATCAGATCCTTTTACTTGATTGAGAAGTGGAGTTAGCCAAAAGAAAATCAAGCAGGTACTATCACATTTCACCCGAGTAAAATATGAAAGTTATGAAGTATCAACTTGCAGCTTTTGGAGTTCTCAAGGTGAGAAGTTTGTCCACTTATGTTTCAAGTAGGAATTGCAAATTCTTGGGAAGGATTTGTTTGAAGAAAAGTTTTACAACTTTTTGAGAAGCATGGACACTTAGAGACATTCAGGTAACTAAATCAAACATTCAGTCATGAAGGTTTGATGAAGAGCATATTCTATACAGAAGAGATCATTGATCTTGGATAGATCTTGCATGATCTTGAGTATTTATGATTTAGTTGTCTATCCTTTGTTTGTAAAGATTCTTCACAGTGGAAGAAGTAAGTCAAAGATTCATATTCTATCAGATTCATATTCACTGAACATCAGATTTATGGAGGAAGATGTTCCAGATTTCATAAAGTCTGAAATATTTGAAGAATTTTGGATACTAGTGTTAAGTCATGCAGGGGGGTGATGAAAACATGAAGACTTATTTTCAAGCCATATGTAAAAGAATGCAGAGTCATACCTACATGTATTCCTATATTTCCTTTGTCAGGTTCTCTTTATGTTCCAGTTTTGAAAGAAGAAGGAAGTAGAAAAATGTTTGGAGAAAGTTCCTATTAGGCTGTTCCTGTTCAGGAGAAGGTTCCAAAGTTCTATTTGAAGAGAAGCTTGATATTTCAAAAAGGTATATTTCAGAAGTGCACACATATGTGTTTATACCAAGTTCTGAAGGAAAGAGGTATGAAGGATTTAAAGGATGAAGACATGATGACCTCATAGATTTTTTTATGAGACTCATATTTCAATTGATTTCAATTGAGTTGAGTTGAGTTGACTCGAGTACAGTCAAAGATGAACCAGCAGTGTTCATAATGCACTAAGTTGTGAGTTTTCAGTCACAGGTTCCAGGATTCAGTTCCTGATTTTGTTTAGTGTATTTACATGACGCAGTAGAAGTACGTTGAGAAACCTTTTTGGAAGGTAAATGCAAATATATGGATCCTAGTGTATGTTTTCAGGTTTTTGAAAACAGGAGATAGTAGGTGCAGAGTCAGTTCATGCTACATTTTTATCAAGCAGTGATTGCTTGATGTGTACACTATCGGATATCTAGTTTGCATATTTTCTCAAGTATTATGGTTCATATTCAGCAAGTTAAGATTCTTGAAGGAAAGTCAAATTCAGTATTGAAGAAGACTTTTGAAGAAAAGTTCTGAAGTGTCGGAAGTACAAGCTTGAAGCTTGTGACAGGCTATTTGAAGCTTGTGGTAATTTGCAGATTATAAAGTTTGCAGATTCAGTTCAGATTGTACCAATATGACATTGCACGGGGGATTGTTGGAAACAATGCCAATTGGTCAAAATCTGATTGGTTAAGAATGCCCATAGCACCGCATTAGTAGTTGTCTTATATAAATCCATGTACAACACACGGCGTTGGCAGTGTGGTTAGACGATTGTCCTCCTATCCCACCCCTCTGGGTTGGAATCCCACCGACAGTAGCGTGCAACGCGGAAGAGATTTTTTATCATGGATTTTGCTTTTCATAACAAAACGATTGCGAAGACGACGGACGGAGCGTTTCTTTAATCGCGTAGCGATCTTATGCGTTTAGCTTTAAGAATTGCTTTTGGGAGAAGCTTTTCAAGGCCAACAAACACTATATAAACAAGTGCTTGGGCTCACTTGAATTATCCTTCACCTAGTATTCAACACAAGCTTGGAGCTTGGATCTTAGTAGAGGTGGTGTTTCTTCTAGCACATGGGGTAGCCATGGTGCTAACTTGAAGCATGTTGAGGAGCAGCTATGGAGTTCTTCTTGGTGATTCTTCTTGGAGAAGATGAAGGGTGTGCTCACACTCTACCTCATGGAGAGGAGGTTATCTCTTGTTCATGGCAAGAAGACTTGGTCATTAGCAGCTTGAGGGTGAGGATCGGCCATCTACATGGTGTATTTGAAGATTATCTTCTACAGGAAGATATTAGGTTGAAGATTGTCTTCTACAAGAAGATGTTGTGCTACTTCAAAGACATATTTGAAGATTGTCTTCTACAGGAAGATATCAGGTTGAAGATTGTCTTCTACAAGAAGATGTCGGGCTACTTCAAAGACATTGGATGGTGTTTAACATAAGATTTACATCTTATGTTAAGTATTCAGGTACATATTCTCTTTATGCACACAGGTACTACTTGAATTTTACGGAAGCGTGGCGTTCATATCAGGAGGAGTCCTATTCGGCATAGGTACAAGAGAATCAGTACGTATATGCTTTATGCATATTTTGATGAGGTGTTTAAGAAGGTGTGTTCACATGAGTTTGAGGATTTCTAGCAGCAAACTTGTTAGCATTCTATGCTACTTTATAAGTATGTGATCTTTTCACACATGTATCTAACTTAGGATCTTCCATAGCCTAAGTTCAGATGAGGGTTTGCTGACTATCAGTTTCACACTGATCCTTCCTCTTTCAGTCACTCATATTCACTCTTCTATAACCTATAAGGTCACACATCTCATGTATATTCAGATTACTGCCCATACATCTGAATATGTTTGTTACATTGTACATTCACTCATTCATCTATTTCTCATCACATAGAGTGGTTGAGAGTTTTGCTCCCACATTGTACATTGAACATTGGTATATATGATACTATGAGTAAGCGATGGCTTACATAACACCTTACACATGTCGTCTATTCTTTCTCTATCTTTGTCTCATCGTCTGTATGATTAAGTTGTGGTATGTTCATGTTTTGTCAATATGGAAGATTGTTGGAATTAATGTTGTACATGATTGGAACTATGGAACCATGGACCTGTGACATGACTTCGTGACTTTCATTGATGATTTTTCCAAGCATGCATGGGTATATCCATTGAAAGCAAAGTCCCAAGTGTTTATGTGCTTCAAACACTTTGTGGTTTTGGTTGAAAATCTATCAACATATAAAATGGGCACCCTCCGTTTTGATCAAAGGGGGAATATATGTCTTCTGATTTTAATGCATTTCTTGGTGAATGTGGGATAAAAGATCAATTTACAGTGTCGTATACACCTCAAAAGAATGGAGTTGTAGAAAGGAAGAACAGGTTACTCATGGAGATGGCAAGGTGTATGGTTAAGAGTTAGGCTTTACCACATAGTTTTTGGCTTGAGGCTGTTATGTGTGCATCATGTGTCCTTAATAGGTGTCCCACAAAAGCATTGCAGTCTATCACTCCATATGAGGCTTGGCATGGTTGCAACCCACCTATTGCTCACCTACGTGTCTTTGGTTGTCTGGCATATCCATTAGTGCCTGAACAACAACGTAGGAAATTCAATGATAATGTAGTGAAATGTATTTTTGTTGGGTAAAGTTCTGAAAGCAAAGGCTATCATCTATATCATCCACATAATAAATGCATTTTGGTTGGTTATGATGTTGTTTTTGTGGAAGATGTTATTCAATCATTACTTTCATGTACGAAGGAGACATCGGTTAGCTCCAAAGATATGTATGACACTTTGCTACCTCTTTTTACAAGTGGATAGTCTAGAGTTGGTCTAAATGAGGCAATTTCTCATCCTTTATAGGTTTCATGTGATGATGCATATCATTCCATTTTTTATGCAAATTTACATGATTCACTTGTTGATGAGAGAGTTGATATTGAGGAGACAAAAGCTATGCCAAAATGGCTGGTGTAGACTTTATGTGATAGCAAATTATATGCACCTTTGTCTTATTGTACTTTTTCAAGCTCTCATAGCGCTTCTTTTGCACCAGATTGCTATGCTATGGCTGCCTCTAGTCTTTGTGATCAGAATGAGTCTGTTTCATTGATGAAGCATAAAATTCAAAAAAATGGATGGCTGCTATGCAATTAGAATATGATGCTATTATGAAGAATGGTACCTGGTCTTTATGTGACTTACCTCCTGGCAAGAAAGCCATTGGCACTAAGTGGGAATACAAGGTGAAGTGTAAGCATGATGGAACAGTTGACAGGTATAAGTCTAGGCTTGTTGCAAAGGGTTATGCTCAAGAAATAGGCATTGATTTTGATGAGACCTTTGCTCTTACATGCCAAATGACTATTGTTCATAGCATTTGTGCACTTGCAGCTCATCATGGTTGGAATGTACATCAGTTGGACATTAAACTGCATTTCTAAATGGTGACTTGCATGAAGAAGTGTATTTTTTTGAGCCCTATGGTCTTGTGCAGAAAGGGCATGAAAACAAAGTGTGCAGGTTGAAAAAGTCAAAACAATCCAACTAAGAGAACCTTATATGTTAAGAGTGCAAATGATGTGCTTCAAATCATTGTTGTCTATGTTGATGACATGCTGCTCACTAGTCCTCATGAGAAGCATATTGTTGATTTTAAGGCTGATTTGCATGCCTCATTTGAGATGTAAGATTTTGAGCATTTGCATCATTATTTGGGCATTTAGTTTATGCAAGTTGATGGCAGAATAGCTTTGCGTCAAATAAAATATATTGATAATTATGCAACATTTTGACCTTGAAGATTGCAAACCTATTTCCACTCCTTTGGAAACAGATTTACGGTTGAGTATTCATGATGTTGGGGATGCATTTGATGATGTTCTCTATCAGCAGGTTGTTGGATGCTTGATTTTCTTATGCATTACTCAGCCACATATTCAGGTTGCTATCTCACAGATGATGAGGTTTATGCATTGCCCAAGTATCAAGCATTGGCAGACGGTTAAGCACATCTTTCACTACTTGAGTGGTACCCGACTACTTGGATTGTTTTATTCTAAGGGGGGATCACTACCGCTAGATTTACATGCTTTTTCTGACTCTGATTGGGCCGGTTGCTATGGTGCTCGTGTGTCCACTAGTGGTTTTTGCTTCATGCTTGGTAGCTCATGCATATCTTGGTTAAGCAAGAAACAATCTACTGTGGCCACTTCTAGTTGTGAGGCTGAGTATAGAGAAGCTTTCACAATGACTGTTGTGTGTGTGGCTCAGATGCATTATGGCTGATTTGGGTGTTGGTCAATCTTTTGCCATCACCATCTTCACTAATAGTCAGAGCACATTGGCAGTTGTGAGGAACCCTGTGTTCCATGCTCGCACTAAGCACATTGAGGTGCACTATCATTATATCAGGGAGAGGTTCTCTACTAGAGAGATCAGTTTGGCATATGTGCCCACACAGGAGAATGTTGGAGACCTTTTCACAAAGGCTCTACCAAGGGAGAAGTTTGAAGCTTTCTGCAAAGCTTTGGGCTTACTTCCTTTTGTGGATTGATTCCACATAGCTTGGCACTTCCTTATACATAAGTGCTAGCTCCACATAGCTAGCTCCTCATTTATACATAAGTGCTAGCTCCTCATTTATACATAAGTGCAGTGGAAGTTGTTAACTGTCATGGAGCATCTTTACTAGAGAGGACAATTTCAAATGGTTTGCAGTGTAGCAAGGCATATCTTCTCTGTGGCACGAAGGATTATACTGTAGACAAACAACAATGAAGGGGCTTGCATTCGTGGAGGTCTTCGATTGGTCAGGTTTGCATAACCACCAATATTAATTAGATGTTGTGATTATGGCCATCGGATAGGGATAGGGCGGTATTTCAATGATTAGGGAGAATCACTAAGTTAACAAGATTCGCAGGGTCCTCCCGTTGTGCAATCAATGCTTTCATGGCATGGAGGACTTGGGACAACTCTTCTATTTGTGCCCCAAATAAACTGGAACATGTTGTTACAAGGACATATCAACATTGGCCCATAGCTTTGCTCATTGAAGCTAGTTGTTCCTCAACACTATGGAATGCTATAAGATGGGAGACTCTATGGAAAGTTTGGAAAGAGAGGTGCACGATTAACTTTGGAGACCCTCCTAAAGAATGGTTGATTGAAAAATCTCTTTTCCTTTTAAGCAAAAGAATTTCTAATTATAAGAAGCCAATGCCCTTTAGAGATCATAGAGTGTTCTTCCTAGAGAGTAACAAGATCAAAAGCAAGTGGGCCCCACATGAGGGGGACGAGAGGCTTATCAACCTTCTTTGTAAAATTCTCTAGATAATCTATAAGCAGCCCCCTACTTTGTGGGATATGGGGGTCCCATGGGTGCTAGACCCGTTCACTTGTATACCCCCCGAGCTTTACACTTTGAAACTGCAAATGTACAAGTGAATGGGCATAGTACACATGGGACCCCCCGTGTCCCACAAAAGCAGGGGTTAGACAACCCAAAAGTGACACAAGAGAGGAATGGTTTCAATTGAAATAACATGGTTTTACATTGGCCTTAGGCCTACACTCTCTTGCCGTAAATGGGACTGAACTTTCGCCCCCGCCTAAAGAGGCGAAAGACCTAGGCAGCCCAACTAATGCACATGGAAAAAGTTTATTTTTTGACAAGGTAACAATAATTTTCATTTGACTTAATTTGATGTCAACATCATAATGATCTTTCGATTAAACACTTTGTGAATTTGTACAATTTTCTCCAATGAGATTAATACATAGTTTTTTTGGAAGCAAGCATTGCCTTGCCCTCTCTCTCTCTCTTTCTCTCTATCCTTGTCTTTCCTCTTTTTCTCTAACACTAAGAGCCTAGCCACAATATACTTCTCTTTCCTCAGTAAAAACACTTTTGAAAAAATGTCGAAGTTATGTGCAACTTACTACACCTTGCATGACAGATGTGGTTTTCGAGGCTCGTATAAGAGTGTGAGCAAATAAATGAATGATTGAATACATAGAGTACATATAAATACACTTGTCCGTATAAATACACATGTGGACAAGCTCGTTAGAAAAATAACTGATAAGTACAAAAGAATCTAAACTTAAATTTTAAACACACATACATAGATACATACTTACAAACTTACTTTAATAACTTTTGTTCAACATTTTATCTTCGTGGCTTTATTGACCCCCTTCCTCCCCTTCTTTTGCAAGCATACATACATACATACATACATACCTCTAACTTCTTTTTCTACTTTATCATAATCATTTTTTATATGTAATTTTTTCTCTTTACTGGTATCTACTTTATCATAATCATTTTTTCTCTTTACTGGTATATGTAAACATAGTGCCTTACTTACATGCATACATACTTATTTATTTGATATTTCAAGTTTACTCTTCTACTTCGTGATAATTATTTATGTTTCCCTTTTTATTAATTTTAGGCATAATATTTTACACGCACAAATGCATACAAACACATATACATATATTAGTATGTACTACTAGAGAACTCTATTGAATACCCATTCTATGATAGGCCATTTGTTTTTAGAAACTAAACTATATCTCCTTATATCACACATTTATAATAGTAGGCACTTTCTTTTATGTATATGTGTCTAATTAGTATAAATACAATTACATAGGGTAGGATTTCTTTTATTCCTCCACCTTTAGGTAGCTTTCTTTTCATCCTTTCCATTTATGTGTAATAAAGCATTCCCTCCATTATGTCTCGCTACTCTTATAGAGACTAAAATAGATAAAACCATAGCTCGATACACCTTTATTTCGGTATTTTCTTTTTCTCTCTCACTCATACACTATATATCTTTCTTTCTTTTAGACTTCAGTCCACATCTATTTTGCCTTCCTCGTTTTCTCTCTTGCATGTTCTATTTTGCCTTCCTCGTTTTCTCTCTTGCATGTTGCTACTGTCAAGGAAACTTTTATAGAGGTACTTAAAATCGACTTACTCAAGGCATGAGAGTCCTCTCTTTTGGATGTAGGCATAGTTGTTCCTGATGATTTTTTGACTTCTGACTTCTGATGTTTAGCTGACTTCTGACGGGTAAGGTAAAACATTTCTCATGCTATCTGACATGACTTAACTTTTTGACAAAAAATTGAGAATAGATATAGTGCATACTATATATCATATTTATACACACACACGTATATATATATATATATATATATATATATATATATATATATATATATATATATATATATATATATATATATATATATATATATATACACACACACACACACACACACATACACACACACATGTGTGTGTGTATAAATATATGAATGTCATTATGCATACAAATTGTGTACATGCATGATTCTATAGAGTACACCCTATAGTGAATAGTGTACATTGTACGTAAATCCTCATTGTAGAGTCATTAGTCAAGATAAGAGAAGTCACAAAGTGAGTAAACATGATGATCTATTGATTCAAAATCTCATAGCTCATTCATTCATAAAGTTGTATCAATAACACAAAATTAAACACTAAAGAGATGAAATTAAATACAAAGCATCATGAAAGGAAGCTGATATGTGAAAGTACCAAAACATGATTCATGAAAATCATATGACATGAAATGATGTGTCATGTCATGACTAATACAAAATCATACTTCAAAGCTGAAAATCAATATTTTCTTCTTCATCATCATCATCATCATCATCATTATCACCACTAGCATCATCATTACCACCACCACCATCATCATGATCATCATCAATATCAACTTCAATATCATCATCAATATCATCCTCATTTGCATGGCTTTCTACAATAGTGCAATTGGATGAAGAAGGCGCCTAACCATGATTTTCCTTTTGCAATGCAAGAAGTCTTTGATCATCATCTTCTTTTTCTATCATATCAAGAGTGATCTCGATTTTTTGAAAACATGTTTCTTTGATCTTACATATAAGCCACAAGTTTGTATGAATATACACTAAGTTTTCAATGCTTTTGGGTTTCAATCCATTTTTCCTTTTTGTATGAATCAATGAGAATGTGCCTCCAATTTCTTTCACAAGAGGAAGTATAAGACCCTTGTGAGAGTATATGAAGAGCTCATCTTTGTACATTGGGAACACTTGGGCCAAATTTTTTCCACCATCTAAAAGAATAATGCATTCTACTCTTTTACAAATGCATGTGAAAATTCCCTTGACATAGATTTAAATGCATCCAACTCATCACATAACACACCTTGTTGAGAACATCACCATGTGTGTAGCGCTCTTTTTGTTAGTGTGCACACATGATTGTTCACAAATCACTTAAGATTTTTTGAATCAAGCTAACTATCTTTTGATTGATCCTAATTGACAAATGGTCATGCTGATTTGTCAATTCAAATGTTCAAAAAATGGGGGGTAAAACCTACATAGACATGTTGGCAATGAGTGCTCCTTTAATATCACATAATACAATCAACCATAGGTAACAATCTCCTAGGTTAGGTGAAGTTGATGGCACATATCAAAGGATCAAGTAGTTGGTCACTCGATAAAGGGTCGCATGTCTCCAAGCAAGCAATTAATGGAATGTCTAGTAGATCATGATCTTCAGCCAGGGAGATTGCAATCTCCTCAGTGAGATGATCTCCATGTCCTTAGTAGAGATGATCTCTGTGTGGAGATTTCATATAGTAGTTTTTTGAACCCTAATTGATTAATAATTTCATGCAAACTCCAAAATGACACACACACATACATACATACATACATACATACATACATACATACATACATACACACACACATATATATATATATAATATTATATATTATATATATATATATATATATATATATATATATATATATATATATATATATATATATATATATATATATATATATATATATATATATATATATATATATATATATATATATGCTTGGTGCAAAATGCAATCTCTTTGAGGAAGATGATCTCCCTTAAGAAAATGAAATGATTTTGATTTCTCGGTAACAGATGTTCCCTCAAAGACTCATGATTTTTTTTGCTATTTTCATTCTCGTATCTCTTAATGAGATCTGATCTTTCTTGACATGTAAAGATCTTTCAAAATGGAGTTCATTTACAACCTCATACGTGCATTTAAAATTTCATGAAATTCCGGACTTGGACCTACTCATTCCCTCACTCCAATCATGCTACAAACACATGGAAGGGAGAGAGGTTTGTCATGCATTTCTTAAAAGTCCAACCCATTTGAGCATACCAAGTAAAAATTTAAGTTCTCTCTCTTCACTCATTACTACGTGTATCTCCAAAAAGCGAACAAATAGAGCTTTTGGCAGCCTTTTTGTGTGTGTTTCAATAAAGGTGAAAATGGAGTGTAAGATAATTTGAATGAGAGAGAAGCATGTGGAGAAGAGAATGAAGAGTACGCTTAAATGCTCCTAAACCCTACTCTAAACTATGATCGTGATGAAAAATCCTTACTTTTACTTTAAAAATCCTATAAAAAACTCTTCCCAAAGAGTGTTTCCTTTTCAAAACTCACATCTCCCACCCTTCCTCCTATTGCGTTTGATGCCCTTGAAGGTTTAATACATATTAGAAATCACAATTCAATAGGGAAGTTGCTCATCATGAATGTACGTTTTCCTTGATTCTCGAATCTCTAGCGAAGGAGAACTTAGACTCAGACTTGGAAGGAGGACTTAGACTCAGACTTGGAAGGAGTTAGACTCTCTAAGTCCTCTGTCCTTTTTTGTCGAGGGTACTGTTTGCCTTATGTATAAAATAACAGTTTTGAAATAGCTCCGAAGACGACTCCATGTTGACGAAGATTACTTGCTTGCTTCAGCAAGGATTGCCTTTTTTGTATCTCGTCCAGCTACTGTAATTCCGGCAGGTCGTGTGCGCAGGTTTTTGATGCTGTGAGCTATGGAATTCGCTCCCATTGGGCGGTGTGGTTTCAGCAGCCGTGAAGTTGCCTATGAGTAGGCAAGTGAGCAGGTGCAGTTGAAGGGCGTGGTAGTGAGCAGCTGTTTACTTGGGCGGAAGTACCAGTGATCTATAGGCGCTTCGTGTGGAGCGGGTTCTTAGTGCAGGAGGAGAGTGTTGGGAGCGCAGTGTAGAGGGAGGAGGCAGCTAAAGGGAGGGGCAGGTTGAGTGCACTGGAAGTTGTTGTCTGTCACGGAGCATCTTTACTAGAGAGGACAATTTCAAATGGTTTGCAGTGGAGCAGGGCATATCTTCTCTGTGGCACGAAGGATTGTACCGTAGACAAACAGCAGTGAAGGGGCTTGCATTCGTGGAGGTCTTCGATTGGTCAGGTTGGGATAACCACCAATATTAGTCAGATATTGTGGTTATGGCCATTGGATAGGGTGTAAATGGCATTTCAATGATTAGGGAGAATAGAAACTCTCATTAAGCATTGTTTCCCTATGAATTAGTAAAAGTCCTACGCAAAATGTTTAATTTGGTCACCATAGAGGATACGATACGCATCCCCCCTCATAATCTGAGCCTCCCACTCGTGGAAGCTATCAAGTTGCAGATACAAAGTTTATTCTTTGACAAGGTAACGGCAATTACTTTTCATTTGACTTAATTTGCTGTCAACATCTTAATGATCTTTCGATTCAACACTTTATGAATTTGTACAATTTTCTCCAATGAGATTAATGCATAGATTTTTTGGAAGCAAGCATTGCCTTGGCCTCTCTCTCTTTCCCTCTATCCTTGGCTTTCCTCTTTTCTCTTTGACACTAAGAGCCTGACTACAACATACTTCTCTTTTCTCAGTAAAAACAGTTTTGAAAAAATGTTGTAAGTTATGAGCAACTTACTACACCTTGCATGGCAGATGTGGTTTTTGAGGCTCATATAAGAATGTGAGCATGAATGATTAAATGCATAGAGTACATATAAATACACAAGTGTCTGCTATAAATACACGTGGACAAGTTCGTTAGTAAAAATAACTGATAAGTACAAAAGAAACTAAAATCAAATTTTAAACACACATACACACACAATGCACATACATAGGTACATACATACATACATACATACATACATACATAGACACATACATAGATACATACATACATTATACATACATACATAGATACTTACTTATAAACTTACTTAAATAAGTTTTGTTAGACATTTTATCCTTGTGGCTATAGCCAGCCTTATTGACCCCCTCCCTCCCCTCCCCCCTTTCCCCTCTTCTTTTTCAAGCATACATACATACATTCCTACTTATTAGATACCTCTAACTTATTTTTCTACTTTGTGATAATCATTTTTTCTCTTGATATATCTACACATCATGCCTTACATACATACATACATACATGCATGCATGCATGCATACATACATACATACATACATACATACATACAATGTCATACATACATACATACATACATATTTATTTGATATTCAAGTTTACTCTTCTACTTCATGATAATTATTTATGTTTCCTTTCTTATTAATTTTAGGTATAATATTTTACACACATAAATGCATACAAACACACATACATATATTAGTATGTACAAGTATAGAACTCTTCTAATAAGGCACCTCCATCATGTTTCGCTACTTTTATAGAGACTAAAATAGACAAAACCCTAGGTTCATTACATTGCGTCTAAACTCCAAGAACTTTGGAGTGATGCTCTTATCCCAAGCAATCCACTCATCACTGCTGATTGTGCAAATCAAATTTGTTCGCACATGAAAAAGTCTCTCTAATACCACAAACATGTAAGCAAACCTCGTGACGGCAGGCTTAAAGATCTCCAGCTCACTGTTAACTCGAAACATAGCCAACATCTTTGGACGTTTGGTCACAAACCCGACCATACTTCTTGCTGCGGCAAAGATTGCATGCACCCAAAACCCAAAATATGTTGCTGGCATCCTCAATCAAAAGATCTAGGCAATGAGAAGCACATGGGGTCCAAACAATAGAAGGATATTCTTGTTGAAATAAATTTCCCATGGAAACACAATTGCTTCCATTGTCTGTAATCACTTGCACCACATTATGAGCCCCAATTTCCTCTATGACAATTTTTATGTTCTCCCAAATATATCCACCTGTAATAATCATAAAAATTCAGAAATTAAAATTTACACTTTACATAATACACAATGCACATGAAGTCAAAATAATATACTCAACCAATGGAAGGTACCTGTAGGCTGTAATGGTAAGACTAGGAGTCGATGCATCTATAGCTTTCCAAAACATGGATCCCTTATAACATGAGATAAAAACATTATATACATGCCTCTTGCGGGCATTTGACCAACCATCACACAAGATGGTGCATCCATACTTCTTCCATGTATCTCGCAAAAACTCAAGCTGCACTTCGAAACATGCCATTTCCTTCCTTAATTCCCTAGTGTGCAAGGTCTCTGCTGAAGGACCTTCCCACTCACATCCAGTGAGGCTAATGGATTTTATGGTGTTTTCCCATTGAGTGGTTCTAGCCACATTGAAGGGGATAGCACAACGAATGAATAATCGCGCGATTTCCCTAGTGGTCTCTCTCATTGCTTGCTTTTGCAAGCTAGCTTTGACACTTGCATTTTGTAATGAACCTCTTGTATGGCTGTCCACTTTGGGTAAAGGTGTCCTTATTGCACTAGGACCTTCATCCACACTAGAGGAGGTATGAATACTAGAGCTTTCAACTCTAGTTCTCCTTGAAGTGCCAACACATTGGCTTGAGGTAGTTGTTTGGGTGCTTTCTTCCTCCTTTTTCTCATCACATAAGGGCATTCCCATCCGTGATGTCTCCATGCCTCAAGCCCTGCATACACATCATTACGGACTTCGACGGTCGCGCAGCAGAAAGCTCAAACAAAAGAACAAAAATGACTTTTAAAAAATTTTTGGAAAAAAAGGGCCCAAAGACGGCGTTTCCGGGCTGGTCCGTTTCCCAAAAACGGTCGAACTGTTTTTGGGGTTTCTGGGCACTATGACTCTCTAACTGAGTATCATCATAATTATCTCCATGAGCATTCATATCATGCTCTAAAGCATCCAACTGATCATCCAAAGTGTGCTCCACATGAGAATTCATATGATCAACAAAATCATGCTCTATATAAGAATCATGAGCATGCAAAACATGCTCTACATGTGCATGTATCTGAGCATTTGAATCCTGCCATACATGTGCATCCTAAATGTCAATAGGCCTATCTGTAAGTAGAAAAAATGAGACATGACGAGTCTCACATCGCACATAAGGTTGAACTCCCATTGAGACGAGACTCTCTCACATGAACTATTTGTAGTGGATACCTGTGCCCAATCCTAGCACCTTTGACAAGTAGAAACTGTCCAATTGCAATTGAAAATGATGCTTATCGAGAAATGCATAACATATGCTCTCTTGTAATTGGCTAATTGAAATCAAGCTCATAGAGAATGAAGGCACATAACGTACATATTTGAGTATAAGTGATTCTGCAGTAGGTAACATAGGCATCATGAATGTCAATAGGCCTATCTGTAAGTAGAAAAAAATGAGACATGACGAGTCTCACATTGCACATAAGGCTGAACTCCCACTAAGACGAGGTTGTCTCTCACACGAAGTATTTGTAGTGGATACCTGCGCCCAATCCTAGCACCTCTGACAAGCATAAACTGTCCAACTGCAATTGAAAATGATGCTTATCAAGAAATGCATACCATCTGCTCTCCTGTAATTGGCTAATTGAAATCAAGTTCATAGAGAATGAAGGCACATAACGTACATGTCTGAGTATAAGTGATGCTCCACTAGGTAGCATAAGGCATATATCTCCTGCACCCTCAATGTCATATGCCGTACCCATAGTTGGTACTCGTATGCGTACGAGTAAAATCGTATGTAGGAGTCGTACCGTACGTACTCGTACGAAAATCAAAAAAGTTTACTTACTCGGCTTTTGACGTGTGAAACGGTTCATTTGAACCTTGTTCGCTCTCGGGTTTTTGGCTCCGGTGCTTCGACTGTGTGCTTTTGGTCGATTTGAGGTAGTCCTACACCTCCTCTTTACCCTCCTAAGCTTCTCTAAAACCTACCTAGGGTCCTCCACCACATTTTACTTTATGTGCAACCCTTAATTGTCCAATAGCAATGGTGAAAGATAAACATGAAGCTTTCATTCTCCATTGCATTGGTGTTGAAAAGGACACCAAGAAGTCCAATTCACACCATTGGACATGCAAATATTGTGGAAAGAGGTACACTAGTGGAGCTACAAGGCTCATACAACACCTCAAAAAGGTTGGCGGGCAAGTGGCGGCATGTAAAGAAATACCGGACCACATTGCCAATGATATTAGACGTAAGCATTTGGGCCTTTCATCTGGTGGCCCTTCACATGTAAGAGGGTATAATGCTTCTCCTCCTCAACCATCAACCCACTCAAATGTCCCCGAAACATCACAAGATTCCCAATCACATTTTCAAGCATCAAACACACCAAATATTTCACAATCACCAACGGTGAGAACTTCTACATATCAAAGGCAAGGGGAATTAGGAGATGCTCCGGGGCATACAAGGACATCTCTCACATAGCTCAAGGAGAAGCAAAAGATCGCGGATTCGGAGATCACTAAATTGGTAATTTTAGAAAACTTATCTTTTAATCTTTTGAATTCAAAGCAATGGAAGGCTAGTGTGAAGGCAATCTCCGAGGTGGGCCCATGTCAAGGATGGATGGGGCCTTCTTACTCGGATTTAAGAAGAAGAAAAATTGATGAAGAGAAGAAGAAAATTGATCTCTCTCTTCTTCCTATGAGAGAGAAATGGTCTAGATATGGATGCACGATCCTCTGCGATGGATGGAGAGAGAGAAAGAATAGGAACATGATTAACATTCTTGTATCATGCCCCATTGGTACATTCTTTCTACGTGCGGTAGAGGTGGGCAAAAAGGGAAAGAAGACCATCGGAGCTTTCATATATCGGCACATCAAGAAAGCAAAGAGGTAAAATCTTTAATTTTATTTGTTATTTTTGGAATTTTTATTTCTCAGCTTTTTTCATTAATGATCATTGATAATATATTAATCTTTAGAAATTTCAACTTTATATGCATAGGTAGGAGCGGAAAATGTTGTGCAAGTTGTAACCGACAATGCGAGTAATTTTCGGCACATGGGAAAGCTCTTAGAGGAAGAATATAAGCATATTGTATGGACTCCTTGTGCTACACATTGCCTTGATCTATTGATGGAGGATATAGGTAATCCTATTTTTTGTGTAAAGTTTTTAAAATATCATGCTTTATGAATCATGTAGATCTAGTATCCACATGTGCACATGCATGCACACGTGCATGTGCATGTGCATGTGCATGTGCATGTGCATGTGCACGTGCACGGGCACGGGCACGGGCACGGGCACGGGCACGGGCACGGGCACGGGCACGGGCACGGGCACGGGCACGGGCACGGACGGGCACGGGCACGGACGGGCACGGGCACGGGCGGGCACGGGCACGGACGGGCACGGGCACGGGCACGGACGGGCACGGGCACGGGCACGTGCACGTGCACGTGCACGTGCATGTGCATGTGCATGTGCGTGCCATGTGCCATGTGCCATGTGCATGTGGCATGTGTCAATATGTTTCTGGCTTTCATGAATCATTATCATGACATATGTGTGGATGTTTCTATTTGCAGGGAAGCTTTCATGGGTAAAGGCTTGCACACAAAAAGCCTCTAGCTTGGTGACATTTTTCACACAGAAAGGGAAAGTGTTATCCATGTTTAGAGAGCATAGTAAAATTGAAATAAAAAAGCCCACTACCACTCGCTTTGCATATATGTGGATTGTGCTTTCACGCCTTCTTGAGGTCAGAATCCCTCTTAGACAGACAGTGGTCTCTCCTCTATGGAATGATTGGGTGAGAGCTCATTGGAGGAATCAAAGAACATGCAGAGGCTATGCTTGGATGAGGAGTTTTGGGAGAATGTGAAAGCTGTCTTAAATATTTTGACACCTATTTATAGAGTTTTACGCATGACAAATTGTGAGGGTGCCACATTGGGGCTCCTCATACATATGATGAGGAGAGCCATAAATGATATTAGGGAAGCCACTCTTGTCACTACGGAGCAAGCCAATGAGGTGCTTGAGGTAAGAAATATTGTAATTTGTAAATTACTAAATTGAAAAGCATGTTGCATTCCTTAATTAATAGGGTCTATTGCATCTTGCATTTAAAAGCCCGACACTATATACAAATATCGAGTTACTTTCAGATAGACTTTCATACATGTTACGGGTTGTTCCAACTTCCCTCTCACTTGCATAATTGGATGTTAGAGCAGATCAGTTGTTACTTTGATGAGAGAGGAAACTCGGCATTCACATTCCCTTCATGTTGGGATAGGGCTTCGATGGTGAAGCCTCTTTTTTGGTGGCAGAATTTTGGATTCAGCTTCTCCACTTTATCTACATATGCCATTAGGGTTCTCTCACAGGATTGCTCATCCGGAGCTTGTGAGAGAAACTGGAGTGCATTTTCTCTTATTCATACAAAAGTAAGGAATAGATTTAGCCCTGAGCATATGGAGAAGTTGATTTACTGCCGTACTAACTTGAGGATGTTGGAGAACATACCAAACATGGAGACATTGAAGCAAATAAGTGTAATTTAATTTTTATATATAAATTATACATTATAAATTATAATGTATGAATTTGTAAATGACTATTTGAAATTTCTTTCTATTTTAGGTTGATGTAGATACATTTTGGCCATTATTGAGCACCATGCCTCGCCTAGGAGATGAGATGCATGAGGATGACGAGGAGTTCCTATTTGCTGAGCTTTATAGAGAGCTATCCTCTATAGATGTGAGGCAAACTCGGAGCCGTACCAGTACCAGTAGAGGCATCAGAGTGGTCCGTGGTCGTGGGAAGGGCTTGATCATTCGACGTGGATCGAGTTCCACCAGTATGCATGGAGAGGAGGCCGGTACGACCAGAGCACCCCTACATACGGCCACATATATGAGGAGGACGATCTTACTCGACATCATTCCTCTCAGTTTGATGATGAGGGGAATGTTATGAGTCCCATAGAGAGTCCAGTGTAATCTACTTATGAGATGACATCAGAGGATTCTTTAGATGAGCCAAATGACTCCGATGATGACATTGAGTGATCATTGATGATCATGATTCAGGATTCATATGTATAGTGATTTATGATTTATCATTTGACATTTATGACATTATGACATTATGATAGTTCGCATTTGTTTCTATGATTGTGGTCTGTGGACGTTGGTGATCAATGATGACTCATGAGTTATGATTGATGATGATGATGTATTATAATTTATGTGACTCAGGGCATGATTATAAATTATAATTTATATGTTTTGCTTGAAACTTTGAAGTTTGATTGTTGATCATCGACACCATTATTGCACATAGCACGCTACACAAGTGATGATGCACAAATTACAATGCACATGTGAGTCCAAAGTTGTGAAATAAATGATGCACAATTTGAATGGTAAATGCACAATGCACAAAATGCAAATTACTAAAATTGCATCGCATAAATGATAATGTTACACATTTGTGACTTGTCATTGTTAATTGCATATTGCACATAATTTGGATGCACAATGCATATTATGGGAAAGTTGAAAGTTCAAAGTTCAAACACTGAAGTCTGAATCATAGATGCACATTGCGCATGCGGCATAACTTACATGCGTCATGTATGTATGACATATGTATTATGGAGATATTTCACATCCATCTTTACTAGATTAGCTATGTATATATGTATTTTACATATAACTTATGAAATTTCAAAATAATTATTAAAAAAAAGGGGGGAAAAAAATTTCGTACTAATATCGTACGGATTCGCACCTCATGATTAGTACATACCTAGTATAGTACTATAATACGTATCGTACCTGTCGTACGGATCGTACCTGACTAACGATGGCCGTACCATCAAGAATGTGCAACTTGAGAATCGACAAAACCACTTGCAATGTGGAGTAACATGAAAAGTGGCTAATGCATCAAGCAACCAAGCCATATGTGTGCTATCTAATGAACAAGAGGAATCGTGAGATGAATCATAGGAGAAAGTGATATCACCATCACTAGCCGCCATGAGACAATGCTCTATAAATGATATATGTATATGGCATTGTCTCTTCGTCTTCTCTCACAAGGTATTTATGCTTTTCCTTGTGAGAAAAATTGGAGCATATTTGTCATTTTCTTTGATTCATACTAAAAGAAGGAATAAGGTTCTCCGAAGAAACACTAAAAAATGGTTTATTTTCATACCAATCTTCGGCTTGCAATGAAGATAAAAGAAAACGGTTTTGAAATGAAGGAAGTTACTTTCGGTAGATTGAACAAGAGGATGATGATGATGAAAGTTCAAAGGTTGGTCAATGCAAAATAGTATAGAGAGTGAGGAAATTCCCCTCAATTCTATCACCTCCATTACTTAGAGATGTGTAGATGGAGATGAGGATCCTTCATCTACACATGATGTTGCTGCTGTCGATGATGATGATGATGCGCATGTTGATTTTGATGATGATGATGAGGAGCTGATGAAATGGTTTTGGAGTTTGCATTTATTTTCATATTCTAATGACTATGTCTTTGTTAAAGTGTTATGTTTATGTTCAAGTGCTATTTATATGTATTTATTTCATACTAAAAAACAGAAAAAATTAGGTCACATCCGAAAATGTTAGAAACGTTATTCTTTACTTGTCATAAGTCAGAATCCCCTCAAAAGTCAGAAGTCAGAATCCTGTTAGTAACAACTATGGCTGTACGAGGTTATTATAACCTTATACTTCAAGTTGAAGAGTTCAATCAGCTGCCTACATAAAAGAAGAATTTATTCGCAGGTTTTGTAGCAGATATTATCTAGTAGTCTCTCTCTCTCTCTAGTACGTATGTGTGGCTAAATTTTAATAGGCTCATGGCTGTCGAAAATCTCTCTCTCTCTCTCTCTCTCTCTCTCTCTCGGAATGATGAATCAAAAGCTCACGGATGACGACACATCAATGGATTATGGTGCTCACTGCTGCTGCCTATGTAGTATGGCTATGGGTACTTGGAAAGTTGGAAGCTGGCCTTGCCTAACTGCTTGATGCTCCTAGCCTTTGATCACAGATTCACTAAGGTCATGAAGTGGAAGAAGAAATTGGTCTGCAGCAGATTTAGACACCTTTTATTTGCCTGATTTTTTAAAAGTCTGTAACCATGAATTTTTGCACTGCATGGCACCTAATGCACCGAATATGATGAGTGCAAAAAAATCCGGTTTGATGCACCGAATCTGCCTTGGTGTTATGGTGTATGAAGGGATCATACATGTTGCCTTTTGTAAATTGTCACACACTTGATGATGCTCTCTTTAACATATGGAAAGCAAGTAAGTTCTCTAGGCCTAGTCATCAAATCCACCTCGATTTATATGAAAAAGTGATGTTTGCTATTAACCTCTAGAAGGTGACCACCATACCCTTCGCTCCAGGATCTAAATTAAGTCTCCATCTCTCAATGCCCAGCTGATGAGCCAGTGGCATCTATATCATTCTTGTTTAGACTTACGTATGGCATTGAACTTCGACATCTTTACGAGAAAGACCTCACTCAAAATGATTAAGTCTTTGAAAAGTACATCGTAGAAGGAAGATCAGATGTGCCCCTTGGTTGGACATGGTAAGGATGGGAGAGTGGGGACGGACAGGTGGAATGATAGGGCTCTTTTGTGGCTAGGAATTTAAAACTACAAATGTATCTCTATAATGACAAGTTACAACACATACCTGCCTTGTGCGGTAGCACCCACTACAATAGTGTATTCAATGATTGGATGCTATTACAAACATCTTTCTGCAGGCTTTATTGCTAATCAGACATTGTTTGGACTTGCATCTTGGACTCAATGCAATGATGTTAGCATCCATGCTAACCTCCCTTGGAAAACAAAACTCCTTATTGACAGACATTATATCAGTAAAAATAAGACTTATGGATTGGACAATGTTTTAGTATATTTTGTTTTCTTGCCTCTACTTGTCTTTGCTGGCATAAATAAAATGCTTTGAACTGAAATTATGTTGAGAGTTCCTTTAAGTAAGATAACATTTGGGAAGAAAAGCAAAGAAAAGAACCCTGCTTTTACATGGGGAATAAACAAATCCTCAGCGTTATCTTATATGTAAAATAATTTTTCAGCTTTATCTTTTATGTAAAATAAATCTTCCGCTTTATCTTATATGTAAAATAAATCATTAGTTAAAATTTTGTAAGCAAGCTCAATAACTTCAAATCTTAACCTCCCTAAACAGAGTAATTAGCATTAGTTGTTTCTACTTTTACATCTGGGTCTAAAGTCAAGTGACATACAGGTTATCAAAGACCAAGGCCTTGTTATCACTCTCTATGACATCTGCTCAGTAGAAGGCGGCTTTGTTTTTCCAGGAGATGGAGCTCCTACTTACAAGGTGCATACCTATTCCATGTGTATCGGATTTACATCTTGTGCAATCAAAACCATTTTTTATTTCCTAAGGATTTTTGAACTAATCAATTGAAATTTGAGAAAGAAGTATTCAAGGCATTTCAATGTCTAAACACTTTCCTTTGCCAGGTGGAGTTCCGATTGGTCATGTTCAAACCTTTTATTGGAGAGGTTTTGGTTGGAAAACTTAAAAAATGTGACAAATCAGGGCTTTATTGTAAGTTCTAATTCAATTCAATGGTTTCAATGAATCATAGCTTTTCTTTTTTGTAAGTTCTCAGAAGCAAGGTTTTATGATATTGCATCCTCGGCTTTTGAAACATGGTTATGATGTTTATCTTCAGAAGGTGTTGAGATTGATTACACTATTACTTTGAAAAAGCTTTGGAAATCGCAATTTGAAATTTGAGTTTTAGAAACTAAGCTCTTGCGTATGTCACTCCTGTACGCAATCATAGATAATGACCTAGTTTGATTCAATGTAAGTTAGTTTCTTCTTGCATAGAGATTGAATGCATGTCCATAAAATGATTGTTCCCAGATGGATATGTATTCCTGTTTGGTGCAAGAATACCATGAGTCCATGGTTTATTAATCCGAATGCAGTCTTTTCTTCAAATGGTTCATTTGCATTGGATGTTTGTGTCTGCTCACATTTTGTTCGTATGGTGATGTTCAGCTGATGTAAAGCATGTTAAAATTGTTTTCCAGTATGAGCATTTATACTTGTTTCTTGACATATTGTACCCTTTTTTTTCCAGCACTAATGATCAATAATTGTAATTTTTGGCAGTGTCTTTAGGATTTTTTGAAGATATTCATGTCCCAGAGCACCTCCTTCAGCAACCATCAAGATTGTATGATATAAGTTTTCTATTTTCATGGAAGAAATGAATTGTTGATGCCTCAACAGTCATAATAGGATGTGATGTTTCCTTCTGATGTTAATTAATAAAGAAATTTAGTACACTAATGTGATTAATTACAGTGATGAAGAAGAAAACCTATGGGTTTGGAGTTACAATGAGAATGACATGTTCATGGATCTTGAAGAAGAGGTTTGATATGGAGTATTTATTATAACTTAGCAACCTTGGAGTGGTGAAGTATATCTTAGCTGGACATTCTTCCTATTTCAGGTTCGATTCCGGGTTGAGCACGTGAAATATCCTCCAATACCGGTAGAGCAAGATAATAATGCCAAGCCATTTGCTCCTATGGAGATGACTGTATGTATTCTTGATTGATAAACTCACTTTGAGCGCCCATTGAGAGTGATGTGTTCTTATAAAGTCAAGGGTTGTATTTCATATGGACGGTTAGTCAATCTACATATTATGTTTTACTTTAGTTGATGAATCTGAGTATCTCTGCCAACTTGCAGACACATGGGTCAGGTAGCAACACAAAAGTGTTCCTTAATGGTCATGAGTCATCTCCAGAGCTTACCACCTTACTTCGAAGAAAATTTTACTGAAGTTCAATTTTGTAACAATAGCCTGACTTTCCCTTTTCGGAGTCCAGCTCTCTGGATTGGGAGAAGACTTGAACCTTTACTGTTGTTATGCCACAAGCCCAAAAACCGAATTCTCATAGGAACTGTTGAGGAGACATTGAACAAAGAAAATTAAAGAGTTCTGCTAGCGGCAAGCAGTTGAAAAACAATGATATCATATCTACTTGAGATAAACACACAGTTCCAGGAGTGCATACTGTATTTATTGTTACAGCTTGATAGGCTCCATTACAACCTTGAACAGTAGCAAATACACTAGTTGGTGATGAATGTTTTCCATCAGTTTACATGTGATAGGCTAATTAATTAACATTATGCTAATAGGCCACATTTTTGTATTCTTTCTTATTATTTTCAAATGTTCATTCTCTAGTAGTGCTTGAACAAGCTTGTAGTCTTTTCAAGTTTGGATTTCTTGATGTTCCCAACATTTCTTTATTTTTTAATTTTGTCGTGGTTATAATAAAAACTTTTTATTATGCATGTCTTTCAGGCTCTGATCAATGCAGATGGCTTGGGACTTGTTTCATGGTGGAGCTGAATGAGTTCATTATATGAGAAGCCAAGATCCATACAATTATCATTTAAAGATATTCCAATATACATTTTTTTCTGGTGAAAATCTAGATGTGACCACTCTTCATGTTGCAACAGAGACTGCAAAGAAGAAATGTTTATTTCTGAAAGTGAAAAATGAGCTCACGACAATCTGATGTTACACGGATGAGAAAGCTAGGAGGATGGCTCTTGGATTTTCACAAAATCTAATTGGTTCTGTTACCTAGGCTGGCTGAAATTGACTGAGGTAAATGTAACTACATGCCTCGGGGCTTTGTTGAGTGTATTACCATATCTTTGAATAGTGGAGAACTGAACAACTTACTGTGTAGGAGAGTTAGCAAATTACTGTGTAGGAGAGTTAAAATAGTGGTGATTCATTTTTGACTTATCTCTGTGTTCAGCTTTGTTATAAAGATTTGGGAGATAAAAATAGTTATTGTTCAAAGATGAAACTTTGGACTTTGCTTGTAAAATCACCTTGACAGTTAACAGTAATGAGTGCTTGAAGAAAGATATCCACAATAAAACTGCAAGCAGGAGAGGCTCAAGCATCCCTATTTGTATCTCGAATTCAGAAATTACTTAATATTATATAGAGTTTCTGATATCTTAGGGACCTGGATTTTTTATTTCCGGGATGCAAACTATTTCTGATAATGGATATAAAGGGGCACTGAGGCAAAATTGTACATAACCTGTATGTAATGCATGATAACCTGTAAGTATGTAACGCATGATAACCTGTAAGTATGGAACGCATGATAACCTGTAAGTATGGAACGCATGATAAAAAGTTACACCAGTTTTTAGCTACATGCTCTTCTCTCTGTGAACTTGGGGCTTGCCTTTACCCTCTATTGAAAACTGATGATGTAGCAGGTTTGTCTTAATATTTGGTTGATGCCATGCACAATGGAGCTGATGGCTCGATGGTCATGGTTTACCACCATGAGCTTATAGCTGTACTTTTTTGTTTGGGCGATTTTGGGGTTTGTCTGTATTCATCTTTGTAAATACATGCAATGATTAGAAATTCCATATGTGGGTGTATCATAATTTGTTCAAGCTACCTTTGCATGTTAAGTGCACAATGCGTTTGTGTTGATATTAAAGACATAGTACATGTAAATGATTTTATTCCATGAAGATAAATGTCTCGACACAAGCAAAGATGAAGAAAGTGAATGGAAGTAAACTTTTCTATGCTTATGTTTCTCAATCACTTTCAGATATGGAAGTAGAACTTTATCCAAACACAATATGGCCTGAATGTGTCACATAAGCTGCAGATTGTGTAGGAAACGCTCTTTAATCCTTGTAACCCCTATTACCAAAATAGATGACTTAGAAAGGTTATGCAACTTGGACACTTGTGAAAGGATTGTAAGGTCTCCCTCCCCTTGCTTAATGAATTTGTATGAAGTGTAAGGTCTCCACTTCAATAAGCTTATCCTGGGCTCAGCTTAAGGACAGGCTGGTTGAAAGGATTCAATCTTAGAAGAACTCTCTTGACGTTTATCATACGTTGATGGTAGCTGATAAGGGTTAGTATGTAGAAATGGGAGCCAATCTAAGATAGAAGAGTACCCTATCTAACAACCATCCTATCATAACTACCAAGTTTTTCAGTTAGTTTATTCCATGTAGATGCAACTGCCATGAACATGTTTTCTTATTGCTGCGATTCTCACAAAACATTTATCAGCAAAGTATTCTTGTTGGAAAGCACTTGGCTCATCAGGTCCAATCAGCCAAGGAAACATTTGTAAGGAAGTCTCATTGTAGCATCTGACCCCCTCAAATCACGATCTTCCCTTTTTTCATTTTTGATGCAGTTTTTCTAGATTGAACTATCCCCGTGTTTCACATGGAGAAGCGATTTTTATTTTTTATTTATTTTTGGTTTGAAATCAGAGATTTCCTCGGTCAGCCCTTCCCAAGTAATGTTGAATACTCTTCTGAAGGAAGATCTATCACTCCTTCATTTTTATTGTTGAAATGTGAATTTTTGCAAAAAAATTTTGAATGAACATGTTTATTCAGTCCTCATCATGAATTCATGTATAGTTGAACTATTGGCTACATGTAAACAATCGTACAACAAACTTTTTGTCATTAGTTAAGGAACCTTGATCTTTTGCCTCTAAACTCCAATGTCACGTGTGAGTTGTGCATTTTGTCAATAAGAGGTACGAAAGGATTTCAATAATAGATAAACAAAGACTACTGAAAATAAACTATAAGGTTGAAATTAACAATTGGTAGGATGATGCTTAAGCATCAAGGTTTCCTTTGAGCAACTCTAAAAGCAAAGTTATAAAGAGTTATCAAGGCACATGTACTTAAGCTATTGAAACTGTCCTTGATGGATTTCTTTAGTCTATGGGAAGGATATGTGAATTCAGGTGTTGAATCTTCACATGCACCAATTGAAGCTGAATGTTGTATTTGAGAATCAAAGGATCTCAAATTTGGAAGGCATGTTAGGCATGGCATGGTTCAAAACTTGTTAGTAGTTGGAGATCAAGTGAGAACACAAGCAACACTAGGAAGAAGTTTAGGAGCACAATACACAATCATATTACTAAATGTTGAATAGATAAGTAGCATGTGAAGTAGCATGTGAATCTTATGAGTGTATGTGCAAGCTTTACAAAAAAACCTTTTAAAGAGAAAAAGGTGCTTTGATGGACCTAAACATGATCACATATATCACTACTGTAATGTACTCATAGGTCCTCACTAGGAGTGGCATAATGAACTAAGAGATAAGGCTCACTGTAGCTCAGTGGTGAGTAGCACCTCCTTTAATGTCAATCCGGAAAGACATGAGGATGGTATGTAGACTTCGAGCGAGCAAGTGATGTGCACAAGTGGTGATGGAGAAGCACATAAGCATGCACACACATACACACACATGTGCACACAGGTAAGAACAAAGAGTGTAACAATGGAAGCTTTGATTAAGATCAACAGACAATTACGAGAGCTCTTCTTAGTTCAAACTATAATTTTTCTCCCCAAAAATGAGCTCTCTTATAGTTCTTGACTAGCTAGTGGCCTTGTCTAGACTTAGTGTCCAGCTTAGTTAAAAATTAGGTTCTTGGGCTATTTTGGAGGCTCAAATGAGCTCTAAAAATTATGAAAATCGGTACATTTCGAGGACTCCTCGGCTTGAACAAAATGGAGTCTAATCTACCAAAAACGATATTTACAATGTTCATGTAGTGATGAAAATCAGTATTGAAAGGGAGTTATCTCGGAAAAATTACATGGCCTAATTGTCGGATCTTCTTTGACTGCTTTGCATGCTTGGCCCTTCTCTTTGCTCTGATTCTTTATGTTGGCTCCCTTGTCTTGTGATACCCTGATTGTTGCTAACACTACCCCCTCTCTCGCGTTTGTCGTCTCTGACAGACCCTTACTGAGCCGAGCGTTTGATGTAATATTCGACCACATCTGTGGCCAAGTGATGTTCCTCGAGCCTCAGTCCTTTGGCTAGTTATCTGAGTAAAGTGTCCCAATCTACTGGTCCAGGTATCTCCGGATGTGGCATATACAGCTTGTCGGAGTGTAGGACTTGCTCCACAACAAATAAGTATAACAGATGAGAGAGTTTGGGAATGAAGATTTCTGAGAGAAACTCCCAGAAACCTGTGACAAACATTTCTTTGAATGTCTCTTTGAAGCATGCAGGGAGATATTTGGCACGAGCATGCCACGCATATACAATATTTATGGATGGGGTGGTGCTCATATCATATACTAGATTGAGGTTGCCTTCGTTAAAACTGTTGATGCGACGAAAGCTGAACTTAGCTTCGGAATTCTTCACACCACAAGAACTAAGCTAAAGTGATGTTAGAACACCTCTATAATCATTAGTATCTTAGCAACTTGAAAACTTTACTACTGTTTTTAGTGAACTTCGAAAATTCACTTTACAGAAACCTTTGCCTTTCTATAGGCTTCAAGTCTGATCTGATTTACTTCAGTTTCTCTAATTCTTTGTTTGCTTATTGTTAGATCTTCTTCTCGTCACTTAAATTTACCAAAAACAGTGTTTTGAACTCACCGGAATATCATCAAAACTTCACCAGAATGTTACCGGACTGTCACCGTAATCTTACCGGAATCAGCTGCAATTTTGTTTGTGATTACTTCAAATGGTTGTAATTGAAGTAAGGAAGTAATACCTGAGCTTCCTTCAGTGAATGAACTTTATCTGAAATTTGAAGAACAAACTTCACCAGTTTTGGATGCCTTTACGGTCAGACTTAGTACTGCGTGTACATGTCCCGTTTTACAAAACTCTTTGATCAGTTTGTAGTTGAGACTACTAGCTTCACATTAAGCTATCATTCATAAAAAACTTTACACTATACTGCGAGATCTAACTTGCAAAAGTACCGGAAAATATTTACTGAGAAAACTGTAACTGTTAACTAACTTTCACAGTAGCGTGAAATCACTTAGATTTCTTCACACAAGAAGAATGCGCTCAGATCTTCCACATAACAATGTGTTTTCTATTAGAGAAGATGGGTACAAAAATGGCTTGGCCTCTCTTTGCTCATAGCCATGGAAAACTCTCCTACACTGAGTAGTTCTTCCTTACCATCTCTCTCTTAGATGAATACCTGACATTTCAGGTTCTATTATTCCTACATGTACTTCTATATCTTCTATTTCTTCTCTCTCAATTCTCCTATATACATTTTTGCTCCGAGATTCGTAATTCTGGAAGTTTCTGTGAACTATATTACAGTCATGAATTTGTCCCTTCACTAAGGCTTGATTTTCTGATTGCTTTGTGTCTGCTTCTCTTCGTCTTTCTTTGTCTTCATGTCTTTATGTCTAATTAGTGAGTGAATCTCCAACAAAAACCAAGGGCCGAGAGGTGAGGATCTCTAACATTTTTGAATGTACGCAATATGACAAGCATGAGTTCAAATATTTTGAGGCACATCTGTGCCATTACATCTAGTACATTCTTGAACCTAATGCTCCAATGCCTAATGGTGGAAATCATATATGCAATCGTTGCAGTACCACCCGGCAATGCTAGATATACATAGTTGAGCCACTTGTCGCATCCTTTGACATTCTTTATTGTGTTAGCAAACTTCCACCATGATCGTCGTCGAACGACAGGTCAATAACAGGGGTTATACTTGATATACAAAGGCATGTTGCTCCAGGTATGCATCATCTCCGGGTAGGTTTTTAGTAACATATCCTCTAGGTAGGCTGGAAGATGGTGCCGTGTGTGGCACTCTCAGGAATGTCCTCAAGGGAGAACTGGGTTGCAAAGGTTGGCTCCTTGGTGTGATGCTTGATCTCTGCATTATAATTTGCCACTAACACACAAAATGGTACATACTGATTGTCGAAAGTACCAATCCACCGATGATGAGATAAGCTCTTAAAGTAGTCGGATTTGATTACGATTTCTTCCAGACGAGACATGGATTGTATCTGAACTACCACTCTGTTGTCATGAGTGTGGCCGACTTTTTCTAACTTCTGCAGCCATTCCAGAGCTTCAATCTCAAATGTATCGAGCCCTTCCTCTGTTTATTGGCCTCCAGGTGCGGGCATGGCTTCGTAGGGTTCCTCAAATGTCTCTTCAACTTCAATCGGGACTAGCTCTTCAAGCTCTGGCTCCACCATTGGAGAAGGTTGCCATTCATACTGTAGAAGTTTAGTCTTCAAAGCAGCCACTTCTGCTTTCAATTCAATTACCTCTTCAAGTGTGGCAGTTGTAGGTGCTGCTTCCCTCTATTGCTCTCTTTGACTAGCCAATTGCCTTCGTAGTTTGTCACACTCTTTTTGTAATGCATCATATGCCTCTAGGAAGTCTGCATGTGTACCCAATATGTTGGAGCAAACCAATCACAAATTAGTGATTATACAGATCTTGGAGAATGCTTATGGTCAGAATGAAGCAAAGGAAGACATTTGCAAAATGAAGAAGAAGTCAGAATGTTGTCTTGTACACATATGTACATTAGAATAGCCATAGATGACTTAGATGTTTTGATCAGTAAGAATTATGTACAAATTATCTATAAATACCTTGAGAAAAAGTCGGGGCAAAGGATGGAGAGGATGGAGAGCACATGAGAGCATGTGTGACATTAGTTAGAAGTTAAGAGATAGAGAAATGTGAGTTTGTGTTTGCTCTCATCACTCAGTTGTAATCTTCTGAGTTAATGAAGAAATATTGCGCCCGATCTTTTCGTGTCTGCTCCTTCTGTGTTTAATCATTTGTGAAATCCTTTTGAGGATATCTAAATTGTTAGTTGATGAGCCTGTGATCTGAATTTCAGAGTTCAATTGTGAACAGGCTAGGAGAATTGTAAGTAGGAACATTCATATGTGTTGAATGTCTACAGTTCTCTGAAACAGGCGCAAAATTCGTGTTTAATGTTTTGGTCAGTGCTCACTCCATAGTTTAAAGTTTTGTGCAAGCAAGCACTTAATCTTTAAGTTGGAAGGTGATCTACTCGTGGCTAAAAGCATTTGGCAAAACGGGTTAGATACTGTGAGAATCAAAGTTAAGAAGTTAGGGGTGTCTGAAACGACTTCTCAGAAGTACAGTTTCTGACATAGGTAACTTGAGAAGTTGATTTCTCAAGCTACACTTAATCTTTTGGAGTAATTCAACTTGGAATAGTTGCGCAAACTCTAAGAGATGATTCGTACAAAGTTTTATGAAAAACTTTACACATTTGATAAGTCAATGTAAGGAAATAGTGCAGCAGACTTTTCTGTGTATCACCTTCTTCACAGATTTGTTCATCTTTTGATAATTAGAAGTTGATCCTCTAAATGTGTGAAAGGTTTTGACTTATTCTTGGTATAGAGGTGCTCTAATCACAAGAATAAGTTGTTCTTTTGGAGATTAATATTCTCCAACAGTGGTATCAGAGCAGGAGACATCAATTTAAAGAAAAGGAGGATCCCGACTGCTGCAGATTTAAGAGATTCAACATTTGAAGGATCAAGAAGTGAAAGCTTGGAGTCAAAGCTCGAGGAGAAGACAAATTGACATCAAGAAAAGCAAAAGGAGTTTAATTCGAAGTAAAGGTACATACATTGTTTGTAAAGCTTGAAGTTTTCAATACACAGGTGGATACAAGATGGGAGAAAGCTTGCAGATTGATAAGCTAGATAGGGAGAACTATCCAGCATGGTCCATGAGGATGGAAGCACACCTCATGAGCAAGGATCTTATATCATTCATTACAGGAGATGAAGAAAAACCAGAATTTGCAGATCCAAGTATTCCTACTAGGGAGGAACTTGCAATGTTGAAGACTTGGATGAGAAAGGATGCTCAAGCAAGGAGCATCATTTACATGGCTGTAAATGATTATCTTCTACCTCACATCAGAGGTTTAGAAAGTGCTACAGATGTTTGGAATGCCTTGGAAGAGCATTTCCAAAATACTACTAAGTCAAGGAAGTCCTCACTATGGGCTGAGTTCACAACTTTCAAAAAGAAGAGTTCACAATCAATTTCAGATTATGTGGCAAGGATGAAAGATATTGCAGATAGCTTGGGAGCAGTGGATGAAGACATTGAAGAGGAAAAGTTGGTAAGACAAATACTTACAGGTCTAAGAGGTGATGAGAAGTGGAAGCCTTTTATCTTGTCCATAGAATTGTCACTTGATCACTTTACTCCTGACCTTAATCAATTGCTAGGACACATGCTAACCTTTGAGCAGGATCTTAAAGGAGACAATGATAGAAGTACAAGCCAAGCTATGTACTCCAAAGATAAGAAAAAGAATGGCAAAGGAAAGCAATCAAATGAAGATGAAGGGAATTCAAATCAAGCCAACTTCACAAAAGGGAAGACAAATTTCAGAGGTAAAGGAAGAGGAGGTAAGAACAAAGATAATGCTAAAGCTTGTTGGATTTGTGGCAGAACAAATCATTTGGCAAATGATTGTTGGTATAACAATCAAAGTGGAGGATACAGCAATCAGAATTATAGTCAAAGAGGTAGAGGAGGCAGAAACCAAAGAGGTAACTTCAGAGGAAGAGGTGGTAGGACATCATATGGAAGAGGAGGTGGAAGAAACTTTCAATCTCAGTCCTACAACAATAATTATTACAATTATGCATCAGATCAGAAGGATGACATGACTCTTATCCTGAATGCAACTCATGAATCAATGGGAGATGATCAAAGAGTGTTTTATATTGACTCAGGGTGCAGCAACCATCTGAGTGGGAACCTATCCTTGATGACTGATATGGAAGCAAGGGTGAATGGACATACAGTTCAAACAGGTGACAATACCAAACATAAAGTGGAGAGCATTGGATCAGTGAAGACAAAGAGTGGAAGTACACTTCTGAGCAAGGTACTTTATGTCCCTACTATTCCTAAAAATTTGATAAGTGTAGGGCAAATTGTAGAGAAAGGATATGAGGTAAGATTCACAAATGATGGTGTCTATGTACAAGATCCAAATCAGGGATATAGAACCATAATTGCAGGTAAAAAGGAAGGAAGATTATTTACTCTCAAGGTCCAAGGTAATGTGGGACATGCACTATTTACCTATGGAGGTCAAAAGGTATCTGAAATAGATCTATGGCATAAGAGGTTAGGTCATTTCAATGAGAGAGCTATAAAGGAGATGTCAAAGAATCAAGTGGTGCTTGGATTGCCAAATATTGAAGGGCAACATATGGTGTACAAGTGTGAAGCTTGTCAATTAGGTAAAGCACATAAGAGTTCTTATAACAAATCAGGATACAAATATTCAAACATGCTTGAACTGGTTCATACAGATGTATGGGGTCCCTCAAGGGACTATAGCATAAATGGATCCAGATATTATGTATTGTTTGTTGATGATGCAACCAGGTGGATTACTTTGTATGTAATCAAGGACAAATCAGAAGTCTTCAAGACATTCAAACATTTCCATGCTTATGCAGAAAGAATCACAGGACAAAAGCTAAAGAGGTTAAGATCAGATGGAGGGGGAGAGTATTTCTCAAAAGAGTTTGATGATTATTTGTGGAATGCAGGTATCAAAAGAGAAGTGACTTGCAGGTACTCCCCTCAACAGAATGGAGTAGCAGAAAGAAGGAATAGGACTCTTGTAGAGTTTGCAAGAGCCATGATGAAGGAAAAGAATTGTCCAAATTACTTATGGGCAGAGGCCATTAACACTGCAACATATCTTGTGAATAGGTTGCCTTGCAAAGCTTTGGATGGAGGAACCCCTTATGAAGCATGGTGGGGTAAGAAGCCTAGTCTTGATCATTGTAAAGTATTTGGATGTATTGCATATGCTTATGTTCCTTCACAATTAAGACATAAGCTAGAACCAAAAGCAGAGAAGTATGTGTTTATTGGATATGATGATAGACAAATGGGTTACAGGTTGTGGAGTCCATCCACAAAGCAATTTCTTGTTACTAAAGATGTAACATTTGATGAGCAAAACACATGGTATACAGGATCACCAAATGAGTATGCAGGTGTTGAAGAAATTCAAAGGAAAGGAAAGGCAAAGGTAAAGGTTTGTGAAGAAATTGTTGATGAAGTTGACTCTAGATGTAGAGTGCAGGATCATGTAGAAGAAGGGCCAAGATTTGATCCAGAATCAAATGAGGCTGAAACATCAAGAAGTGCAGAAATCAGAAGATCTACAAGGGAAAGGAAAGAGCCTATAAGGTATAGCTATGATACATCTTTCCTAACAACAAGAGATTATGCTTACATTGTGAAAACAGAAGAAGACCCAACTACTTTTGAAGAAGCCAAAGGTAAACAGAATTGGGAGAAGGCAATGCAAGAAGAGTATGATGCTCTACTTGAAAATGAAACTTGGGAGTTAGTACCAAGACCAAAGAATCAGAAGGTCATTGGATGCAAGTGGGTATACAAAACAAAGAGGTTTGCAGATGGTAAGGTGTCTAGATATAAGGCTAGACTTGTGGTTAAAGGTTATGCCCAAACTTATGGGGTAGATTATGATGAGACCTTTAGTCCTGTTGCTAAGATGTCTACAATTAGGACATTGATTGCTATTGCTGCTTGCAAAGGATGGAAATTATCACAATTGGATGTGAAGAATGCATTTCTTAATGGTTACATTGCAGATGAAGTATATATGGAGCAACCAGAAGGTTTCATGGAGTCAATTGGATCAGATTATGTGTGTAAGCTCAAGAGAGCTTTATATGGGTTGAAGCAAGCCCCAAGAGCTTGGAATTACAGATTGGTCAAGTTCTTGAATGAATGTGGATTTCAAGCATCAAAGGCAGATAGTAGCTTGCTAGTGAAGGCAAGTGAAAATGGATATATATACATGTGCATTTATGTTGATGATATTATTGTTACAGGAACAGATGCTCAAGGAATCAATGAACTCAAGAAGCAAATAGAGAAGGAGTTTAAGATAAGTGACTTGGGAAACTTATCTTATTTTCTAGGAATGCAGATTGTGTATACTCAACATGGAGTATATGTTTCACAAGAGAGATACTTGAAGAATCTTCTAGTCAAGTTTAACATGGAAGATTGCAGGACCTCAACTACACCATTGGAGGTAAATCATAAGTTAAGCAGGTATGGAGGTGAAGAGTTCAATGACAATATCAGAGTTTGGTAGGTAGTCTAATCTATGCTACCTTGACAAGGCCAGATCTATCATATGCAGTAGGTGTGTTATCTCAATTTATGCATTGTCCAAAGAAGACTCATTGGATTGCAGCCCAAAGGGTACTCAGATATATCAAGGGAACCCTAAGTGAAGGTTTGTATTATGGTTTCACTTCTGACACAAGAATCAAAGTGTTTAGTGATGCAGATTGGGCAGGTGACTCAGATGATAGAAGGTCTACTCATGGATATCTATGTTATGTTGGAGACAAGTTAGTGTCTTGGTGTTCAAAGAAGCAACACACAGTTGCTTTATCATCCACAGAGGCTGAGTATAAGGGAATGGTAGAAGCTGCAAAAGAAGTCATATGGTTGAAGACCTTGATGAAAAGTTTTGAAATTGATCATAGTACTCCAATAATTTTTGGAGACAATATGAGTTCTTTGTATTTGGCAGCTAACCCTGTTTTTCATGCCAGGACTAAGCATATAGAGATACAGTATCATTTCTTGAGGGAAAAGGTACTTGATAAAGAGATTGAAGTGATGTACACTTCAACAAAAGAACAAGTGGCAGATATGATGACAAAAAGCTTGGATGGACCTAAGCTACAGAGATTCAAGGAGATGGCAGGAGTAAAGAAGAATGGAATAATCACAATTAGTGATTGAGGGGGAGCTGTTGGAGCAAACCAATCACAAATTAGTGATTATACAGATCTTGGAGAATGCTTATGGTCAGAATGAAGCAAAGGAAGACATTTGCAAAATGAAGAAGAAGTCAGAATGTTGTCTTGTACACATATGTACATTAGAATAGCCATAGATGACTTAGATGTTTTGATCAGTAAGAATTATGTACAAATTATCTATAAATACCTTGAGAAAAAGTCGGGGCAAAGGATGGAGAGGATGGAGAGCACATGAGAGCATGTGTGACATTAGTTAGAAGTTAAGAGATAGAGAAATGTGAGTTTGTGTTTGCTCTCATCACTCAGTTGTAATCTTCTGAGTTAATGAAGAAATATTGCGCCCGATCTTTTCGTGTCTGCTCCTTCTGTGTTTAATCATTTGTGAAATCCTTTTGAGGATATCTAAATTGTTAGTTGATGAGCCTGTGATCTGAATTTCAGAGTTCAATTGTGAACAGGCTAGGAGAATTGTAAGTAGGAACATTCATATGTGTTGAATGTCTACAGTTCTCTGAAACAGGCGCAAAATTCGTGTTTAATGTTTTGGTCAGTGCTCACTCCATAGTTTAAAGTTTTGTGCAAGCAAGCACTTAATCTTTAAGTTGGAAGGTGATCTACTCGTGGCTAAAAGCATTTGGCAAAACGGGTTAGATACTGTGAGAATCAAAGTTAAGAAGTTAGGGGTGTCTGAAACGACTTCTCAGAAGTACAGTTTCTGACATAGGTAACTTGAGAAGTTGATTTCTCAAGCTACACTTAATCTTTTGGAGTAATTCAACTTGGAATAGTTGCGCAAACTCTAAGAGATGATTCGTACAAAGTTTTATGAAAAACTTTACACATTTGATAAGTCAATGTAAGGAAATAGTGCAGCAGACTTTTCTGTGTATCACCTTCTTCACAGATTTGTTCATCTTTTGATAATTAGAAGTTGATCCTCTAAATGTGTGAAAGGTTTTGACTTATTCTTGGTATAGAGGTGCTCTAATCACAAGAATAAGTTGTTCTTTTGGAGATTAATATTCTCCAACACAATATTGTCTGCATGGTGGTTGAAGGGAGGGCTTTGAACCGCTCCGGGTCGATCTCTTGAGGTGAACATTCCATTGAAGCTTCTAGATTTTCTTCATTCTGTTTTTGGAGTATTTTATTCTCTTCTAATGCTGCAGACATGTGCTTCCTCAATAATGTGAGGTTACGACATATCTTGTGATTGTTTGCCTATTGTGCGTGTAGCATTTCCTCAAGATGTTGTTGTGCCTGTTTATCTGGTTCGGGGTGTCTTTGTAAGGTATCATAGTTGCGTTGTAGTTCCACCTTGTCCTTCTCCATGGCCATGATTTAATGTCTCGTGGTCTTTGACCAAGTTTGTATGTTGTGCGTCTAAATGCTAATAATCCTGCTGTAACTGAGAAGCACATTGATATAAAGTGTTGAACATGTTATTTGCAGGGGTGGGTGCCAGAAAGGTTTGGAATGCAAGGGGATAGGGAAGAGGGAAAGGGTGGTGAATGCCGTGGTGGGAAATGTTGATGTTGGTGGTGGAGGAATGGGAGATTGTGGAAATATGGGGGGAGGGAATGATGCAGTTGTGGGTGATATGTCCATTTGGTCGTGAGTGGATGCAATCGTGGGGGACTACCATATACATGGGGATTGTAGGTGTGGTGACTGTGGTGAAAGTGTACAATGGTGTGCCTAATAGATGCATGACAGGGGAAATGGGATTCCCTGTAACCATGGTTAGATCCTTATAGCCCATGGTGATCGTTACAAAGTTGGTGGTGTCGGATCGTGATAGTTGTGAGGATTGACCTATATTTTGTGATTCACTAAGAGCGATTGAGACTATGGCAGTGACAGTAGAGACAATGGTGGTTGTGGTATGAGGTGAGGGGGGTGGAGTTGGAGGGGAGGATGGTAAGGGTGGGGATGGGGGTGCACTCGATGTGTGAGGTTCTTCAGTATGTTGAGTGGAGTGTGCCATGGCAGTGGTCGTGGAAGTGATGTCGTGTGGTCCTGAAATTACAATGTGTATGTGCTTTCCTGATCTTGGTGGTCGTTTCCCGCGTCTTTGTTTGAATCTCTGAGAGTGGGAGAGGGCGATATGAACAACCTCTGGTACCCCCAATGCATCCGTGAGCAGGTTGAGGGAAGCTATGAACTGGTCATCCACACCTCCTTCCTCAAGCATTTGGTTCATTAGGGCTTTCTCAGATGCCAAGGATAGTCTATGTTGTTCCTGAACCAAGTTCATAGTATTGTACAATCTCTGTATTTGTACTCTGTATGCTGGGGCTCCCGCGAGTTCTGGTATAACATGTTGCACATATTCGTGCTCCTCTTCATCATGTTTTCCTTCTTGCTCTTCATCTTGTTCATCTTCGTTAGTCTCTTCCTCATCTTCATCCACTTTGACAACAATTGGTTGAGTTGGTTCAGGCTGGTCCGTGGCTGTCTGTTGTGCACTTAACTGCTCCACTTCTATCTCCAAGTTTGCTTCATTGATCATTCTGGCTACTTCTTCATCAGTCAAATCCTCAAGTGTGAAGCCTTGAGGGAACTCTAGATCAGCACGGATCGATGGAAAGATAAGATTAGGCCCCTCTACACTTTGCATTGGTAATCAGATGATGAAGGGCTGTGCTCATCTTTGGGGTGGTGGAGTCACCTCTGGTGTAGTGCCCCTAGGTTGTGCACATGACACTTGAATAGTTCCTCTCATTTTCTTTGATGGGGGCCCTGTGGATGATGCCCTTCGTTGAAATTCCTGTGCCGTAGTCAAAATGAGTGCCCTTTGGATTGGCACATTGTAAGCAAGGCACTGATACACAATTCTAGTGAGTGCAGAACATCCATATAGTACTGACTTCTCTTTCTTATACCAACGCTGATGTGCAAGATGGATCTGGTTGATAATCCAATGTGGCATGTTGATCATAAGGTTCAGGTGTCTTCCAAATATAAGCTAAATGAGATCTTCTTGGGGCATTGTAAATCTCTCTTGGGCTGGGAATGCGAAATGTTGCATGCACATTCAGAGATGGATGGCAATAGTTGGGGTCATTTCCACCATGTCCTTCAGCGTAGTGAGGTTCCTGTTCTTCATATTCTCAGGGATCATTGTCTCCTTCTCAGTAGGGATGTGCATGCCTCTCATGTCTAGAGCTTCTCTCACCAAATTGTTGGTTAATTTAAAACGCTTAAGTTCATTCCCTCGTGTAAGAGATGGAAGCATAAAGGTGCTTGTCCCTTTCTTATCTCTGCTAGGGGTGAGTGTCCATGAACACCTCAAGAAGGCAGACTTAGGTAACTGAGCATGAAAATAGTCGTCCAATCCGGCCTTCCTCCATACCGGTCGTAATCCCTCGTTGTTCTGAATCTTTTTAAACTCTTGCGTAAAGAAATGGTAATTGTCCCACCATCCATTAAACTCTATCTCAGACTCTCATAAATAGGTGCTATAAATACATGTTAACATTGCAATGGACACAAAATGACCATTTGTCCCCGTTACAACATTAACATGATGAAATGTGATGTGGTTAGTGGGTTAGTTAGTGCTTGTGTGATCGTGAGTGTGAAGTGTGGTTAGTGGATGAAGGGTTCCTAGGTGCTAATTGTAGTAGTGCAATGTTCTGTGGATGCAGTTAGTATGTGGAAGTGGGTTTACACCATGGGGTCAGGGGGTTTATTACAAGATTTGGTGTTGGAAATTTAGTAAGCCCATAACTAATACCACAGGTCCAAGGTTCCATATGTCTAGCATATACAACATAGAATCCAGCAATCTTCCAATTTTGACAAAACACGAACATACCACACTTAATCATACAACTGATGAGACAAAGATAGAGAGAGATTTAGACAACATGTGTAAAGTGTTACGTAAGCCACTGCTTACTCACACTATCATATATACCAATGTCAATGTACAATGTGGGAGTCAAACTTCTCAACCACTCTATGTGAACAGAAATAGATGGATGAGTGAATGTACAAATGTAACAAACATATTCAGATGTATGGACAAAAATCTGAATATATATGAGATGTGTGACCTGATAGGTTATAGAAGAGTGAATATGAGTGATAGAAAGAGGAAGGATCAGTCTAAAATGATAATCAACAAACCCTCATCTAACCTTAGGCTATGGAAGACCCTAAGTTAGACACATGTGTGAAAAGATCACATACTTACAAAAGTAGCAAAGAATGCTAACAAGTTTGCTGTCAGAAATCCTCAAACTCATACGACCATACCTTCTTGAACACCTCATCCAAATATGCATAAAGCATACATGTATTGATTCTCTTGTACCTATGCCGAATAGAACTCCTCCTGATATGGATGCCACTGCCTCCATAAGCTCCAAGTAGTACCTGAATTCTTAACATAAGATGCAAATCTTATGTTAACCACCATCCAATGTCTTTGAAGTAACCTGAAATCTTCATGTAGAAGACAATCTTCAAATACATCATGTGAATGGCCGATCCACACCACCAAGCTACTGCGGGGTAAATCCTCTCCATAAGCAAGAGTGTGAGCACACTCTTCTTCTCCAAGAAGAACTCCATAGCCACTCCTCAACATGCTTCAAGATAGCAACATGGCTGCCCCATGTGCTAAGAAGCACCACCTCTATTGAGGGACCAAGCTCCAAAGCTTGTGTTGCAAAAGGTGTCGGATGATTACAATGAGCCCAAGAATCTTCTTTTATAGTATAACTCTTCATCAATAAAGCACTTCCAAAAGCACTTCTCAATAAAGCACAACGTAGCAAAAAACGTATGCGATCGCTATCGATTTGGAAAAAAACTCCGTCGTTGTTTATTGTCTGTTTTATTTCCCAAAAGTATTTTGCCAAAAAATCTTCACGAACACACTGTCCCTGGGAATTGAACCCGCGCCAATTCGATAAGAGGCGACTGATGTAGCCAGCGTGCTCATGCGTTTTATTTGTAGAGGGACTACTAAGAATTTGTACACATGCTGGAATGCCTGAGCAAAAAGAACTATTGGGACATTGTTTTCCAACAATCCCCCCTTCAATGTCACAATGGTACAAACTGGACTGGATCTGCAAACTTCATTCATCTGCAAACTGTCATAATCTTCAAGCTAGTACTCCCCAAATCGTTCTTCAAATCTTTTATTCAAAAGTCTTCTTCAAAACTGAATCTGACTTTCTTTCAAACTTCAAACACCTGAACTTGCTGAATATGAACCATAATACATGAGAAATTATGCAAACTAGATATTCCAATAGTGTACTCATCAAGCAATCACTTGCTTGACAACATATGTAGCATTTACTGACTCTGAATCTGCTATCTCCTGTCTTCTTAAACCTGAAAACATACACTAGGATCCACATATTTGCATTTACCTTACGAAAAGTTTTCTCAATGTACTTCTGCTGCGTCATGTAAATACACTAAACATAATCAAGAACTGAATCCTGGAACCTGTGACTGACAACTCACAACTTAGTGTATTATGAACACTGCTAGTTCATCTCTGTTTGTTCTTCAAGTCAAGTCAAGTCAACTCAACTCATGAGTCTTATAAAAAATATAATATCTATGATGTCATCATCCTTGTTCAATCTGTAAATCTTTCATACCTCTTTCCTTCAGAACCTGGTATAAACATATATGTGCACACCTCTAAAACATACCTCTATGAAATATCAAGCTTCTCTTCAGTAGAACTCTAGAACCTTCTCCTGAACAGGAACATCCTAACAGGAACTTTCTCCGGATATTCTTCTTCTTCCTTCTTCTTTCAAAGCTAGAACATAATAAGAAACTGACAAAGGAAATATAGGAATACCTAAAATAGGAATACCTGTAAGTATGAATATGCATTCTTTCATATATGGCTGAAAATAAGTCTTCATGTTTCATCACCCCCCTAGATGACTTAACACTAGTATCTAGAATTCTTCAAATATATCAGAATTTATGAAATCTGGAACGTCTTCCTTCATAAATATGATCTTTAGTGATCAATACCTGTATCTGAAACAAAATCTCTGAACCCTTTTTATTAGCACTATACATATGCCAATAGCTTTCCTTGTCATTTCTCAGTTTCCCAAAATCTAGAATAAGGTTAGCTGATCCAATAAAACCTTTGTTGAAAGCATTTTAGGATTCATAACCTTCTGCAACAGAACAAGTATCTTCTTCTATCTCTCTTCAATACAAATCTGATAGAACATGAATCTTTGACTTACTTTCTCCAGTGCTAAGAACCTTACAAACAAAGGATAGAAAACTGACACATAAATACTCAAGATCTTCATGACCATTCATGATCATCCAAGATCATATGAGATCATCCAAGATCAATGATCTCTCCAACAAAATATCTAAATAGAATTTGCTCTTATCAAACCTTCACGACTGAATGTTTGATTTGTTACCTAAATGTCTCTAAGTGTCCATGCTTCTCACAAAGTTGTAAAACTTTTCTTTCACAAATCCTTCCCAAGAATCTGCAACTCCTACTTGAAACATAAGTGGAAAAACTTCTCACCTTGAGAACTCCAAAAGCTGCAAGTTGATACTTCGTCTTTTCATATTCTTCCCAGTTGAAATGTGATAGTATCTGCTTGACTTTCTTTGCTAACTCCACTTCTCAATCAAGTGATAGGATCTGAATTGAAACACCTTTTTGAATACAAGCATGTACCCAAAAATCAAGACAAACATAGAAAGTAGATTCTTAATCGGACTAGTACATCAAAAAATCTGAATTTTTTGAAGTTTTCTAAAAATACTGAATATGAGGTAACTTTTCCAAACACAAAACCTCAACTCAAGTCTTCAACATCTGCTACAAAAAACTCTTTTACCTCAAGAGTTAGATAAAGAAGAAATATACTTCTCTGTAACTTGTCATATACCAAGTAGCTCTGTATTGACACTCCAAGAATTCTTTGAGGGAATATATAAGCTGCTTGCTCAAAATATTCAACTATAACATAACTCATACACATATGAGTCAAAACATATATCTGCTACTTTTCTTTCTCTCAATGCAATTCTTTGTCAAATCTACTAAATCATGATCAAGTATAATGCAAAAGAAGAAACTGCTTCTTCTTTAGACTATCTTCACACAAGATGTTCTCGTAGACTTGTCTTTGGATGTAGAGGATAAAATAGGAAAAGTATATGGAAAATATAAGAGAAGAGGAAGTCTTACTTTTCTTTTGGAAATATTGGACGTTCTTTTTCTGCATCTTTCTTCCACCTGATGATGTCAACATCTTCATACTTCTCTTCCATACCTTTTCTTCTCTTCATCTTGAAGTAGCAAGCACTCTTGACTTCTTCAAATGAACTTTTTATCTTCCTCTAATGCTAAGAGTAAGAGACAAAACAAACATGGTATACAAATGGAAGTGAATATAGAAACATGTTTTACCATCTCGTCATATCTCTGAAAAACCTCTGCTTCAAATGTGTGAAATGACTACATTCACCAACCTTTTGTCGGAATGATGAATTACCTTTCTAGAGTTACCTCTATAGATACCTAGATTACATTTTGTATCTAGATTAAAACCTTCCAACCAACTTACAAGATTGGCTGAAAACAAAACTGATCCCATCTTCAAATTTGTCTTCTTAGATAAGATTTCTTGCCATGAAAGAGATCTATCAAAACTCTCTAGAAACCTCTAGATATATGTTTTGATGTAGCCTTTAACTTTCAGAAAAAATGGAAGTGTATAAAATCACTCTTTGAATCCTTCAAATCTCTTCATAACTGCTCTTAGATATGACCTGCAAATGATAATCTGATGGTAGAAACTGATACCTGTGATTTGATGTTGATCTTTCATCTTCTCCAAACCATTGTCTCCAAAAGTATTCGGCTGCTAACAGATCATCAACTTCATACTCCACACTGATGAATAAACATGTAACTGAATTTTCTAATTCTCAAATCTCTACTCATCTACATTAAGTGTGTATGTCAAATGTCAAATGTTAGAAGATGCTCTTAAATCATATGTTGTAAACCTGGAAGTCTGGGAACCTGTGAATATAAGAGCCCTAATGCTCTGATATCAAAACCCTAAAGCTCTCATAACAAATGTTAGAAATTAGTAAACCCATAACTAATACCACAGGTCCAAGGTTCCATATGTCCAGCATATACAACATAGAATCTAGCAATCTTCCAATTTCGACAAAACACGAACATACCACACTTAATCATACAAATGATGAGACAAAGATAGAGAGAGATTTAGACAACATGTGTAAAGTGTTACATAAGCCACTGCTTACTCACACTATCATATATACCAATGTCAATGTACAATGTGGGAGTCAAACTTCTCAACCACTCTATGTGAACAAAAATAGATGGATGAGTGAATGTACAAATGTAACAAACATATTCAGATGTATGGACAAAAATTTGAATATATATAAGATGTGTGACCTGATAGGTTATAGAAGAGTGAATATGAGTGACAGAAAGAGGAAGGATCAGTCTAAAACTGATAATCAACAAACACTCATCTAACCTTAGGCTATGGAAGATCCTAAGTTAGACACGTGTGTGAAAAGATCACACACTTACAAAAGTAGCAAAGAATGCTAACAAGTTTGCTATAAAAAATCCTCAAACTCATATGACCATACCTTCTTGAACACCTCATCCAAATATGCATAAAGCATACATGTACTGATTCTCTTGTACCTATGCCGAATAGAACTCCTCTTGATATGGATGCCACTCCCTCTATAAGCTCCAAGTAGTACCTGAATTCTTAACATAAGATGCAAATCTTATGTTAACACCATCCAATGTCTTTGAAGTAACCCGAAATCTTCATGTAGAATACAATCTTCAAATACATCATGTGAATGGCCGATCCGCACCACCAAGCTGCTACAAGGTAAATCCTCTCCATAAGCAAGAGTGTGAGCACACTCTTCTTCTCCAAGAAGAACTCCATAGCCGCTCCTCAACATGCTCCAACATAGCAACATGGATGCCCCATGTGCTAAGAAGCACCACCTCTATTGAGGGACCAAGCTCCAAAGCTTGTGTTGCAAAAGGTGTAGGATGATTACAATGAGCTCAATACTCTTCTTTTATAGTATAACTCTTCATCAATAAAGCACTTCCAAAAGCACTTCTCAATAAAGCACAACGTAGCAAAAAATGTATGCGATCGCTATCGATCTGGAAAAAAACTCCGTCATCATTTATTGTCCGTTTTATTTTACAAAAGTATTATGCCAAAAAATCTTCACGAACACACTGCCACTGGCAATTGAACCCACACCAATTCGATAAGAGGCAACTGATGTAGCCAGCACACCCATGCGTTTTACTTGTAGAGGGACTATTAAGAATTGGTACACATGCTGGAATGCCTGAGCAAAAGGAACTATTGGGACATTGTTTTCCAACATTTGGGTTGCCAATCATAGCATATGGCTTTATCTTTTGATTTCATGGAGACTTTAGAAGGCTTTACGATAGTATCTACTTGGAAATGAGCCTTTTTAGGGACCCATTTACAAGTGATTCTGCTCATGCTCGTGGATGAATATGTGACTATGCATGTCAAACAATTATGAGTATTGGTTGTTCGAGTGTGTGAATAATGCTTTACATTGTGTGGTTTATGTGTGGCTATTTGAGCCCACAAGCAAGCCTTAGGCACCCAAATTTGTCTTGACTGTGGGTCAGCCTTCATTGACTTCTTGGGTACCTAAATAGATGTTACTTTTGTCGGAGAATCTTTGAGGGACTTCTTATTAGTGTCCTGTCGTCGATCACTAGTATGACATTTAGTCGGTGGTTCTAGCTTAGCCGCAACACGATGCTCACCTTTTCGTACCCATATTTGCTTCGGTGGCTGAGACACCTTGCTTCGTACTCTCCTTTGGCTATGAGCATAGGTTGTTTGCTTCCTCTACGTTTGGTACTCCGTTGGTTGCCTTGTCTTGATCACTTTCGGAAAAGAAGGGAGTTCCATTAGATCCGTAGCTTCTTTGTTGAGAACATCATCCTGCTGCATCACAAAGTTTTGGACAAGAACAACATCTTTATCTTCATGTGTACTCCTGGAAGGACCAGGAGTTGGTGCGTATCCTATTTCCTTGAGTGCTTCATTTTCTAACTTAATGGTAATGCGATTCTAATTTACCCAGACCTGAAGAAGTCCACTTCTTAGGTTCAGGTGGACTGCATGATCGTAGATCCAGTTTTGACCTAGGATGAGGGGTTCAGTGAGATCCTCATCCTGACATACTAGCACTTTTACTGACATTTGAACCTCTTGAAGGTTAATGGGAAGTTCCATCTCACCTAGGCAATGTTGGTGCATTTTACCCAAGCCTACATCCTTGATATGCTTGATATTATCCTCATTTGTAAGTCACATGTGTAGTCATGTGAACACCTCTTGTAAAAGAGTTCATTTTTATCTCTTGTAATTGAAAAAAGGAAAAAGGAAAAAGATGGCTTACCTCATCCATGATGTAAAAGCAAACTCGTGGCTCTAACTACCTAAAACCACGAATTTTTGAGCTGGGGGAATATCTCCTAACTTTGGGGATCACTTTTAGGTGGAGCCATTCGAATTCGAATTCAAAACTCCCTCCAATAATAGCTATAAAAGGAGCAAGAAGAAAGAGGCGATGAGCAAGCCTTGTACGTGACCACCTCATGTCATTTTGTAGATATTGAAGAGCTTACTCCATAGATCTATCATTCTACTCCCATTGTGCAAAGATTCATTGCCAATGTGGTTGTAATCATATGTAAATCTATACATTTATCATTATCTACTTCTTTGTTTTGTTCTCTGCTATACTCACTCAGAGCAGTAAATTCAGAAGGTCATATCTCGAGTTCTACGCAACCTTTTTCAGTGTTTTAACGTGCGTAGGATAGCTCTAACTGTCTACTTGCTGCATATTAATTTTCAACGTCATTGGAGTTACAGTTTGTGAGATATTTGCATTTTACTGCTCACTGGTCTATCTCTGCAGAGCCCCGAGAATGGTGGGCATGTTCCAGAAATTGATAAATCTTCTTCTCAGTGCTCAATCCATCATTTGAAGTGTTTTAACTTGGATTAGGAAGCTTGCTAAGTCTATTTGCTATGCCCAAAAGGAATGTATCTAATTCCTACCAGGTTGAGAGAACTGTTCATTTTTTCCAATAGGTGTATGTCCAAAAATAGCAAGTTTTGGGAGCTAGTCATTTCGCAACTAGTCTGTCTTGACTTAAACTTTTGGGATACATGTTCCAAAGTACTTGGCTGATATTTTGGTGGATTTAGGAAGCACAAAGGGTCTTCTAATCATCTGTGAAGTCTCAGTTGGCTGGTGTGAAGCTAGTTGTAGCAACACCAACTCATCTTTGGATTGCATCCACCATCTCTCTTCACAGTGGTATCAGAGCATAGTCAAGCAACATGGGAGATGGACTTCCATCAACAATTGAAAAATTGGATCGAAACAACTACCTGGCATGGTCTCTAAGGATGGAGGCTTACCTTCAAGGAAGGAACCTATATGGATTCATATCCGGAGATGAAGCAATGCCAACCATGAGGAACAAAGGGCAACCATCACATGAAGAAGTGGAAGGACTTTCAAATTGGTGTTCGAAGGATGCACTTGCAAGGTCCTATATTCTAAACTCATTCTCTGATTTTCTTTTACCTCATGTCAAGGGATGCAAGACATCAAGAGAGACTTGGAATGCACTTGCTTCTTTCTTCTCTTCCAACACTCGAGCAAGGAAGAACCAATTGTGGATGGAGTTCACAACAATGAAGAAAAGCCCGAAGCAAAATGTGACTGATTATGTCACAAAGATGAAGGAGATTTCCAACCAACTTGGAAGCATTGGAGAGGTAATTGAAGAGGAGCAAATCATTAGACAAATCATAAATGGAATCAAAGCAGACGACAAGTGGGAGTCATTCACAACAGCCATGGATTTATACATGGATATGCATGTACCCGACCTCAACACACTCATGGGCCAACTCTTCACTCATGAAGCAAAGATTAGCAAAGGTGGTGAGTCCTCAAGAGGTAATCAAACTTTTGCCTTACATTCCGATAAAGCTAAGGTCAAGGACAAGTCAAAGAATAGGAAGAATGAAGATGAAGGTAGCTCTTTCCAAGCAAACTTTGCAGGTAGAGGAAGAGCTAGAGGAAGAGGCAGAGGTGGAAAGCAAGGCAGGGGGAGATTCCAATCATCTCAACCTTGCAATATATGTGGCTTATCTAATCATACTACTGAAGAATGTTTCAGGAACCCGAGGAACTCAAGAGGAAGAGGATTCAATAGAGGTGGCTATGGATAAAAAAGAGACAGATACAATGGAGGCTACAACAACAACTACTACAAAAACAATTACAACAACAACAACTATCAAAGTGGCCATAGAGGAAGAAGAGACTACAATAACTATGCAGAGGACCAAAGTCAAGCAGATTCATTATTGATTATGAATCTATTAGTGAAGAATGGTAAGGATGATGATCACATATTTTACATTGATTCGGGATGCTCAAACCATGTAGCAGGAAATGTGGCTTTACTTTCTGATTTGGAAGATCCTCATAACAAGCATGAAGTGCAGACAGGAGATGACACAAAGCACTCAGTGGAGAAGATAGGTAATGTGAAGACATTAGATGGGAATATGAACCTCTTAAGCAAAGTCTTGTATGTCCCTACAATTACCAAAAATTTAATAAGTGTTGGACAGATTGTTGAAAAAGGATTGCAGGTTAGATTCAACCGATTTGGAGCATATGTTGAAGACCCAAGGCAAGGCTTTCGAAGGATTTCCAAAGGAGAGAAGACAGGAAGGCTTTTCACTTTTGAAGTGGAAGATACAAAGAACATAGCTTTGTTTAGCTATGGATCTCAAACTCTAATAGAGTTGGAGATATGGCACAAAAGGCTTGCTCACATTGGTGAGAGGACACTCAAACAAATTTGCAGGGACCAAAGTGTACTTGGTTTGCCTAATATCACAAGGCAACACATGATTTATAAGTGTGAAGCTTGTCAACTCGGCAAGGCTCATAGACAACCTTTCAATAAGAAAGGATATATGTATCAAAATCCTTTGGATCTAGTGCACACGGATGTGTGGGGTCCAAGTAAGGAGCCATCTATATCAGGCTCAAGATATTATGTGTCTTTCATAGATGATTGTAGCAGGTGGACCATTTTTTTTTCATGAAGCACAAGGATGAAGTGTTTAATTGCTTTAAGAAGTATATTGCTCTTGTTGAAAACCAAACAGGTAGGACTTTGAAACGACTCAGATCAGATGGTGGAGGAGAATACTTCTCTTCTGAATTTGATGCCTTCTTGCATGAAAGAGGCATTAAAAGGGAAGTCACTACAAGGTATACACCGGAACTCAATGGTGTAGCAGAGAGGAGGAACAGAGCTATTGTCGAAGCTACAAGGTCCATGCTCAATGAAAAGGGATTGCCAAACTACCTATGGGCAGAGGCTGTGTCTACAACCACATATCTCATAAATAGACTTCCATCTAAGTCACTAGATGGAACCACTCCATATGAAGTGTGGAATGGAAGAAGACCTAGTCTAGAGCATTCCAAAATCTTTGGATGCTTAGCCTATGCTCACATTCCTTCTCAAGTAAGAGGGAAATTGGATCCCAAGGCAGAGAAGTGTGTATTCATTGGTTATGATCAAAACCAAAAAGGATATAGATTGTACAATCCAACCAATAAAGGATTTTCTGTGAGTAGAGATGTAATTTTTGATGAAAACAAATCATGGTTTGATGATGACAGGAAAGTGAAGCTGCCTTATGACTTGGATGAAGATTTTCCATCACTTCAACCAAAGGAGCCAAAGCAGATTGAAGGAAGTGATTCGGAGATTGACCTAGAAGACTTGGAAAGACTAAAGCTATGGAAGAACAAAGGTAAAGCAAAGATGCAGGATGCTACATATGGACCCGAGAGCTCACATCAACCACTTAGAAGGTCTTCAAGGGAGAAGAAGAAACCAGAGAGGTTTGGTTATGATACTTCTTTGGTCACCAAGCACTCAATCTACATTGCAAAGGATTCAACCAATGAAGAACCTACCACATTTGAAGAAGCACAAAGCAAGAAAGCTTGGAGAGATGCAATGGATGAAGAAATGGAAGCCTTGAAGGAGAATGACACTTGGGAGCTTGTACCTAACAAGCCATCTATGAAGGTAATTGGATCTCGATTGATATACAAAATCAAGAGGAATCCAGATGGAAGTATAAATAGACACAAAGCAAGGTTAGTTGCTAAAGGGTTTGCTCAAACCCATGGTATTGATTATGATGAGACTTTCTCTCCTGTTGCAAAAATGCCTACAATTAGGGTTCTCATTAGTCTTGCTGCATCTAGAAATTGGAATCTCTATCAACTTGATGTAAAGAATGCTTTCTTGAATGGATGGATTTCTGAGGAAGTGTATATGGCACAACCTCCTGGATATGAGGATGCACATCATCCTAACTATGTATGCAAACTAAAGAAAGCTTTGTATGGATTGAAGCAAGGTTCAAGAGCTTGGAATTTCAGATTGGTCACTTATTTGCAGGACCAAGGATTCAAAGCTAGCAAGGCGGATACCTCTTTGTTCATAAAGAGGAATGGATCTGAAGTGATCTATTTATGTGTGTATGTTGATGATATTATTATCACAGGCAATGATCTTGAAGGAATCAAACATGTAAAGAGTCAAATGAAGGAGGAGTTCAAAATAAGTGACCTCTGACCACTCACTTATTTTCTTGGATTGGAGTTAATCTACACAGATTCAGGTATATACATCACACAAAGGAAGTATGTGCATGACATGCTCGTCAAATTCAAGATGGAAAATACCAAGTGTGTAAGTACACCTATGGAGCAAAATCATAAGCTTAGTGCTTATGAAGGAGAGCCAATTGAAGACATCACAAGCTATCAAAGCTTGGTTGGAAGTTTGAACTATGCAACACTCACAAGGGTGGATATATGCTATAGTGTTAGCATATTGAGTCAGTTTATGCATAAGCCGAGAAGACCACATATGGAAGCGGCCAAGAGAGTCCTCAAGTACCTAAAGGGGACCATGAATGAAGGTTTGTTTTATTCATTTACTTCAAATATTGAGCTAAAGGTCTACTCAGATGCAGATTGGGCTGGATCTAGAGATGATAGAAGAAGCACATCCGGGTATATATCATTTGCAGGTTCAAAAATCATTCTTGGTCAACAAAGAAGCAACCAACCGTGGCATTATCTTCTACTGAAGCGGAATATAGAGGTTTGGCTAATGCAACTCAAGAAATCATGTGGTTAAAGTCTCTGTACACAGATCTTGGACTTCATTCTTCAACACCTCACATTTTTGGTGACAACACAAGCTCACTACATCTAGCAGCTAATCCGGTATACCATGCTAGAACCAAGCATATTGAAGTCCACTACCATTATGTAAGGGAGAAGCTAATGAGCAAGGATATTCAACTATCCTATGTCTCTACAGATATGCAATGTGCAGACATGTTGACTAAAGCTCTTCATGGTACAAAGTTAAGTAGATTCAAGTTGATGATTGGCTTGCAGGAAATCAAGGACAATTGAAGACTTATTTGGAGGCCAAGCATGTTAGGCTTGAGGGAGAGCTGTTGGTGCATTTTACCCAAGCCTACATGCTTGATATGCTTGATATTATCCTCATTTTTAAGTCACATGTGTAGTCATGTGAACACCTCTTGTAAAATAGTTCATTTTTATCTCTTGTAATTGAAAAAAGGAAAAAGGAAAAAGATGGCTTACCTCATCCATGATGTAAAAGCAAACTCGTGGCTCTAACTACCTAAAACCATGAATTTTTGAGCTGAGGGAATATCTCCTAACTTTGGGGATCACTTTTAGGTGGATCCATTCGAATTCGAATCCAAAACTCCCTCCAAGAATAGCTATAAAAGGAGCAAGAAGGAAGAGGCGATGAGCAAGCCTTGTACGTGACCACTTCATGTCATTTTGTAGAGATTGAAGAGCTTACTCCATAGATCTATCATTCTACTCCCATTGTGCAAAGATTCATTGCCAATGTGGTTGTAATCATATGTAAATCTATACATTTATCATTATCTACTTCTCTGTTTTGTTCTTTGCTATACTCACTCAGAGCAGTAACTTCAGAAGGTCATATCTCGAGTTCTACGCAACGGTTTTCAGTATTTTAATGTGCATTGGATAGCTCTTACTGTCTACTTGCTGTATATAAATTTTCAAGGTCATTGGAGTTACAATTTGTGAGATATCTGCCATTTACTGCTCACTGGTCTATCTCTGCAGAGCCCCGAGAATGGTGGGCATGTTCCAGAAATGGATAAATCTTCTTCTCAGTGGTCAGTCCATCATTTGAAGTGTTTTAACTTGGATTAGGAAGCTTGCTAAGTCTATTTGCTATGCCCGAAAGGAATTTATCTAATTCCTACCAGGTTGAGAGCACTGTTCATTTTTTCCAGCAGGTGTATGTCCAAAAATAGCAAGTTTTGGGAGCTAGTCATTTCGCAACTAGTCTGTCTTGTCTTAAACTTTTGGGATACATGTTCCAAAGTACTTGGCTGATATTTTGGTGGATTTAGGAAGCTCAAAGGGTCTTCTAATCATCTCTAAAGTCTCAGTTGGCTGGTGTGAAGCTAGTTGTAGCAGCACCAACTCATCTTTGGATTGCATCCACCATCTCTCTTCACAGGCAAGGGGTTTCCACTCCTCCCAATCCTATAAGATAAGCTTTTATAGGATGGAATTTTAATTTCATTATTTGACAGTACAAAAGTCTAATAGCACTAGTGGCTGCACCTGAGTCAATCAATGCTCTTATAGTCTTTGCACTCTCTCCCTGTCTTACATCTAAGCTCACAAAGGATCCTCGGTCAACTATTCTATGGGAACATATACTTGATGCTTCACACATGGCCATGTGATATCTTGAAGCTTCATATGCATTTGATCTAGGCTCATCTATACCCTGTCTTCTCAATTTCATTCTTCGGATGCGTTCTAGAGCTTCTGCTTGCACTTCCTCTCTGATTCATTTTTCTTCTTCTTTATGTTTCTTCGTAGTGTTGAGTCAGTTTAGCATTCCTCTTTGAGGGGTTCTTGATATAGTTTGACTCTGTATCTGCTGATGTAACTAGGGAGGACATTGCCTTCTAGAGTAGCTAATTGAACTTCTCCACTAGTTGAGATCCTATTTATGATCATCGGTCCATAGCCACGCTTCTCTAGCTTCCTTGCATGTTGTTTCAGGGTGTACACCAAAACTAAGTCTCCTGCTTTCAAGCCTTTATCCTTCACATGGGCATCGAAGTATGACTTTTGTTTTTTTTTTTTGCTGCATAAATCCCTGTGGCTACTCTTAGTCTCATTTCACCTAACTGTTCAAGATCAAAGATCTTCGAAGAGAGTTCATGACCTTTCCAATCATGCTCTTGTGCTACTTTCATTGTGGGTATCAAGAAGTCTAATGGGAGTACTACATTTTTTCCAAACACCATCTGAAAGGGTGTGGCTTGGAGCATTGTTTTATAGGCAACTATGTATGCCCAAACAACATGGTGTAGTTATTTGTCCCAATCAGAGTGTTTATTCTTCACTAATTTGGTCAGCACATTGCATAGAATCTTATTGGTGCTTTCGGCTTGCCCATTAGCTTGTGGATGATATGGGGCATACTTCTTGTGTATCACCAAGAACTCTTGGAGAATATTTTCAATGACTTCATTGAAGAAGTGAGTGCCTCTATCACTTACTAGCTCTATTGGTAATCCATATCTAGTGAACACATTCTCAAATAAGAACTTAGCTGTTGTTTGAGCATCATTCTTTGTTGTGGCCTTCACTTCTACCCACTTGGTTAATGATGTATTCAACATGTGAACCCTTAGATGGGGGATTAATAGGACCAACAAAGTCTATTCCCCACTTAGAGAATGCCCTTCCTCCCATCATGGGATTCAATGGCATCTCATCTTTACTTATCGGGTAATGATTTCTTTGACAAATATCACACCTCTTCACGTAGGTATGTGCATCCATGTGAAGAGTTGGCCACCAAAGACCTGCAAATAATATTGCCTTGATCACATGATCTGGTCCAAAGTGTCCTCCTACTACCCCTTGATGAGCAGTTTCTAATATCTTAAGATACTCACTCTCATGGACACAGTCTTAGGTAACCATCTTTACCACGCTTATATAAATTATCTCCTATGAGTGAGTAGTCTAGTGCCTCCTGTTCTAAGCTACTTTGTCTAGCCAAAGTCATCTCTTGAGGGAATGTTATTTGTCCTAAAAAAGGCTACTAATGGTTTGCTCCAATCTGGCACTAAAGACACTCGATAAATAGTGGCATGTTCTAGTGGAGGTCTAGTGCTGTAGATTGGGCATTCTTTGCATAACTTGTGCACATTTGCTTCCATTGTTGGCTAATATACCCCTTACCTTTGTAGAGTTTGAAGGGTCCTATGTTTCGAATGGTGTTGCTATAGTGCACCTACATGTGCTAATTGCAACCATTTGGCATGCTCATCTTCGTTTACACAGCAAGCTAGTATGCCTTGATTGGTGTGCTTATACATGCTACCTGCCATTATGTGGTACTTCTGAGACCTGACTACTTCCTTGTCTCTAGTTCTCAACATAGGATGTTTAGGTCCAAAGGTGAGAATATGCACTATACTTTTGGCCCACTCAGGCACTACCTCTAGATTGAACAAGTAGGCATCAGGGAGGCCATCTGACACTCCTTGAGGAGACTCTCCAAAACTTAGTCTAGAAATGTGGTCTGCCTTAAGGTGATTCCGACCTTTCCTAACCACAACTTCAAAGTCATATTCCATTAGTAAGAGGAACCATCTTACTAATCTAACAGTATTGCATGGTTTTTTCACTAGATATAGTAGTGCTTGATGGTCTGTAAAAAATTTAAACTTATTTGCATGTAAGTAGTGTCTAAACTTTTTTATCGCATATACCATGCCTAATCCTTCTCGTTCGGTAGTGGTATAGTTTCGTTCAACTGCATTCAACTATCTACTAGCATAGGCAATTGGGAGATCCATATTACCTTCACCAGTAGGTTGTGCGAGTACACATCCAACAACATAATTGGATGCATCCGCATGAACATAAAATGGCTTGTTCCAATCAGGTGTAGTCAAGATTGGTGCAGAACACATCATCTCTTAAGCTCATTGAAGGAGTTCTCACATTCATTCGTCCACTCAAAGTTAGTCAAGAGGGAGTACAGAGGCTTTGCAATGATTGCATACATGTGAATGAAGCATTGATAATATCCACAATGCCCCATGAAGGCTTGTACTTCCTTGACATTCTTTGGCCTAGGCAATGAAGGATTTCGATGGCGATGCACCACAATGTGCTCTCCTTCTCAAGAGCTTCACGACGATATGCTCAGAGTAGAAAACCAAGCTCCTAAGGTCGCACACAGTACTCTGCACAGAGGGTGCAGAATACGCAGAAAAACAATACACATGGAGCTCGAAGATAGACTTCTTAGGTCTTACAAATGCGGTTGAACTTATAGTCTGTGACTGACCAGTCCACTATATGTTTTATTAAAGAACATATACAAAGAAGTGTCCCGTGGCCATTTGGCCTTTCACATGGACACTAACGGTAACAATCTCCCATTAAAGGCCAACATGGCCAAAGTAACTATGGGAGAAAAATAAAGAATGATAAAGAATACCTGAGTGTAAGTATACAAACTATACCTCCCACCTGATGGGCATGTTACACAGTATACAAGTGACTGTGCAAGATCAAGAATCAAGTAACCCCCATCAAGTGACAACAGTGTCGAAAGCTATCCTGTGGTAGAGCTTTAGTCAAAGCATCTGCAACATTATCTCAAGTGTGAACCTTCTCAAGAATAATGTGCTCAATGGCTAAGCAATCTCTAATGAAGTGATACCTCACCTCAATGTGCTTGGTCTTTGCATGATAGACTGGATTCTTAGCCAAAGCAATGGCACTTTGACTATCACTGAGCAAGCGAGGTACATGCTGAGGTAAACCCATATCACAAGCAAGACGAGAAAGCCACAATGCTTCCTTACATGCCTCACTTGCTGCAACATACTCTGCTTCTATGGTGGAAACAGCTGTACATTCTTGAAGACGAGATCTCCAAGAGATAGCACCTCCAGCAAAATGAAAAATGTACCCTGATGTAGACTTAGGATTGTCTACACAACCAGCATAATCAAAATCTGTGTAACCAATAATGGATGCTTTCCCTCTACCTAAGCATAGACACTTGTCCTTAGTGCCACTCAGATATCTCAAAATCATCTTGACCGCTTCCCAATGTTTTTTGCCAGGATTAGACATATATCTGCTCACAAATCCCACTGCAAATGCAATGTCTGGTCTCATAGCTACCATAGCATACATGAGACTACCAACAACAGACTGATAGGGAACTTTGGTCATGAATTCCTTTTCCTCATGTGATTTGGGGAAATCATGCTTGCTCAATTGCACATGTGTGGGTAAAGGTGTACTCAATGCCTTTCCACCCTACATATTGAACCGGTGAAGTACTTTGGATATGTACTCACTTTGAGACAAGTATAAATATTTTTTACTCCTATTACGAGTAATGCGCATGCCAAGAATATGTTTGGCATCCCCCAAATCTTTCATATCAAATGTCTGACTCAATTTCCTTTTGAGAACTGACAAATCATAAGAGGACTTCCCAACAATCAACATATCATCGACATAAAGTATCAACCATATCAAGCTGCCATCTGAGCATCTGTTTGTGTAGAGACAATGATCCTCATTGCTTCGTGAATAGCCTTGAGACTTCATAAAAGCATCAAAATTTTGGTACCATTGTCTAGGGGACTTTTTAAGTCAATACAAGATCTTCTTGAGCTTACAAACTAGACTTTCCTTGCCAGGAACTACATAACCCTCTGGTTGTTCCATATAGATCTCATCTGTAAGATCTCCATGCAAGAAAGCAGTTTTCACATCCATTTGGACTAACTCTAAGTCCTCCATTGCAACGAATCCAAGCAACATGCGCAGGGTAGTCATCTTGACCACTGGAGAGAAGATTTCCTCGAAATCAACACCATGTTGTTGCTTAAAACCCTTTGCAAAAAGTCATGCTTTATACTTTGGAGAAGCACTATCTGATGTGAATTTCAGCTTATATACCCATTTACATGGTAAAGCTTTCTTGCCATTTGGCAAAGGTACTAAATCCCAAGTACCATTCTTGTGAATAGAATCCAACTCACTCTTCATGGCACGGTCCCACTTGACATGATCCTCTGTCCGTATAGCCTCTTTGTAGCAAGAAGGCTCACCGACATCTGTTAGCATAACAAAATCTAAACTTGGAACTTATCTATCAGGTGGATGTGAGACACATGTAGAACGTCTCAATGGTTGTTGAATAGGAATATGTGCAGACTGATCTGAATGGACATTCTCTTGAACATCCCTATGTGCAGCATTTTTATGCATGCTAACCAGAGGACTAGTATCCTCAAACACCACTCTTCTCACTTCAACCTCCTTAATGGGCTGTTTATGCATTTTAGACTCATTATAAATGACATCACTACTTTTGATCATTGACCGTGTTTCAGGATCCCATAAGCGGTATCCAAATTGTCCTTCTCTACCATATCCAAGAAAAATGCATTTCTTTGACTTATGGTCCAACTTTTGTCTACGATTCTTGGGTATATGAACATATGCTTCACACCCAAAAACTTGAAGATGATCATAATATGGTGGCTTCCTTGTCCATAACTCTTGTGCCACTTTCAAACCTTTGGCAGTACTAGGTGAAAGGTTAATCACATGAACTGCAGTCAATACTGCTTCTGCCCAAAAACCTTGTCAGAGGTTTGCATGATGCAACATAGAGACTACTCTATCTTGAATAGTTCTATTCATCCTCTCAACTACACCATTCTGTACTGGGGTATAAGGAGCTATAAACTCTCTACGAATCCCTTTAGACTCACAAAAAAGGCTGAATTCATGTGAGGTATACTCACCCCCATTATCTGAACGTAAAGCCTTAAGCTTAGTTCCTTTTTCAGTCTCAACTGAAGCAAGCCATTTTCTGAAAGTAGGGAATACCTCATCCTTCGATTTGATAGGATATACCCAAACTTTTCTAGTAGCATCATCTATGAAAGTGACAAAGCAAAGAAAACCACCTAAGGACCTAGTGGGCATAGGACCACACACATCTGTATGAACCAGATCTAAAGGCTGAATTGAAGAGTCAATGTACATTCTATGCACATTTCTGGTTTGCTTTCCATATTGAGAGTGCTCACAAAATGAAAAATCAGAGAAAGATAACACAGGTAAGTAGCCAAAATGAGAAAGATTTTCCATTCCACTATGAGATATATGGCCCAAAAGACCATGCCAAATATGTTAAAAGCACTTTCCGTTAAGCCACTTTTAATCTCATTTCTGGGTTCTTGGGGATGGATAGGGGTCTGACACTGCAGAGGACCTTTGTTTAATTTTCCCAATTCAATCATCCAATCAAATCGTTAGTTACTAGACGTCATGTGATAAGGGTAGAGCTTGGAGCCATTAATCACTTTTGGAAGGAAAACACCTATTAAGGTCGCCAACCGAAAAGTGGCGGGGTCCACTTGCTCAGCAATCCGGTATGGATCGAACCACAGTAACTTAAATTTTTCGGCAGAGTGATTGGCTTTAGCATTATAAAATAAAACGAGTTGGCCAATCGTGAAGACAGGGGTTTTTAGAAAGCGATCATGAGTACGGGCTTGGCGTAGCTGAACTTCTTGAAGAATCATGAAGCTTTCCCAGCGTTGTTCATCCAACGATCTGAGCACATCCAACCGAAATGGAAAAGATTCTTTTGGCAGCAATTTTTGAGATAAAGCGACTCGCAGGCTTGGTACCACTACTTCCATTGGCGCAATAGCTTCTAGGCCATAAGCGAGTTTAAACGGAGTCATTCCAGTTGCCACTTTGTACGTAGTCCGGTAAGCCCACAATATGGCAGGTAAGAGTTGGTCCCATCGTTCCGGACATTCCAAGATCAATTTCCGAAGAATATTTAGCAGAGTCTTATTAATACTCTCAGCCAGACCATTCGCACGTGGATAGTAAGGTGAGCTGAATTTATGCACAATCTGGAAAGTCTGAGTCAGCACCCGCATTAAGGTATTTGCGAAATGTGTACCTTGGTCCGTCACTATTTCCAGAGGTAATCCATATCGAGGGAAAACATCCTTCATCAAACATTTGGCCACCGAAAGAGCTGTGGTAGAACGTAAAGCCCAAGCTTCTGCCCACCTAGTGGCATAATCTGTACAGGTCAAAATATATCGGTTGTTGGTGAGGGTCGCTGGGGGTGAAATTGGGCCAATGAAATCTAAGCCCCACTTCTGAAAGGGTTCCAAAGGTAGAACCGGTTGAAGAGGAAAGAAATGTCGCTGCAAGGGCTGTCCAGATCGTTGACAGACATCACACTGCTGCACAAATTGAACAACGTCTCTGTACATAGTAGGCCACCAGAGCCCACTTTGCAAAATTTTACGATGAGTAAGATCAATTGCAAAGTGGCCTCCAGTGGGTGCTGAGTGAGCCATGGCAATAACTGATGCCGATTCATGTGGAGGGATACATCTGAGTAAGACACCAGTATGATCTATGTAATACAGTTGACCCACAATCAACCAGAATCGTCGACTGTAGACTGCAATTTTACGACGCAGAGTAGCGAGAGTATTAGGAGGGAGACAACCATCAGTAAGAAAAGTCATTAACGTATCATAGTATGTACGGGCAACAGGAAGTTCTACAGATTCTTTAGGAGTTTTCTCGGCGGCATAAATAGCCAGTGTAGTGTCATCAACACCTTCTGGATACTCACCGGAATCCAGTCGAGATAAAAAGTCCACCAAGACATGTACCGTGCCGGGTCGGTGAATAACTTCATAATCGAACTCTTGTAGTAGTAAAACCCATCTTGCCAGTCTGCCACCTAAATGTTGTTGCCAAACCAAATACACTAGTGCGGCATGATCCACATGGAAAGTGAATTTGCGGCCCAGCAAGTAATGCCGAAATTTCTTAACAGAGTATACCAGACCAAGACACTCTCGTTCTATCACAGAATAATTTCTCTCTGCAGGAGCTAATCGGCGGCTCGTATAGTACACAAGCCGATACCATTTGTCAGTTTGTTGCATTAGCACACTACCAATCGCGATATCTGACGCATCCATGAAGACATGGAATGGATGTTCCCAATCAGGCGGTTGCAGGATCAGAGCCTGCGTCAATAAGACCTTCAAACGATCAAATGCCATTTGACACTCATTAGTCCATTCATACTTCTGAGGGGTGCTGGTCATAAGTTGGTTAAGTGGCATCGCTAGATGAGCTAACCACCGTAAATGTCTGCCATGCCACCGGATCCGGCCAAGGAACCGCATAACTTCTCTCGGTGTTTGTGGGATCGGTGCCTCCAAGACTGCTGCTACCTTATCAGGGTCTACCGGTATTCCTTGTTTGGAGATAATATGACCGAGTAGCTTCCCACAAGAGACCGCAAAAACCAATTTGGTAGGATTCAAACATACTCGATACTCTCGGCATTTTTCAAAGCAACACCGTAAATGATACAGGTGTGCTGAAGTGTCACCAAACAATGAAAAATCATCCAAATAAACTTGCATAAATGTTGTCAGGTAAGGTGAGAACACTTCTTGCATACATCTTTGGAATGTACTTTGGGCATTCTGTAAACCGAACCACATTACGGTGCAGGCATAAACACCCCAGTTGGTGATGAATGCTGTCTTCGGTATATCCTGTTCCGCCATCCTCACTTGATTGTATCCATTGTAGCCATCTAGGAAGGAATACCTTTCGTGACCTGCTACCTCATCAAGCATCATATCTAGAAAAGGAAGAGGGAACGGATCCGATATGGTGGCTGCGTTAAGCTTCCGGTAATTGACACAAATGCGTAATTGTTTATTTTTCTTCGGCACTATCACTATTGGCGAGATCCACTCATCATGCTCAATTGGCACAATAAATCCCACCTTCAATAACCGATCAAGTTCGGCCTTAACCTGTGCCGCATAATTAGGATTCATCCTATAACTAGGTTGTTTGATGGGTCTCGCATCCAGTTTTAGTACCACTCTATGTTGATAAATCCGTGGGTCAAGGCCCTTCATGTCTTCGTAGTCCGAAGCGAAAATATCTGAGAATCCACGCAGGAGTTGTACCAAATCATCTTGGAATTTGTCTACTAATCCGGCCTTAATTTTAACTGGTCTCGGGTTGACTATGTCACCCAAGTTGTACATTACCAATTGATCCTCCGATACATAAAACTATCGAGGCTTTGCCACATCATCAGCTGGCTGCAACAGTTGTTGTAAGGTCGATTCATCCATAATTATATCGGCATCTACTTCTGCTTCTTCGGTTAGTGGCACGACCGTACAAGCTGCCGGACTCCACTTATCTACTACCGACTATAAGTCTACAGTCCCTAAGGCAATGAGGTCCTTATTTGTCTTGAGGAAAGCCTCCTCCTCGTCATCAGATAGCCCATCCAACATATGGACTGGTTCTGCTACATATGGGCGTGCATGTAGATCACAAGGTTGCATAGCATCCAATGTAACGACATATTTTCGGTGATTGTTCTTAAAAATTAACTCTTGAGCTGACCATTCCTGCACGACTTTGGCTTGCTTGAGCCATGGTCGACCGAAAAGTAAGTTGTAGTCTAGGCTAGATTCGGGTAACTCCAGGACTACAAAAGTCATTTCGAATGTAGTCCCCTGCAAGGTAATAGGAATATTACGTATTGGTCCCACCAGATGGACTTTGGATTGGTCCGCCATTCGCACAAAGAACTGCACCGATTCAATTTGGATCCAACCCAGTTTCTTACAGAGTGCGACTGTTGCAATATTCACACCCGACCCGCCATCAATTAAAACTTGTGTGATCTTCTAGTTTTTATACCAAACGGTGATCAACGGTACTGAATGATCCACTGTAGGATCCATCTCTGGTTGTATGGTCGTAGTTGTCGGAGTACAAGAAGGTCCGGGGCTAACCTGCTGTTGGAATTGCTGTCTTACACCTGGAACTAGGGCGAGCAACTGTCCCAGAGGGAGTGTGATTGAAGCCTTAGATATGACGTCCCATACATGGTCTGTTTGTGCTGTGGTTATCACCGCCTCTGGTGGTGATTCTAATGTCGCCGGGCCGGAATTCTGTGTAGTCACTCTTGCATTTGGTGGGGAAGGCTGAGTTACCGGAACTGGATCAAGGAACACAGTCGGCTCCTTAGTTGTCCATTGACTAGCTTTTGCAAACATCCGCTGTTGCTCATGAATTTCGGGCTCGAAAACCTCAGCTGCTGTTTGCAATTGTTTACCTGATCTTGTTTGAACTACGGCTCCTTGTGACTCAATTGGGGAAATATAAACCATATTTGTCATCAGATTTTGTCTTTCCTTCTTTCTTTTGTCATACTCTACGGCTTCTTTACAGAATCTACGAATATGCCCAAGCTCACCACAGAAATGACATCAAGGGGGTAGGAGAGAGGTACCTTCAGCCGATGTTCTTGCCTGCCATCGATTTTGATTGAAATTGTTGTTACGCTGACCCCGATAGTTCCTATATCCCTGCTACTGGTTAGTCCATAACTGTGGTGGTACGTAATGGGTGGGTGGCTGGCCCTCCTCCTGTATTATGGCGTTTATTGCCGCTCTACCCTGCACCTTTGCATTATATGCACAAGTTTCTGTTGAATGATCCATCGTATTACAAATAACAATACATTTGGTTGAGCGTGCATGTGGAACTGGTGTGACCGGGATTCTTACACTTAGTACAATACACTTGTTTGGACGAATCTTCGACCACGTTCGTACTTGCTTTCAACCATTCGAGATCTTTTGTAAAACCTCCAACCTTGTGCTCCAACTATAAGGCCATTGCAATAACAGTGTCCAATGTCATTCCGCCCACACAGCGAATGATCATGATTTGTTTTAACTGTGGATTCAAGCCGTTGATAAACCATTGTGTTATGACATCATCTGGCAGGTTGGCATGTGCCGGTGGCAGATGCCTCAAGTGAGTTCTGAACAGTGTTGCATACTCCTGGACACTCTGGTGTGGTTTCTGTCGATTGTTCTACAAATAGTAAAAAATTTTTGTAGGGTTCTTCTTCAACCGAACCTCTGCAGGAATGCATTCCTCACATCATCATAATTACCGAAATGATTAATATCATATTCTGTCAGCGACCTTGCTGCTTCATTAACCAATGTGGCCTGAAACACTATGGCCTTATACGCAGGATCTGGTGGATGATTCAACACTGCATCACTAATTTTGAATGTGCGAACATGTGCCTCGGGATCATCCCTCAAAAATCCACCAAATTTTGTATAGGTCACTCCGGTTGGGATTGGTCGAGGTGGAACGATTGGTTGTGGCTGCTGTTGTTGTTGCTGCTGAAATTGCGGTTGCGACTGTGGCGGTGTTTATTGGTGTTGGTGTGAGCCACTCATGGTGCTATTGTTGGTAGTCTTGTTCTTACCTAAATTTTGAGGGGGTGTCTCCTGACCTTCCAAATCTGTATGGTCAGCCTGCTCACTTTCCGGTCCAAAAATGTCATCAAACCGTTTGCTTAACTCCAAATCCAGTAACCTTTCCTTAGCTTTGGTGTCCAAATTAGGTAGACTTGCACCAAAAAGGGGTGAACACAATAACTGTCCACCAGGCAGCACCGCAATGTCACCGAAAAACTTAAAATTGCCACCGAGTGATGCCAAACTTCCACCGAAACTCGCCAAATTCTCACCTGACCAGGTTATCCTATCACCGAAAACGTTCTCACCCGGTACTGCGAACCTGTCACTGAAACTGGCCAAATTCTGACCAGATAGTGTTGAACTGCTCAGCACTGCGTCTCTGTACACCTAGAAGTCATTGTACCTTCTCTAAAAAGTACCACACTCACACCGGAATTCACTGGAATCTCGTCATGTGTTACCAAACTAGCACCGGAATCAGTACTAGCTAGCTCCAATCCTTCTGCAAATGGAATTAACTGGCTTGTACTCTTACCACTCGAGGTGTCCCCAATAAGTTTGGAACTGCCCAGGGATGCTGATCTCGCCTATACTTTGGGTAGGACTCACCGGAACAAGTAACCGGCATATATCAGTTCTTCAACTAGCAGTTATTATTCTCCATTGCTTTCCTTAAGTGCTGATCTTCCCTTACTGATTATTCCAAATCTGTTTCCACCTTCCCACAGACGACGCCAGTGTTAAAAGCGCTTTCCGTTAAGTCACTTTTAATCTCATTTCTAGGTTCTTGGGGATGGATAGGGGTCTGACAATGCAGAGGCCCTTTGTTTAATTTTCCTAATTCAATCATGCAATGAAATTGTTAGTTGTCTTCCAATCCAAAGATTATCACGATGCAGTATGCTTATCACGCAAATTAACAACTACAACTTCGCACAACTTATTAATATTATCGCAGCATTACTGGGTTAATGTTTAAGTACTATAACTCAATAGACAGAATACCATACTCACGATTTTCTGCAACTCTGCAACACAGCACTCCAGCGCGCCCAGAACATATCAAGCCATTTGAGGGAAAAATTAGAGGTAATTGAGGAGCCAATTTTGGGATAGTGGGGAACCATGATAGCCCGAGGAGGGTGGATGAACTTGAGATCAGGACGTGTGCTAAGTAGCCCGAGGAGTGTTATTTCATCGGTAGGAAGTGTGTCCCTAGGGGGAACTTCATGTCAACAGTAGAGGGGGAATACTGCACCTCTCTGCAATACGTGTCCACTAATCCCCAAGAGATCCCCATCTACTTGGATGGCTTAAATAGGTCAGTAGCTAGGATGGTGAATTCCCCAATGAATTCTTGAGAAATTTGTTCAATATATCTAAATTGATTGGGATCCAATGGCTAGAACCAATTCAAAGCCATTCCTGTGAGAGTGAGTCCGAATGACCCATACTGCACAAAGAAATCATCTACTTGCTCAGCCCATAGAACTTGTTTAAATTCAGCTATGTGATCGTAAGGTTCTCCCATCCCTTCATAATGATTTCTCATACACAACCACTTGAATTGGTCTTAATCTTCTTATGGGTTCTGGGTTTATAGGCATTACAGGAATTGCTGGTCTAATTGGAGGCATTCCAGGCTGCACTCCTAGTGGTGGTCTTGGCCTCACTGGTGGCTGATGTTGGTTGTCTAGTCTAGGGTGAGTTTGATTGTGTGATTGCAGCCCTAGCATTGTGAATTGCACATGGGTTCGGTTGGGAATGCTCCGATGGCTTGTTTGTCCCGACATTGTTTTTTTTGACTCTTGTTGTGTCCCAAAGGGATTATGAGAGGTAGTTGCCTGCTCTCACAGAGGGAATACAGGCAACCCCATATACTTCAATTGAGCCCTATCCATTGCATCGACTGGCCAATACCTTCTTTGGTTCTTGTCTAGGTATGTGACTCTAGACTCCTCTTCAGGATCTTTTAACTCATAGAAGGTCATTGGGATTTCGTCTTGTCCTCGTGTGGGTGAGTCAGTTTGTAACAATAAGTCTGATCCATGGATGAAGTAGACCTCTAATAGCTAATCATCTTGAGGTATCAAATCCCCTCTCAAGACTTGAGTCACTACTGATTTGCCTCTAGGTGTAGTTATTAACTCTTCAGGGTCCGGTCTTCCTGAGTTTCCTTGTCCTTCCAATCCTCCTCTCTCGTTGATCCGATCTGGGTTTTCTCTTACCACGTAGATGTGACCCAACTTATCCATGTACACTCCTCCTTCATACTTGACTGTAGGTCTGGGCACTATTGCAAATTCAGATTAAATCACAACTCTTCATCTTTAATCCATAGCTTCAAACAAAACCCAAATGAAGCAGTGAAAAATGTTGCCTAGAGGTTCAATCGATATGTCGATAGATGCCAAGTAATAGAAAGACCCACTCAGCAAAAAATGATATCTCTATTCTTAAACAAGCTGACAAACGGGACTTTGAGAAATTTAGTCTATGTGAAGAGGCTGCAGACATTGAGCGAATGCCTTCAAGAGTGTATTGACCTAGAGGAAAACCTAGCCGATGATCTCAAAAATACACCAAGCCTTGCGAAATCATAAGACACTAGAATTACAGTGACATCCAACTCTAGTAACATAGAGGAGTTGGCAGAGCTGGTAGCCAAGAAGTTAGGAGTTCATAGACAGCGGAACTACCAGCATCCACCCATGAGAATACCCATGTTGTGAAGATGCAGCGTATGAAGAGGAGACCATCCTACTCACATGTGTGTAAGAGGAGAAACATGCTTGCCTCAAGATTATCCATACAATAGGCAACCACATCAAGGAACTGCTCTGTATTGCCATATAGAACAAAAATACACTAATCATACCACTGAGAATTGTCCATTCAACAGGCAGTCATGACCCTCAAATCAACCTCAGTATAGGCCATATGGATACCCTCCTAGAGATCCAGGAAGGGAGATTCCAAGATACAATCCCTATCCAAGACCACAAGTAGCATCTAGGCCATATGAGCAAGGGCAATATGGACAACCTCAGCCGGTGTTAGGACAACAACCACCTTCCACATAACATAGTGCCAGTTAAATATGCTCAACAAGAGGAAAACTTGGAGAGAGCCATAGTACCAGCATCACCATTAGCCAGTACAGAATCAATGAACCCAGGATACGAGCAGACCCAAGGAGAATACTATCCCTATGACACCAAGTCTATGGTGTAAGAGCAAGTTTATGACTCGTATGATGGAGTAAGAGCAAGTTTATGACTCGTAATACTATGGTTATGAGGGATATGATAATGTCTATGGACTAGAGTTGGCAACACTAATGTACACCGCAACCAAGGCACCAACATCCATAAGACCACCCATCAGACTGCCTATGCCAAAAGGAACATGCTATAGATGTGGAGGAGATCACTTTATAAGAGAATACACTCGGCCATACAACCCACCACCCCCCAGAACGTGGGAAGGGTATTGCAATAAATGTGGGAAGGAACACCTATTTAGAGACTGTCCAAAGAATCCCAATAAGACTCATGACACTGCACCTATTAATGTAATAGAAGTAATTGAATCGTCAGGAAGTGACAAGGAATACACAGTACCATTGAAGGCCATCACATGAGCACAAGTGAAAGGACAAGAAAGAAAACAAGTAGACTCGGAGCAAGGAAAGAGTAAAACCCTAGAACCTAGAGTACAAGTAGTGGAAGACTCAAAAGACCCACTTGAGAATATCCAAACAAAGAAAAGCCAAAAGTGGAAGGATAGAAGGGAAAAACTCAGAGAAAAATGGATGAAAAATAAAAATAAGGAAGACAAGAAGGACACAAGAGGCAATAAGAAACCTAAGAAACCTGAAATTCAGGAAGAAATTCCCACTACGCCGCAGACACTAGAACCAGACAAGCCAGGATCAATTCTAGCAGACGCAAGACCAAACGATTTAGACATGTGGTTGAAAGCTTACCAAGCTAGAATCACGAATGGACCAAACGTAAAGCAACACAAAAAACTTTACCCACAAGGGGAGTTAGAAAAGGAGAGACTAGCGATATGTAGAAAACTCATAGAGGTGGCTCAGGCCACTCTAGAAAGAACTATCCCTGACCTCCGTGAGACGAGAATATCCGAGAATCAATACAATGATTGTCTCAAAACCAAGGAACAGAAATCAAAAGAGAGGGATGATAAGAAAGAACTACTGAATACCCAGGACAAATCCATGTCCACAGTTGTTGATTTAGAGGTTGATTGGCCAAGAGAGTTGTGGACTAGGATTCGAGAAGATCAATGAAAAAAGAATGGAGTTGCAAAACCTCCTTTTGAGGAATTAGATGTGGAAGACTATCAGCCAATGCCAAATTTGGAGGAAATATAAGAGGAGGTCTCTATACTAGACCAAAATAGGGAGGAAGCACACAACATCTCCACCCTACAAGGAAGTGTGTATCACAAAGAATCCAACGGTGTATTGTCTAGATGTGTAGAAGAAGACGAACAGAAGAACTTGATTGAACAAGCGCACATAAATAAATGGAGAATGCACAAGGGAACTCATGGAACTCTAAGATAATTGAAACAATTAGGAGTCTATTGGCCTAATATGGATAAGTATGTTCATGAGTATGTCAGTAGTTGCACAGAATGTCAGGACACCACTCTAGATGATCATACATCTTTACCTTTCTCTACAATAGCACCCAACTGGAGTAAGATGTTAGTGAAATTCCTAAAGACACGAGAGCATGAGGACGAAATCAGTTTAGCGAGGAAACGATCCCTAGAAGAAATGAGTAAGGACTATGTTATCATGGGGAGACAATTGTTCAAGAGAGGGAAAGACAATCAACTCTGACTATGTGTGCATGAAGGAGAGTACTTACCCATATTAGAAATGGCACATGTAGGTGCCGCAGAAGGACATTTCTCTGCCGAAAGAACTGTAAAAATGATCCTCTTTGCAGACTTGTGGTGGCCAACTCTACATATGGATGCAGACACCTACGTACGAAGTTGTGAGACATGCTAAAGAGCTAAATATCCTATCAGACGAGATGACATGCCATTGAGACCTATGGTTTGCATGAGAGCCTTTTCCAAATGGGTTATTGATTTCATAGGACCCATTAATCCACCAGCCAAAGGATCACACGTTGAATAGATAATAGCAGCAACTGATTACCTGACTAAATGGGTAGATGCAAAAGCAACAAAAAAAATGATGCAAAAACCATAACAAGGTTTCTTTTTGAGCATATCTTTACTGGCTTTGGGCTACCTATAGAGATAGTGAGTGATCGAGGAACGCATTTCATTAATGAAGTAATAGAGTCCTTGATGAATAAGTTCTTAGTGGTTCATAAAAAATCAGCCGCTTATCATCCTCAAGCGAACGGTCAAGCAAAAAGTTCCAATAAGGTGTTGTGCACTGTATTGACAAAGATAGTCAATAGTGGAAGGTCAGATTGGGACAAACAATTGCAGCATGCAATTTGGGCTTCTGTGTGGCTTACAAGATAGCCATTGGAACTACACCATTTAACCTAGTGTATGGACAAAATGCAATCTTGCCAATCGATTTTTTAGTGCCTACTTTGAGAGTAGCCCAACAGTATGAATGGATGGGGCATGAATGGTCCAAGCAACTCGAACAAATTTAGAAGATACATGAGACTAGAATACAAGCCGTTGTGGGAATTTATGCAGTGAAAAGAAGACAGAAAGCATATTATGATGCAGACATCAAGGATAAAGGACTAAAAGAAGGAGATTTAGTCCTGGTGCATACTTTGAAGCAACATGCCAAGAAGCTACAAAAACGTAGATATGGACCTCTAATAATCAATAGGACTTCAAAAAGTGGAGCTGTTAACCTAGCCACTCTGGATGGAGATATACTTCCTAATCACATAAGTGGTTGTCAAGTAAAACGTGACATGGAGCCATTGACGGATCAAATGTTAGCACGACTTGTAGAGGTACAAAATAGAAAAAAAGAGGAAGAGAGAATTAGAGAAGAGGAAAGGCAATAAGCCCTAGAGTGTATCAAGAACCAAAAAGAGTGGATAAGGCAAAGGGATGAACGATATTTACAAGGAGAGGAGCCTATTCCCATGTCCAACTATCAAGTTCACTAGGCCAACACAAACAACCCCAGCATATCCCAACCATATTTAAACCTAGGCATTGGAACTACAGAATACCAGCTAATAGATGCATTGATAGACTCGGGAGCAACACTCAATTGCATACGAATGACGGTCATCACGCATTTTCAAACGACCATAACATCGACTAAAGCACACATGATAGGCGTTGGGGGCCAAATCATAGAATGCATTGGAGAAGCCATGATATCTCTCCACATAGGAAATTCCACTATGGAGCAACAAGTTCTGGTCTGTAAAGATGAGGATTTAATAGAAAACCTGATCCTAGGGAAAGATTGGATTGTTGAAAATGAAGTGAACATTCACCTAGCTCAAGGGTACATCTCAGCCAAAATAGGGCATAAGGAAGCGTGAGAAAGAAACCCTAGAAGAGGAGTTAGCAAACAAATCAATCAAAAGTATACCAGAGGATGCCCTAAGAAAGGATTGACTGCCAATACCAATGCATCAGTTGATGAGGTGGATTCATCCCCCATGAACGTTGAATCCAAGAGAAACTGTGAAGACAACGCTCCTAAAGTTGCCTACAACAAGGGAAGACCATCCATGTGGAAGTCCACTATCCGATTTTCGCAATCGAGAAGTGCTAATCTACACTGGGTTCGCAAGGATCAAATGAGGGAAATAGAAAAGTCTACACCGATATAGGTCACTCATCTTATGGAGACAAGGAGGAACAACGAATGCTCTTCATTACAAGCAGAGCCAAAAAGACTTCTGAGAGTATGGCTTCCAAAGTCATTAGTAGAAACCCAAACAACACGACAGCACATATGGATTCCAAAGAAGGTTAGACAGATTGCACGTCAAGAGATAGACAAGCAAGAAAAAATATTACACCGACAAAGCAGGATCATGAAGCCAAACAAGATTCACCAAAGGTACCAGAGGAACATGATATCAAACCAATCAGACTACAAAAAAGAAAGAGGGAAAACCTAGAGCACGACAAAACCAAGAGAAGATGAAGCCTCACACATCAACTACAAAAATTAATATGGAGACCAAAGAGGCAACAAGGGCACGAACAACAGATTCAACATAATTTAGATTGCACTCATGAAGAGTTGAATGCACCTAAATTATGCATGCCAGGGCCACACTACGAGGCCATGCATTCGGCACATGATGTGTTTAACGAAACTAGTGGTGCACATTTCCCACTTGGGAATAGATCATAGATTCTACTTCCCTAGGAATGAACCTACTATGTAAATAAATAAATGCTTCGGCTAAACTAACTCTTGTTTTCTTCCAAGAATATAAATGAAAAGATATGTGGTAAGAGATCTTACTTAATTAAGTAAGGGGAAAACGGAGAGATGCAATGAACAACATGCTACTATGACACACATCACTAACGACATGCCCTCTATAAAAAGCTGATGCTCTCCTTATTACAAGTGTAGATGGCTTCGGAGGACTCTGAAGCGACCATTCAAGAGGCGATGCTAGAATTTCCCTTACAGAGCGTGACAAAGGCAAAAGGTAACTGGTTTTGGGAGGATCAACATGTCTGGGATTATCTGTTTTGGTGACAATTAAAATTATGGACACGGACCATTAGTTTCCTGTGATGTCCCAAGATTTCGAAGTAGTGCATGAACTTCCATCCACTGTAGACATTATGAAGAAAGCTGGTTCTGATATACTTTGAACTCCCAATCTACAAAATGAATTTCCAACATTGCACACAAGTAATGAACACCTTACAAATAGCCTTGCATGATCCATTAGTACCCAAAGCAAGAGTCCTAGATGCAGCAGGCGAGTGGGTCATCATACAATTCACCCACGACTTAATTAAAGAAGCTTTTGGATGGGAAAAAAGACGGAAATACAATCTTGAAAGCGGAAAGCCGGGGAGCTAAGGCCCGAACGTTTATAGATATTAATCATATTTGATATCGAAGAAGAAGTTCGACTCATTCACCAATATTTTTTCTTTCCAAACATGCACAGATATACCGCTCCATAGAAGATCATAGTGCAAATGCTATCCCATGCCATCAAACAAATAGGGAATCAAGCTAATATGAATCCATACATTCAAGAGTGACTCTTCAAAGCAAAGAAACAGTGGAATCATAAGAAGTTCTTGAACGGAAGCATTGCCTTAACATTACTGATCTATCATGCCTTAGGCATTCGGGAACATTTGAAGGAGATACCTTCATCTGAAGAAATGGCTAAGTACGCAAAGGTTGCCACAGTTCTAAGGAAGAAGAAAGGAGTCAAAATAGTAGAAGAAGCTGCAACAAGCTCCAAACAGAGAATGAGAGGTACCAAAAGATTACGGGAGATGATGCGGGCAAAAGCAGAAGCTCCAGCTACAAAGAGGACACATGTACTTCCAAGAACCAAGCTTGAAGACAATCCACCCATTACAGAGGAGGAATTAACAAGGGCAATGGAAACAACTCACCAGTATTTGGAAGGTCAGGTAAACCTAACGGTTCAAGGACATCATTACCGACAGATGGTTGGAGACAACAACGAAAATGCCTGACCAAGGTTCATAGATATAGAGAATTGGGATTGATGAATTCTAGCTCATCATCCGACACACTAGAAGAACAAGAAACATCTGTGCTGAATGTGGATATTAGAAGTGATTCAAGGGATGATGGTCAATGGGAGGAATTGAATCAAATACACGATGACTTTGGCATGGAAGGCAAAAAGATCGATGAGATGCTTGATAACCCTATCAAGGGCACTACAAGGCAGGAAGCATCTCAAGAAGGCAATCATATAATCAAATTGAATGAAGCATGGAACATCCAAATCAAAGAGACTCCTTTAGTAGAAGAGGTCCTAGTAAAGAATCCCAAGGAAGAAAAGGTAGAAGACATAGTAAAAGAGTCCGAACCCTTCACACCAATAAGGGTAGTAGCACAACCCTCTCTGTTGGATGTCACATTTCAAGGGAGTGCTACCAAATCGACCCATAATGAAGAGGAAAGAAGAGACCAAGAAGTACATCTCCAAATAAGGCAACAACATAATGAGACAATACATGTGGAACAAGGAAGCGACGTACAGATGGGGGAAGAACCAAGCATTCCCAAAACTTGGTTGAACGTGGATGTAGCTCAGCTCAAGCCAGTAGTACAACAAATGATACAAACTGCTATGGATACTCAATAGCTAATGCTTGAAGCTAATGCAAACTATGACAAGGCAATGCGGGAAAAAAATCAATTCCAGGAAATAGGTGAAAACTTATCTGCCAAATTAATTCAAGCGCAAGGGATAATTTTAGAAAAAGAGTCAGAAACCAATGAGGCCAAAAATAAATGTACCACACTGGAAACAAAAAACAAGAAGCTGCAAGAAGAACTGAGAGAACTAGAAAGCAAATATGAGGTTGGCGAAGCAGAAAGAATATGGATGAATGTTAGAAGTAAACTCCTTGAATCTCAAGTTAAGGTATACATAGATGAAGCCGACAACCTAAGGAACAGGAACAAAGAACTGATGACGGCCCTACTATGCAACCAACCTATAGAAGCTCTGGAAATGACAGAAAGCAACACAAAAGCATTGGAGGATCGAATAGCAAAGTATGAAGATCAGCTGAAGAAAGAGCAAGCCATCATAGCGTACTAGGAAAAAAGATATATGGATGACACCAACGAACTTAGGAGAAAGTGGAAGATGGAAAAAAAATCAATACTTAGTAGAATGCAATGAGGATGCTAATCAACTTGCTACCATAGGAGAGGAGCTCCTCAAGAACAAGGATACGATCATGCAGGCCACCGAAGAAATCAAAGTAAAGGATGAACTAATAAATAAATTGAAAGCTCAATTAGAACAATAGGTAAATGTGGGGACACGAGTAGTTCCACACTCCATAGCGGCTACTGAGGAGACTGAGGTATATCCTCTTTCTCCCCCCATGCATCATTCACCGATAAGGGAGTAAACATGGACCAACACTGAAACACCATCATTTGCCGAAATGAGCGGGCACTATTGGTGTCCCAGCTTAGTGAAGAATTTGAAGAACAAGTAATCCAAGTAATGAGAGAAGTGAAGATTGAAACAAAGAATCTAGAACAGGTTATGAAGCCTTTCAATGTACCTTATGGGTTACTCAAAGAAGAAACATGCCAGTACATAAAGGCGACAACCAACAAAGAGCCAGATAGCAACCTATAGTTCAACATGCAGACATTTACCTATACACAAGAGGAATTTGATAAAGCACATCCTATCTGGAGTCAAAAATTTTTGAAAAAGAATCCTACGTGGGAATCGGCACCATATGTACTTCAAGTCAATCCCTCCTTTTGCCCAGTACCCAGAAGACGCTCCTGGATGCAATTTTGGGAAGCACAATGCCAGGGAAGCTTAAATCATCAATGGCTAAACTATCCATTATTACCAAGTCCACCTTGTAATTACTTACCAACCGAAGAGTATGTTGATGTATGAAACACCACAAGAAATGAATTAATGTGACATTATAACACCTCTATGGTCACCATTAACTCATTGCCACTCCAAACTTTGAGAAATGATAGCCTAAAGTGAGAACTTTGCTTCTATAGAAATTCCTAGTCACCGAAATGACATACCTTTAGTATTTTGCTAATTTCTCCATGAAACTTTATAGGCTAAAACTAGAAGAGTACAGCTTTCCAACAAGCTATCATATGCATCAAACGGATCTCTAGAACTCAAGTTATGGCCTTCACAAGATGACCCTGTATGACCTTCCAAAATTGGAAATCTTTCTTGTTATAGTAAAAACGCCTGTTTAAAATTAGAATTCGATGCCTAGCATCGACTTGCAATGAGAATTCGATGTCGGGCATCGACTTGGGATGTTTTTGGCCACTTTTCAGCAGGGAGTCGATGCCGGGCATCGACTTCCCGCATAAACCTTGATCTTTTGGACACCAAAACTATAGGTGATTTCATGCACACTTAGAATATGACTTATGTTGGATGTGATGGCTGGATGCACTCAGAAGATCAGTTGGTGCTGCAAAACCTGCTTCACACCTGCCCTCCTTTCTCTTCAGATATGCTTAGAATACTCCTTGAGCTTTCAAATGATACCAAGAAATACTATATGTACTTTGGAAATGAGTTGAGTAATGATTAGATCAAAACAGACTACTTGTGACTTCAAGAATCCTGAAAACTTGCTATTTTGGTAGTGACACCTACTCAGAGTTATGCTCAGTGTGACCAGCACACTTAAAATTGATCTAATTGCTTTTGGGCATAACCAATTAGCTTAACAAGCTTTCATTTTCAAGTGGAATGAGAGGAAATGACAAACTACACTCTGAGAAATCAATTTAGCAAACTTAGGATCATCCCCGACATTTTAGGAACTGTACAGAGAAATACCAGAGATCACTTCGAGCGCAATTTCTCCCAGATGGTTGATCCAATAACCTTCAAATTTTGTAGGCATATAGTATGCTTCAAGCTTGTTCCAATGTGCTTTGAATCATCCAATTTGGTTTAGTAGATCTTGAGATATGCCCTGTTGAAGTTGACAGAGTTGAAGATGGTCACTCAAAGAAAACAGAGATTATGAATGTAAGTATATTGATTAAATCTAATGATTGTACATTCCCATTGGCATGTAATGTGATGCTCAATGGTACTCAGAGGTGTAGGCTATGGTGTAGCTCTCACACACTCAAAGATTGACTCAGAATTGCCTCGGGAGGAGTGAAGTAAGTCGCGACTTTTGACTTGTGACTTATATAGAGATTGAGTGAGATTTTGAATTTCAAATTCATGTCAATCCCCTTGAATCATGTACCTAAAAGTGAATGAGATATTCTCTCAATCACTCACCCACTCAATCAATCAAAGTTTCCACGACTTTCTCAGTTAGGTGTGATTACATGAGTGGTTAAAGTCATATAGACTTTTACATGAGATAAAAGGTAAGAATCAATAAGACTAAGTTCCTATGGTTCTTGATTCTTGTAAATATATCCTCCAAGGGTCCAAGCTCTTTGTGAAGTCTTCAAAGTTGATATCCAAGCCAAGTGTTAAGGCTTGAATTACACCAACAGCTCCCCCTCAAGCCAAACACTTTGGCTCAAGTCTTCATCTCTAGTCTTCAATTATTTCCTGCAATCCAATCATGGATTTAAACCTGCATAGCTTGCTTCCATCCAGAGATTTAGTAAGCAAATCTGCACATTGTATATTAGTAGACACATATGACAATTGAATTTCTTTGCTAAGTAATTTCTCCCTCACATAGTGGTAATGAACCTCTATGTGTTTTGTCCTAGCATGATAAATTGGATTAGCTGCTAGGTGAAGAGAACTTGTGTTATCACCAAATATGATTGGTGGCCTTGTATATAGGCCTAATTCTGAATATAAAAGCTTCAACCATATGGCTTCTTGAGTGGCATTTGCTAGCCCTCTATACTCTGCCTCAGTAGATGACAAAGCTACTGTGGGTTGTTTCTTGGATGACCAAAAAATTGGTTTATCACCTGCAAAACATATGTAACCAGATGTGCTTCTCCTGTCATCCTTGCAACCTGCCCAATCTGCATCTGAGTATACCTTAATATCAATGTCTGATGAATAGGGAAAGTACAAACCATGATTTTGTGTTCCCTTTAGATACTTTACTATCTTCTTGGCTGCCTCCAAATGAGGTACTCTTGGTTTGTGCATAAATTGACTAAGTACACTAACACCATATGATATATCAATCCTGGTTAAGGTAGCATAATTAAGACTACCTACCATACTTTGGTAACCTGTAATATCTTGGAGTTCTTCCCCTTCATGAGCACTGAGTTTGTGGTTGACCTCCATAGGAGTGTTTGAGATTTTAGCTTCCTGTAAATTAAACTTCTTGACCATGTCCTGAATGTACTTCTTCTGAGTAATAAAGATACCTGAATTTGTATAGACCAATTCAAGTCCTAGGAAGTACTTCAATAATCCAAGATCATTGATCTTGAATTCCTTCATCATCTGTCCTTTGATGTGTCTTATTCCCTGAACATCATTTCCTGTAATAATGATGTCATCAACATAGACACACAAATATATTACCTCTGAATTGTTCCTTTTGATAAACAATGAAGTATCTGCTTTACTCATCACAAATCCTTGATCTAGGAGATAGGTTGTCAACCTATAATTCCATGCTCTAGGTGCCTGCTTCAATCCATACAGAGCCTTCTTCAATTTACAAACATGATTTACCTTCTTGTGATCTTCATAGCCAGGTGGTTGTGACATGTAGACTTCTTCAGATATCCATCCATTCAAGAATGCATTCTTCACATCCAATTGGTACATGTTCCAATTCTTGGATGCAGCTACACTCACCATAACTCTGATAGTTGGCATCTTGGCCACAGGAGAAAATGTCTCCTCATAATCAATGCCTTGGGTTTGTGCAAAACCCTTGGCTACCAACCTAGCTTTATACCTGTTTATTGTACCATCTGAGTTCCTCTTGAGTTTGTAGATCCATCTGGATCCTATCACCTTCATGGAGTCCTTCTTGGGTACCAAGTCCCAAGTATCACTCTCCTTGAGAGCCTCCATTTCTTCATCCATTGCTTCCTTCCATTCTGGTTTAGTAATTGCTTCTTCAAATGTACCTGGTTCTTCATTCAAGAGATCCTTTGCAAGATATACAAAGTGCTTGGTTACAAGTGAAGTATCATACCCATACCTAATAGGCTTTTTCTTTTCTCTCTGAGATCTCCTCATAGCTTGAGTTGAGGATTTTGGATTATCTTCTAGTTGCTTCATCTTCATCTTCCCTTTGGATTTCCAAGCCTTGAACTCTTCAATGTTGATGGTGTCTTCATCATCTGAGCTTGTGTCCTCTTTCTGAATTGGTTCTTGCCTGATAAGTTTTGGAAAGTCTTCTTCCATATCATAAGGTAGACTAACCTTCCTGCATTCATTTTCATACCATGAATCATTTTCATCAAAGATGACATCTCTGCTTACCTTGAAGCCTTTGTTTGAGGGGTTGTAGAATCTGTATCCCTTCTGATTCAAATCATAACCAATGAAGATACATTTTTCAGCTTTAGGGTCTAGCTTTCCCCTTACCTGTGAGGGAATATGCACATATGCAACACATCCAAAGTTTTTGCAATGATCCAGAGATGGTCTCTTACCATGCCAAGCCTCATAGGGTGTCATTCCATCAAGTGTCTTTGATGGCAACCTGTTAATTAAATATGTGGCAGTAGATACACTCTCTGCCCAAAGATAAGTTGGCAATTTCTTTTCATTTAGCATAGACCTAGCTGTCTCTACAATGAGTCTATTCCTCCTTTCAGCTACCCCATTTTGTTCAGGTGAGTACCTTGTAGTAATCTCCCTCTTGATGCCTCTTTCCTGCAAGAAATCTTCAAATTCATTGGAGAAGTATTCTCCACCACCATCTGACCTTAGCTTCTTCAAATGTCTACCTGTTTGATTTTCAACTAATGCAAGATATTTTTTAAAACAATTAAATACTTCATCTTTATGTTTCATGTAGTATAAGACAGTCCATCTGCTATAGTCATCAATGAAGGACACATAGTACCTTGATCCAGATATGGATGGCTCCTTGCTAGGTCCCCAAACATCTGTATGTACCAATTCCAGATAATCTTCATGCATAAAACCTTTCTTGGTATAGGGCAACCTGTGTGACTTACCAAATTGACAAGCCCCACACTTGTATATCATGTGTTGCTTGGATACATTAGGTATCCCAAGTACACATTGATCCCTACTCATTTGCTTTAAGGTCCCCTCTCCAATGTGACCTAATCTTTTGTGCCAAATCTCCAATTCTGATAGGGTTTGATCTTTATAGTTGTACAAGGCAATACTCTTAGTGTCTTCAAGTTCAAAGGTAAACAATCTACCTGATTTTTCTCCCTTGGCTATCCTTCTGAATCCATGTCTTGGATCCTCCACATATGCACCATGTTGAGTGAACCTGACCTGTAGACCTTTTTCCACAATCTGACCTACACTCATCAAATTCTTGGTGATTGTTGGAACATACAATACTCTGCTCAATAAATTCTGATTACCATCACTAGTTTTGACATTGCCTACTTTAATAACTGAATGTTTAGTGTCATCACCTGTCTGCACTTGATGCTTGCCTTTGGGTTCTTCCAAATCAGAAAGTAAGGCAACATTTCCAGCTACATGATTAGAGCAACCTGAATCAATATAGAATAAGTGATCATCATTGATACCTGACTTAGATGTCATGTTCATGATCAACAAGGAATCATCTTGCTCCTCTGCATAATTGTTGTAGTCTTTTCTATTTCTGTATCCACCTTGATAGTTGCCATTGTGATTGTAGTTTTTGTTATAATTATTGTTGTAGCCATGGTAGCCTTGAGATTGATTGAATCTGCCTCTGCCTTGAGAATATCCTCCTCTTTGGTGACCTCTTCCTCTTTGGTTCTTGTAGTTTTTGTAGCATTCATCTGTGGTATGGTTAGACAAGCCACAGATATTGCATGGAGATTGATTGTAGGGTCTCCCCCTACCTGACTTACCTCCTCTGCCCCTACCTCTAGAAGATCTACCTCTCCCTGCATAGTTTGCTTGGGAGGTAGAGCCTTCTTCATCAACCTTCTTGCTTTTACCTTTATCTTTTACCTTCTTATCAGTATATAGGGCAGAGGGATTGTTACCTTTTGATTGCTCTCCATTCTTTGTGATCTTTGCTTCATGTGTAAAGAGTTGTCCAATCAGAGTTGTTAGATCAGGTGCTTGGATGTCCATGTATAAGTCCATTGCTGTGGTAAAGCTCTCCCACTTGTCATCTGCCTTTAGTCCATTGATCACTTGTCTGACTATTTGCTCTTCCTCAATTTCTTCTCCAACACTTGCAAGTTGATCTGCAATGTCTTTGACTTTGGTGACAAAATCTGAGACACATTGTTTTGATTGCTTCCTAAGAGTTGTACACTCAATCCATAGCTGATTCTTTCTGGCTCTTGTGCTTGATGAAAAATATGTAGACAAGGTTTCCCAAGTCTCTTGGGAAGTTTTGCAATTCCTTATATGTGGTAGAAGGAAATCAGAAATAGAGTTTAGAAGATATGACCTTGCCAAAGCATCTTTTGCACACCATTGATTGAGCCTTTCATGTTCATCCTTTGTAGGTAGGCCTCTAGTCTTGAATGAGGGCAATTCCTCATCTCCTGATATGTATCCATACAAGCTCCTTCCTTGTAGATAGGTCTTCATCCTTAGAGACCCAGCTTGGTAGTTGTTCCTGTCTAATTTGTCAATGAAGGAAGGGAAACCATCACCCATGATTACCTTATATGCTCTGATACCACTGTTGGATGTGATGGCTGGATGCACTCAGAAGATCAGTTGGTGCTGCAAAACCTGCTTCACACCTGCCCTCCTTTCTCTTCAGATATGCTTAGAATACTCCTTGAGCTTTCAAATGATACCAAGAAATACTATATGTACTTTGGAAATGAGTTGAGTAATGATTAGATCAAAATAGACTACTTGTGACTTCAAGAATCCTGAAAACTTGCTATTTTGGTAGTGACACCTGCTCAGAGTTATGCTCAGTGTGACCAGCACACTTAAAATTGATCTAATTGCTTTTGTGCATAATCAATTAGCTTAACAAGCTTTCATTTGCAAGTGGAATGAGAGGAAATGACAAACTACACTCTGAGAAATCAATTTAGCAAACTTAGGATCATCCCCGACATTTTAGGAACTGTACAGAGAAATACCAGAGATCACTTCGAGCGCAATTTCTCCCAGATGGTTGATCCAATAACCTTTAAATTTTGTAGGCATATAGTATGCTTCAAGCTTGTTCCAATGTGCTTTGAATCATCCAATTTGGTTCAGTAGGTCTTGAGATATGCCCTGTTGAAGTTGACAGAGTTGAAGATGGTCACTCAGAGAAAACAGAGATTATGAATGTAAGTATATTGATTAAATCTAATGATTGTACATTCCCATTGGCATGTAATGTGATGCTCAATGGTACTCAGAGGTGTAGGCTATGGTGTAGCTCTCACACACTCAAAGATTGACTCAGAATTGCCTCGGGAGGAGTGAAGTAAGTCGCGACTTTTGACTTGTGACTTATATAGAGATTGAGTGAGATTTTGAATTTCAAATTCATGTCAATCCCCTTGAATCATGTACCTAAAAGTGAATGAGATATTCTCTCAATCACTCACCCACTCAATCAATCAAAGTTTCCACGACTTTCTCAGTTAGGTGTGATTACATGAGTGGTTAAAGTCATATAGACTTTTACATGAGATAAAAGGTAAGAATCAATAAGACTAAGTTCCTATGGTTCTTGATTCTTGTAAATATATCCTCCAAGGGTCCAAGCTCTTTGTGAAGTCTTCAAAGTTGATATCCAAGCCAAGTGTTAAGGCTTGAATTACACCAACAACTTATCAACTGGAATTCGATGCCAGGCATCGAGTTGCTCCAACAACATCATGTTTTTTTCAAAACACTTCAGTACTGAATGAAAAATATAAATGAAAATATGACTTATCAACAGAGATTCGATGCCAGGCATCGAGTTGCTTGGAAAACTTGATCTTTTTAACTCATCACACAGTAGGTAATTATGGAGATGATGGAGAGAGACTCATACACAGAACTTTACTCAGTTCTTTCTCATAGCTATGAAAACTCAGAAGTTTTACAGATGCTTTCTCACTCAGAGAATCCCGACTATACACAGTCGTATAAAATGAACTCCATCTCTCTTCCTTCTCTCTATTCTCTCACTCCGCGTCAGTTGATACAAACTAACTTATATAGATTTTCATATTCTCGTGATTTTAAAAAACTTCTAGAACTAAAGTGAACTAACTTTACAAATATGATACACTTGTGAATTTGTCCCTTCACATAGGCATGGGGTTTTCTTCCTAAGATTTGAACTTCAAATATATGTCCAATTAGTGATTGTTTCTCCAACAGAGTACATGGTGAAACCAATCGAATTTTGGATTTCCAGATATGCCACCGTACCGGATTTAGCCATAAAAATGGAACAAAATTTTGAGTATGTTATTGTAATAAAGGTATCTCAACACACTCAGTATACATTTTTGAATTTCATCGGCATTAACTAGGGATCGGATGCCCTTGTTTTCGATTTATCGACTATACCTAGTCGATTAACACTCATGGCCATATACTCATGACTCATGTTTTTGCCAAGTCCATATATGCAGACATTTGAAGAGGCATTTTTTACAAGATTTTTTGAAATGGACTCAGAGATCTTTGCAAAAATATCTTCTAACCTAAATGCAAGACTGGTGGCCTACGAATTAAGCTTCTTTAGAGACCATAGACAGGCACCAGATTGATGCGGGAAGTATCTCAACCCCCAAGCAACGACGAAGCGCGAATGACCTCCACAGGTATCCATCTTTGACCTTTGCACACCAAAAATGCTGTTACTCAGAGCTTATGCAGACAACTCCAGTGAGATTTTGTAGACCTGTAGTAGACACCAAGGGCTTTCCAAAAAATCAAATTTTACTTCAAATGGATCCTTACACAAAGAGAAACAATGTCTACACCATGAGCTAGTTGAATGGTCACAACTGCTATTCAAGCAGAGACCTCACTTCACTCCAACAATCTTTTCTCAGAGATTATAAAAAGAATGAATCTCAAACTTGGACCAACTTTAGAAAACTCTAATAGCTACCCAATGACACCAAGATCATAGAAAATGGATAAATAGAGAAGGAGAACCAGCCCTTACAATAGAGAGCAAAATATTTCCAATAGAGCCCACACACAGAGAGAGATATCATCACACAACTTCACTAAAATGAATGTTTCTCCCAGACTACTCAGAGAATGCTCCAGAGAATTGGTGAGCATTAAATAAACTCGAATAGCTATCCAATGAGACAAGAATTACATCAAATGGATACAATATGAGGGAGAACAAATGCTAACAACTCAGGGGTAGAGAGTTGCAACACTGCCTGCGCACACACATAGATATGCCTACTAAAAGAAAACAAACAAGCAAGCAAGGGGCTTGCTTATCACAACTCCAGCACTTAGTGCTTACTTTACATGAGCTAAAACTCCAAGAAGATGGCCCAAAAGAAGTCAGGATACATGCTCCTTTTATAGTGAGAAGTGTGCCCCTAAAATCTAGGAACTACCTTTCCAAATCAGCCTCCTAACTTGGAGGACTTAGTTGAGATGACTTGGGGAGTGGTTGAGTGACTTTTCTTGATGGAATCTCGTGGCTTTTGGCTTCCTTTGATTGCTCCACATGTCCATAAAAGATTCCCCACGAATTTGTAGCTTGAAGCTTGACTTTTAACACTCCCCCTCAAGCTTTAATTCTTCGTCCTCATCCAAGCTCCTTCATGTTGATGCATTGCTTGAATTTTGAAATCTTCATCCCATCCAAAGCCTTTGTAAATATGTCGGCAACTTGGTCCTTGGTACCAATATGATGTACTGAAACTTCCTTGGATATCACCTTTTCCCTTATGAAGTGATAGTGCACTTCAATATGCTTGGTTCTAGCATGATAGACAGGATTCGATGCTAGATGAATGCTACTCATGTTGTCACAAAAAATTGGATATGTGTCAACCTGCAAATTAAGCTCCATAAATAACTTCTTAATCCACATTAGCTCACATGTGACTTGAGCCAAAGCTCTATACTCAGCCTCGGTGGTGTTGGTGCATGACAATCATCAATTGAAGAATTATAGAGGAATGAAGTCAAGGAGTCAAGAAGAAAACAAAGTCAGATGGTTGAAGGAAGGACATGTTCAAAAAATCCAAAGATATGTACACATATGTACATTAGCTGACTTATATCTTTGTTTAGTCATACACTTGTATATATTCATATATAAATATGTTGGAAAATGTTGGGCAAAGAGAGCAGAAGAAGATTAGAAAATAGGGAGAGAGAAATTAGTGTCATTAGACACATTGGAAGTGAGTGAATCATCCATCCTCACTTGTATGTAAATTTTTCTGAAGAAATCGAGAAACTTGCGCCCGATGTTTAGCAGTCTGCTCCTTCTGTGTTTAATCTTTTGAGAAATCCTTCTGCACGTGTCTAAGTCCATAGCTAATCTATCTATGGCTAGAATTTGAGAGGTTAATTGTAATCAGGCTGAGAGAATTTTGATTAGGAACATTCATATGTAAGAATGTTCTAAGAGTCGTAAAATCTGGCGCACATTTCATCTTCAATGAAATGATCATTGCTCAGTCCACAGTGTAAAGTTTTACACAAATGAGGGCTTAAAATCTAAGTTGGAAGGTAAGCCATCTATGGCTAAAAGATCTTGATCAAACGGGTTCAGAGTTGGGAGAACCAGTGCTAAGAAATTGCAGGTGTCAAAGTCGCCATTGCAGAAAAGCTCTTTCAGACATAGGTAAAGTGTTTCACACATTTCTCAGTATATACTCAATCTTTTTGAGAGATTTAACTTGGTAAAGTTGTGCAATCTTAAGGCAAAGTGTTGTGCAAAGTTTTATCAAAAACTTTACAGGATTGATTAGTCAATGAGTGATTAATCTGCAGCAGACTTTTCTGAAGAAGCTGAATTTTTCAGAATAATCAATTTTCTGATAAATTGGTGAATGATCTCTAAGTTTGGTGGAGTCTAAAGTTAATCTTGATATAGAGGTGATCTAAATTCAAGGTTAACTTGTTCTTTTGGAGATTAACACTCTCCATCAGTGGTATCAGAGCAGGTTGTGTCAAAATTGAAGTGAAGGAGACTCCAACTACTGCAGAAATACAAAACTTTACATTTCGAAGGTGCAAAAGGTTAAAGTGTGAAGAAAGATTAAAGGAAGACATACAAAGAGCATCAAAAGGATCAGAAGGAGCAACATTCGAAGTAAAGGTATATTCATTATCTGTAAAGGTTAAAGATTTGAAGCTACAGGTGAAGTAAAGATGGGAGATAGTCTCCAAATTGAAAAGTTGGATAGAGAGAACTATCCTGCATGGTCTATGAGGATGGAAGCTCATCTTATGAGCAAAGATCTGATAGGATACATCACAGGAGATGAAGAAAAGCCAGAATTTAGAGATCCTAGTGTTCCAACTAGGGAGGAGCTTGCAGATTTGAAGAATTGGATGAAGAAGGATGCTCAAGCAAGAAGCATCATCTACATGGCAGTCAATGACTATTTGCTTCCTCACATTAGAGGACTTGAAAGTGCATGTGACATTTGGAATGCTTTGGAAGAGCATTTCCAAAATACAACCAAATCAAGGAAGGCTTCACTATGGGCAGAGTTTACTACCTTCAAGAAGAAGGCCTCACAATCAATCTCTGATTATGTGACAAAGATGAAGGACATTGCAGATTCTTTAGGTGCAGTGGATGAAGATATTGAAGAGGACAAATTGGTAAGACAAATACTCACAGGGCTAAGAGGAGATGAGAAGTGGAAGCCTTTCATTTTATCTACAGAACTTTCATTAGATCACTTTACTCCTGATTTGAATCAATTGTTAGGTCATATGCTAACTTTTGAGAATGATGTCAAAGGAGATGTTGATAAGAGTGCAGGTCATGCAATGTATTCTAAAGACAAGAAGAAAGCCAACAAGGGGAAGCAACAATCAGGTGAAGAAGAAGGTACTTCAAACCAAGCAGACTTCATAAGAGGAAGAGGAAATGGCAGAAGTAGAGGAAGAGGTAGAAACAACAAAGAGAATGCAAGAGCTTGTTGGATATGTGGTAAGACCAATCATCTATCTCATGATTGTTGGCATAATAATCAAAACAATGGTAATTATCAGAACTTTAATCAAAGAGCAAGAGGTGGTAGATTTCAGAGAGGAAACTTCAGAAGTAGAGGTGGTAGGAATTCTTTTGGAAGAGGTCGTGGAAGAAACTTCCAAAGTCAATCCTATAATAACACCTACTACAACTATGCATCAGATCAAAAGGAGGACTCGACTCTCATTATGAATACATGTGAAACTTCACATGAGGACATGAGAGTGTTTTATATTGATTCAGGATGTAGTAATCATTTGAGTGGAAATATTGCTTTGATGACTGATCTAGATCATAATGCAATTAATCATACAGTTCAGACAGGTGATAATACAAAGCATAAGGTAAAGTCAATTGGTTCAGTCAAAGCTAAGGATGGGAGCACTCTTCTGAGTAAGGTACTTTATGTTCCCACAATTCCAAAGAATTTGATCAGTGTAGGTCAAATTGTTGAAAAAGGATATGAGGTAAGGTTCACCAATGATGGAGTTTATGTTGAAGACCCTAGTCAAGGATATAAACAAGTTATTGCAGGAAAGAAAGAAGGAAGGCTCTTCACATTGAAGGTACAAGGAAATGTTGGACATGCTATGTTCACATATGGAGAGCAGGTGTCAGAATTGGATCTTTGGCACAAAAGACTTGGACACTTTAATGAAAGAGGTATCAAAGAAATGATTAACAATGATTCAGTGCTTGGAATGCCTAACATTGCAGGTCAACACATGACATACAGATGTGAGGCATGTCAATTAGGTAAGGCTCATAAGCAATCCTATTCCAAGCATGGGTTTATGTATTCAGAAAGACTTGAATTGGTGCATACAGATGTGTGGGGTCCTTCAAAGGACTTAAGTATAAATGGTTCAAGATATTATGTCATATATGTTGATGATGCTACCAGGTGGATCACAATTTATGTGATTAAAGAAAAGTCAGAAGTGTTTAATACATTTAAACACTATCATGCATATGCAGAAAGGATTACAGGTCAAAAATTGAAGAGACTAAGGTCAGATGGAGGGGGAGAGTATTTTTCAAATGAGTTCAATGATTATTTGTGGAATGCAGGTATAAAGAGAGAAGTCACTTGCAGGTACTCTCCTCAACAAAATGGGGTAGCAGAAAGAAGAAACAGGACACTTGTTGAATTTGCAAGGTCCATGATGAAAGAGAAGAATTGCCCAAATTATTTGTGGGCAGAGGCTGTAAACACAGCTACTTATTTGGTTAATAGATTGCCTTGTAAAGCTTTGCAGCGTATGACACCATATGAAGCTTGGTGGGGTAAGAAACCTACCTTGGATCATTGCAGAATATTTGGGTGCTTGGCATATGCATATGTGCCATCTCAATTGAGGCATAAGTTGGAACCTAAGGCAGAAAAGTATGTATTCATTGGTTATGATGATAAGCAAATGGGATACAGGTTGTGGAGTCCATCCACAAAGCAATTCCTTGTATCCAAGGATGTTACATTTGATGAGCAAGGTACTTGGTATGCAGGTAAATATAATGTACATGCAGATGATGAAGAAGTAGTGGAACAAAGAAAAGGTAAAGCAAAGATTCAATTACTTGACGAAAGTGAGAACAATGAAGTACAGGTTGAAGTTGAAGAGAGGCCAAGGTTTGATCCAGAATGTGATGAACCAGAAACTTCAAGAAGTGCAGAAGTTAGGAGGTCATCTAGGCACAAATGGCAACCTACAAGGTATAGCTATGACACTTCATTCTTAACTACTAAAGATTATGCTTATTTGGTAAAAGCAGATGAAGACCCTTCTACATATGAAGAGGCCAAAGGGAAAAAGAATTGGGAAGATGCTATGCAAGAGGAGTATGATGCATTGATAGAGAATCAAACATGGGATTTGGTTCCTAAACCTAATAGTCAGAAGATCATTGGATGTAAGTGGGTTTACAAAACAAAGAGATTTGCAGATGGAAGTGTGTCTAGGTACAAAGCTAGACTTGTTGTGAAAGGGTATGCACAGACATATGGAGTGGACTATGATGAGACTTATAGTCCTGTGGCAAAGATGACAACCATCAGGACACTCATAGCAATTGCTGCTTGCAAAGGTTGGAAGTTATCTCAATTAGATGTCAAAAATGCTTTCTTGAATGGTTACATTTCAGATGAAGTCTACATGGAGCAACCAGATGGGTTCAAAGATCAAGTGAGTCCAAATTATGTGTGTAAGCTCAAGAGAGCTTTGTATGGGTTAAAGCAAGCCCCAAGGGCTTGGAATTATAGGCTTGTAAAATTCTTGAATGATCTTGGATTTCAAGCATCAAAGGCAGATAGTAGCTTGCTAGTCAAAGCAAGTGAAGATGGGTTCATTTATGTTTGTATTTATGTTGATGACATAATACTTACAGGAACAGATGATAAGGGAATACAAATGATCAAGAAGCAGATGGAGAAAGAGTTTAAAATCAGTGATTTGGGGAACCTATCATTCTTCTTGGGAATGGAGATTTCTTATACTCAACATGGAGTATATGTGACCCAAGAAAGGTATCTTAAAAATTTGCTAATCAAATTTAAAATGGAAGATTGCAGGGTTGCACCTACACCTTTGGAAGTAAACCATAAATTGTCTAGGTTTGGAGGAGAAGAGTTCAGAGACATGAAACTCTATCAAAGTTTGGTTGGTAGCTTGATTTATGCTACATTAACAAGGCCTGATTTGTCATATGCAGTTGGTGTGCTTTCACAATTTATGCATTGTCCTAGAAAGGAACATTGGATTGCAGGACAAAGAGTACTTAGGTACATCAAGGGTACACTCAGAGAAGGGTTGTACTATGGATTTACTTCTGATACAAGAGTGAAGATATATAGTGATGCAGATTGGGCAGGTAATGTGGATGATAGAAGATCAACACATGGATACTTGTGCTATGTAGGAGACAAATTGATTTCATGGTGTTCCAAGAAGCAACATACAGTTGCTTTGTCATCTACAGAAGCAGAATATAAAGGTATGGTGGAAGCTGCAAAAGAGGTAATATGGCTAAAGACACTTTTGAAAGTTTTTGATGTGATTCAGAGTACTCCTATTATTTGTGGAGACAATATGAGTTCATTATACTTGGCAGCTAATCCTGTATTTCATGCTAGAACTAAGCATATTGAAATACAATATCATTTTTTGAGAGAGAAGGTCATTGAGAAGGAGATTGAAGTCATACACACTCCCACAAAAGATCAAGTTGCAGATATGATGACAAAAAGTCTAGATGGACCAAAACTACAAAGATTCAAGGATATGGCTGGAGTAAAGAAGATAGAGAAGAACCTCAATTAATGATTGAGGGGGAGCTGTTGGTGCATGACAATCATCAATTGAAGAATTATAGAGGAATGAAGTCAAGGAGTCAAGAAGAAAACAAAGTCAGATGGTTGAAGGAAGGACATGTTCAGAAAATCCAAAGATATGTACACATATGTACATTAGCTGACTTATATCTTTGTTTAGTCATACACTTGGATATATTCATATATAAATATGTTGGAAAATATCGGGCAAAGAGAGCAGAAGAAGATTAGAAAATAGGGAGAGAGAAATTAGTGTCATTAGACACATTGGAAGTGAGTGAATCATCCATCCTCACTTGTATGTAAATTTTTCTGAAGAAATCGAGAAACTTGCGCCCGATGTTTAGCAGTCTGCTCCTTCTGTGTTTAATCTTTTGAGAAATCCTTCTGCACGTGTCTAAGTCCATAGCTAATCTATCTATGGCTAGAATTTGAGAGGTTAATTGTAATCAGGCTGAGAGAATTTTGATTAGGAACATTCATATGTAAGACTGTTCTAAGAGTCGTAAAATCTGGCGCACATTTCATCTTCAATGAAATGATCATTGCTCAGTCCACAGTGTAAAGTTTTACACAAATGAGGGCTTAAAATCTAAGTTGGAAGGTAAGCCATCTATGGCTAAAATATCTTGATCAAACGGGTTCAGAGTTGGGAGAACCAGTGCTAAGAAATTGCAGGTGTCAAAGTCACCATTGCAGAAAAGCTCTTTCAGACATAGGTAAAGTGTTTCACACATTTCTCAGTATATACTCAATCTTTTTGAGAGATTTAACTTGGTAAAGTTGCGCAATCTTAAGGCGAAGTGTTGTGCAAAGTTTTATCAAAAACTTTACAGGATTGGTTAGTCAATGAGTGATTAATCTGCAGCAGACTTTTCTGAAGAAGCTGAATTTTTCAGAATAATCAATTTTCTGATAAATTGGTGAATGATCTCTAAGTTTGGTGGAGTCTAAAGTTAATCTTGATATAGAGGTGATCTAAATTCAAGGTTAACTTGTTCTTTTGGAGATTAACACTCTCCATCAGGTGGAAGATAATGCCACCGTGGGTTGCTTCTTTGAAATCCATGAGATGATCTTGCTACCTAGCATGACTAGGTAACCACTTGTACTTCTTCTATCCTCCTTGGAACCGGCCCAATCCGCATCAGAATAAGCTTTGACCTGCATATCATCATTAAATGAATAGAACAATCCTTCATTTATAGTGGCCTTGAGATATCGTAACATTCTTCTTGCAGCTTGCAAGTGTGTAGTCCTTGGACTATGCATAAATTGTGATAACACTCCAACTCCATATGCTATGTTAGGCCTAGTTATTGTGGCATAATTGAAAGAGCCTACAATAGATCGATACAAAGTTACATCCTCTAATGGCTCTCCATCAATGGAGCTTAGCTTTACATTAACTTCCATGGGATTTGAAATAGGCTTGCAATGTAGCATCCCAAACCTCTCAAGTAGGTCTAGAATATACTTCCTTTGTATGAGCATAATACCTTCTTCTTTGTATACAACTTCAACGCCAAGAAAATACCTAAGATCTCCAAGATCAGATATCCTAAACTCCTTTCCAAGCTTTGCCATGATCTCCTCAATGCCCTTTGTATCATTACCTGTAATGATAAGATCATCTACATACACACACATGTAGACTACAAGTTCTCCTCTTTGTTTGATGAAGAGAGATGGATCCGCCTTGCATTGATTGTAACCACATTTGATCAAATAGTCCACCAATCTTTGGTTCCAAGCCCTTGGAGCTTGCTTTAGGCCATAAAGTGCCTTCTTCAACCTACAAACATGATGTGGAAACTCTTTATGAACAAAACCTAGTGGTTGCTCCATGTATACCTCTTCTTCCAAGTCTCCATTGAGAAAGGCATTCTTGATATCCAATTGGAAAAGCTTCCATCTTTTGCTAGCAGCCATTGTAATGAGTGTCCTAATGGTGCTCATCTTTGCCACGGGGCTGAATGTCTCTTCAAAGTCCACTCCATAGGTTTGTGCAAAACCCTTGGCCACCAATCTTGCTTTGAACCTAGAAATAGATCCATCTGAATTCCTCTTTACTTTATACACCCACTTATTACCTATTACCTTCATGTTCTCCTTCTTGGGCACTAGAGTCCATGTTTGATTTTCCTCAAGTGCGTCGATCTCTTCTTGCATTGCCTCTTTCCATTCGGTGTACCTGCTTGCATCTTCATAGCAATCGGGCTCATGATCTTCTATTACTTTGTTCATATATGCATAATGTGTTGCCATGTATGAATCATAAGTAAACCTTTGAGTTGGATACTTAACTCTAGAAGACTTCCTTTCTTCACCTTTTGGAGGAATAAACCTCCTTTGCCTTGGGAACTTGATCTCTTTCTTTGACGTGGCTTCTTTCTCCATCATGTGTCCATCATCTTCAACTTTATTACCTTCTTCATCCAACTCCACCAATGTTGCTTTGCCTTTGTTGATTGATTGTGCTTCATAGCTTGATGAAGATCTCCCCCTCCATGGTGAGTTCATGCTTGAACTATCTTCATTGATGGAACACCTTGGGCCGCTTAGCTCTAGGTCGATTTGTTCTTCATCATGTCCATGCTTTTCTTCTTCATAGTCTTGCATACAATCATACTTCTTATACCAAGGGAGTAGCTCATCAAATGCTACATCCCTTGATATCCTCAAGTCCTTTGTGTTTGGGTTGAAGCACCTGTAACCTTTATGATCATTTGAATATCCTAGAAACACACACTTTTCTGCCTTTGGTTGTAGCTTGTGCCTCAATTCACTTGGCACATGTACATAACAAGTACATCCAAATATCTTCAAGTGGGAAAGATCAGGTTTCTTACCATAATAGGCTTGATATGGTGTCAAGCCATGGATCCCTGAGGTAGGAGCCCTATTCATTAGATACACGGCGGTATTTGCTACATCACTCCAAAACATGTTAGGTACATTCATCTCATTAAGCATTGCTCTAGCGATCTCGGCAATGATCTATTCTTTCTCTCTGCTACTCCATTTTGTTGGGGTGTGTACCTGCATGTTACTTGCTTCTTGATGCCTTGATCCATTAAAAATCAGAAAACTCATTGGAGAAATATTCTCCCCCTCCATCGGACCTTAGCTTCTTGATATATGTACCTGTTTCCTTCTCTAGCATTGCCTTGAATGATTTGAAACATGTAAACACATCTGATTTGTTTTTGATGAAATAAACCCAAACCATCCTTGTGCAATCATCTATAAAAGTGACAAAGTACTTGTTACCTCCACACATCTATATGTATCAACTCCAATGGATGTTGGCTTATGTAGCCACTCTTTTTGAATGGAAGTCTCGCTTGCTTCCCTAGTTGACAAGATTCACATAAATGCTTCATACCTTGTCCTTGGAAGTTGGGAAGACCTTCAACCAGCCTCTTGAATTGCATTTCCTTCATTCTTTTTATGTTGATGTGACCTATCCTCTTGTGCCACAAGTCCAACTCCGAAATCCTCTTGTTTCCATATGTGAAGTAGACATGTTGAGTGGAATGAGAATTTACCTCCAAAGTGAAGAGTCTCCCTTGCTTCTTTCCTCTTGCTATGACCTTGTAACCTTGCTTAGGGTTCTCCACAAATCATCCACCTTTGTTGAACCTTACTTGATAGCCTCTTTCAACCATTTGCCCAATGGACACCAAGTTCTTTGTGATCATCTTCCTTCCTCCTTGTCATCCAAAGCTACATCTCCAACATGGGAGATCTCATGGGCTGTATCATCACCTGTTTCTACATGTCCTTTACCTTTGGGAACATGTAGATTAGTAAACCAAGAAGCATTGCAACTCATATGGTTGCTACATCCACTATCAATATACCAAGTGTTATCTACTTTGCTTGAATTCCCATTCATGTGCATCATCAAGAGGTTGTCATTTTCTGAACTTGTAGAAGCATAATTACCTTGGCCTTTGTATGAAGAACCTTGATTATAGCTCCTTTGGTTTCCTCCTTGGTAGCAATCTCTAGCATAGTGGCCAAACTTGCCACATACGTAACATCCTTCGCCATCTTGATTCTTGTTTTGTGGATGTCCTCCTCCTCTTCCTCTTGTTCTTCCTCCCTCTTTGTGATGAGGTGCCTTGGTCATGTCCTTGATTGCTTGAGTGGCCTTGCCTTCCTCCAAACCTTCCTTTGCCCCTTCCTTGTCCTCATCTTCCTTTTCCCCTTTGATTACCTGCATAGAAAACTTGTGCATCCTTGCTTTTAGTTGAACTTCCACCTATGTTCATTTCTTCGGTGACCATGAGAGCAACCAATTGCTCAAAATCGGGAAGATTATCCCTTACATAAACTGAAATGGTAAAGGGTTTCCACTTCTCATCATCTCTCAAACCATTGAGAGTATAAGCCACAAGATCTTCATCATCTACGTGGCTTCCAATGGATCCCAATGCATCTGATAACTCCTTGACCTTAAGTATGTAGTCATTTATGCTACTCTCTGAGCTCTTCCTAAGGTTGTTGAGCTCATTCTTGAGTTGGATCTTCCTTGCTTTGGTGCTTTTTGAATAAAGCCTTTCAAGTGTCTCCCATACCTTCATGCTTGAATCCAAGTCTTGGATATGGCCGATCATGCTATTGCTAATGTGTTAGGAAAGAATAAAGATAACCCTCTTGTCTCTTTCATTCCATTCCCTAAAGGCCCTTCTCTGGTCATTGGTTGGATTCTCATCCAACCTAGGTCTTGGTTCACTTCCACTAATCAACCCCCAAAGGCCCTTGCCCATAAGATAGTTGGAGACCCTAAATCTCCATGGTTGATAGTTCCCTTTGTCTAGCTTTTCAATTTGAGTGTTGAAGTCTCCCATATCTAGTCTTTGACACTTGACCTAGCCCTTGGCTAATTATCCAATGTGTGTAAAATGAAAATGAGGCTCTGAGGTTACCTCAATCCAAAGCTTTCCTTAGATGGACACCTTGTGCTCTTGAAACTTTGAGTAGAATAGCTCCCCCTTGATGTGAGCTACCTCCAGGAAGCTTATGTTGATGAAAATCTTCAACCACCAACTCCAAGAGGTCTTCTTGCTTGTATGTGATACCTCCAAGATGCCCAAATGCTTTGATACCACTGATGGGGGAAGTATCTCAACCCCTAAGCAACGACGAAGCGCGAATGACCTCCACATGTATCCATCTTTGACCTCTGTACACCAAAAATGCTCTTACTCCGAGCTTATGCACACAACTCCAATGAGCTTTTGTAGACCTGTAGTAGACACCAAGGGCTTTCCAAAAAATCAAATTTTACTTCAAATGGATGCTTACACAAAGAGAAACAATGTCTACACCATGAGCTAGTTGAGTGCTCACAACTGCTAGTCAAGCAGAGACCTCACTTCACTCCAGCAAGCGTTTCTCAGAGATTATATAGAGAATGAATCTCAAACTTGGACCAACTTTAGAGCACTCTAATAGCTACCCAATGAAACCAAAATCATAGCAAATGTATAAAAAGACAAGGAGAACCAACCCTTACAATAGAGAGAAAAATATTTCCAATAGAGCCTACACACTGAGAGAGATATCAATCACACAACTTCACTAAAATGAATGTTTCTCCTAGATTACTCAGAGAATGCTCCAGAGAATCGGTGAGCATTAAATAGACTCTAATAGCTATCCAATGAGACAAGAATTAAATCAAATGGATACAATATAAGGGAGAACCAATGCTAACAACTCAGGGGTAGAGAGTTGCAACACTACCTGCACACACACACATAGATATGCCTACTAAAAGAAAACAAACAAGCAAGCAAGGGGCTAGCTTAAGCAAGGGGCTTGCTTATCACAACTCCAGCACTTAGTGCTCACTTTAAATGAGCTAAAACTCCAAGAAGATGTCCCAAAAGAAGTCGGGATACATGCTCATTTTATAGTGAGAAGTGTGCCCCTAAAATCAAGGAACTACCTTTCCAAATCAGCCTCCTAACTTGGAGGACTTAGTTGAGATGACTTGGGGAGTGGTTGAGTGACTTTTCTTGATGGAATCTCGTGGCTTTTGGCTTTCTTTGATTGCTCCACATGTCCATAAAAGATTCCCCACGAATTTGTAGCTTGAAGCTTGACTTTTAACACAGATGATGGGGTGAAGTGAACCCAATGGAAAGAACCGATGATATGTCAAGCCAATTTGCTTAACAATCGAGAGCAGACAATCATACAAACATATGCACATCGCCACAAAAAGCCTATCAAGGATGACAGAGTTTAGGAGGAGGGATGTGTGGAGAGGGAATCAAGCAAAAAGAGAAGAAGAAGGAGATCAAAGAATAAAACGGCTCAATGAATAAGAAGCTCATAAAGAATAGAACAACCCTCTCCCCAAAGCCCTGGAGGAGCATGCATCAGGTGACAACACCAAAGAACCAGGTCCTGAGGAATGGAAATAAAGAAAGATAACAACCATACTTTTCATGGGAGGTTGCACACAGCTTCCTCATCCACCAGGTGCATGCGGTGGAAAGAAATGAATAGGATAAGCAACGCATCAGGCAACAACGACAAAGGACTAGGGCCCAAAGAATGGAAACAAAAGAATCACAACCAGGCTCTTTCAAAGGGAGACAGTACACAAAGGATTCTTCCTCCGATAAGATAACCAATCACCTGAGAATTCTAGATGCTTCTCCCTCTACTTGATGCATGCAATGGAAAGAAATACATCAGGTCCCAAAGGATGACAAAGAAGAGTTAAGAACAGGGCCTTTGAAATGTAATTCTAACTTAGAAGAGAGCAAAGGCCGTCAAAGTAATGCGTGCAATGGGAAAAAGTAAATAGGCTCCAAGCAATACAACAAGGTCAAATGTGTGAATATAAAGACATATCAGAAGACCAAAAGTTAGAAAGGGGAGAGGTTGAAAAGTTGAAGAGAGTGACTAAGAATATCACATTCTTAGCCACTGATGGCGTGCATGGCAGCCCAACTTAATACAACAACCCAAAGCTATAAATATAGGGAATACCAATGGGCTTATAGAAGCAAAGGCCTAATTTCGGATAAAGTAACAAATTTTCTGACAATCCTTATTGCTTCTTTGACCACTGGGTGCGTGTACTAAGGAGCCACAAACAAGCCTGCAGACAAAGAAGCAAAGCTTGTCAAGGGACGACAGAGAAAAAGAGGGGGAGAGTGTTGCAGAGAAAAGAAGCACAAAAGAGGAGCCCAAAAATTTTCAAATTGATGGCATAAAAATTCTTCTTCAAAATTCTAGGAGATTCCCTTGAAACTATGTAAATGCACTAGAGGAGTCCTCTAGATGCATAAGCCCAAATCCTTGTAGCATAATTCTTGTAAAGAAGTAGGAAATTAGAGATTCGTCAATAAAGTCGGTCCCATGTGTGAAAGGACCATTTTTAGGGCACATGTATAAGTCACTTTGTGACTCTTTGTAAAGATTTTTTGCCATTGTGAAGAAGGAGAACTGAAATTTCGAATTTGCTTCTTCCCTGCTGATCTTCATCTTCTCTATGATCTTTTGTGTGTGTGTGTGTATGATGCTTGAAATGTGTGTGTAGGACTATTGTCTATCCCTCCCCATCACTTTTGAACTATTGTAGTGTGTGTGTGAACCAATACGAGTTGTGGTGAGTGTAGGTGTTTCCCGCAATTCATTATTTTGGCCATAACTTGAAGAGCAGTTGTCAGATTCGAGTGAAAATACACCAATAGATGCGTCTCGTTGAGAGCTTTGAAAGATTTAGAGTTTGGAGCTGGGAGAACCATTTGAATTTGTGCTTACTGCTGTAAGTGGTATCACGGCAGACATTTCTAGAGATTTAGTGAGTTGGAGAGGTATTTTAGTCTTTTCACATGCTGAATTCCTCTTAGAAATTCTTGGGAATATGGATTCATAGAACAAGTGGTGTCTAATTCAGTGGAATTAGGCACATAAGCTTCCTTGGAAGGAAGGCTCATTCTTCCACTAGCCTTGTCCTTACCTTGAGAGGCGTGGTTCTTTTCAGATTTTGCAATTAGCCTCTCCAATCTATCTAATAGTCCATCAAAATGCAGTTGAGTCCTGGGTGAACTAGAGCAGTTAAAGAGGCAATGAGCTTCAAACATGGTTTGATCCAACTCCACCATCTTAGCACAAATTTTAGTTTGTTTGAGCCCTAGTTCAACTCCATGGTCAAGTTTCTTGACTGAATGGTCCGGCCCAACATGGTTTTCTTTAGCCCGATAGGTATTAGTGCTATGAAAACGTTTACCGTTACGTAACACTTTTCATGATCCGTTACATTTGGACCTTCTTGTATTCTGGCATGATATGCTTTAAGCATCATGTCTATGTCCTTGGGAGTGGGATCTGCTAAGACTGATCCTACTCTAGGTGGTGGTGGGATTGTGTGAAGTGGGTTAGAGGGTGGTGGGCTGGAGGGTGATGGGAATGGTGGTAGTGGAGTGGTGTGAGAGTGCATTTGAGATGTGAGTTCAATTGTCTTGGCTTTTGTTTCTCTCAGGCTTTCCTCCAGTTTGCTCATCTTCCTTGCCCATTGCATTTTCATTCTCTCTCTACTATCCTTCCAAGCTCTTGACCTTTTCTTAACTAGGCTCTCAGTCTCACTAACCTCAGAACTCTTTTCCTAGCCTAACTCTTGGTTTTGCTTAAATGCCCGAGCCCTTGTGATGAATTGCACTAGGGAAGTGGATGTCACACTTCCTGTAGAGTCTACCACTAACCCAATAACATTGATAGGAGTGATTTTTGGCATATTGTTGGGGTTCTTAGGACAATCTCGTAATAGGTGCTCCTTCCCTTAATCTGGACAGAAACCTTGAATTATCATAGATTGGGTTTTTGTAGGTGCAGGCATAGGGCAATCTCAAATGAGGTGATCTCCCTGACATTGGTAGCATGGTCCTCTAGGAAATGGGGGTCTTATTTGCTTAGGTTGAGGTCTAGAGTTGGGGTTTGCATACATGATATTTGCATACTCTGTCTCCCAACTAGGTTCACTCGGGTCTTCATAATAATATGACTCATTATGCTCAGGTGACTGCATGTAGTAAGCCTGTGGGCTATCAATGTGAGTAGAGTCAAAACTATGATCACTTGGGTCACTTTTTGAAAGTAATGGTGTTACTGGCACTAAGGCTCTATTCAGTTTTTCTTTTGCAACTACATGCTTCACTAGAATCACATTGGCTGGAGGTGGGGGTTGCTGTGTAGAAATGGTTGAGGTCTTTGCTGCCCTTGATAGGGTGGTTGATAGGGTTGCTAGGGCCTACCATATTGTTGTTCTGGGTATAGATTCTGGTATTTTACTTGCTGTGGATACAATTGAGGATAATTTTGTCTAAAAACTTGTTTATTATATGGGCAATCTTGTGTAGTGTGGTTGGTATATCTCCTTTCTATGTTTCAATATTGGCTGTTAGGGTTCACTTGGGGTTGAGACATGATAGGGCACACATTAACCATATGGTCTCCTCCAGGTATTTGTTTGCTAGAGACCCCTAACTTCTGAGCTACCTTCTCCTACAAGTTCCTCAATAGATGTGGATGGATTTAAATTGAGGCTAGTAGAGATATCTAAATCTTTGTAGATTTTTGAAAGCTCTAATTCCTCCCCTAGGTTATCCTCAATGTCAATGCACATGTGTACACACTCTTCTATGGTTCTAGGGTCCTTAAGTACACATAAGATCTCAATTTGGTACTTAGCAATCCATCTAAGAATAAAGCCACTTGTTTGGCAGGTGTGGGTAACTCGGGCATAGGGCATCTCTCTAGATATTGCCAAAATATTCTTCCTGCAAGTCTCATTATCTCTTGAGGTGTTTGTTTAAAACTATGAATCAATGAGGAAGTGTTGTGCCTTATGCCACTCTTTGAAAATTCCGTGATGAAGGCTTCTAGTAACTGGTCTATATTCCCGAATTGTCTCTCATGTAGTGGTTGAAACCAAGTCAAGGCAATGTATTGCGTGAACAGGTCATCAACTTGCTCAACCTTCAAGACTTGCCTAAATTGTGCCACATGATCATAAGGGTCTCCTGTTTCATAGAAGTAATTCTTCATAGACTTGACCAGTTGTGTAGGCTGTAAGGTCCTCATGTGTTCTCTAGGCCTTGGCAAAGGGAATTCATGTGTATTCCTTGGATTCCTTGGGTCTCTATGTCTCTCATTTTCTATTCCATCTATCTCTATCCTTGTTCTTTCTCTTCCTATTGGGTTAGCAAAGCTTACTTCCGGCCTATCTCTAATCCTATCCCTTTGAGTTCCATGAGCTTGGGATGTACCAGCTCCTTGGTGACCATAAGAGACATTAGATCTTGGTTGGGGAAAAACAAATTCACCCTTCCAAGTGTAGGCATGCCTACCATGTTCTAAGAACACAAAGATCCTCTTTGAAATATTGTCTAAATAGGTCACTTTGCCTGAGCTATCAGGATCTTCAAACTCATAGATTGTGAGCATTCCTACTTCATTAGGCTGGTTAGGCTTATACCTCCAAAAAGCCTCGTTGGTCTCTCGGTTTAAGAGCAGATCTATGCTCTTATTATCCTGGGGAACCCACTCTGGACTGATGATTCTAGTTAGGACTGATTTGCCTCGAGGAGTTCTAGGCTTTCTTCTTAAGTTCCCTTGCTCTATGTCACCTATGTTTGCCTCTGAAATCACATTACCAAATTCATCTGTTCTATCCGGTTGGTTGGTGACTATATACATTGTTCCTTCCTTATCTATGTATGCACCATTTTTGAATTTGACTACCGGATGTTCTAGTCCAATGGGTTGATCTGTGTTTTTAATGTGGACAACCGACCTTCTTAGATCGTTCTCATTGATGCGAGCACCTAATCGGTTGGTCCTAATGTATTCAAGTTGATTTTTGTAAGGGCCTTTGGGTTTCTCTAAGTAAGCCACAACTGAACTTCATGTGGGTCTCTCCATACCATAAGACATCTCTGATTCGCTAGTTTTAGATCTAGGATAGTATGGATAATTGCTCAATTGCTGGGCCCAAGACCTAGCAGTGTGATTGACACTAGCCTTTGAAGACCTAAGGTGTTGTCTATCTCTCCCTTGATGCCGTTCTGATCTAAGGTTCATATACTTGATTGAACAACCCCAAGTTACCCTAAGTACAACCTCATTGCAGATCAATTTGTATTAGTCACTTGGTTATTTTTTAGTTGGTTATCATGTTTATGCTTTTTTCTGATATCACATTGTCAGAAATACTTGAGTGAATTTTTGCACTTTACGTTGATTGTACCATGTTAAATTCTTTCCTTTAAAGTTATCGATCACAAAGAGATTACATTTCTACTTGAACTTGAGTGTTTAAGTAGTCTTCAACTTGATAGATGCTTATCGTCACCTTGACTTATTTCTAACATGACTTGCACTTAGCCTAAGCTAGGAATTGACTGAGGGGGTTAAGAGAATTTCCAACCTCGAGCCTCTTGCTCTTCAGACTGCTAAGTGAGCCTAGGACACACTCACCCAAGCCCGATGTTCACCTCGCAAGTCTGCTTGAAGCCCCTTTCTTGCGCACTAAAGACCTCGAGCCTCTTAATCTTCAGACTGCTAAGTGAGCCCAAGACACACTCGCCCAAGCCCAATGTTCACCTCGCCAAGTGTTGAAGCTCAAGATCAAGGACAAAGAATGGAAGTGCATCAAGGAGGTGGACACACAAGAAGAAGGAGCAAGTAGGGAGCTCCAAGAAGCACCTGTCAAATTTTTAGAAGAAATCCCTACAAAAATAGTGAATTTTATCACTAAAAACCATTGTAAATACCATTTTCCATTTTTGTAACTCCATTTTGTTCAAGCCGAGGAGTCCTCGAGCTTGAGGAGTATTAGAACTACCATCCTACCAATTTTCATGATTTTTAGACTCCGTTTGAGCCCCCAAATAAGCCCTGGAACCTATTTTTTAACTAGGCCGGACACTAGGTCTGGACAGGGCCAAAACCACTCAAAAACTATAAAAAGGGCTGGAGAGCTCATTTTTGGGGTTGGCTTGTTGTAGATTTCAGTTTTGTAAGAGAGCTCTTTGGTAATCGAAGCTTTCCATTGTTCCACTCTTTGCTCTTACCTTGTGCGCGTGTGTGTGTATGTGTGTGCATGCTTGTGTGCTTTCACTCACGCACTTGTGCCATCACTTGCTCGCGGTCTTCATACCGGTCCTCACGTCTCCACGGATTGACATTTATGAGGTGTATCTCCTCACGTTGGTACTCACCATTGTGAGTGACACCAAATTTGGTGCCGTTGCCGGGGAGAGAGCTTGGAGGACGAGCGTGTGACGGTAAGACGTAGAGTAGCGACGTTGGAAGGTAAAAAAATCATCATTTTCAGTTCAGTTTTTGAATTTTCCTTCTTCTTCATCTTCACCATCATCACCATCTCCACCCGCCTTCATCTTCTCAGTTTTTCGCCATTTTTTAGAGTACATTCACCTTGTTTTTACTTGTGGTTGTGAGCAAGAAGCTTAGAGGGGGGTGCAGAACTGAATCGCTGAAGAAAAACTCGTGAAACACTCTCCAAACACCAAGAATCTGAGCGGCCATTTTCAGAAGTGCTAAAACCTGCGTCAAGTATCGTTTTTGAGAAACAAAGCTTTTGGGAGCTACGCGGAGCAAAATAGGGTGCTAGGAGAGTTGGAAGAGAGTATCAAAGGTAAGCAAACCCACTTCATACTCATAAACTCTCAGGAAATCCAAGTTTTCTTTTGAGAAAAAAAAGTCGACCTGCATCAAGTATCGTTTGGGATTTACAGAGGTTAAATGTTGAATTTTGCTTGATACAGAGAGTGAGGATAAGAGAGAAGAGCTAGGAAATCAAGGGGGCAAAATCAAAAATTCAAAAACAATTGTTAAAATTTGTCTAAGGGTCAAGTATCGTTTTACTCCCGCGGTCGAGTATCGCGATACTTCACAAGTATCGTTTTGCTCCTGAGGTTGAGTATCGTGATATTTCCCATCGATCGGTATCGTTTTGGCTCAAGTATCGTCGATCGTCTCAGTGAGAGATCGTTTACCAGAGATCACGATACTTGGGTGAGATCGGTATCGTTTTGCTTAGCGATCGTTTTGGTCAAAGATCGTAGATCGTTTCACTCAGAGATCGCGTATCGTTTTGAACCAAATCTCGTCGATCGTGTATCGTTTTGACCAAAGATCGTTGAGTCCAGAGATCGTTTTGACCAAAGATCGTTTTGGGGAAGTATCATGTATCGTTTTCTCCCGAAGATCAAGTATCATCTGCGATCAAATATCGTGTATCGTCTGGATTCAGGTATCGTGTATCGTGTTGGTCAAGTATCGTTTTGGTCCAAGTATCGTGTATCGCGTCTCAGAGATCGCGATACTTGCCAGCGATCGAGTATCGTTTTGAGCTAAGTATCGAGTATCGTTTTGTCAAAGATCGTTTTGTCCAGCGATCGTTTGCTCAGATATCGTTTTGTCCAGCGATCGTTTTGTGAGAGATCGTGTATCGTTTGGCTTGGAGGTCGTGTATCGTTTGGGGCTAGAGATCGTGTATCGTTTAGGGGAAGTATCAAGTGTCGTTTTCCTTGAAATATCGTATATCGTCTGTTCAAAGATCAAGTATCGTGTATCGAGTTCCTCAAGTAACAAGTATCGTGTCCTATAAATGTCATATATCGCCTGATTTGAAGCATTTTCTGAGAGACCCTGTTTCCCTGTTTTAACCCCCAAAACCCTGAACTGGCATAACTTTCTCATACGAAATCCGTTCGAAGTGATCTTGGGTTTGTTGGAAAGCTCGTTATGTTAATATTAATACCAGGATTATTAGATAGGGTATTTTGAAGTTGACCCTCAGGGAAACTAGAAAATCAAGGTGTTCCAAAGGATTTTGAGCAATATAAGAGAACTTTGGGACTAGAAGCCAAGGCTTATGAACCTGAGATCTGGCAGACACTTAGGCAAGGATAGACAAAGCATTAGGTCATCTGAGGCTAGTGTCAACCATACATCCAAGTCTTGGGCTCAACAGTTTAGTGGTTATCCTTACACACGAAGTTCAGAAACCAGTGACTCGGAAATGTCTTTTAGCATGGAAAGACCCACACGTAGCTCAGGCATTGCCTGTTTACAGACACCAGAAGGTCCCTATAAGACCCAATTGGAGTATATCCGGACCAACCAGTTAGGTGCTCGCATCTATGAGGATGGTCTAAGACGATCAGTGGTTCAACTCAAGAATCCTGACCAACTCTTTGGACTGGAACACCCAGTGGTCAAGTTTGAAGAGGGTGCTTACATTGATAAGGAAGGAACCATGTATGTGGTTACTAACTTACCAGATAGGACAGATGAGTTTGGAAATATCATTCCTGAGAATGAGATAGGCGACCTAGAGCAAGGAGACCTAGGAGGAGAACCCAAGACCCCTAGAGGTAAGTCAGTCTTAACCAGAGTGCTCACTCCAGAATGGATTCCTCAAGATAATAAAAGCATAGAACTATTCATGAATAGAGAAACGGAGGAAGCCTTTTGGAGATTTAGGCCGGATCAACCCAGCCCAGTAGTCACCATCTATGAATTCAAGGACCCAGAGACACCAGGGAAAGCTGTCTATCTAGATCACACATCTCAGAAATTATTCTTAGTATCAGATCATGACAGACATGCTTACACTTGGCAAGGTGAAGCAATTTTCCCTCCACCAAGATCTAACGTTTCCCAGGGCCTCCAGGGAGCCGGATCATCCAAGGCTCATGAAACCCAGAGGGAAAGAACTAGAGAGAGACCGAAGGTAAGCTTTGCAGACACTATAGGTAGAGACAGATCAGGATATGGAACGGAAAGACTTGAAAGGCAGAGACATAGAGTGTATAGGCATCAAAGAGACGATCATGATTTCCCATTGCCTAGACCACGAGAGCACTCAAGAACCCTTAGACCCTCTCAAGTGGTTAAGACAATGAAGAACTACTTTGATGGATTTGGAGATCCTTATGATCATGTGGCAGAGTTCAAACAAGTGCTAAGAGCTGAACAGGTTGAAGACTTATTCACCCAGTTCGAGGCATTTGGGTTGACTCTTAAGGGTACTGCCTTAGCGTGGTTTCAACCTCTAAACAGTCGCAACTATAGAGAGATAGGTCAGCTGCTAGAAGAATTCATTGTGGAATTTTCCAAAAGTGGTATCAGGCATAACACATCATCCTTGATCCACAGCTTCAAGCAGACACCCCAAGAAACAGTGCGACTTGCAGGAAGAAGGTTTAGACAGTACCTGGAAAGATGCCCTGTACCAGAATTACCCACATCAGCTAAACAGGTGGCACTGTTTTTAGATGGCCTGTTGAGCACAAAATTAAGGTCTTATGTATACTTGAAAGAGCCTAGATCCATAGAAGAGTGTATACGGATGTGCATTGACATAGAAGACAACTTGGGTGAGGAGTTAGGACTATCCAAACTCTATAAGGACTCTGATAGTTCTACAAGTCATACCTCTAGAGTCTCCACTGAGATAGATGAGATAGCTGAGCAAGTGGCCAAAAAGCTAGGAGTTCAAAATAGACAAATGCCAAGGGTCACCTCAGTGAAGCGATGTTATACATGTGGAGGAGATCACATGGCTAATGTTTGTCCAATGATGACTCAACCCCAAGGAAACCCTAATGCTCTATATTGCACCATTGAGAGGAAATATACAAATCATACGACCCAAGATTGTCCCTATAACAGACAGGCTGTTAGACAAAATTATCAGCAACCTTACCAGCAGGGTAGGTATCAGAATCAATACCAACAACCATATTATAGGCCACAACAATATCAACCTCAATACCAGCAGCAATATCAAGCACCATATAGACCACAACCAGTCCTAGGAAACCAACCACCAGCTCCTGCCAATGTGATCCCAGTTAAATATACGATGGCGGAGGAGAACCATAATAGAGCATTGGTACCACTAACCCCATTGGTCTCAGAAAATGATTTTCACGCTCATGGTTCAGACTACTTCCATGAAGATAGTCCACAGGCTTATTATATAGAGTCACCTGAGCAAAGTGAGACTTCTCAGTATCAATATGAGACACCACCTATGGAACAAAATTGGGAGCCAGAATACTCCAATGTCATGTATACGAATCCAAATCCTAGGCCCCAATTGAGACAAGTAAGACCACAAGCCCCTAGAGGACCATGCTTTAGATGTCAGGGTGATCATTTCATTCGTGAATGTCCCCACCAACCAGCTCTGGGACTAGGACAAAACATCACAATACAAGGCTTTTGTCCTGAGTGCGGCAAGGAACATCTTCCTAGAGAGTGTCCCAGGAATCCCTCTAGTGCACCCAAGGTTACACCCATCAATGTGGTAGGCTTAGTAGCAGATTCAAGTTCAAGTAGCAATATTGTGGCTCCTGTACAGGCAGTTACTAGGGCACAGGCTACACAACAAGTAAAACCATCTGAGCAGTCGGAGTCAAGTGAGGCAGGAGAGCCTAGTAAGAGGAAACCAAGAACATGGAAGGATACCAGAGAGAAGGCTAATCGCAAGTGGAACAAAAAGCTATCCGAGCTAGAAGAAAGCCTAAGGGATACCAAAACAAAAATAGAAGACATTGCATCTCAAAGCCCCTCGCATGCCGAAGCTCCATCCACTCCACCTCATTCCACCCCACCACCCATTGTAAATAACCCGCAATCAAGGTCTGTTCTTGCAGATCCAACCCCAGAAGGCTTGGACATGATGTTCAAAGCCTACCAGGCTCGTCTTCAAGAAGGGCCAACAGCTGCAAACCTAGACAAGAGTTACCCTAGAGCAGACTTAGAGATTGAACGGATGAAAATGTGCATGAAAATGGTAGAACAAGCTCAAGCTATACTTGAGACTAGTCAAAAGTTCAATCAGACAAACTCTGTCAAACCGGACATGCATTTCCAAGGTTTACTAGAAAGAATAGAGCAGTTGGTAAATAAACCACAAATTTCTTTACCTCCACAGGCTCAACCAGTTAATGAAAGAGGAAGCTCACCACCAATGGGAGCTTATGTTCCTAATTCCACGGATGCTGGAATACCTCCTTCAATTCAACAATACTCTCAAGAGTTCTTGCGGGAAATACAGGAAGAGAAATGGGCCAAGGAGAAGGGTAATTCCCCTCCTATTCCTGAGATTGATGATCTTCATGATCAATTTCCCCAAGACATTCCGTCTATCTATGGAGACCAAGCAGAGCAACAAGAAGATGAAAGAATAGATTTTGAATCTAATTCTTTACAAGAGTTGCCTCATTACACAGGCCCGTGGGAATCTGAATCTCTCCAGATCAGAGCTCCCACAATATTGGTAAGAAATGAAGACTCAGTGATTCCAAGAAACACTGATGTTGTGAAGAACACTAAGGTTCAATGTCATCTCACTGTGGAAGAGCTGCTCAAAGCAAAACCGGAGCTATGGAATCATGTGAAGGATCAAGTTCCAGAACTTGAATCCAATATGCCAAAAGTAGGCTCTAAGCAAAAAGTTCCAGAGATACCTCTCGACAAGATAGGAGACATGAGCGAAGGTGAAGAAGGTAACACTTATCTTCCGATCACCTATCAAGGTTACACAACCAAAGCAATTGTAGATTCGGGTGCTGGTGTTGCTATTGCGACCACCTCCTTGTGGAAGCGATGGGGCAAACCCACATTAAGACCAACTAGAATGAAGCTTCAAATGGCAGATGGTCATTTTGAAAGACCTCTAGGATTGCTCAAAGGGATAACTCTAACCACTTGTGGTGTAGAGTTTGAACATACATTTGCTATATGTGACTTTGAGAAAAATAATGTCTACGAGATGATCCTAGGAAGACCCTTCCTACGACAATTGCAAATAGTACAGGATTGGGGAACCAACTCCTTGTACTTACAACACTTAGGGGTCACAACCAAGGTCAATCTGAAGGATTACACCTTCAGAGATGTACCACCCCTACAGTGGAATCCTATCCACAAAGCAAAAGAAGATTCTATCTCTGTGCAGTCTGGAAGTTCACCTGATCCATCATGGCTGCATGAAGATACTCACTTGTGGATGTGCAAAGTCGCAGAGGAAGAGGAAAAGCGCCTAAAAGTGAGAGAAGAAGGAACTTCCCCAGGAGATAGACCAATAAAAGACCCAGCCTATACACCGATGATATTTCCAGATGAGGAATTTGAGCCTCATGGTTGGGCAGAAATCTTAGCTACCATGGACATAGCAGTCAATGAAGAACAATGGACACCTCATTGTGATGAGGAGGGTTATGATATTTCAGTGTTCATGTGTCAGCCCCTGTTGGAAGAGTGTGATCCTAGTGAGTTCATAGAAGAAGAAGAGAATGACGATGACCTAGAATCCATTGTGATGGATACTTACTTTGACTCAGAGGAACACTACTTAGAAGACATAGGAGTGCTAACCCAAAAAGAAGAAGAACCCCTCACAAGTATTAAAACGATAAACTCAAAGGAAGGAAGTGAAGGAGGTCAAAAGAAAAAGAAAAGAAAAGCAGTAAAACAAGAAGAAGAAGAATCGTTGTTTGAAGTACCAGAAAATTTCAAGAAATATGAAGTGGAAGACCGAAAAATTTTGGTACGAATGCCTAAGAGAGAGGCCATTATAGGAGAAGCATATGACAATAAAGAAAAGACCAAAAAAATTGTAGTGACCATTGAAGGGAACGAAGAACGATGTACGTACATAGGAGATGACCTAAGTGCAAAAGAAGAAGCAGAGCTTGTAGCTCTATTAAGGGAATATAGGGATGTGTTCGCATGGCACTATAGAGACTTGAAAGGAGTAGATCCAAAGATTTGCTCTCATACGATTCCGATGACCGCTGATGCCAAGCCCACCAAACAAAAGCCCTACACATATAATGACAATTATGCAGCCAAAATAAAGGAGGAAATTGACAGGTTGATTGAAGCTGGATTCATCTATGAGATTGAGCACACTGAATGGGTATCCCCCATTGTAGTGGTGCCCAAGAAGAATGGGAAATTGCGAGTGTGTATTAACCTTAAAAAAGTTAATGCCGCTACGATCAGAGATAGTTATCCTCTCCCAATCACCGAACATCTCTTGGAGCGTGTTGCAGGCAAGGAAGTTTATAGCTTCCTTGATGGATTTTCAGGTTACAACCAAGTAGCCATTGCCCCTGAAGATCAACACAAAACGGCCTTTGCCACAGAATGAGGAATCTTTGCATTTCGTGTGATGCCATTTGGGCTCACCAATGCACCTGCAACATTCCAAAGGCTCATGTGTCATGTCTTCAAAGAGTTCTTGCGGAAGAGCTTAGAAGTATATGTGGATGATTTATGTGCGCATTCCCAACAGAGAAGTTACCACATCCCTGAGCTCAGACAAATCTTCAACAAGTGTAGAGATTATCGAGTGTGTCTGAACCCAGAGAAGTGTGTGTTCATGGTACGACAAGGTAAAATCTTAGGTCACATTGTTTCTAAGAATGGAATTTCAACAGATGAAGACAAGGTAAGAGCGATAGCAGAGTTGCCAAGACCAAGAAATGTTAAAGAGGTACAGGCCTTTATGGGCCATTGTGGATATTACCGTAGGTTTATCCACATGTATGCCATCATAGCTAAACCTCTTTATGGGTTGTTAACAAATTTTGAGTGGAACGAGGAATGCGAGAATTCCTTCAACGAGCTGAAAAGACGTTTGTGCAGAGCACCAATATTGACTACTCCGGATTGGAGCAAACCCTTTCATGTCCATGTAGATGCCTCCAATCATGCAATAGGATGTGTGCTAGCACAACCCACAGGTGAAGGAAACCTAGATTTGCCGATAGCATACGCTAGTAGGCAATTAAATGCAGCTGAACGAAATTATACCACAACGGAGAGAGAAGGTTTAGGTATGGTATATGCCGTGAAGAAGTTTAGACACTATCTATTGGCCAATAAGTTCAAGTTTTTCACTGATCATCAAGCTTTACTATATTTGGTCAATAAACCTTGCAATACAGGCCGCTTAGTAAGATGGTTCCTCTTACTAATGGAATACGACTTTGAAGTTGTTGTCAGGAAAGGTAGAACCCATCTTAGGGCAGACCATCTTTCTCGCATCACTTCAGGAGAGCCACCGCAAGGAGTGTCTGATGAATTGCCCGATGCTTATCTGTTCAATTTGGAAGTTGTTCCTAAATGGGCAACCAAGTTGGTACCAGTCCTAACCTTCGGTCCTGCAAATAAGAATGTGAAAACAAGCAAAGAAGAAATTGTAAAATCACAAAAGTATCAAATATTGGCCGGAAGTATGTACAAGCAAGATACCGAGGGCGTCTTAGCTTGTTGTGTTGAGGACGACGAACATACTAGTTGGATGCAACAAGCCCATGAGGGACTGCTAGGAAATCACTACTCTAAACAACGAACATTGCAGAATCTAAAACGTTTAGGAGTGTATTGGCCTAGCATGGACAAAGAAATACAGGAGTGGATCCAAAATTGTCCAGTATGCCAGAAGAGACCCCCAGTGGAGCATGCCACTCTTTATCATGTGTCATTAATCCCAGATTGGAGTGCTCCATTGGTTGAGTTCATGAGATCGGGAACATTGCCCAATCAGGCTAGTCTTGCAAGAAAACGGAGCATGGAGCAAGAGGCTCAAGACTATGCCTTAGTAGGAGACAACCTATATCGAAGAGGCAAGGATGGTTACCTAAGACTGTGCGTTCATGAATCAGACTATTTGAAAGTCTTAGAAACTGCACACAGCGGTGCTGCAGGTGGACACTTTGGGCCTGACAGAGTAATTAAGACCATTCTATTCTCAGGACTTTGGTGGCCCACTCTTCATACGGATGCACATACTTATGTGAGGAAATGTGACACATGCCAACGTGCCCAATATCCGATAAGAAAAGACGAGATGCCTTTAAGGCCAATGATGGGAGGACGCGCATTCTCGAAGTGGGGCATAGACTTTGTTGGTCCTATTAACCCCCCAGCTAGAAACTCCCATGCAGAATACATTATTGTAGCCACAGATTACCTTACAAAGTGGGTGGAAGTAAAGGCCACGACAAAGAATGATGCTCAAACGACGGCTAAGTTCTTATTCGAAAATGTGTTCACCAGATATGGGTTACCAATAGAGTTGGTTAGTGATAGAGGTACGCACTTCTTGAATGAGGTCATTGAACATCTCCTTCAAGAATTCATGGTGATACACAAGAAGTCTGCCCCTTATCACCCACAAGCCAACGGACAGGCCGAGAGCACGAATAAGATCCTATGTAACGTATTGACGAAACTTGTAAATAATAAACGCTCTGATTGGGACAAACAACTTCATCATGCTGTTTGGGCATACCGAGTTGCCTACAAAACGGTACTCAATGCCACCCCATTTCAGATGGTCTTTGGACAGAATGCCGTGCTCCCATTGGACTTCTTAATCCCAGCCTTAAAAGTAGCACAAGAGCATGAGTGGAATGGACATGAGTTGTCTTCCAGGATCTTTGATCTAGAACGCTTAGGTGAGACGAGGCTACGAGCAGCAGCAGGCATTTATGCTGCAAAGAAAAGGCAAAAGGCATACTTTGATGCCCATGTAAAGGATAAAGGATTGAAGGAAGGAGATCTAGTGCTGGTTTATACGCTAAAGCAACATGCCCGCAAATTGGAGAAACGAGGATATGGACCCATGATCATTAATAGACTCTCCACTAGCGGTGCAGTGCAATTGGCCACTTTAGAAGGTGATATCCTACCAAACTATATTAGTGGATGCCGAGTCAAATTATATCAAGAACCTCTTACAGAGTAAATGCTCATGAGACTCAATACCGCTAAGAAGCGAAAAGAAGAGGAGTTAAGGGTTAGAGAAGAAGCACAAGCAGAGGCTAGAGAGCGCATCAGAAGAAATAAGCTACGGCGGCTAGGCCTAGATGTCAACACAAAAGCTCCAAAATATCACATGGACATGTGCCAAAAATCGGGCATAACTACTTCTCAAATAATTGATCGACGACCCTTTGTGACTATAGAGGTAGGACGAGGAAAGAGTGTAAGAACTGTGAGAGCACTGATTGACTCAGGAGCAGCAACTAGTGTAGTTAGACTTTCATACTGCCAAGACCTGCAATTGAACATCGAGCCCATAGAAGCCTACCTCATAGGTTTAGGAGGCGTGGAAACCCCTTGTTTAGGAGAGGTGGAATTTCCCATCTACCTTCAAGATGTTCCAATAATAGTCAGGATGCTAGTGTGTCATGATGAGGACCTCACAGAGCCACTTGTCTTGGGACAAGATTGGATTTACGACCATGCTGTCAACTTGAACCTAAGAAGTCAACTTCTTCAAGTGTGGGTATATAATCAATGCATTACATTAGAATTGGAGAATCGCATGCCCACTGAAACTGACACCACACACTCTCTTTGTTCCTCTAAGGCTAATCTTCTCGAACAAGATGTTGTAGATGTCAAAAGCTCTATGATCCAGACGGACGCAATCACGGAAGGACAGTCGCAAAGGCAAGATGAACCTTCTTCTTGTTTTTTAAAGAACAAAGCATCCACAGGAGCTCAACCTCGGAAGCAAGCAAAACAGTGCAAGACAGCCAGTCTATCAAATAGACAAAGAGCCCTCAAGAAGAAAGAAGTGTTGGGCATGACACAGATCTGGGTAAAGAAAGGAGTACAACCATCGATGTTGCCTCAAAGACTCCCACCCAACCAGATCGACCATGACAACAGAAGGACCAAGCACCTACGACAGGCTCAAACACGAGAAATCCAACTACTTTGGGTACCGAAACAATCGATGAAGGCCGACCACCATAAGGTACAAATTTGGGTGCCTAAAAAATTAGCTACTGCTCAACACGGGCGATTACAGATGTGGGTACCCAAGAAGCTCTTACATACGCAACGGCCTATGCTCCCCACCATGCAAAAGGTCTCAACAAAGAAGCCAAGGAAAACAAAGGATAAGAACAGAGCACAAAGACCAAAAGAAGATAAATTTAACCCTTCTACAAAAATAAGCAGGCACTCACCCAGGATATGGGTTTGGAAGCCAAAAGCACAAGCAACATCCACAAAACCAAGGGGTCAACCACACTGGATACCAAAGTTTGGACAGCATCCAAAGAAGAACTGGCCTGAGGTGATCTCTACAGGGCCAAATACTATTCGGAAATGGGTTCCCATTAGGAGGATTACATCATTTCGAGATCCAATCAACACTTCCAAACAAAGAATTCATCAAGTATACAAGTAACATCAAAGGCCTCGACCAGCAGCAACCATGTGCCTTTGGCATAACCAAGTCGTTTGCACCATTCAGGTCATGCATTTCCAAAGTATGCATCAATATAGGGCCACCTTACATGGCCGTGCATAGACACAATTGAGGAATCCCAGGCACATGAGACACAATTTTCACATGAAAAATATGTTATTGATACTAACCTCCTTCTTCTTGTTGATGCCATTGTTCCAAAAAAAAAAAAAAAAAAAAAAAAAAAGAGACTATGTGCTTGAAAGTGCTCATCAGCGAACTTCCAGCAAGGACATCCCTCAACAAAAAGGACAAGCCGACGATCAAACATCATGAGGGAACCACAACACGAAGAGATGAAGACCAACGGACCCTTCACCATGGTAAGACGTGTATGTTTCAACAACACTATAACCATGATAGATCAGGAAACCTCTTCGTCAGCATACCCTTGAGCACTTCGCTCAAGACCCAATCTCTTGCACCATACTTCTTGCCATGCATTATCCAAGTACGCATACGTAGGGCCACATTACAAGGCCATGCACAAGGCACATAATTTGTTCAACCCATGCACGAATGCACTTAACCATCATCCATTATGGGTTACAAGTACTTGGGACGAAAACTATGAAAGCCATCTTTGGAAGAATCAGAGGACATCACGGTGACCACTACAAGAACAAGGGAGCCATCCACCACCGAGAGTTGCTCACAATCAACATTGACCACATCCTTTGAGCAGCTAGCAGTTTTGGAAAACTCACAAATGCACCACCCAGATGGAATACAAGGCAGAAGCACGTACAAAGGGACTACAAACTGCAAGAGATAACAGTGGCAAAGTGAAGAACCAGAAAAACGACCAGGATACATTGGGAAGAGGGATCGCCCCTGTTGGACGCAAGGGACGCTACCTCTCAACGTACTACATGGAACGACCACTACAACAAGGGTCTGTCAGGGACGACAGACTCAAGAGGGGGGGGAGTGTTGAAGCTCAAGATCAAGGACAAAGAATGGAAGTGCATCAAGGAGGTGGACACACAAGAAGAAGGAGCAAGTAGGGAGCTCCAAGAAGCACCTGTCAAATTTTCAGAAGAAATCCCTACAAAAATAGTGGTTTTTATCACTAAAAACCATTGTAAATACCATTTTCCATTTTTGTAACTCCATTTTGTTCAAGCCGAGGAGTCCTCGAGCTTGAGGAGTATTAGAACTACCATCCTACCAATTTTCATGATTTTTAGACTCCATTTGAGCCCCCAAATAAGCCCTGGAACCTATTTTTTAACTAGGCCGGACACTAGGTCTGGACAGGGCCAAAACCACTCAAAAACTATAAAAAGGGCTGGAGAGCTCATTTTTGGGGTTGGCTTGTTGTAGATTTCAGTTTTGTAAGAGAGCTCTTTGGTAATCGAAGCTTTCCATTGTTCCACTCTTTGCTCTTACCTTGTGTGCGTGTGTGTGTATGTGTGTGCATGCTTGTGTGCTTTCACTCACGCACTTGTGCCATCACTTGCTCGCGGTCTTCATACCGGTCCTCACGTCTCCACGGATTGACATTTATGAGGTGTATCTCCTCACGTTGGTACTCACCATTGTGCTAGAGTGACACCAAGTTTTCTTGAAGCCCCTTGCTTGTGCACCAAAGACCTGTGAAGGTTTATGAATTAGCACTGAGCTAGATCAAAGATGAATAGATAGACAAAACAACCTTCAAACATCCACTAAAGGGTATAGAGCCCTCTTTTTTCACACTTGCCCTAAAAGTCTTCTGACAACCTAATCCCAACTGATGAAAAATTTAAAGATACTTGTACTAAAACTCCACATATGATTTTTACAAAAACTAGTTAATGTCCACGTAGAATTCTCAACAAGCTTTCCACGATACCAAAATTTTAGCAAATGGAGTTCGTATGAAGAAGTTATGATCAATCAGGAACTTAGGGGTCAAAACAGCAAATTCAGGCACTTAGGGCTAGCCCACAATGTTTTCTAAGGCTTCCTTATGCTCAATTACCCCTTAATTTTACCAAAATTTACCAAAAATATGCTTAAAATTCAAACCCTAAAAAGTGTCAAAAATTCTATCAATCGTGATCGACGGTATCAATCACGATCAACGATATCAATCGCGATCGACGTGTCAATTGCAATCGACATGTCAGTCGTGATTGACATGTCAATCATGATCAACGTGTCAATCATGATTGATATTTTTTTCGCAAATTTTGTTGTGATTTTAATCAATCGATGGTATGTCTTTGTCCATTGCAATGGACATGTGGGCATGCAAATTATGGTGTGAATCGAGAAATTTCAATTGGTCATGATCGACGGTGTCAACCGCGATTGACAGAGGCTAACATGGCAACCGATCGTGGCTGTCAATTGTGATCGACAGATGTTTCGGTCACGATTGATAGAAAATTAAATAATTTTTTGATTTTACTTAATGATCGAGAATGTGCTAATCATGTACTTTGTGGCTGTGCACTTCGTTTTACCAAAGCCGAAGTTGTCTATCGATCACGATTGATAGAGATCAATGCCTCAGAACCTGCACAGAAAGTTTTCTCACTTGCTGGAGCTGCTACAACTGCAATGGAAGCTGGTACCTACAAGAACGCTCAGAAAAACATAGAAAACAAGTGCACATACAAGCTCTCTCTCGCTCTCGCTCTCAAGTGAAAATGAGAAAATGAATGGAGATGCAGGCATATGGTCGCGGTGGCAAAGATAATGATGAATGGATATGGTGTGTAGAAATGAAGAGGAAGGTAAGAACAAGTAAAAGAAAATGCTTACCTACCCTTCCAATGTCTCTACTCTACCTCTTACTATCATACGCTCGTCCTCAAAGCTCGATCCCTGGCAACGGGGCCAAAATTTGGTGTAGCTCAGTGGTGAGTAGCACCTCCTTTAATGTCAATCCGAGAAGACATGAGGATGGTATGAAGACCTCGAGGAAGTGATGTGCACAAGTGGTGATGTAGAAGCACACAAGCATGCACACACATACACACACGTGCACATAGGTCCTAAGAAAGCTTGATCTGCAACATGCATGATCAACTTGTTCTCTATAGATTGATCTTCCTGCAACAAAACAAAGAATAAATCCTAGATCCTAGAATGTTAAGGCATTTGGATTGCCTTTCATCATCAACCAAAGAGTAGAAGCAAAACTCTGATATGAAACTGGAAGACCATTAAGAACAGTCTGCACAAGTGATATATCAAGTAAGACTTCATCAGTAGAAATCAATTGCTCCTTCAAATCTTTGATCTTTTTCAAAAATCTTTCCATGGAATCTCTTCCATTCATTTGCTTACTCTCCAATTATTTTTGGAGATAAGCAACACTAGCCCCATTTCTTGCCTAGTATAAAGCGGTAAATGTATCCCAAGCATCCTTTGCTATTTTGCAAGAAGGAATGTGAGGAATAATGGCATGTTTGGTAGAAAAAACTATCAATGCATGTGCTTGAGCATCTCTACCATCCCAACAAAGTTTCTCTACAGTAGGTATAACAAGAACTGCAACAAAATACTACCTTTTTTGCCCTTTGATCTAGCTTATTTCTGATTTGTGAAGGTACATGATCATAATCTAAACAACCAAACAACTTGTAATGTCCTAGACTAGGTTTTCTTCCATGCCATGCTTCATAAGGAGTCATACCTTGAGGTGATTTGGATAGTGTTCTATTATCAAGGTACACAATAGTTGAAATAGCCTTTGCCCATAAATAATGCGGCAACTTCCTCTCTTCAAGCATTTCCTCTCTTCAAGCATTGTTTTGACTGATCTAACCATTGTGTTGTTTCTTCTTTCTGCAATTCCAATCATTTGAGGAGAGTACCTAATACTCACTCCTCTCTTAATAGCTTTATCCTACAAGAACTCATAAAATTCCTTGGAGAAGTATTCTTCCCCTCCATCAGATCTGAGTTTCTTGAGTGATCTACATGTATGATTCTCCCTAATATGCGCTAGATATTTTTTAAGCAATCAAAAACTTCATTCTTACTCTTGATAAAATACAGAATAGTTCATCTACTATGGTCATCAATAAATGAGACATAATACCTTGATCTTGCCAAAGAAGGTTCTTGACTAGGCCCCCATACATGTGTATGTTCTAAGTCCAAGACGTTTTTGTGGATGTAGCCTTTGTGTCTTCCCAATCTAATGCGCATCACATTTGTTGATCATATGTTTCTTTGATATGTTTGACAATCCTTGAACACTTTGATCCTTGCATATATCCTTCAAGGTTCTTTCATTCACATGTGCTAGCCTCTTTTGCCACACTTCAAGCTCACTCGGGGTTTGAGACCCAAAGTTGAATAGAGCTATGTTCTTGATTTCTCCTACTTCAAAAGTAAAGAACCTACCATGCTTCTCACCTTTGGCTATCTTCTTGAAGCCTTAGCATGGATCTTCCACAAAATCTCCATGTTGGGTGAACCTAACTTGCAAGACTATCTCAACTATTTGACCTACACTTATTAGGTTATTTGAAATAGTGGGAACGTAGAGTACCTTGCTCAAAATTTTTGTTCTACCATTGGAAGCTTTGACATTACCAATCTTCTCCACATTATGCTTTGTGTGATCCCCTATTTGGAATTCATGCTTATGCTTTGGACTTTCAAATTCAGATAAAAGGGCTATGTTGCCTACAACATGACTTGAATATCTTGAATCTATGTAGAATAAATGATAACCTTTTTTACCTTCTTTGTAGCTTAGATTCATTAGAATCAATGAGTCTCCATGTTCTTGATCTTCAAAATAGTTGTTGTAGTCATTTTTATTATTGATTCTATTAAATTTGTGTCCTCCTCTACCTCTATTGTTTCCATATCCACCTCTTCCACTTCCTTTCTAGGTCTTCCCATTGAACCAACATTTTTCAGCAATCTGGTTGGTCTTATCACAGATAGCACATGGTTGAACACTTGAAGTTTTGGGTTTGTAATGATTTATTCCTTTCTTCTTCCATTTCCACTTGCTCTTGCTTGCAAAGTTGGCTTGCAAAGTCTCTTCTTCATCCTCTTCTTCTTGCCTTTTAGCTTCTTGTCTTTCTTAACTGCATACAGAGAACTAGTTGAATTACCTTGATAGGAGTTACCTTCATTTATGCTATTGTTGGCCTCTTGATTTAAGAGTTGTTTAAGAAAGATGTTGAAATTTGGAGTTTGCGCATCCATGATGAGATCATAGGCTATGGTGAAGGATTGCCATTGCTTGTCACTTCTTATCCCATTTAGAATTTTCCTCATAACAACTTCTTCTTCAATCATCTCTCTAATGGATGCCAACTGATATGCAATCTCCTTGACCTTTGTAATAAACTTTGTGATGGTTTGTTTTGGGTTCTTCTTCACCTGGTTGAACTCATTCCAAAGATGATTCTTTCTTGTTTTAATATTAGCAGATAAGAAAGTCTCTAGGGCATCCCAAGTCTCTTGAGATGTCTTGCATCCTCTAATATGTGGTAATAAAAAGTCAGAGATAGAGTTTAGTATGTATGAGCTTGCTTGAGCATCTGTTGCACACCAAAGTGTGAGCTTATCTATTTCCTCTTGAGTAGGTCCTCCTTTGGATCTTGGAATCAGCATTGCTTCATCACTTGATACAACCCCATATAGATTGCTTCCTTGCAAATAGGCCTCCATTTTGATTTGCCAAGCAACATATTTGTGTTCATCAAGTGCCCATCTTGAAGTTGCTACGATACCATTAAAAGAAGTTGGAAAAGATAAAAAATTTGAATTTCCAAGTGATGAAGCTGGTCCAGCAAACCAACACAAGACTTGCCCTAGCTCTTTGGATATGTAAAATAGTCCTTGTGGGATTTTGATCAATGCAATAAAATGCAGTGGTTACTTTGGAACATCAATAAGAACAAGTTGATACAAAATAGATAACTTGCACCTTGAATAACTCACAAAAACCTTCTAGTTTTGGACGGAATCTATGACTTCAAACACTCAGAGAAGCCAACACAATTACAATTGGGAAAAATTCCTTTCAGGGGAATGTCATACATAGGGTTATATTGCTATAATGCATAAAAGCCCCAATTTCTACAAACCAATGAGTGAGAATTAAGTTTAAAAATGATTGGGTGTACCCCTGACTTTTCAAGGCTGTGCAAAAATTGATCTTGAGATCTTCAACTAGGGATTTTTCTTCCAAAATAAATGATCATAAGTGATCATACAATTAATACAAAGCAAGGTGTGCACATAAGTGCTACTCCCAAAGTACATGTATAACAACATCCACACTTTTTAGGTAAAACATGAAAAGATTAAGATCAGATGGAAGGGGAGATTAATTCTCCCATAAATTTGATTCTTATCTCTAAGAGAGAGGAATCAAAAGAGAAATTACCAACAGATACACTCCTGAGCAAAATGGAGTGGCAAAGAGAAGAAATAGGGCAAGCAAGTGTGGAGGCTGCAAATTCAGTGCTCAATGAAAAGAAACTTCCCAACTACTTGTAGGCAGATGTAGTATCAACAACTACATATTTGGTGAATAGACTTCCATTAAAGGCTCTGGATGGAATGAATCCATATGAGGAATAGAATGGGAGAAGGCCTAGTCTTGATCATTGCAGGATCTTTGGGTGCATTGCATATGAACACATACCTTCACAAATTAGAGGCAAGTTGGAACCTAAGGTAGAGAAATGCATCTTCATTGGCTATGAACTTAATAAAAAAGGCTATAGGTTCTACAATCCAAGAAAAAAAGGCTTCATTGTAAGTAGATATGTTGTGTTTGATGAAATGGTTTGAAGATGATTGCAAGAAGATCAAACTACCTTATGATCTAGAAGAAGTCTTTTTAACCTCATCAAAGAGGAATGAGCACACACTTGAGGCATCAAGTGATTCAAAAGATGATTGAAACACTCCAAGAAGGGAAGTCAATTCTCGGAACTCTAAGGGGAAAAACAATTTGCAGGAGTTGAGGGATGTGGCAAAATCCTCCCAACAAATAGTTATAAGGTCAACTAGAGAAAAGAGAAGCTAGAAAGGTATGGATATGACACATCATTAGTTAAAAGAATCCTATATATCTAGCACAAGATTCAAACTTTGAGGATCCCTCATCATATGAAGAAGCAAAGAAGAAGCTTGAATGGATAATGTCATTGAGGAAGAGATAGAGGCTTTGCAAGAAAACCAAACTTGGGAATTGGTTCCCAAGATTCCATCTATGAAGATCATACGTTCAAGATGGATATAGAAAGTAAAGAAAAATTTTGATGGGTCTATAAATAGGTACAAAGAAAAACTTGTGGCCAAAGGGTATGCACAAACACAAGGTATTGATTATGAAGAAATTTTTTCTGTTACAAAGATGCCAACCATCAGAGTACTTATGAGTGTTGAAACTTCCAAGAATTGGAAGATTTACCAAATGGATGTAAATGACTTTCTTAATTGATGGATATATCTGAGGAGGTATACATGGCTCAACCTCTTGGTTTTAAAGACTCATCATGTCTTGAATATGTGTGCAGGATAAGGAAAGCTTTGTATGGTTTGAAGCAAGCCCCTAAGGTTTGAAATCACATATTAGTTATCTCTTTACACGATAAGGGATTCAATGTGAGCAAAGCTGATCCTTCCCTCTTCATCAAGAGGAATCAATCTAAAGTCATATACCTATGTGTATATGTTTATTTTTGGAACATCAAGCTTACACTATGTTTGAGATGGATTTGATCTACATAAAAAAAGCTATGGTTTGGATTATGCCAAAATATCCATTGAAGTGTTCTTTTACCTATGCTCATTTATTGTATTTTCTTAAAAGGTTTTTGTGGATCATTTACCATTCTAAAATCCTAGAGCTTTACACATGTAAATGGAGAAAAAAAGAGCTAAACTTCCACGAATTTGAGGTGCTTGAGTTGCAATGAATCAATCAATCTGCTCAAAGTAGAAGGGATGTATCTAACTCAGAGAAGATACATTGAAGACATACTTCTCAAGTTTAGAATGGAGAAAACAAAACTTGGAGGTACAATTTTGGAATTGAGCCATAAAATAAGTGTTTATGAAGGAGAGCAAATTGATGATCCTAAAGAGTATCAAAGCTTGGTAAGTAGCTTGATATATGCTACTCATACAAGGGCAGACATCTCATATAGTGTGGGAGTGCTTAGTCGATTCATACACTCACCTAGAAGACCACATATGGATGCAACTAAGAGGGTACTTAAGTATCTCAAAGGTAAGATCGATGAAGGTATATTCTATCCTTACTGTTCAGATTTGGATATCAAAATCTATTCAGATGCATATTGGGTAGGAGCTAAGGATGATAGAAGAAGTACATTTGGTTACTTAGCATTTGCAGGTTCAAAGCTAGTGTCATGGAGTTCCAAGAAGCAACCAACAATTGCTTTATCCTCAATTGAAGCAGAGTATAGAGGTTTGACCATAGCAACTCAAGAGGCAATATAGTTAAAAGTGTTGTATACAGATTTGGGACTTGTGAGTTCCAAACCTCACATATTCGGATATAATGTAAGTTCCATGCATCTAGCAACAAACCCTATTTTCCTTGCAAGCACCAAACACATAGGGGTTCATTACCACTTCATCAAGGAGAAGATCATGGCAAAGGATATTGACATTTCTTTTGTTCCAACTGAAAAGCAAGTAGTAGATGTGTTGATGAAGGCACTTGATGGAAGAAAGCTTTGAAGGCACTTGACGGCAGGTATTCAACCTACTAGAGAATGAAGACTCAAGCATACTTTAGCTTGAGGGGGAGCTGTTGGAATATCAAGCTTACACTATGCTTGAGGTGGATTTGATCTACATAAAAAAAGCTATGGCTTGGATTATGCCAAAATATCCCGGTTGCAACGTTCTTTTACCTATGCTCATTTATTGTATTTTTTTAAAAAGTTTTTTATGGATCATTTACCATTGTAAAATCATAGAGCTTTACACATGTAAAAGGAGAAAAAGAGATCTAAACTTCCATGAATTTGAGGTGGTTGAGTTGCAATCCATGAATCAATCAATCACCTAAAAGTAGATCAAACTAGATCTTCACTTTTCCTAGATTCTTGGAAAGTGAATTGATTCATTTCAACAACCTTTACCGCCTTCATTTGAATTCAAAATCCACTTGTGGAAGCCATGGATCACTTCAAGAGTCTATCTAAAGACTTCAAATCACTTGTACATTACATGAAAGCAATATACATACACTTGTGGTCATCATTGTCTTGCTCATTCATTTTTTTGCATCATCTTTTGCAACAATAGTAAGGTTGCAGAGGCTGCTGCTCTCTCTACAGGGCTTCAAATTGCATGGCTGAGAATTCATTCGAAAGGTATTGGTGTCTAGCTTATGTGGAGAAATTTTCAAAGCATTTAATATAGTAGATTAGGAGAAAGCGGAGTTTTGCTTTCATGGGGTCTATCTCTACACATCGCTGAAAAATAGGAGGTACCACTGTTGAGTGTCAAGTTTATTCCAAAAGCATATTTTGCTTATTTCTTGTACTCTTGTGCAGACACTCAAACCTATGTTTATCACTCCTCCAAAATGATTTTTTCCGATTGTAATCATGTTGGCTGCATGAGCAAAAGTTGATTGTCTCATCCAAAGATAGTAAGTTTTTTGAGCTTGTCGATGTGCAAACCTATCTGTTTTGTATCGAATCTTTCTCCTTGATGTGAAAAAGTAGATAGTGCATTTTATTGCACTTATTGCATGAATATAAGGTCTATTTGAGTCTCAATAATCTCAAGGGCTAGTCTTGTGCCGATTGGCTAGACCGAACTTTATTGCTTCGCAACTCACTTTTCTATCTCCTACAAGCTTCTCCAAGTTCTTTCATTTATGATATTATAATTATAGGTAATGATGTTGAAGGAATTAGGAAGATCAAGATTCAAATGAAAGAAAAATTTAAAATCAGTGATCTTGGTCTACTCACATATTTCCTAGGATTGGAAGTAGTATACACTGAAAAAGGTATGTACCTTACTCAAAGTACATCAAAGCCATGCTTGTCAAATTCAAAATATCAAAGTCTAGTTGGTAGTTTGAATTATTCTTGATGGAGAGTTTTAATCTCCAAAAGAACAACCTACTCTTGTGATTAGAGCACCTCTATACCAAGAGTAAGTCAAAAACTTCCACTAATTTAGAGGATCAATTACTAACTATCAAAGGATTAACAAATCTGTGAAGAAGATGAAACACAGAAAAGTCTGCTACACTATTTCTCCACATTGACCTATCAAACATGTAAAGTTTTTGATGAAACTTTGTACGAAGTATCTCCTAGAGATTGCGCATCTACTCCAAGTTGAATTACTTCAAAAGATTAAGTATAACTTGAGAAATTAACTTCTCAAGTTACCTATGTCAGAAACTGTCATTCAGAACAGTCGATTTTACACCTGTAACTTTTAAGACTTGGTTCTCCTTGAATAGAACCCGTTTTCCAAAATGCTTCTAGACATGAGTAGCTTATCTTCCAACTTAAAGATTAAGCCCTCACTCATGCAAAACTTTAAACTGTGCTGGGAGAAATGATCAAAACATTAAGTTCGAAATCTGCGCCTGTTTTAGGAACCTGTGAATACACTTCACATATGAATGTTCCTACACTTAATTCTCTAAGCCTGATTACAATTGGAAGCTAAAACTTTGTACAGAGGTCAAGCAACTCTAGACTTAGACTTGTACAAAAGCATTTCACAATTGATCTACTGTAGAAGGAGAACACGTAGAAACATCGGGCGCAATATTTTTGATTACTCAGAAAAATTTTCAGTTGAGTGATGAGAGAGAACTCAACTAACTTTTTCTCTATTTCATAACATCTAACTTCCTCATTCTTGACTTCTAACTATTGTCACGTATGCTCTCATCCTTGCCCCGACTTTTCTCAAAGTATTTATAGATAAATTTGTACATGATTCTTACTAAACAAAAGATCTAAGTCAGCTATGACTATACTAATGTACATTTGTGTACACTTCTCTTATCCTCTGAATGTGATCTTCTTCGAACCTTTAGGAATTGATTCTTCCTTCATCCTTTAATCTTCCAAGCCTTCAATTGGTGATTGATCTGCACCAACAGCTCCCCCTCAATCATCAATTGAGGTTTTCTCTGTCTTCTTTATACCTGCCATGTCTTTGAACCTTTGCAACTTAGGTCCATCCAAGCTCTTTGTCATCATATCTGCCACTTGCTCTTTTGTTGGAGTGTACATCACTTCAATCTCTTTATCTAGTACCTTTTCCCTCAAGAAATGATACTGAATCTCTATATGCTTAGTCCTGGCATGAAAAACAGGGTTAGCTGCCAAATACAAAGAACTCATATTGTCTCCAAAAATTATTGGAATACTATGATCAATCTCAAAACTTTTCATCAAGGTCTTCAACCATATCACTTCCTTTGCAGCTTCTACCATTCCCTTATACTCAGCTTCTGTGGATGATAAAGCAACTGTATGTTGCTTCTTTGAACACCAAGAAACTAGCTTATCTCCAACATAACAGAGATACCCATGAGTAGACCTTCTATCATCTGAGTCACCTGCCCAATCTGCATCACTAAACACTTTGATTCTTGTGTCAGAAGTGAAACCATAATACAAACCTTCACTTAGGGTTCCTTTGATATATCTGAGTACCCTTTGGGCTGCAATCCAATGAGTCTTCTTTGGACAATGCATAAATTGTGACAACACACCTACTGCATATGATAGATCTGGCCTTGTCAAGGTAGCATAGATTAAACTACCTACCAAACTCTGATATTTCTTCATATCATTGAACTCTTCACCTCCATACCTGCTTAATTTATGATTTACCTCCAATGGTGTAGTTGAGGTCTTGCAATCTTCCATGTTAAACTTGACTAAAAGATTCTTCAAGTATCTCTCTTGTGAAACATATACTCCATGTTGAGTATACACAATCTGCATTCCTAGAAAATAAGATAAGTTTCCCAAATCACTTATCTTAAACTCCTTCTCTATTTGTCTTTTGAGTTCATTGATTCCTTGAGCATCTGTTCCTGTAACAATAATATCATCAACATAAATGCACATGTAAATGTATCCATTTTCACTTTCCTTCACTAGCAAGCTACTATCTGCCTTTGATGCTTGAAATCCACATTCATTCAAGAACTTGACCAATCTGTAATTCCAAGCTCTTGGGGCTTGCTTCAACCCATATAAAGCTCTCTTGAGCTTACACACATAATCTGATCCAATTGATTCCATGAAGCCTTCTGGTTGCTCCATATATACTTCATCTGCAATGTATCCATTTAGAAATGCATTTTTCACATCCAATTGTGATAATTTCCATCCTTTACAAGCAGCAATAGCAATCAATGTTCTAATTGTAGACATCTTAGCAACAGGACTAAAGGTTTCATCATAATCTACCCCATAAGTTTGGGCATAACCTTTGACCACAAGTCTAGCCTTATATCTAGACACCTTACCATCTGCAAACCTCTTTGTTTTATATACCCACTTACATCCAATGACCTTCTGATTCTTTGGTCTTGGTACTAGTTCCCAAGTTTCATTTTCAAGTAGAGCATCATACTCTTCCTGCATTGCCTTCTCCCAATTCTGTTTACCTTTGGCTTCTTCATAAGTGGTTGGATCTTCTTCTGTTTTCACAATGTAGGCATAATCTTTTGTTGTTAGGAAAGATGTATCATAACTATACCTTATAGGTTCTTTCCTTTCTCTTGTAGATCTTCTGATTTCTGCACTTCTCGAAGTTTCAGCCTCATTTGATTCTGGATCAAATCTTGGCCCTTCTTCTACATGATCCTGCACTCTACTTCTAGAGTCAACTTCATCAACAATTTCTTCACATACTTTTACCTTTGCCTTTCCTTTCCTTTGAATTTCTTCAACACCTACAAACTCATTTGGTGATCCTGTATACCATATATTTTGCTCATCAAATGTCACATCTTTAGTAACAAGAAATTTCTTTGTGGATGGACTCCACAACCTGTAACCCATCTGTCTATCATCATATCCAATAAACACATACTTCTCTGCTTTTGGTTCTAGCTTATGTCTTAATTGTGAAGGAACATAAGCATATGCAATACATCCAAATACTTTACAATGATCAAGAGTAGGCTTCTTACCACACCATGCTTCATAAGGGGTTCCTCCATTCAAAGCTTTGCAAGGCAACCTATTCACAAGATATGTTGCAGTGTTAATGGCTTCTGCCCATAAGTAATTTGGACAATTCTTTTCCTTCAACATGGCTCTTGCAAACTCTACAAGAGTCCTATTCCTCCTTTCTGCTACTCCATTCTGTTGAGGGGAGTACCTGCAAGTTACTTCTCTTTTGATACCTGCATTCCACAAATAATCATCAAACTCTTTAGAGAAATACTCTCCCCCTCCATCTGATCTTAATCTCTTGAGCTTTTGCCCTGTGATCCTTTCTGCATAAGCATGAAAATGTTTGAATATCTTGAAAACTTCTGATTTATCCTTGATTACATACAAAGTAATCCACCTGGTTGCATCATCAACAAACAACACATAATATCTGGATCCATTTATGCTATAGTCCCTTGAGGGACCCCATACATCTGTATGAACCAATTCAAGCATATTTGAATACTTGTATCCTGATTTGTTGTAAGAACTCTTATGTGCTTTACCTAATTGACAAGCTTCACACTTGTACACCATATGTTGCCCTTCAATGTTTGGCAATCCAAGCACCACCTGATTCTTTGACATCTCCTTTATAGCTCTCTCATTGAAATGACCTAGCCTTTTATGCCATAGGTATAATTCAGATACCTTTTGACTTCCATAGGTAAATAATGCATGTCCCACATTACCTTGGACTTTGAGAGTGAACAATCTTCCTTCCTTTTTACCTGCAATTATGTTTCTATATCCCTGATTTGGATCTTGTACATAAACACCATCATTTGTGAATCTTACCTCATATCCTTTCTCCACAATTTGCCCTACACTTATCAAATTTTTAGGAATAGTAGGAACATAAAGTACCTTGCTCAGAAGTGTACTTCCACTCTTTGTCTTCACTGATCCAATGCTCTCCACTTTATGTTTGGTATTGTCACCTGTTTGAACTGTATGTCCATTCACCCTTGCTTCCATATCAGTCATCAAAGATAGATTCCCACTCAGATGGTTGCTGCACCCTGAGTCAATATAAAACACTCTTTGATCTTCTCCCATTGATTCATGAGTTGCATTCAAGATAAGAGTCATGTCATCCTTCTGATCTGATGCATAATTGTAATAATTATTGTTGTAGGACTGAGATTGGAAGTTTCTTCCACCTCCTCTACCATATGATGTCCTACCTCCTCTTCCTCTGAAATTGCCTCTTTGGTTTCTGCCTCCTCTACCTCTTTGATTATAATTCTGATTATTGCTTCCACCATTTTGATTGTTATACCAACAATCATTTGCCAAATGATTTGTTCTGCCACAAATCCAACAAGCTTTAGCATTATCTTTGTTCTTACCTCCTCTTCCTTTACCTCTGAAATTCATCTTTCCTTTTGTGAAGTTAGCTTGATTTGAATTCCCTTCATCATCATTTGATTGCTTTCCCTTGCCATTCTTTTTCTTGTCCTTAGAGTACATAGCTTGACTTGTACTTCTATCATTGTCTCCTTTAAGATCCTGCTCAAAGGTTAGCATGTGTCCTAGCAATTGATTAAGATCAGGAGTAAAGTGATCAAGTGACAATTCTATGGACAATATAAAAGGCTTCCACTTCTCATCTCCTCTCAAACCTGTAAGTATTTGTCTTACCAACTTTTCCTCTTCAATGTCTTCATCCACTGCTCCCAAGCTATCTGCAATATCTTTCATCCTTGCCACATAATCTGAAATTGATTGTGAGCTCTTCTTCTTGAAGGTTGTGAACTCAGCCCATAGTGATGACTTCCTTGACTTAGTTGTATTTTGGAAATGCTCTTCCAAGGCATTCCAAACATCTGTAGCACTTTCTAAACCTCTAATGTGAGGTAGAAGGTAATCATTTACAGCCATGTAGATGATACTCCTTGCTTGAGCATCCTTTCTCATCCAAGTCTTCAACATTGCAAGCTCTTCTCTAGTAGGAATACTAGGATCTGCAAACTCAGGTTTTTCTTCATCTCCTGTAATAAATGATATAAGATCTTTGCTCATGAGGTGTGCTTCCATCCTCATGGACCATGCTGGATAGTTCTCCCTATCTAGCTTATCAATCTGCAAGCTTTCTCCCATCTTGTGTCCACCTGTGTATTGAAATCTTCAAGCTTTTCAAACAATGTATGTACCTTTACTTCGAATTAGACTCCTTTTGCCTTTCTTGATGTCAAATAGTCTTCTCCTCAAGCTTTGACTCCAAGCTTTCACTTCTTAGTCCTTCAAGTGTTGAATTTCTTGAATCTGCAGCAGTCGGGATCCTCCTTTCCTTAATTTGATGTCTCCTGCTCTGATACCACTGATGGAGAGTTTTAATCTCCAAAAGAACAACCTACTCTTGTGATTAGAGCACCTCTATACCAAGAGTAAGTCAAAAACTTCCACTAATTTAGAGGATCAATTACTAACTATCAAAGGATTAACAAATCTGTGAAGAAGATGAAACACAGAAAAGTCTGCTGCACTATTTCTCCACATTGACCTATCAAACATGTAAAGTTTTTGATGAAACTTTGTACGAAGTATCTCCTAGAGATTGCGCATCTACTCCAAGTTGAATTACTTCAAAAGATTAAGTATAACTTGAGAAATTAACTTCTCAAGTTACCTATGTCAGAAACTGTCATTCAGAACAGTCGATTTTACACCTGTAACTTTTAAGACTTGGTTCTCCTTGAATAGAACCCGTTTTCCAAAATGCTTCTAGACATGAGTAGCTTATCTTCCAACTTAAAGATTAAGCCCTCACTCATGCAAAACTTTAAACTGTGCTGGGAGAAATGATCAAAACATTAAGTTCGAAATCTGCGCCTGTTTTAGGAACCTGTGAATACACTTCACATATGAATGTTCCTACACTTAATTCTCTAAGCCTGATTACAATTGGAAGCTAAAACTTTGTACAGAGGTCAAGCAACTCTAGACTTAGACTTGTACAAAAGCATTTCACAATTGATCTACTGTAGAAGGAGAACACGCAGAAACATCGGGCGCAATATTTTTGATTACTCAGAAAAATTTTCAGTTGAGTGATGAGAGAGAACTCAACTAACTTTTTCTCTATCTCATAACATCTAACTTCCTCATTCTTGACTTCTAACTATTGTCACGTATGCTCTCATCCTTGCCCCGACTTTTCTCAAAGTATTTATAGATAAATTTGTACATGATTCTTACTAAACAAAAGATCTAAGTCAGCTATGACTATACTAATGTACATTTGTGTACACTTCTCTTATCCTCTGAATGTGATCTTCTTCCAACATTTAGGAATTGATTCTTCCTTCATCCTTTAATCTTCCAAGCCTTCAATTGGTGATTGATCTGCACCAACAATTCTACATTAACTAGAGTGGACATTTGCTATGGAGTAAGTGGCTTAAGCCAATTCATGCAAAATCCAAGGAAAATTCACATGGAAGTAGCCAAAAGAATCCTCAAATATCTAAAGGGAACTATCAATGAAGGTTTATACTATCCTTAGACATCTGATATAGATGTAAAGCTCTTATGTGATGCATATTGGGCAAGCTCTAAAGATGATAAGACAAAAAGATCTGGGTACCTCATCTTTGTAGGTACAAAATTGATTTCATGGTTTTCAAAGAAGAAACCTACTATTGCACTCTTATCAATAGAGACTGAATATAGAGTACTTGCAAACATAACTCAAGAAGCAATGTGGATTAAGATCCTATACTCTGATTTAGGTCTTAAATCATCTATTCCTCATATCTTTGGGGATAACATCACTTCATTGCATCTTGCTGCTAACCCAATCTATCATGCCAAGACTAAACACATAGAAGTGCATTAGCATTATGTCATGGAAAAGACTACCAATAAGGAGATTCAATCATCATATGTTTCAACTCATCAACAATGTGCATATATGAAGACAACGGCATTGGATGGAGTCAAGCTAAAAAAATTCAAATCAATGATTGGATTGGAAGAGATTTTGAAGGATTGAAGACTCAAGCTTCATAGGTTTTAGGGGGAGATGTTGTTGCAATAGGGAAGCCTAAGATCTTTGCTTAAGTTATTTGGATTATTCTCATTTGTATCACAACAGCTCATGTGAACTTATGCTTATGAAAGTTAAAAGATTTAATCGTTGGATTTATCTCAATCATTTGTAAAGCCCAAAATAAGAGGGAATCTCGTGGAAAGTGGGAGCCTAATTCCATGGATTTTTTAGATGGAATCAACGTTCAAATCACTCCCAAATTCTAGGATCACTTTTAGGTGGATGACTCACCATATTCAAATTCAAATTTATGTATAAATACATCCACTCCTTAATCACGGAAGAGAGAGACTATTCTGAGAGTTTTGAGATGATATTCAGAGCCTAAATTGTGCTCATGTCAAGTGAGAATATTCCTCCACATCTCCCTTGTATCATATCTGCAATATCAATACACATTATGATTCATTTATCTTGAGTAGTCATTCTTTGTGTGCTGCTACAGTACCTTGAGGTACACAATCAACTTGTCCGTGTGAGTATACATTTTCAAACCTTTCACTTGGATTACTTATAGAGGAGTTTTGTGTATTTAATTATGAAGTTTCACTATCATTGGATCAATAGATCTTGCGTTATGTACATTTGAAGGTGAATGTTTCTGCACTTCATCTTGTTCCTCAAAACTCGGGATGAGCTCCCTTGATTTGATAAATTTCTTCTATAAATTCATCAAATAACTTGCCTTACTTATCTATACACTTCAATTAGATGTGTTCAAAAGATTTCTAGTCGATTCATACCAGCTTGGGAGCTCAGAGCATTTTTTTGTGACCTTCACTTCCCAAAATAGAAGGTTTCTTCAAATCCTATGAAGTGCAAGTCATCTATTTTGATGCAATCATTTGACTATCCATACAGTTCCACAAGGAAAGATGAGCCTAAATCCAATCAACATGTACATGAAGAAGACTCATGCAAAAACATAATATTAAGTAAAAAGTTGAAACAAGCATCAAATTCTTTTACTCTCACTATTGAAGAAGAAGATTCATGTAGTTATACAATATGCTCATCCAATTGCCATGAATCAAATTCTTGAAACTATATGCATCTTGTCATTATAGACTAATTTACCATATGATGCACTATTTTAATGATTGTTCAAAACATATACCAACATGGGGGCCTAATGCATAACAAGATAATATCTTTTTAGATTATCCTTCACTTTCATTATTTGATCTTGTAACTTTGAGGATTGTTGAGCTATTGAGGTCAAAAGCTGATGATCTAGGATGATATTTCTCATTCATTAAAATTATTTTATTTTTGAAGTGTATGGAGCAGACATCCATATATATGTTTGTTGGGATTTATTAACATATCTTAGTTTTCAAAAGTTCACTCATTAGTTGTTAGTAGGGTATGTTCATATGCTTTTATTTGTATATTATACTATCTTATTATGTTCTTTTATGTCATTCTTGTGCATTCTCTTTTGTAGAAGTAATAGTATTATTTGTATTACCACTAGTAGTAGCAATAGGAGCAACAAGAACAACCACAACAAAGAAGAAAACAACAACAATAGTAGTGGAAAAAGAAGATTATTCTTCTCTCCATATTTTTGCTTGAGGTGATTCCAATGTATCTTTATTTTTAAAATTTTGAAAATATATGATATGCAAGATATTTTTGGTCAAAGGGAAAATTTAAGCATCTTTGGACTTCTTTTTCTTCAACTTAGGGCGCATTTATATGTAAATATTTGCATTCTTATTTTGGAAAAACTCTATTTTCAGTATCATAGAAGGATTTTTTGATGCAAGTTTACTTTTGAGTGCAATAAAAATATAATACAACATGCAGTGTGATTACACACATTTTAGTCAGATAATATATTTAAGATTTTTGTTTCACACATTTTTAGAAAATTGTAAATTCTTCGTAGATATGAAAAATGTTGATGGAATGATCCATATATTTAGTGATAATTTTGACAGGAATACTTTCCATACTTGGAGGTTCGAAATGATTAACTTGTAGATGAGAAAAGATTAACATAAATACATGAAAAGAAATTATGAATTTACTAAAAGAACAAAAATCTAGAACAATTAAAGGCATATGAAGATTGAAGTATAAGATAATTTTTTTTTGTATTGATTATCTTATAGTACTCAAGATACGATGAGTGGGAACATATAGGATGCATAAGCACCAAAGGAGACCTATAATAGTTTGGACACATTATATGATGGCAATATTAAAGCAAGGAACTTGCAATGAGAGAATGAGTTACATAGAGCAGAGAAAAAGAACATGCTATTGCAAACATAGAAATTTACCATAGAAAGATTGGACATGAAAATCTATAGATGTTTAACTTGATTAAACCAAGTGAAGTTTTTATTTGATTACCAAGATTTGAACTTGTACACGTGAAGAAGGTATGAAAAGCATATGTCAATTTGGTAAGAAATCAAGATCATGATTTCCAAAGGGTAAACATGTTAGTGAGAATGTGTTATAGATATAATTACAAATATTTTAGGTTTCACTCTTGATTGATCTTTTTCAAAAGAAACGACACAACCTCATCAAAACTATACATGTTTGGATTTCCTTTTGCAACCAAACAAAGTAGTGTAGTAGCAAAACTTTGAAAAGATTCTAGAAATCCTTTGATTAATGTAGAAATAAGTGATGCATCCAAAATAATTTCATCAATGTTTGCCAATTGCTCTTTCAAATCATTGATAAATGTAGCATATATATCCATTGACTCATTTACACATTGATACAAAGAAGCAAGAGTACCCTAAGCTTGTCTTGAAGTAGTGCATGATCGCATGTGTGGAACAAATGCTCCTTCACAAAAAGGGCAATCAATGCATGAGCTTGAGAATACTTTCCATCCCATCTAAGTTTTTGTTGTGTAGGTGGAGAATTCATAGTCACTAGACTTGAAGAAGAACTTGAATCCATGATAAGAATTTGCATAGTAGAAGAACCATTGGGTCCCTTGTCAACATTTACCAATATGTTTCATAGTTTCTTTACAACAAGAACATGCTTCATCATGTAAGACCACATTGGATAGTTGGTCCTACCAAGCTTATCTTCAGCTTGAAGCGTGCCAAACAAGACATTATTATTTTTCATTACATCGAAGAACTAAAAAATAGCAAGATATGAACGTCAAGAAAGCTAAAATGTAGCTCGTAATGTATAATTTTAGTGGCAATTTGGATTGCATGAATGGATTCAAAAGGAGTAAAGGGGGTAAAAGGCCATCATGCCTGGTGAAAATGATCTTTGAGTGCTAGACTTTGTACTTCTATGCTCCAAAACCAATTTGCATTGTTGAAAGTGTGTGCGATGATAGAAACAAAAAATAGCAAATTGAGAAGGAGTTGATCTTTCTCTGATACCACTATTGGGTGTGTGAGGCTGATCATTGTGATTAATTGAACATGTTAATTTAGGATGTAGAACTAAGTTGTGAATACTCTATTGTAAATGAAAAATAGGAGAAAATCATAGACGAAGGAATGGCTGCACTTTATGTAAATGAGGTTTTGAATTTGGTGCTATTTCTCAAAGAGAAGGCTATCTACAAAGTGAAACATATGCTAATTTTAGTATAAGCATGTAAAAGAAAAAATTATCAATAAAAGGATATGAAAAAACTTATGGGATTGACCTAAGAAACATTCAACCATATCCCTAACATGAATACTTAGAGTAGTCGTGGAGTTGGCTATAGCAAAGGGATAGACCTTGCATTGTATGGATATTAAGACTGCCTTCTTAATAATGAGATAAAAGAAAAAGTATAGATCGAATCTCCCACCAATTTATGAGGATGCAAAAAATTGATGATATGTTTTCAAGGTAAACAAATCATTATATGGGTTGAAACAAGAACCTTATGTGTGGTGCACATGAATAGTAGACTAGTTGAACTCTATTCCTGATGCAAATTACTCATTGTATGTGAAGAAGAATAATGATGAGGATCTTGTAATAGAGATAGATGACCGAACTATTGATGGTCATAATGATAATGACATGTAGGTTGTGAGAATCTTTCATGTAGGGATTTTGCATGAGGACTTGGGTGTCTTGAATTATTTTGAGGGCATTGAATTTATCAATGCATGAGAAGGAATATGGATATTCCTAAAGTAGTATGCATTGAATATGATGTGAAAGTATGGAATGATTGGTTAACATCCTGTTTCTATAAAATTTATAATGGGATGACACTACAGGTGAAGCATTGCAAAATGCATCCAATATAGGAAAATTATGGAAAGCCTAGTATATCACATAATTACAAGAAATCTAATATATAAGGTTGGAATTGTGAGTTAATTCACAAAGCTCCCTAGAAAGCCATGTTTGGGTGCATCGTAACATAAATTATGCTATGTATACGAGAAATTATATTATGCATTGTCTTATGAGGCAAGTGTGAAATTCCCAATACATGTATACAATAATGTATATTGGGTTAAGAATGCATCAAATAAAATCTCTATCATATACTTTATGTGTTCATCAAGAGGTGTTTCTAATAGATGGAGTGAAAGTAGGCTATTGATTTCTTTTTTTATTAGAGAGGTTGAGTATATAGGTGCCACAATGGTGGCATGTCGGAGTGCATGGTTGAGTGCACTACTTGTAAACTTTGGAATAAATATCTAAAATCCATTTTTCATTTACTATCTTAACATTATCAACAAAAACTTATTAACAATAAAATATTACAAATCCTTGTATTCCATGATAGGAAAAACTATATTGAGGTACACTATCATTTCATCAAAGAAATGATTATATAAGAGACCTTGTTCTTGTTTACATGATGATATATGAAAATTTGTTGATATCTTTATGAAAGAAGGATTAGAGAGAAACAATTGAGACTTTGATGATGTTGGGAGTATGGTATATAGCTTGATGGAGAGCGTTGGGATGCAAAGATCAAGATATGATGATCTAGGGAGGTATTTGAAATTTATTTTCTTTATCATATCCATAGCATGTATGGCGGATACATGAACATTCTCTAGAGATTCTTTTTTGGGACTTTGTTCACATATCTTACCTATCAAGAGTGACATCACACATTTCTAACTCACTCATTTGCTTTTATCAAGTTTGAGTATAGAAGAATTTTGTTGCCTCCTTCTCTATGTGCTTCCTCTTTGCTGTAGTTAAATTTATGTGCTTGCATATGCGTGACCTATCTGATCTCCTTGTTAACAAAATAAATGCATCAAAACACATTAGATTAGTTGCATCACTATCCATATTTTCATGCAAAGATAATAAAGATTCATTATCAATTAGGCCTTTTTACAATCAATACACTTTTGATAACCATTGCACAATTTTTGCAATAGATGTTTTGAACTCTTAAGATCCGACATATATAAATAGATAAACATAGACATCCAATTTTTCCTTTTCTAATAAGAATTACACATTGAATTGATCCTTTGTAGGTCCATTTGAATGTCTCCATTGCATCATTTGAATCAATACATTACACATTTGATTCTTCCATGTACAAGAGTTGGATGCATCAAACTTGGAGATTTCAAGTTATTTCTTTACTTGTGTATTGCGTTCTGTGTTGAACTATTCATACAATCCATTTAACCTATAGAAGTCTCAAAAATATCTAAAGCCATTCTATTGACAATTGATTGTAGTTTTTTTAGACACTTTCTTGTAAAACTGTATATGCTCAAGAAGATTCATAAAAGTTTGGTTGAAAATGAAAGACTCTAAAAATGTTTGATAGATTTTCCCTAAAAAATTGAAAAACTTGGCCACAATTTCACATCAAGCGATGAATAAATTCTCTATGCCCAACTCGAAAAGAGTATAGATTACAAAAGGTGAAATCCACTTTTGGTGGATAAGAAAAAAATATGGAAGAATTTGCATATGATCGTCAAAACAAAATGATAATGATTGTATACAAAAATTAGTGTACTATTTGTACTATATTAACCATATGTGCATAATATCCGAATGACTACATAAAACAAGATCTTAAAGCTAAAAAGAATATGAGTATAAAATTAAAAGTAGCAATAGGTATGCAATAATCATTACAAGGAATGTTCCTTCAAAACCTTAAATTGACTATGATAAGTGGATTTTCCAAGCTCCTAATAATAAATAAAAAAAGCACCAAAACTTATGTTGAAGAATCTCCCACATTAGGAGATGAAGAGCTAAAATAAGAGATAAAGAGTTTGAGATGTATTCAAAGAAACCCAATTCCCTATCGTTTTCACTCCAAAATAATTAAATTTAGTTTAGTGTTTAGAAAAATGCCAATAGAATGACCTTCAATGAGAGAAAATTGGGATGAATAACTTTTAGAAAACTTTTCACCCTACACCTTTACCAATGAACTTTTCCCTTGTGAAATGAAAATGATAGCAAGAGTGTATTTTGCTGATAAGGGTGAAAGGTTATGAAAAGTTCTATGACTTTTGCACCACCTTATTCATAGAGGGGATTTTTGGAGTTCACATGAAGTTGATTCCTTATTGAAACATGATCGAGATTGAAGACATAGAATAGAGCTCAAAAAACACAAATATGTAGGTTTCACAATGAGTAATCTAATCTAGCTAGCACGTGTGATTTATATGGACAATGTATGTTATATTCAATAATACATATATAAATATGTTTGATAGATACTTTTACTTTCATGTGTACAAAAATGGTAATAGTTCTAGATAATGAGAGCTCAACTTTAGGTTTCCCGATCTTGTGAATTCTAATAAGGAACTCTACCTATGATGAAGAGAGGGGACACACAAAGAAACCTTGCATGTCACTATGACATCTTTATAGAAGATGAATAAATTCAAGAACATTAGTATGATAAACAAGGTATAATGTTTATGAAAGATGAAATTGAAGAAGTTTTAGATGCTAGGAAAATAAGAGTAGGAAAAAAGAAAGGCTAAGGGAGAGATTGAATCTAAGGATAATGGGAAGAAGTGATAGTGACCTTGTAAAATTTTAAAGCACTAAAAGATGATCTTAGGGAAATTTATATTAACTAATGGTCAATTGAGTGTCTATTGAGCATAAGCTTTATTTAACTTTATGAGGCAATATTTTTAAGGGAAAAACTAATAGAAATACATATAGAATCTTAAAATGATACAAGTTATACCACTCACAATGCATGATAATATTAGCACAACCATTAAAATTGGCTCTAGATGGATTGATTATGTGATAAGAGCCATGAGGGATCCTAGAAACATTTTGATAAGGGAGAAAAAACATACACAACAACCTCTGTTTATGTACTTAATATACAAAGTGAGAGAAAGTTTCCTATAACTCTCTAAAAGGTTTTCCCATTTGTATGTTAATTGGACATGTTAAAAGGTAGATATCCCACAATTTAGATATAAAAGAAAACAGAAACACATGGAAAGGGGTGTTAGAATAGGCACTATGTTCTTGGCTAAGTCAGGCACTACTTCTAGATTGAACAAGTAAGCATCATGAAGTTCATCTGACACTCCTTGAGGGGACTCTCCCAAACTTAGTCTAGAAAGGTGATCCACCCTAAGGTGAGCCCTACCTTTCCTAACCACAACTTCAATGTCATATTCCATTACTAAGAGGAACCATCTTACTAATCAACCAGTATTGCATGCTTTCTTCACTCGGTAGAGTAATGCTTGATGGTTTGTACAAAATTTAAACATATTTGCAAGCAAACAATGTCTAAACTTTTTAACTACATATACCATGCCTAATCCTTCTCTCTCGGTCATGGTATAATTTCGTTTAGCCGCATTCAATTGTTTACTAGCATAAACAATGGGAAGATCCATATTACCTTCACCAGTAGGTTGTGCTAGTACACACCCAATTGCATAATTGGATGCATCCACATGAACATGGAATGGCTTGTTCCAATCTGGTATAGTCAAGATTGGTGTTGAACATATTCGTCACTTAAGCTCATTAAAGGAGTTTTCATATTCGTTTGTCCACTCAAAGTTAGTCAAAAGATCATACAGAGGCTTTGCAATGATTGCATACATGTGAATGAAATGTTGATAATATCCACAATGCCCCATGAAAGCTTGTATCTCCTTGAAATTCTTTGGCCTACGTAGCTCTGCAATAATTCAAAATTTCTCCTCATTTGTGGATACATCATTCTTTGACACTATGTGTCCTAGAATCTTGCCTTGCATGACTGTTGCAGAGCTAAAGAGAGCACAAGGCAGAGAAAAAGACGGGCCCCAAAATTTTTCCGATTTGGACACCCAATTTTTGTATTATAACCATTCTTGTAATATATTTTTCGTTGTAAAGGCACTAGAGGAGTCCTCTAGATGCATCTCCCACAGAAGATTAGAGACTTACCCATGTAAATTAGTAGAAAATTAGTCCTTTAGTGAATAAAGTGCCGGTCTCTTGTGTGAAAGGACCATTTTTAGGGCACAAGTATATAAGTCAATTTGTGACTCTTTGTAAAGACTTTGACCATTGTGAGAATCAAGAGCACAGAAATTCGAATTTGTGTCTTCTCCTCACTGTATCTTCTTCTTTGTGAGCTTGTGTGCATGTGTATTGCTAGAAAAGAGTGTTAGGGAGTGTTGTCTATCCATGAAAGTATTTATTTGCTGTTGTTAATGTGTGTGCGAAGTGTAGGAAGTGCTGAAGTGTAGGAAGGTTTTTCCCGCGAGTCAGTATTTTGCTCATAACTTGAAGTAGGAGTGTCAGAATTGAGTGAAACCACTGGCATTTGATGTGTCTTCTCGAGAGCTTCGAAATGCATATGCTATTTGCTATATTTGGAGTTCGGAGCTGAGAGAAAAGCTCAATTTACTGTTGGCTGCTGCACCAAGTATCGTGACACCATGATTGTCAGTTGAAGCTTGTTTGGATTAGTCTCTATTTTGTTTGCACTCTTTGAGTAGTTCATTTGCATTGATCATCACTTGAATGCATGTCCTCATACACTCGGCTAGGTTTGTATACTCATCGGATTGATAATTAAAGCGTGAATCCCCACTATATGCACTTGAAGGGGATTGAGGTATAGTCTCTTTCTCCACAAGTCCCTAGATTGGTACTTAGGTCAATTCGTTTTTTGGCGCCGTTGCCGGGGAGTGTCGAATCAAACCGAGGCATTCGTGTGATGGTAAGTAGCTTTTTGCATTGAAGCGAGAAGTGGAGTAATGATCTTCTCTTCTTTCGTAAGTCACTTTCAGCCGCACTTACTACTTCTCATTCTTGGAATGTGTGTAGTGAGTTATTAGTCTAGGAAGTGTGTGGAGTGAGTAGAATAGGAGCAGTAGGAAGTTAGGCTAGATTCCATTCTCTTTTCTCTATGTTTTTTCAGCCTTTTAACTAGGAAGAATTTTTCAAAAAGTATTAAAACCCAAAAACTTGTCCTTTGGACTTCACTTGTGCTCAAAGCAAGTATCGTGAGAAACTGAGATCGAGTATCATGGACGAAGATTTGAGTATTCCGAGCTACGTAAAGCGAGTTAGGAGGGGTAGAGAGCTGAGATAGTGTCCTAAGGTAAGCACATGCATTATTCTCTCAGTTTCATTACATAACTCAAGTTTTGCAGAAGAAAACGATTTGCGATAGGTATCGTGAGGGACTTACAGGGGGTAAAAAGTGTGCTTTGAGTGATTCAGAGAGTGAGGAAAGGGTAGCAAAGCATAGAAAACAATTGTCTTGAATCAAAAGCTGAAAACCTAGCAAAAAATTTGAAAAAAGGGGTCAAGTATCGTTTTCTCCCGCGGTTGAGTATCGCGATACCTGACAGGTATCGTGATCTCCTGTGGTTGAGTATCGCGATATTTCCCTTAGATCGTGTATCGCGTTGCAAAGATCGCGATACTTCACAAGTATCGTGTATCCTTGTTCACCGATCACGATACTTGCCAAACATCGTGTATCGTGTATCGTCGTTCACCGATCGCGATACTTGCCAAAGATCGTGTATCGTCGTTCACGGATCGCGATACTTGCCAAAGATCGTGTATCGTGTATCGTCGTTCACCGATCGTGATACTTGCCAAAGATCGTGTATCGTGTATCGTCGTTCACCGATCGCGATACTTGCCAAAGATCGTGTATCGTGTATCGTCGTTCACCGATCGTGATACTTGCCAAAGATCGTGTATCGTGTATCATGTATCGTCGTTCACCGATCGCGATACTTGCCAAAGATCGTGTATCATATTTCACCGATCGCGATACTGGTCATAGATCGTGTATCATGTTTATCCAAGTATCGTGTATCGTGTCTTCGCAGATCGCGATACTTGTCACCGATCGTGTATCGTGGGTGTCTAAGTATCGCATTTATCCAAGTATCGAGTAGCGTTCCCATTGAAGTATCGTGTATCGTTTTTAGCCAAAGGAGGTGTATCATGAAATTTTGAGCTAAGTATCGTGACTTGAAATTTCTTCTTCAGTCATTTTTCTAGCCAAATTCCTCTAGAATTCTGATCCATAGTAAAGAACTCTAGAAGGTAGAGGTTAGCAAGGGCTAATCAGAGCTTTTAAGTGGATGAACCTGAGATCTGGAAGAACCCTAGGAAGCCAAAGAAGTGTAATCTCTTCAGTAGGTAGTGTAGCCAAGACAAGTAACCGTTCACATTACTCGGAAACCTCTAGTGAGTCAGAGGAAGAAATTCCCATGGCTTCAGAGGATATGCAGAACACTATACCAATGCTTAGCACAATGTTAGTTATCGAGGGAGAATATAGGACATCTTTGGAATATGTGACCACCAACCAACATGAGATACCCATATACTTGGATGGTCTGAACAGATCAGTGGCCAGACTAAAGAAGGCTCCAGAGGCTTACATAGTACCTAGGCCAATGCTTCAAACCTAAATAGAGAAGGGAACGAAGAGCAAGTAACTACACCTAGAGGGAGATCTACTGTTGCTAGGGTCTGGAGAGGAGACCTGATTCCCCAAGATGACTCCCTAATGGATGTATACTTGATCAATGGAATGGAGCCTCTCCTTAGAGCACATTCTTCAATATGGGAAGCTGCCCCTAATCCTGTCACCATCTATGAGTTACACGATCCTGATTTCCCCACCATCATCACTTATTTGGATAAGAATCAGAGAAGATATTGGCCCTTAACGGAATTCAAAAGAGTCGAATTGAAATATCAGAATATCCCACTGTTTTCCCCTAGGGACCAAGCCACTACTTCACGAAACCCACTTGGAACGTCTCAAAATGATTCATATCAACAGTCGGAACAAACACAACAAACTCAACAAACACAACAAACACAAATCCCGGTCAGACCACATGTGCAGTTTGCAATGCCTGCAAATAACCCTAATTACCGACCTCAACCACCTGTTGACCCAAGACATGGAATTCCTGCCCCAGTCAGACCACCTGTAGCAAGAGGACCAGGCATACCCATAGGAAGACCAATTTTCCCAGTAATGCCTAGACCGCTCGAAGCAGGAAGGACATTAAGGCCAATTCAAGTGGCCAAATGTATGAGAAACCACTACGATGGCTCTAGTGAACCTTACAATCATATAGCCAAATTTAAACAAGTAATCAGAGCCGAACAAGTAGAAGATTTCTTGATCCAATATGAGTCCTTTGGTCTTACTTTGTCAGACACTGCGCTAGCATGGTTCCAGCCATTGGACCCTAATAATTTTCAAAACATGGAACAAGTCTATCAAGAAATGATTGAGGAATTCACTAAGTCAGGAATTAAAAACAACTCATCATCATTGATCCATAGCTTTAAGCAAGCCCCTATAGAATCAGTAAGATTGGCAGCAAGAAGATTCAAGTAGTATGTGGACAGATGCCTAGTGGAAGAGAGACCTACCCAAAATAAAATGGTGTCATTATTTTTGGAAGGATTATTGAACGAATCATTAAGATCTCTGGTATATGTAAAGAGAGTTCAAACTTTGCAAGAATGCATGAAGGAATGTATAGACCTAGAAGACAACCTAGCAGAAGATTTGAAAATACATCAAGGTAGCTTGAAAAGTGAAGATTCGGCCAGCAGTACATCAAACCCTAAAAACAATGCAGAGGAAATAGCCAATTTGGTAGCGAAGAAGCTGAATGTTCAAGGACAGAGGAACTACCCCAATAACCCTATAAGAGTGCCCATGCTTAGAAGATGTATGCAGTGCGGAGGTGATCATCCATCTCCCTTGTGCACTAGGGGAGTAGTCCCACCACCTGCTTATGCTTATAATAGACCCACCACCCCAGGACCTCTACAATATTGCAGTATAGAACAAAAATATACAAATCACAGTACAGAGAATTGCCCTTACAATAGGCAATCGAGACCAGCACTGCCATATATGAGACCTTATGGACACCCTCAAAGAGAGCAAGGAGGTGAAGCATTGAGGTACCCCACTTATCAGCAACAGGCACCTGTACCACGACCATATGCCTATCAAGGATACACCCAACCACAACCAATACTAGGACAACAACCGCCCCATCCTCAGAATGTTGTCCCAGTCAAGATGGCTCAACCTGAAGAAAACCTAGAGAGAGCGATAGTCCCAGCCACACCATTGGCTAGTAATGAATCATATGACTTGTCTTACGATCATAGTCAAGGGGCATATCCCAATTATGAAAGATCTATGATAGAATATGGACAACTATACGAACCATATGCCTATGGCATGGAAGTACCAGATAGTTCCTACGGATATGAGCAGGACTATGTGTCATTAATGTACACAGCCCTTAGAGCAACCATACCACTCCGACCTATGAACAGACCGCCTGTACCTAGAGGACCATGCTACAGATGTGGAGGTGATCATTATATCAGAGAATGTACATTGCCAAACCCACCACCACCACAACGAGTCTGGGAAGGCTACTGTAGTGATTGTGGTAAGGAACACTATAGCTTAGTGATGAGTAGCACCTCCTTTAATGTCAATCCGGGAAGACATGAGGATGGTATGAAGACCCCGAGCAAGTGAAGGCACAAATGTGTGAGTGCGAAGCACACTAACATGCACACACATACACACACACGCGCACACATAGCAAGAACAAAGAGAGTAAGACAATGGAATCACTTCTATTGCAACAAAATTCTCATACAAGCTCAAAACTAGAAGAAGCTACCCCAAAAATGAGCTCTCTAGCTCTATTTATAGTTTTTGACTAGCTTTGGCCCTCTCCAGACCTAGTGTCTGGCCTAGTTAAAAATTAGGTTCCAAGGCTTATTCGAGGGCTCAAACGAGATCTAAAAAATATGAAAATTGGCAGGCCACTACTTCTAAGGCTCCCCAAGCTCGAGGACTCCACTTGTACAAAATGGAGCTACAAAAAGGTGAAACGATATTTACAAGGGTTTTCAGTGATGAGAATCACTTTTAACATGGTGTAAGGTTTGGAAAAATTTAATGGGTTGCCTTAGTGATAGATCTTCATGTATGCTCGTACTTGCTTCATCTGCCAACACTCTCCCCCCCCCTAGGGTCTGTCGCCTCTAACAGACCTTTGCTCTGCGGTTTGGTCAATGTAGTTCTGGAGAATGTCGGTTGCCAAGTCATGTTCTTTGATCCGTAGCCCTCTGATCAGGTCTCTCTGAAGGGCATCCCAATTGACTGCTCCCGGTATGTTTGGTTGTGGCGTTGTGTAGAGCTTTGAATGCATCGTTTGTTCGCATGCGAAGAGTTGTAGCAAATGATTGGGCCGTGGCGCGAACACGTCTGCGTGTGCCTCCCAGAACCCGGTGGTGAACATATCATGAAAAGTTTGCTTGTAGCAGGAAGGGAGATATTTGATTCGTGCGTGCCATGCATAAGCAACTCGTAGGCTCGGGGTTGTGCTCATATCATATAGTAGGTCATAATTACCATTAACGAACCCGGGAATCGGAGGCTGAATGTGACATACATTGCGGAAGGTTTTAAGCACTACTTGCATCATAACCAATATTTTGAGCATCATCTGGGCAGCTACGTCTGACATGGGGTGGAGGCGTGGAAGCCAATGTCTGATAGTAGCCATCATATATGCTACTGTAGGTGTGCCTGTTGGGGGTGCAATGGAGGGATAATTTAGCCATTGTTTACAATTTGCATTGTTCTGAACCTTGATGGCGAATGCTTTCCATGATCTCCTTCTTTGAATTGGCCCAAAGCAAGGGTTATACTTTAAATGCATGGGAGCATGGTCCCATGTCCGTAGCATTTCCGGATATGTTTCCAATAATTTCTGCCTCCAGATAGGTTGGAATATGGCCACCTTTTTGGCTGCCTCTAGGATATCCTCTGGTTCGAACTGAGTTGCGAAGGTGGGGTATTTGTTGGTGAGGAGTTTGATTTCAGCATTATAGTCAGCCAGCAGTACAAAATATGGTTTATACTATAACTCTGAACTAGTTATCAGTCTTCTAGGAGCCAGATGTCTGAAGTATTCTGATTGAAGTATGGTTTCTTCAATGGTCTTCATGGCCAACATCTGGTTGGAGATACGTTCTTCATGAGTCCGCCCCATTTCTTCTACCTGTTTCATCCATGCCGATGGGGGTTCCTCATATGTATCCTGTCCCTCTTCAGTGATTCTACCTCTTGGAAGAGGTTGTGGCTCATAATTATCTTCAAATGTTTCTTCCACCGGAATGACAATGGTCTCCTCTTCGTTTGGCTGATCAGGTGGAGAGGGGGGTCGTTCATATTGTAATAACTTAATCTTTAATTCAGCCACCTACTATCGTAGCTCCAGTACTTCATTGGTTATTGATGATTCAGGCTCTGGTGAGGTTGCAACATTGACCATCTCTTTAGCTGTTGGTGGTTGTGGTGTATGCACTTGGGATCTTTGTAGGTCCTTTACCTGGTCTACTAACTGGTCGTGTGCCTCCAAGAGGGTAGCATATTCTTCTAATGCCTGCTGAATGTGTGTTGAGGGAATAGCCATGAATTTGGCGGGGTCTATAGGTGCTCCAGGGGTATTTTCCATGGCTGCTTCTAGATTCTCCTGGTTTTGTTGCTGTATCCTTCTGTTTTCTTCTTGAGCCTCTGCTAAGTGGCGACAAAGTAGAGTCATGTTTCTTTGTAGTCTAGCATTGCGGCCCAACTAATCTCTGAGTTGTTCCTCCATAGCTTTAACTGTCTTCATATACTTGGCGTCCATCTCTGCATTCGATTGTTGGAGGACAGTCACTTCGTGTTGTAATGCTGTATTACTTAGCTCCAAGGCATTGACACGTGCCTGGAGTTGAGCCGAGTGGTTGCATAGCTCTGTGTTGTTTTCTTCCAGTAACTTATATTCTTGCTTAAGTAGAGTGGCCGCTTCGAACATGGTGTCTAGTGCATTACTAAATGATGTGGATGCAGGCGTAGAGGTGGAAAATGCAAAGGGTCGGGAAATGGGGAAGGGAAAAGTGGATGATGTGCCTATGAGTGAGGTGAAATGTGATGATGTTGGAACAACCGTGGTGGTGGGTGCTCCTGTGGGTGGTGAAATGTCCATGGGCTCGGACGTGATAGTGTGTGAAGTGTGAATTGTGAACACGGGAATGGTAGGTGGTGTGTTAGTGGTGGCCGTGAATGTGGGGGAGTTGGGTTGGGGAAGGGACTTTTTATTATAATTCTCAACTTGTTGGAGTATATTTACAAGGTTTGTCCAGAATGAAGGTTGGGTGACTTGGGTTGACTCCGAGGGGGTTAAAAGGGGTACAATGGATAGGGGTTGGGAGGGAGGAAATGTATTGGTGGATGGAAATGGGTGTGTTAAGGTTTGGCTAGTGGCAAGTGGCTGTCCGAGGGTTGGGAGATATGAAGGGTGACCTATTATAGCTTGATCGGTGACAGGATGACCTATATGGGGTTCAAAAAATCGGGTGGAAGTGGTGGATGTAGGTAAAGGGAGGGATAGATGAGTAGTGGTGTGTATAATGGTTTCATCATGGGTGGATACTGGTTGTTCAGGAAGACTAGTGGGGAAGGGTTCTGAGGGCTAGATGGGAGGTGATGGTGGAGATGGTATCTGTGTATTTACATCTGGTTCCTCACTGGGAGTTGGGCTGGCCATGTGAACATCTTCTGAAGTTGTGGTAGGCAGTGCGGTAGAGACTTCCATTTGATCCATACCATATTTTCTTATGAGGTTGGGTGAAGCGGTCTTGAGCTGGAAATGCGAAGTGTTGAAGGCACATCCGCAGTGGTATGGCGATGTTGGGGGTGAGGGCACACATTTCTTTCAACTTCTTGATTTTGTTGTTCTTCATCGACTCTGGTATCAAGGGATCTCGATCGGAGGGTACATGGGTGCCATACATCTGAAGGGCTTCCCTGATTAAAGTAATATTCAATTCAAACTTCTTCATTTCTTCCTGGTTTGATAGAGAGGGCACCAGGAATGTGCCTGAATGATCTTTATCTCCTGTCGGCTTCAGTGTGGCAATCAAGTAGTAGCACCTGAGAAAATCCGATCTAGGCAAAGCTGCACTAAAGTAATCTTGCAATCCCGCTTTCTGCCAGATATCCTGAAGAGGAGGTGCATTCTGTAATGTTTCGAATTCTCTTGAGAAGAATTGGAATGTCCACCATACTCCTCCGAATTCGAACTTGGATTCCTAGATATGATCTGCGTCTCCCAAGTCTCCTGGCATCTCATTGAACCAATGAGAATGCCCCTTTACTCTTTCAGTTAGGCCACTTGGTGGATCCGGAATGGGAATTCTTCTCACGTTCAAAAACTCTTTAGGCCTAGCTGTCGGTGGAGCCTCCACAGGCATGGTATCCCAATTGCTTTGAGTGCTAGTGCCTACGTGAGAGCTTGTGCCTGCTGTTGCTGCCATGGGAATCAGGTGCTTATCTGCTAGAAGAAGAAAGGCACATTAGTGTTGCATAGGAAACAAGATGTAATGGTGTTCCCTTCACAATACTAACATGACAATCCCGAAGGTTAGTGGTTAGAGGTGAAGTGTTTGTGATAGATGTGAGTGGTGATTAGAGGTCAGTGTCATCCTAGATGCATACTTTGGTTATGCAATGGACTCAGAATGCACCTATGTCAGAGTGGATGGATTTACAAAATTGGGTCAGGGGGTTTGATACATGGTTTAAGTCTCCAAACTTTGATAGAGGATTCGTAGCTCTTAGAGCTAAAGACATGTAGAGATTTATGAACTAGAGTGTGATGGAGTTGGGACCTTTTGGGCACCCATTTCCAGACATTCCTCGGTTTGACTGAGTGTGGGTCAGGGTGGTATTTAGGTAGAGTTCCTGCGTTGTTAGTCGAGAGGACTTGTGAGTGTTGAATTATGCCAGTAACTAGAGTTGGAGCTATTTGGGCTCGTAAACAGGCCTTGGGCACCCATATGTGTCTAGCATTGGGGCTAGCCTTCATTAACTGCTTAGGGACCCAAATAGACATGGTGCACCTAGGAGGTTGCCTAGGGTACTCCTTCAATTTTGTCCTTGATGGTGTGGCTTGTTTTTTGGCTCCTCGAGAACCTGCTATTAGAGTTGTGGGTTTTCCATCCTTGCGTATCCAGATCTGCTTTGTGCCATGAGGTACTCCGTGTTGCACTGGTTGGCGCTCCTGCCTCTTGATCAGCGGCCTCCTTCGTGTCGAGTGATGTTCGGTCTGCCTGTTTAGAATCTTCTTTGGATAAGCTGGGAACTCCTTATTGGCTCTTGTACCTTCGGGAAGATGGACACTCCTCTGCACCATAGAACTCTGGACAAGAACATCATTGTTACCTTCATGTGGATTCCTGGAGAGACCAGGAGTTGGTGCCCTTCCTACTGGTTTGAGTGCTTGATTCTCTAATTCAATCGTAAGATAGCTTTGCCTACCCAAGCCTGAAGAATTCCACTTCTTAGGTTGAGGTTGATTGCATGATCATAGATCCAGTCTTGGCCCAAGACAAGAGGTTCGGTAAGATCCTCGTCTTCACACACTAGCACTTTTGCTGGCATGAGAACCTCTTGAATGTAGAGGGGAAGTTCCACCTCTCCCATGCAAGGGGTTTCAACACCTCCTAATCCTATCAGATATGCTTCTAGGGGTTTTACCTCCAATTGCAGCTGCTGGCAGTAAGAGAGCCGGACTGCACTAGTGGCTGCACCTGAATCAATTAAAGCTCTTACAGTCCTTGTACTGTCTCCTTGTCCAACTTCTAGGGTCACAAAAGGTCGTCGATCCACTATCCTATGGGTACGTTCACCTGAAGCCTCACACATGGCCATGTGATAGCCTGTAGACTCTTGAGTGTCAATCATAGGTGGATCTCTCCCTTGCCTCCTCAATTTCATTTGTTGGATGCGCTCTAAGGCCTCTGCCTGTGCTTCTTCTCGAATTTGTTTTTCCTCCTCTTTACGTTTCTTGGCAGTGTTGAGCCGATTTAACATCTCTTCAGTCAGGGGTTCTTGGTATAACTTGACTCTACATCCGCTTATGTAGCTAGGGAGAATATCGCCTTCCAAAGTGGTTAGTTGTACTGCCCCACTAGTTGAAATCCTATTTATGATCATAGGTCCATAGCCTCTTTTCTCTAATTTTCGTGCATGCTGCTTCAATGTGTAGACTAGGACTAGGTCTCCCGCTTTCAAGCCTTTATCCTTCACATGTGTATCAAAATATGCCTTTTGCCTCTTCTTTGCTACATAGATTCCTGCTGCAGCTCTCAATCGTGTCTCGCCTAGACGTTCAAGATCAAAGATTCGAGAGGAGAGTTCATGGCCTGTCCAGTCATGCTCTTGTGCTACCTTCAATGTAGGTATCAAAAAGTTCAAGGGTAGCACCGCATTCTGACCGAACACCATTTGAAAGGGTGTGGCTTGGAGTCTTAGGTAACCATGTTTTCCACGCTTGTATAGATTATCACCAATGAGTGAGTAATCTAGGGCTTCTTGTTCTAGACTTCTTTGCCTCATCATAGTCATGTCTGGAGGGAATGTTTTCATCTTTAGGAAGGATACTAGGGGTTCACTCCAATCCGGCACTATGGACACTTGATAAAGAGTGGCATGTTCCATAGGTGGTTTAGTGCAGCAGATTGGGCATTCCTTGCACAACTTCTGGACATCAGCTTCCATAGTCGGCCAATGCACTCCTAGTCTCCTCAGGGTCTATAGGGTTCGTTGTTTTAAGTAGTGTTGCTCTAATGCACCTACATGTGCTAATTGCAACCACTTAGCGTACTCGTCCTCTTCTACACAACAAGCCAAGATCCCTTGATCTGTGTGCTTGTACGTACTTCCAGCCATGATGTGGTACTTTTGGGCTTTTACTACCTCTCTATCCTGTATGGCTATTACTGGGTGGTTAGGCCCATATGTCAATACTGGCACTAATGGCTTAGCCCACTGTGGCACCACTTCCAAATTAAACAAGTAAGCATCAGGTAAGTCATTTGATACTCCTTGTGGGGCCTCTCCAGATGTGAGCCTAGAGAGATGGTCTGCTCTCAAATGAGTCCTGCCTTTCCTCACTACTACCTCAAAGTCATATTCCATTAGTAAGAGAAACCATCTTACTAATCTGCCTGTATTACACGGCTTGTTTACCAGGTACAAAAAAATTGAACTTATTTGCAAGCAAATAGTGTCTAAACTTTTTAACCGCGTACACCATGCCTAATCCTTCTCGTTCGGTGGTTGTATAGTTCTGTTCAGCAACATTCAATTGTCTACTGGCATAGGCAATAGGGAGATCCATATTACCTTCACCCATAGGTTGTGCAAGTACACATCCAATAGCATAATTGGAGGCATCTACATGAACATGGAATGGCTTGTTCCAATCTGGTGTGTTCAAGATTGGTGCTGAACATAATCTTCGTTTAAGCTCCTGGAAGGAATTCTCACATTCATCAATCCACTCAAAGTTAGTCAGAATTCCGTACATGGGCTTTGCAATGACAACATACATGTGAATGAACCGGCGGTAGTAACCACAATGCCCCATGAAAGCCTGTACTTCCTTGACGTTCTTTGGCCTAGGTAGTTCTGCGATGGCTCTCACTTCTCTTCGTCAGTGGATATGCCATTCTTAGACACTATGTGTCCTAGAATTTTGCCTTGCCTGACCATGAAAACACACTTTTCTGGGTTCAGGCAGACTTGATATTCTCTGCATTTATCAAAGATCTGTCTGAGTTCAGGTATATGGGTCTGGCTAATGTTGGAGTGAGCGCAAAGATCATCAACATAGACTTCGAAATTCTTCCTCAAGAACTCTTTAAATACGTGACACATCAACCTTTGAAAGGTAGTAGGTGCATTAGTAAGCCCGAATGGCATTACCCGAAAGGCAAATATGCCCCACTCCATGGCAAAAGCCATCTTATGCTGATCCTCTGGAGCAATGGCTACTTGATTGTAGCCCGAAAACCCATCTAGGAAGCTCTACACTTCCTTGCCTGCTACCCTTTCTAATAGATGCTCAGTGATAGGAAGCGGATAATTATCTCTGATAGTGGTTGCGTTAACTTTCTTCAAGTTAATGCATACTCGTAATTTGCCGTTCTTCTTGGGCACCACTACAATGGGGGATACCCATTCAGTGTGCTCAATTTCATAGATAAACCCGGCTTCCACCAAGCGGTCTATCTCCTCTTTAATCTTGGCGGCGTAGTTGTCATTGTATGTGTAGGGCTTCTGCTTAGAGGGTCTGGCATCTGAGGTCATGGGGATTGTATGTGAGCATATATCAGGATCTACCCCTTTCAGGTCCTTGTAGCTCCAAGCGAACACATCTCTATACTCCCTCAGTAAGGCTATCAATTCATGCTCTTCGTCTTCCGTCAGGTCATGGCCTATGTATGTGCATCTCTCTTCTCCTTCTTCCACTGCTACCACAATTTTCTTGGTGGTTTCTTTGTTATCATAGGCCTCCCCCGATTGCGCCTCTCGTTTAGGCATTCTGATCATGACTCTCCTGTCATCTACCTCATACTTCTTAAAATTTTCCGGGACCTCAAACAAAGATTCTTCCTCTTCTGGTGTGACTTCTCTCTTCTTTCTTTTCTTTCCTTCCTCCTTCAGGGTCACATGTGTGGCTAGCCTTACATCATTTGTAAGCTCTCCATGTCTTTGGGGTTGAAATTCTACTTCATAGAAGTATTCTTCATCTGATGCAAAGGGTGGGTCCATAATGATTGACTCTAGATCGGAGTCACTTGCATCCTCAAATGCATGAGGGCTAGGTTCACACTCTTCTAACACTGCCTCTCCCATGTTTGGCTCTATGGAGAAGACTGAAATGTCATAGCCATCTTCATCACAGTGAGGTGTCCATTGTTCTTCATTGATGGCTACATCCATTGTTGCTAGGATTTCTGCCCAGCCGTGGGGTTCAAATTCCTCGTCAGGAAAGACTACAGGTGCGTAGGCTGGGTCTTGAATTGATCTATGTGTTTCTTTTGCACCTACCTCTCTGGCTTTTTCTCTTTTCTCTTCTTCTACTGCCACTTTGCACATCCATAAGTGGGTGTCTTCATGCATCCATGAGGATCCTGATCCTATGGAATGCATAGATTCTGTATCCTCTTTGGCTCTATGTATGGGATTCCATTGGATAGGAGGGACATCTCTATGAGAGTAATCTTTGAGATTCACTTTGGTCGTAACACCTAAGTGTTGCAAGTACAAGGAATTGGTTCCCCAGTCCTGTACCACTTGCAACTGTCACATAAATGGTCTTCCCAAGATCATTTCATAGGCATGATTTTTGCTAAAATCACATATAGCAAATGTATGCTCAAACTCGACACCACATGTAGTGAGAGTTATGCCTTCTAGCAATCCCAAGGGCCTCTCAATATGGCCATCGGCCATCTGCGATTTCATTCTCGTCGGTCGGAGTGCTGGCTTGCCCCAACGCGTCCAGAGTGAAGTTGTAGCAATTGCAACTCCTGCACCTGAGTCCAAAATTGCCTTGGTTGTGTATCCCTGATGGGTAACTGGGAGATAGGTATTTCCTTCTTCTCCTTCACTCATGTCTCCTATCTTATCCAATGGTATTTCAGGCACTGTTCTATGAGATCCTACCTGGAAACGCGATTTTGCTATGTTTGGCACTTGCTTGGCTACGTGTTTCCACACTTCTGGCTTAACTTTGAGTAGCTCTTCTAAAGTGAGATTGCACTGCACCTTAGTGTTCCTTACTACCTCTGTATTCCTAGGTATGATTGAATCTTCGTTTCTTATCATGACTGTGGGCGCTCTCAGGCAAGTAGACTTGGTTTCCCATGGGCCAGTGAAATGGGGTAATTCCTGCAGGGAGTTAGACTCGAAGTCTAACCTCTCTTGGTTTTGTGCATTCTCCTGCTCTCCATAAATGGAAGGAATATCTTGAGGGAATTGATCATGTGTGTCATCCACAAGTTCAATGGGAGGAGGGGCTTCACTTTCATTAGCCCATTTGTCTTCTTGAATCTCTCGTAGGAATTCTGGAGTGAACCTATTCATAGAAGAGGAGGTGTCTAGTTTAGTGGAATTGGGCACATAAGCTTCCTGTGGGGGATGGCTTATGTTTTTGCTCGCCTCATCTCTTTCTCGATTTTTTTCTTCCTTGGCAGATCTTGCAATTATGCTCTCTAACTTCTCTAGGAGTCCATCCAAGTGCAATTGTGTCTTAGCTGAGCCTGAGTGGTTGAAAAGGCGACTGGCTTCAAACATGGTCTGAGCCAATGCGACCATTTTCGCACACAGCTTGGTTCTCTCTATCTCTAGGTCAGCTCTAGGGTAGCACTTGTCATGATCTGTCACATTTGGCCCTTCTTGGATTCTGGCCTGATATGCTTTAAGCATCATATCTAGATCTTCAAGAGTGGGGTCGGCTAGGACTGATCCTACTCTGGGTGGTGGGTGGGTTAAGGGTGGTGTATTGAAAGGTTGGGGAATGGAAGAAGATGGATTGGCGGTTAAAGGGAAGGGTGGTGGAGGGGTGGTGTGAGAGTGGTTTTGAGATGCGAGTTCACTTATCTTTGCTTTGGTTTCTCTCAAACTTGCTTCAAGTTTGCTCATTTTCTGTGACCATTGTCTTTTCATTCTCTCTCGGCTATCTCTCCATGCTCTTGTCCTTTTCTTGGTTATACTCTTTGTCTCACTAACCTGAGCACTCTTTTCCTGCCCTACTCCTTGAGTTTGCTGCAAGGCTTGGGCTCTAGTGACCACATGCACTGGGGCTGTGGAAGTTATACTTCCCATAGATTCTACCACTAACCCAATGACGTTGATAGGAGTGATTTTAGGCATGTTATTATGGTTTTTTGGGCAATCTTGTAGGAGATGCTCTTTTTCGCAGTCTTGACAGAAACCCTGAATTGTCACTGGTTGGGGTCGTGTAGAGGCAGGCAGTGGACAATCATGTATAAGGTGATCTCCCTGACATCTGAAGCATGGTCCTCTAGGGAATGGGGGTCGTACCTGCCTAGGTTGAGGTCTAGAGTTGGGGTTTGTGTACATGACATTAGCATACTCAAGCTCCCCACTATTTTCACTTAGATCCTCATAATAGTATGACTCGTTATGCTTGAGTGATTGCATGTAGTAAGCCTGTGGACTATCAATATGTGTGGAGTCAAAACTATGGTCACTTGGATCACTGTCTGATAGCATTGGGGTGATTGGGACTATGGCTCTGTTCGGACTTTCTTCAACAGATGCATATTTCATTGGGATCACATTGGTTGGAGCTGGGGGGTTGCTGCACTAGGACTGGTTGAGGTCTCTGCTGCCCTTGATAAGGTGGCTGATAGGGTTGCTGTGGTCTGTTGTATTGTTGTGGAGGGTACTGATTCTGGTATCTACCCTGTTGTGGATATGGCTGAGGGTAATTTTGCCTAACAGTTTGTTTGCTATATGGGCAGTCCTGTGTAGTGTGGTTGGTGTACCTTCGCTCTATGGTGCAGTACTGGCTACTAGGATTCACCTGGGGTTGGGCCATAATGGGACATACATTTGCCATATGGTCACCTTCACAAGTGTAGCACCGCTTAACTGGGGCAAATCTTGGAATTTGTTTGCTAGAGACACCTAGTTTTTGAGCTACCTTCTCGGCAAGTTCCTCAATGGATGTGGACTGACTAGATGTGAGGCTACTAGAGCTATCTGAATCCTTATAGATTTTTAATAGTTCTAACTCCTCACCTAGATTATCCTCAATGTCTATGCACATACGCACGCACTCTTCTATAGTTCTGGGGTCCTTCAAATACACATATGACCTGAGCTTGGTGCTCAACAAGCCATCTAAGAACAAAGCCACTTGCTTGGCTGGTGTGGGTAACTCAGGCATCGGGCACCTCTCTAGGTATTGCCTAAACCGTCTTCCTGCTAGTCTGACCGTCTCTTGAGGTGTTTGCTTGAAGCTATGAATTAGTGAGGAAGTGTTGTGCCTTATACCACTCTTGGAAAACTCAATGATAAATGCTTCTAGGAGCTGGTCTATGTTTCTGAAATGCCTCTCGTTCAGTGGTTGAAACCACGTAAGGGCAGTGTTCCTAAGGGTTAGACCAAAAGCATTATATTGTGTGAATAGATCCTCTACCTGTTCAGCTTTCAAGACTTGCCTAAATTCTGCCACATGGTCATAAGGGTCTCCAGTGCCATCGAAGTAGTTCTTCATGGACTTCACCAGTTGAGTTGGCCTCAGAGTCCTAGTGTGTTCTCTCGGCCTTGGCAAAGGAAAATCATCAGCATTTCTTTGGTTCCTTGGGTCTCTAAATCTCTCGGTTTCTTCTCTATCCGTCCCCATTCTCCTTCTTTCTCTTCCCTGGGGGTTGGCAAAGCTTACTTCAGGTCTATCTCTACTTCTATCTCCTTGAGCTCCATGAGCCTGGGAGGTCCCCGCTCCTTGGTGACCATAGGACACATTAGACCGTGGTTGGGGAAAAACAAATTCACCCTTCCAGTGTAGGCATGTCTGCCATGCTCGGTGACCACGAAGATCCTCTCTGATGTATTGTCTAGGTATGTTACTTTACCTGGGCTGTCAGGGTCTTTAAACTCAGATTGTGAGAGCACTCACTTCTTGAGGGTGAGCAGGTTTATATCTCCAAAAGGCCTCATCGGTTTCTCAGTTTAAAAGAAAATCTATGCTTTTATTATCCTGTGGAATCCACTCTGGAGTCATGATTCTGGTCAAGACAGATTTACCACGGGGAGTTCTTGGCTCTCTCTCTCTAAATTCCCTTGCTCTATATCACCCATGTCGGTCTCCGCAATCACATTTCCAAACTCATCAGTTCTATCAGGAAGAGTGGTGACTACATATATAGTCCCCTCTTTATCTAGGTACGCTCCATTCTCAAACTTGACTACCGGGTGTTCTAGTCCATGGGGTTGATCGGGGTTCTTAATCTGGACCACAGATCTTCTCAGTCCGTCTTCGTAGATGCAAGCACCTAGATGATTAGTCCTGATGTATTCCAATTGAGTCTTGTAAGGTCCTTCTGGCTTTTCTAGAAAAGCCACCCCTGAACTACCTACTGGTCTCTCCATGTGATAGGACATTTCAGAATCACTTGTTTCTAATCGTGGAGTGTATGGGTAATCACTCAACTGCTGGGCCCAAGACCTAGCAGTGTGATTGACACTAGCTTCAGAAGATCTGAGGCTTTGTCTGTCTCGGCCTAAGTGTCTGCCTGACCTAAGGTTCATATGCCTGGTTTATCTACCCCCTTTGGTCCCAAGTACACTCTCGTTGCAGGTTATTTTGCACCAATCACTTTGTTCTTTTTAGTTGATTATTATGTTTATGAACTTGTCTGATATCTCAGCGTCCGGAATACTTAAGTGAATTTCGCACTTGATAATTGATCGATTCAAGTTTACTTTTTTTCCTTAGGGTTTTCGCACTTAAGTCCTACTTAATGCTTGCACTTGGTTGATTAGTTCTCTTAGACTTATTTTGTGCCTGACGCTGACCTAATTAATTACCACATCTAAGTCGTACTTAGCCTAGGCTAGGAATTGAGAAAGGAGGGTTGAGAGAACTCCCAACCTCAATACTCTGGTTGCTCAGACTTCTACACCAGCCCAGGAAGCCTTCTCCCAAGCTTGGTACTCACCCTTGCTAGCCTGCCTTGGAATACCTTGAGTGCACGCAATGTTCCTGCAAAATTTCACAAGTTAATATAGCTCATTTACCACAATGAATTGAAAGACACACATAAGCAATTATGGACCCCCCTTGGAGTAACTCACTGATCCCCCAAATTCTTATGACCACCTAGTTCCACCTAATGGTCAACTTAAAAATACATGTTCTAAAACTCCGCGTATGATTCTTACAAAAACCAGTCGAGGTCCACGTAGGATTCTCAACAAGCTTTCCAAGGAGACCAAAATCTCATCAATCAGAGTTCGTATGGTGAAGTTATGACCAATCAGGCACTTAGGGGTCAAAACAGGCTCTCAGGGTTCAGGAGATCCCTTTCTGATTTCTAGGTCTTTTGCCCACTCCTAAGGCTCTAATGTTATCCCAATGTGTCTAAAATTAAGCCCAAATATGCCTCAATTCACTCAAAAATTCACTCTAAAATTTTCATGCGTTATGGCCGTGTATCGCGATAGGTCGGGTTGATGTGTCACGATAGATGGAGGTGTCGCGATAGGTGGAAGTGTCGCGATAGGTGGAAGTGTCGCGATAGGTCGGGAGTGTCACGATACTTCGAGGTGTCGCGATAGGTGGGGTCGGTGTGTCACGATAGGTCGAGGTGTCGCGATACTTGGGAGTGTCGTGATACTTGGGAGTGTCGCGATACTTGGGAGTTTCGCGATACTCCGAGGTGTCGTGATAGGTGGGGTCGGTGTGTCACGATAGGTCTAGGTGTCGCGATACTTGGAAGTGTCGCGATACTTGGGAGTGTCGTGATACTTGGGAGTGTCGCGATACTCCGAGGTGTCGCAATAGGTCGGGAGTGTCGCGATACTTCGAGGTGTCACAATAGGTGGGGTCGGTGTGTCGCGACACTCTGAGGTGTCACGATAGGTCGGGGGTGTCGCGATACTTCGAGGTGTCGCGATAGGTTGGGTTATGGTGAATTTTGCTATTCTGTCTAGTGATCCTAGGAGCTCTAGGCCTGCACAGTGTCGTGGTGCACTCAGAATCGTGATCGGGTGAAGTTTTCGGAGTGTCGCAATAGCTCGAGCTCGACGCCTCGGGGCTTGCGCAGACAAAATCCGTACCTGCTGAGCTTGCTGGAGATGATGATGGAGCTGCAACCTGCAAGAAACATGCAAAAAAAACACACACAAGCAAGAACACACACTCGCTCTCTCTCAAACTCGCACAAAGCAAATGAGGAAATGGTTTGGAAATGAGAATATAAGGTGGAGAAGGAGATGAAGGTGGAGATGAAGATGGATATGGAGATGGAGAAAAATCAGAAATTTACCTACTACTTACCATTCCAACGCGTCCTCTCTACGTCTTACCATCACACGCTTGTCCTCAAAGCTCGAATCCCCGGCAATGGCGCCAAAATTTGGTGTAGCTCAGTGATGAGTAGCACCTCCTTTAATGTCAATCCGGGAAGACATGAGGATGGTATGAAGACCTCGAGCAAGTGAAGGCACAAATGTGTGAGTGCGAAGCACACTAACATGCACACACATACACACACACGCGCACACACAGCAAGAACAAAGAGAGTAAGACAATGGAATCACTTCTATTGCAACAAAATTCTCATACAAGCTCAAAACTACAAGAAGCTACCCCAAAAATGAGCTCTCTAGCTCTATTTATAGTTTTTGACTAGCTTTGGCCTTGTCCAGACCTAGTGTCTGGCCTAGTTAAAAATTAGGTTCCAGGGCTTATTCGAGGGCTCAAACGAGATCTAAAAAATATGAAAATTGGCAGGCCACTACTTCTAAAGCTCCCCAAGCTTGAGGACTCCACTTGTACAAAATGGAGCTACAAAAAGGTGAAACGATATTTACAAGGGTTTTCAGTGATGAGAATCACTTTTAACATGGTGTAAGGTTTGGAAAAATTCAATGGGTTGCCTTAGTGCTAGATCTTCATGTATGCTCGTACTTGCTTCATCTGCCAACACTCTCCCCCCCCCAGGGTCTGTCGCCTCTAACAGACCTTTGCTCTGCGGTTTGGTCAATGTAGTTCTGGAGAATGTCGGTTGCCAAGTCATGTTCTTTGATCCGTAGCCCTCTGATCAGGTCTCTCTGAAGGGCATCCCAATTGACTGCTCCTGGTATGTTCGGTTGTGGCATTGTGTAGAGCTCTGAATGCATCGTTTGTTTGCATGCGAAGAGCTGTGGCAAATGAGTGGGTCGTGGCGCGAACACCTCTGAGTGTGCCTCCCAGAACCTGGTGGTGAACATATCATCAAAAGTTTGCTTGTAGCAGGCAGGGAGATATTTGATTCGTGCGTGCCATGCATAAGCAACTCATATGCTCGGGGTTGTGCTCATATCATATAGTAGGTCATAATTACCATTAACGAACCCGGGAATCGGAGGCTGAATGTGACATAAATTGCGGAAGGTTTTAAGCACTACCTGCATCATATCCAATATTTTGAGCATCATCTAGGTAGCTACGTCTAGCATTGGTGGAGGCGTGGAAGCCAATGTCTGATAGTAGCCATCATATATGCTACTGTAGGTGTGCCTGTTGGGGGTGCAATGGAGGGATAATTTAGCCATTGTTTACAATTTGCATTGTTCTGAACCTTGATGGCGAATGCTTTCCATGATCTCCTTCTTTGAACTGGCCCAAAGCAAGGGTTATACTTTAAATGCATGGGAGCATGGTCCCATGTCCGTAGCATTTCCGGATATGTTTCCAGTAATTTCTGCCTCCAGATAGGTTGGAATATGGCCCCCTTTTTGGCTGCCTCTGGGATATCCTCTGGTTCGAACTGAGTTGCGAAGGTGGGGTATTTGTTGGTGAGGCGTTTGATTTCAGCATTATAGTCAGCCAGTAGTACAAAATATGGTTTATACTGTAACTCTGAACTAGTTATCAGTCTTCTAGGGGCCAGATGTCTGAAGTATTCTGATTGAAGTATGGTTTCTTCAATGGTCTTCATGGCCAACATCTGGTTGGAGATACGTTCTTCATGAGTCCGCCCCATTTCTTCTACCTGTTTCATCCATGCCGATGGGGGTTCCTCATATGTATCCTGTCCCTCTTCAGTGATTCTGCCTCCTGGAAGAGGTTGTGGCTCATAATTATCTTCAAATGTTTCTTCCACTGGAATGACAATGGTCTCCTCTTCGTTTGGCTGATCAGGTGGAGAGGGGGGTCGTTCATATTGTAATAACTTAATCTTTAATTCAGCCACCTACTGTCGTAGCTCCAGTACTTCATTGGTTATTGATGATTCAGGCTCTGGTGAGGTTGCAACATTGACCATCTCTTTAGCTATTGGTGGTTGTGGTGTATGCACTTGGGATCTTTGTAGGTCCTTTACCTGGTCTACTAACTGGTCGTGTGCCTCCAAGAGGGTAGCATATTCTTCTAATGCCTGCTGAATGTGTGTTGAGGGAATAGCCATGAATTTGGCGGGGTCTATAGGTGCTCCAGGGGTATTTTGCATGGCTACTTCTAGATTCTCCTGGTTTTGTTGTTGTAGCCTTCTGTTTTCTTCTTGAGCCGCTGCTAAGTGGCGACGAAGTAGAGTCATGTTTCTTTGTAGTCTAGCATTGTGGCCCAACTGATCTCTGAGTTGTTCCTCCATAGCTTTACCTGTCTTCATATACTTGGCTTCCATCTCTACATTCGATTGTTGGAGGACAGTCACTTCGTGTTGTAATGCTGTATTACTTAGCTCCAAGGCATTGACACGTGCCTGGAGTTGAGCGGAGTGGTTGCATAGCTCTGTGTTGTTTTCTTCCAGTAACTTATATTCTTGCTTAAGTAGAGTGGCCGCTTTGAACATGGTGTCTAGTGCATTACTAAATGATGTGGATGCAGGGGTAGAGGTGGAAAATGCAAAGGGTCGGGAAATGGGGAAGGGAAAAGTGGATGATGTGCCTATGAGTGAGGTGAAATGTGATGATGTTGGAACAACCTTGGTGGTGGGTGCTCCTGTGGGTGGTGAAATGTCCATGGGCTCGGACGTGATAGTGTGTGAAGTGTGAATTGTGAACACGGGAATGGTAGGTGGTGTGTTAGTGGTGGCCGTGAATGTGGGGGAGTTGGGTTGGGGAAGGGACTTTTTATTATAATTCTCAACTTGTTGGAGTATATTTACAAAGTTTGTCCAGAATGAAGGTTGGGTGACTTGGGTTGACTCCGAGGGGGTTAAAAGGGGTACAGTGGATAGGGGTTGGGAGGGAGGAAATGTATTGGTGGATGGAAATGGGTGTGTTAAGGTTTGGCTAGTGGCAAGTGGCTGTCTGAGGGTTGGGAGATATGAAGGGTGACCTATTATAGCTTGATCGGTGGCAGGATGACCTATATGGGGTTCAAAAAATCGGGTGGAAGTGGTGGATGTAGGTAAAGAGAAGGATAGATGAGTAGTGGTGTGTATAATGGTTTCATCATGGGTGGATACTGGTTGTTCAAGAAGACTAGTGGGGAAGGGTTCTGAGGGCTGGATGGGAGGTGATGGTGGAGATGGTATCTGTGTATTTACATCTGGTTCCTCACTGGGAGTTGGGCTGGCCATGTGAACATCTTCTAAAGTTGTGGTAGGCAGTGCGGTAGAGACTTCCATTTGAATCATTTTTCCCCGTCGTGGTCTTGTATCGATCCTTCGTTGGTCATATGGAGGGGTATTACGATAGACCATGGTCCTCATGGCCTCCCCTATTCCGCATGTTTCCGCCAAGAGATTCAATGATTCTACGAAATGCGGGTCGACATTCTCCGCTTGCAGCATCTGGTTCACTAGTGCTCTATTTGCCTCTTCTGATAACTTGTGTCTTTTCTGTACCTGCTTGATTGTCTTGTAGAGCCGTTTGAGTTGTGCCGTGTAGGCAGGAGTTTCCTCTTCACTCTCCTCTGGTTCATTTCCCTATGCTTCTTCCTGATTCTGTGTGCTTTGAGCATGAGGATGTTGTGTCTCATCTTCCCAATGTACCCTTCTTGCCTCATTCTGTGGCTGTTCTCTTTGGGATGATGATCCGGGACCGGCATTGTCAGAAAAACACTCACTATCAGATAAGTGGGCAGTCTGCAGGAAGTTTTCAAAGTCAAAATTTGGATCCTCTGCTAATGTGGCCATGGATGCAAACTCAGCATCGGTGGGTAGTGGCGGGGAAGATGGAGTGGGCTGTACTCTATCCCTTGATTGTGTTCCTTGGAGATGGATAGTGAAAGGGTCTACTTGGGCCTCTTCTCTAGGGGAAGCTTCCGTTGTGGCCTCACGAGGGATCATAACCTGTGAAAGTGATCCACGCAGGTTGAACCCCTGACTTCCGTCCCTTGAAGAATTCCAGTTGTGAGTATTTAAGGGCCCTTGCGATTGGCACATCATAGGCAAGGCATCTATAGACAATTCTTGTAATCGCACAGCAGCCATTTAAGGTATGCTTGCTCACGCCTCGCTTGCCTGCTTCATATAACTGGTCCAGAATCCATACGGGCATTTTAATTGGCAAGCCTCCAGTCGTTGCTAGATATAATCCATACCATATTTTCTTATGAGGTTGGGTGGAGCGGTCTTGAGCTGGAAATGCAAAGTGTTGAAGGCACATCCGCAGTGGTATGGCGATGTTGGGGGTGAGGGCACACATTTCTTTCAACTTCTTGATTTTGTTGTTCTTCATCGACTTTGGTATCAAGGGATCTCGATTGGAGGGTACATGGGTGCCATACATCTGAAGGGCTTCCCTGATCAAAGTAATATTCAATTCAAACTTCTTCATTTCTTCCTGGTTTGATAGAGAGGGCACAAGGAATGTGCCTGAATGATCTTTATCTCCTGTCAGCTTCAGTGTGGCAATCAAGTACTAGCACCTGAGAAAATCCGGTCTAGGCAAAGCTGCACTAAAGTAATCTTGCAATCCCGCTTTCTGCTAGATATCCTGAAGAGGAGCTGCATTATGTAATGTTTCGAATTCTCTTGAGAAGAATTGGAATGTCCACCATACTCCTCTGAATTCCAACTTGGATTCCTAGATATGATCTGCATCTCCCAAGTCTCCTGGCATCTCATTGAACCAATGAGAATGCCCCTTTACTCTTTCAGTTAGGCCACTTGGTGGATCCGGAATGGGAATTCTTCTCACGTTCAAAAACTCTTCAGGCCTAGCTGTCGGTGGAGCCTCCACAGGCATGGTATCCCAATTGCTTTGAGTGCTAGTGCCTGCCTGAGAGCAAGTGAAGGCACAAATGTGTGAGTGCGAAGCACACTAACATGCACACACATACACACGTGCACACACAGCAAGAACAAAGAGAGTAAGACAATGGAATCACTTCTATTGCAAAAAAATTCTCATACAAGCTCAAAACTACAAGAAGCTACCCCAAAAATGAGCTCTCTAGCTCTATTTATAGTTCTTGACTAGCTTTGGCCTTGTCCAGACCTAGTGTCCGGCGTAGTTAAAAATTAGGTTCCAGGGCTTATTCGAGGGCTCAAACGAGATCTAAAAAATATGAAAATTGGCAGGCCACTACTTCTAAGGCTCCCCAAGCTTGAGAACTCCTCGGCTTGTACAAAATGGAGCTACAAAAAGGTGAAACGATATTTACAAGGGTTTTCAGTGATGAGAATCACTTTTAACATGGTGTAAGGTTTGGAAAAATTTAATGGGTTGCCTTAGTGCTAGATCTTCATGTATGCTCGTACTTGCTTCATCTGCCAACAAACACCTTTTCAGAGATTGCCCCAAAAACCCCAACAAGGTTACATCCAACGTGCAAATCAATGTGATAGAAGTAATCGAATCATCAGGGAGCGATAAGGAATACACTGTACCATTGAAGGCGATAACAAGAGTAAAAGCTAGAGAGACCCCAGAAAAACCTGAAAAACACAATCAAAGTGACCTTGAGATGAATACACCCACACCTCAGAGAGTTGAAGACTCAGAAGATCCTGAGAAAAGTGTCGTAAGTAAAAGAACTCAAAGATGGAAGAATCGTAGAGATAGGATAAAAGAAAAGAAGTTACTGCAGAAGAAGGAAAATGAGAGAGTGAACAAAACCCAAAAGAGGAACAGAAAGTTGAAGAAGAAAATAAAAATGGAAAGCATAAAAAAGAAGAGGTAGGATCAGTTTTAGCTGATCCCATGCCTGAAGAATTAGCCATGTGGATTCAGGCATACAAGGCACGAATAAGAACAAGACCTACCATAGAACAACATGAAAGAGAATATCCTAGAGGTGACCTAGAGAAAGAGAGGTTGGAGATCTGCAAAAAATTAATAGAAGTTGCTCAACAAACCTTAGAAAAACCTGCGTTGCCATTACCCAATACCCGAATTTCCGAAAGAGATTTCCAAGAGTGCGTCATCACTAATGATCACGGAAAAACCGAAGCAAGTAAGACACAGAATGGCAATTATTGTGAGGAATTCAAATGAATTATTACCAATTGATGCGAGTAATGAGGAAAATGATAGTGCAAAGGTTTTGCCAAATTACACAGGAGAGTACGAACATAATTCAGAATTGTATTGCATTCCCTCAATAAGGAAAAAAGAACCGAACCCATCAGTTCAAACATTGGATATCATACAACACCTTAGAAAGGTCAAAATCCCTTGTACCCTAACATTAGAAGAACTGTTGAAGGTTAAACCACACTTGAAGGAGAAATTAACCAGTCAATTGGAGATCAAGACGGAGGAAAAAGAGATATCTGATGAAGTAAACACAGTAAAGATCCCAGTGGATAAGGTAGGAGATTTTAGTGAGGGAGATGAAGGAAACACTTGCCTTCCAATTACTTATAGGGGTTATACCACCAAAGCCATCTTAGATTTCGGAGCTGGTGTAGGCATTGCTACGAGAGAAATCTGGGAGAAATGGGGAAAACTAGCTTTAAGACCAACGCGTATGAAGATACAAATGGCAGACGTACACACAGAAAGACCCTTAGGATTATTGGAACGAGTAGTTTTTACCACATGCGGAGTTGAATTTGAACACACCGTAGCAATATGTCAATTTGAAAGGGTGAGCAATTATGAAATGATACTTGGGAGACCTTTCATGAGACAGTTAAAGGTTGTGCAAGATTGGGGAAAAGATGTTGTATACCTACAGCATGAAGGAACCACTACGAGAATAAATCTCCACACATATACATATCAAGATGTTCCCCCCTTACAATGGAATCAAATTCATAAGGAGGAAGACGATCAGTCAATTCACAGTATAGGTTCTAGTGACCAATCTTGGATGAACGAGGATACTCATCTATGGATGTGCCAAACTGCCAAAAAGGAAGAGGATAGGAGAAAGGGATGGCAGCAAAGGCAAGGAGTAGCTAGGTCTGTACAAGATCCAACTTACATGCCTCAAGTCTTTTTGGATGAAGAGTTTGAACCTCACGGTTGGATGGAGATTTTAGCGACCCTCGATGTATGTGTGAGCGAAGAAGTAATAACTATGAATGAATGTATTGATGAGGAAGGATATGACGTTAGTCTATATGTGGTAGTCCTTCAAGAGGCTGAAGAAGGAGAAGTGATAGAGAAAGAATGGAAGGAGGACTATGAGAGCATTGAGATGGAACAAGAACCAATGGAACCAGAGGATGAAAATAAAAAAATAGGTGTCACAGCTAACGAAAACAACCAAGAACCTACACAGGAAGAAGAGCTGGAGTTAGATAAAGAGTCAGAAGGTGAAGAAAACAAGCCACAAGATCAGTTTGAAGTGCCAGCCCACTTCAAAAAATATGAAGTAGAAGAGAGAAAAATTGCTATTCAAATGCCTAAAAGAGAAGCACAGCCAGGAATAGCATATGACAATAAAGAACAAACCAAGAAGATAGTAGTAACCGTAGAGGAAGGAGAAGAACGATGTACTTTCATAGGACAGGATGTCTCAATGGAGGAAGAACAAGAGTTAATACGCCTCATAAGGGAATATCAGGATGTCTTTGCCTGGACCTATAAGGACTTGAAAGGAGTAGATCCATCTATATGTGCCCATAGAATTCCCATGACATCCGAAGCCAAACCTTCTAAACAAAGACCGTATACATACAATGATGTGTATTCAGCAAAAATAAAGGAAGAGATAGATAAGTTGTTAGATGTTGGATTCATATATGAGATTGAGCACACGGAATGGGTGTCACCTTTGGTGGTTGTACCGAAAAAGAATGGAGAGTTAAGAGTGTGCATCAATCTGAAGAAAGTAAATGCTGTGACCATAAGGGATAGTTACCCATTACCCATTACGGATCATCTGTTGGAAAGAGTGGCAGGGAAGGAAGTTTATAGTTTTTTGGATGGTTTTTCAGGGTATAATCAGGTAGCCATTGCTCCTGAGGACCAACACAAAACCGCTTTCGCAATTGAATGGGGAGTATACGCCTTTAGAGTCATGCCTTTTGGTCTAACTAATGCCCCAGCCACCTTCCAAAGATTGATGTGCCATGTATTCAAAGAGTTCCTAAGAAGAAGTATGGAGGTATACGTGGACGATCTATGTACTTATTCAGCTATACGATTAGAGCACATCCCTGAACTAGAAAAGATCTTTGCTAAATGTCGACAATACCGAGTATGCCTCAATCCAAAAAAATGTGTCTTCATGGTTCGACAAGGAAAAATATTAGGACATATTGTCTCTAAAAATGGAATTTCAACTGATGAAGACAAAATCAAAATAATTCTGGATTTACTAAGACCAAAGACTACTAAAGAAGTACAAGCATTTATGGGACACTGTGGATACTATCGAAGATTTATACATATGTATGCCATAATTGCTAGACCTCTCTATGCACTCTTGACTCAACTTAATTGGACCGAAGAATGTGAGAAAGCTTTCAACGAGTTAAAGAATCGATTGAGTTCAGCACCAATCCTTCGAGTACCTGACTGGAATAAGCCATTTCACATTCATGTGGATGCTTCCAAGTTTGCCATTGGTTGCATCTTAGCTCAACCTGCAGATACAGGAAAGCTAGAACACCCTATAGCCTATGCCAGTAGACAATTAAATCAAGCAGAGCGCAATTATACCACAACTGAGAGAGAAGGCCTAGGGATGGTATACGCAGTGAAAAAGTTCAGACATTACCTGTTGGCAAACAAATTCAAATTCTTCATTGATCATCAAGCCCTACTGTATTTAGTCAATAAACCTTGCAATACAGGAAGACTAGTACGATGGTTTTTATTGCTAATGGAATTTGATTTTGAGGTAGTAGTCAAGAAAGGAAATACCCACATAAGAGCAGATCACTTATCAAGAATGACCCATGGAGAACCACCCATAGGAGTACCAGATGATCTGCCAAATACGTACCTGTTTAACCTGGAAGTATGTCCCCAATGGACAGAAAAGTTGATCCCTATACTCACGCATGGACCTAAAGATGGGATCACACCAAACCGAACCCAAGACCTTTGGAAGACTAAAAACCTTCATATCATTGCAGGAAGTTTGTATCACCAAGATTCAAGTGGATTGCTAATGAGATGCGTTGAAGAGGAGGAACAGGAAATGTGGCTTCAGAAAGCACATGTGAATCAATGGAAAACTCATTTGAATGCAAACGGAACATGGCAAGCCCTGAAGAGATTAGGCATATATTGGCCAACCATGCAGAGGGATGCGCATAACTATGTATCAGCCTGCCAAACCTGTCAAGAACAAAATCCAGAAGAGAACTCCACTCTATGCTACTCCACAGTAGCACCGAGATGGAGCATGCCTCTGGTAAAATTCTTAAAGACCCAAGAATACCCGAAAGGAGCCACTTCAGCAAGGAAACGTGCACTTGTAGAACAGAGCAATGATTATGCCATTATAGGAAAACAACTTTTCAAGCGAGGGAGAGATAATCAGTTATGATTGTGCATTCATGAAGATGAATATCTTGCTGTTTGTGGAAAGGAGCCACTTCAGCAAGGAAACGTGCACTTGTAGAACAGAGCAAGGATTATGCCATTATAGGAAAACAACTTTTCAAGTGAGGGAGAGATAATCAGTTACGATTGTGCATTCATGAAGACGAATATCTTGAGAGATGGCACATAGAGGAGCTGCAGGAGCGCACTTCTCTGTAGATAAAACAACAAAAATGATCCTCTTTGCTGGCATGTGGTGGCCAAGTCTACATCAAGATGCTGTAACATATGTGCAACGATGTGATACTTGTCAACGAACAAAATATCCAATTAGAAGAGATGAGATGCCACTGAGACCCATGATGAGTGCCAGAGCTTTCACTAAATGGGGAATATACTTCATAGGACCTATTAGCCCACCAGTGAACACCAGTGAAAGGATCCCATGCCGAATATATAATTGTAGCCACATACTATCTGACCAAATGGGTAGAAGCTAAAGCAACCAAGAAAAATGATGCAAGAACTACGGCCAAATTTCTCTTTGAGAATGTTTTCACTAGATTTGGACTACCGATAGAAATTGTGAGTGATAGAGGTACACACTTTGTGAATGAAGTTATAGAAGGCTTACTGAATGAATTCTTGGTAATTCATAAGAAATCAGCCCCTTATCACCCACAAGCCAATGGACAAGCCGAAAGTTCGAATAAAATATTGTGTACAGTTCTCACAAAAATTGTTAACAATGGTAGATCTGATTGGGATAAGCAATTACATCATGCTTTATGGGCATTTCGAGTAGCCTACAAAACCGCCATAGGCACTACTCCTTTTAACTTAGTATATGGACAAAATGCTATTTTGCCAATTGATTTCTTAATTCCCACTCTTAGAGTAGCAACCACTTACGAGTGGAGAGGACATGAAATATCAGCTCAATTGGATCAAATAGAAAAGCTTCACGAAACTAGGTTACAAGTAGTAGTAGGCATTTATGCTGCTAAATGGCGACAGAAAGCCTACTTTGATGCTCACATTAAGGACAAAAATTTGAAGGAAGGAGATTTAGTTTTGGTATATACCTTGAAACAACACACTAAGAAGTTGTAGAAGAGAGGATATGGCCCATTAATCATCAATCGTATATCGACAAGTGGAGCCATCAGCTTAGCAACGCTAGATGGGGAAGTATTACCAAACTATATCAGTGGATGTCGAGTGAAAAAATATCTAGAACCGTTGACCGAAGAAACAATGTCTCGATTAATCAAGGGCAAGAATAGACGTATTGAGGAGGAAAGGATACGAGAAGAAGCGAGACAGGAAGCACTAGAACGAATTAAGAAACGGAAAGAGTGGATGAGAGAGAGAGAGATGAGAGATATCGACTAGGAGAAGAACTCATCCCAATGGCTAATTTTAGAGCCACTAAAAACCTAGGCCCACAGAGAACACAACCATATTTGAATTTGGGAGCGGGTAAAACGGAGTACCACTTAGTGGATGCTCTCATTGACACAGGAGCCGCCATAAGCTGTATCAAACTTTCTTTGACTCAGAAACTCAAGGAGGAGTTACTTCCATCGATGGCATAGTTGATAGGAATAGGAGGAACAATTACTCAATGTATAGGTGAAATCACCTTACCTCTGCATCTTGGCAACAACACTATGGAACAGAAGCTATTAGTGTGTCATGATCAGGATTTACTCGAAGATGTAGTGTTAGGTCAAGACTGGATTTACGAATATGAGGTGACCATTCAATTGGCTTTAGGATACATCTCAGCCAAGATAGGACATCGTGAAGTGTTCAGTTTGCTAGACGAACGAACAACCAAAGCCGCAAGCATAGAGCAAAAAATTCACTCTAATAAACATAGTCAAGAATGTATGTTCACTAGCACTATAGAAACCCCTTCATCAAGTACTTCATGTGAGGACACACTGAATCCTGCTTGTATTCCATCTTCTAGTCTAGCAAGTCACAAGAGTATCATTCAATCCGGAACCAACCTCAGTGAAGCACCATGCATAAAAGAGACTAGTCCTCTGAGTAATCCAAAGTCTGTACCTATTAGAATATACCCTATTCTGTACACTAAACAAGCTTGGATAAGAAAGGATCAAAGGGATGCATATTTTCAACAATAGAAACATTGTCGACATCAGAACAACCAATCAAACAAGAAGGTAGATCATTTTGAGCACCAAAGTCAACGACGAAGTGCTAGGATATGGATTCCAAAGAAAGTAGTAGCCGCCCAACCGGATCGAGTGCAAATATGGATCCCAAAATCATGTGCTCCAAAGACGCTAAACCGAAACGATGAACCAGTGCATAAGGAGAACCAATATGATCTACGGGCAAAAGAGCCAAAGAAGAATAGCTACTGGAAAGCAAAGAAATCTACAGCTGCAACACAAGCCAGTCCGAGATTCAAAAAGCAGATAGAGCAAAATTACAACATGAGAGGAACCACATTCATCAGGAATGTTCGGGATACAATATGTCCCAATAGAGTAAAGCAGATTTGGTTGCCGAAAGACAGGGCAAACTGCATGCATCATCCAACTACTTCAAGTTGCACACATTTGGAGTTATCAGGTCCCAAAGTATGCATGATAGGGCCACATTACAAGGCCAAGCATTCGGCACATCTTTCTTCTATTTCAGGATAGTCGAGCACATTTTCCTCTTGGGAAATAGGAGAGCACTTGTACATACATTAAAAAAATCACTCAAAAAATAATAACTGCTTCGGCTATGACCTAACTTTTCTGTCTTTCTTTTCAGATGAAAATATAAAAATTATCTAAAATATGGAAAAATCCAGGTATTACCTTTCTCACACCCACGGGGAAAGGGACGACACCATTCACGCGGAGAGTCGCCAATCTAATAAAGGATAATTGAAGGATGAGACTGAATACTATTAGGTGACTAATTACTGTCATCAATTGAGTGCAGATGGCATCTCCCAATTCTGAAGCTACGCAAGAGGAAGAGGTGCAACTTCTACCATTGGAATCAATAACGAAAGCAAGAGGCCATTGGTTTCTTGATGACCAACCAGTGTCGGACCTTATTTTCATGGCCACAATCGAGATTATGGATAGGGATCACTATTTCCCTATTATGTCGCAAGACTTCAAAACTATAATACAAGGATTACCACATATAGAGGATGTATGGACACAGGCAGGCATAGAGGCATTTCTCAAATTGCCAATTTATCTACCAGATTTTCAAAGATGTACACAAGTAATGAATACACTGCAGCTTGCAGTGACGAAGATATCAGTTCCCGAAGCACGAGTGTTGGACAAAGTAGGCACCTGGAAAACCATTCAATTCACACATGAAATAATCAACAAAGCCTTCGGATGGAATCAAGAAGGGATCACTAATGTCAAAGAGGAATGTCATGACCCTAAAAAGAGGTCCTTTTTGGATATCAACAGGACTGATATTGAAGATGCTGTCCGTCTGGTGCACCAACATTTTTGTTTCCCCAGTACGCATAGATATACTGCACCACAAAAGATTGTCGTACAACTACTCTCACATGCAATGAGACAAATTGGTAATAAAGTAAACATGACTGGCTATGTCCAAGAAAGATTATTTGAAGCCCAGAAGAAATGGGGTCAGAAGAAGTTTCTAAATGGGAGTTCGGCTTTGACATTACTTATATATGAGGCTCTTGAAATGAAAAACTGCCTACGTGAGATGCGAACCTCAGAAGGGCTAGACAAATATGCTAAATCCGCCACGGTCCCCAAGAAAAAGAAAGCAACTGCTGTTGTTGAAGAGGCAAGAACCAGTTCACAGAAACCCATGAGGGGTACAAAGCGTCTGAGAGAGGAGGAAGCCCAGGCTACACCCCAATCAAAGCAGACACACATTTTACCAAAGCTTACTATAGCCCAAATGCCTTTTACCAAGAGAGATCTATCTACTGCCCTAGAAGAGACACACCAGTACATGCAAGGACAGGTAAATCTGAATGTCCAAGGCCATCATTATAGACAAGCAAGTCAAGAGAAACGACAACGGAGTAAAGAAAAGACCCCAAAACAACCTGGGAGATACACAGAACTGGGCATAGATGATTCGAGTTCCGATGCAGAATCCAATCATGAAAAAGACACCCTAGACACTGACATAAGGACAGAAACTCACGAGGAAGAATGGATTGAAATCAATCAAGTCGAAGTGACACCAGACAACCACGAAGAAAAGGAAAAGAACATAGAAGATTCCAATAAACCTGAGCATGTCATTCAATTGAATGATACTACAAAAATCAACATCAAAGAAGCTCCAACAACTGCTACGTATGCAAAACCACCTATCAAAGAGGAAATACAAACTCCAATGAACACGGATTCAGAGCTATTACGAAACAAAGAGCAGTTTGTAATTGAGGTACCGGATGGTACACCTCAAGGGCATATTGCACACATGGTGGCTGAGCCAAGGATCCAGCTTCAGATTAGGCAGTCCCGTGACACTACGTTACACGTGGCACAGGGCAAAGATGTCACAACAGGCGAAGAACCTAGTATACCAACCACATGGCTCAATGTGGACGTCACTCAGCTGAAGCCTGTAGTCAAGCAAATGATTCAAACGGCTATGGATACACAACAACAGATGATGGAAACAGATGCAGATTATGATAAGGCCATGAGGGAAAAGAGTCAATTCCAAATAATGAGCGAACAATTGTCGTCATAATTAATCTAGACCCAAAAAGAGATAGCAGCCAAAAGCACGGAGTTGCTCGAAGTAAAAATGCAATACGATACATTAGTGACTCAACATCACCAACTCCAGGCACAGCTCGCGGATTTACAAAGATTACATGATGCAAACGAGGCTGACAAAGGAAGAATGAAGGCTAGAAGCACTTTACTTGAGACACAGTTAAAGTTGTACATGGAAGAGAATGACACTTTATGAAGCAGGAATGAAGAATTAATGAAATCTTTGCTATATGATCAGCCGATAGACAAGCAAGAGACATCAGAAACTGCATAGAAGGAATTAAGCGATCAGATTGCAACATATGCAGATTTGCTAAAGCTAGAGCAGGCCCGAACAGAAGAATGGGAAAGAAAATACACAAATGAAACGAATGAACTGAAAATGCAATTACAAAATGTGAATGCCAAACTGGTACGGAGTTATAGCAAAAACATGGACCATGTCGCTGAAATTGGTAATGGATTACTTGCGGCAAAAGAAGCACTCGGAGCAGCCATACAGGAAAGTAAAGCAAAAAGTGAACGAATAGAGCAATTAGAAATCCAAATCAACTAGAACGCAACGATCGAGACACTAATAGTGCCAGCTAAGGAAAATCCTACTAACGAGGTAGAGGTACGTCCTCTATCTCCCCCGATCTATAATTCTCCAATACATGAGCAGATGGCAGATATACATGATGATCATCCAATGCCATACACTGCAGAAATAAGTCAGAAGGAGCGGGCACTAGTGGTGTCCCGATTGACAGAAAGTTTTGAAAATGAAGTCATCAAGGTAATGAAAGAGGCAAAGATTAAAGGTAAAGACTTGGAGAAGATTATGAAGCCTTTCAACATTCCATATGGATTATTGAAAGAGAAAACAAGACAATACATAAAGACGATTACAAAGAAAAGTCCAGATGAGCAGCTAAACTTCAAACATGATACATTCGCTTACACTCAAGAAGAATTTGAAGCTGCACAACCGGTTTGGAGAAGGAAGTTTTTGGAGAAACATCCTACATTAAGGGTGCATTGGCAAGCAGCACCTTATTTCTTACAGGTAAACCCTTCCTTTTGTCCTATACCACACCGAAGGGATACTAGAGAATTTTTGGACCTGCAAAGAAATGGCGCTATAAATAAACAGTGGCTGAATTACCCTCTACTTCCAAGCTCGCCACATAATTACTTGCCAACGGAAGATTATATGGTCAAGACCATCGAATTTTGGCTACAGAATTATGCGACAGTACCCGACTTAACTGTCAAATGACAAATAAAATACTCAGTATGATACTTACAGTATTGAAGGTCTTCAAGCATGTGGCCTACACATTTTTGAATTTCATTGGTATTAATCAGGGTACAGAGATCCTCATTTTTGACCTATCTGTTATGCCTAGCCGAATGACAATAATGGATTATTATTCCAGATTGATGTTTTTGCCAAGTGTATATATGCAAACGTTTGAAGAAGCATTCTTTACAGGATTTTTTGAAATTGATTCAGAATTCTTTTTGAAGATGTCCTCTAATTTGAATGCCAGATTAGTGGCATACGAACTCAGCTTCTTCGCAGATCACAGATAGCCACCCAATGACGGTGTGAAGGCAGAACAATGGAAACAATTAATGATACGTGAAGCCAATTTTCTTAATGAAACAGAGTAGAAAATATATAGAACATATGCCCGGCGCTCGTCAAAGCCTGTCGGGGACGACAAAGTTTAGGAGGGGGGCAGTGTTGAGGGAGAATCAAGTAAAATGAAGAAAAGAAGAAGACAACGAAAGAAGCTTCACTAGAAAGGTAATATCTGAAGACATATCTCTACAAGAAGCCCCGCAGGGGCACAACACCCATCTCTACACAGAGCCCCGCAGGGGCACACACACCAAGGAAAAGCACGCAGCCACACAAGGGTGCTTCAACCTCTTGATCTTTGGAAGGTCCAGATCGAAGACTGAAGCACCACATCCTCATACCTTCCACCGGTGGCGTGCGTGGCAACCCGACTTATTAGGCAAGACAAATGTATCAGGCCTAGAGAATGTAAAACAAGAATTAAGAATAGGCCATCAAAACTGAACACCTGTTTAACAAACAGGCAAAACTGAGCAAGGGTTGCGTGCAGGGAAAAGAAAATGAACATGCTTAAATAATACAGCAGGGTCCGATGTGTGCAACCAGGACAAATCAGAGGACCACTAAAACGTAATGCAAGATTGATGAAGAGGCAGCACTGACCGAAAGATGCATGCGGACAACAAACTAAAGACAAGAAGTAAAGCCTGTCAAGACGACAGAGACGAAGAGGGGGGGAGTGTTGCAGAGCTAAAGAGAGCACAAGGCAGAGAAAAAGACGGGCCCCAAAATTTTTCCGATTTGGACACCCAATTTTTGTATCATAACCATTCTTGTAATATATTTTCCGTTGTAAAGGCACTAGAGGAGTCCTCTAGATGCATTCCCCACAGAAGATTAGAGACTTACCCATGTAAATTAGTAGAAAATTAGTCCTTTAGTGAATAAAGTGTCGGTCTCTTGTGTGAAAGAACCATTTTTAGGGCACAAGTATATAAGTCAATTTGTGACTCTTTGTAAAGACTTTTGGCCATTGTGAGAATCAAGAGCATAGAAATTCGAATTCGTGTCTTCTCCTCTCTGTATCTTCTTCTTTGTGAGCTTGTGTGCATGTGTATTGCTAGAAAAGAGTGTTAGGGAGTGTTTTCTATCCATGAAAGTATTTGTTTGCTGTTGTTAAGGTGTGTGCGAAGTGTAGGAAGTGTTGAAGTGTAGGAAGGTTTTTTCCGCGACTCAATATTTTGCTCATAACTTGAAGTAAGAGTGTCAAAATTGAGTGAAACTACTGGCATTGGATGTGTCTTCTCGAGACCTTCGAAACGCATATGCTATTCGCTATATTTGGAGTTCGGAGCTGAGAGAAAAGCTCAATTTACTGTTGGCTGCTGCACCAAGTATCGTGACACCATGACTGTCAGTTGAAGCTTGTTTGCATTAGTCTCTATCTTGTTTGCACTCTTTGAGTAGTTCATTTGCATTGATCATCACTTGAATGCATGTCTTCATACACTCGGCTAGGTTTGTATACTCATCGGGTTGATAATTAAAGCGTGAATCCCCACTATATGCACTTGAAGGGGATTGAGGTATAGTCTCTTTCTCCACAAGTCCCTAGGTTGGTACTTAGGTCAACAATGACCATAAAAACACACTTTTCTAGGTTCAAGTAGACCTGATATTCTCTACATTTGTCAAAGATTTGTCTAAGTTCAAGTATATGTGCTTGTCTAATGTTTGAATGAGCAAATAGATCATCAACATATACTTCCAAGTTTTTATGCAAGAACTCTTTAAAGACATGACACATCAACCTTTGAATGGTAGCGGGCACATTGGTGATCCCAAATGACATTACTCAAAAAGAAAATATGCCCCACTCTGTGGAAGAAGACATCTTATGGGGTCTTGGGGGGCAATCACCACTTGATTGTAGCCAGAAAATCCATCAAGGAAGCTATAAACTTCCTTGCTTGCTACTCTTTCTAAGAGATGCTTAGTGATAGGAAGTGGATAACCATCTCTAATAGTGGATGCATTAATCTTCTTCAAGTTAATGCAAACTCATAGCTTTCCATTCTTTTTGGGCACCACTGCTATGGGGAAAATCCATTAAGTGTGCTCAATTTCATAGATACATGAAGCTTCTACTAAACGATCTATCTCTTCCTTGATCTTGGCTGCATAATTGTCATTATATGTGTATGGCTTCTGCTTAGAGGGTTTGGATTATGAGGTCATGGGAATCGTATGTGAGCATATGTCAGGGTCTACTCCTTTTAAGTTCTTATAACTCCATGCAAACACATCTCTGTATTCTCCTAGCAGTTCAATCAACTTCTTCTTCTCTTCCTCTATCAAATCATGTCCTATGTACGTACATCATTCTTCTCCTTCTTCTTAGTTTTCTCTTTGTTATCATAAGCCTCTCCTGCTAGTGCTTCACATTTAGGCATCCTTATCATGACTTCTCTATTCTCTATCACATACTTCTTAAATTTTTCAGGGACCTCAAAGAAAGATTCCTCCTCATTTGGTGAGACTTCTCTCCTCTTTCTTTTCTTACCTTCACTCTTGGTGGTTACATGTGTAGTTAATCTCACATCTTTCATAAGCTTTTCTCATCCTTGAGTGTAGGCTTCTACCACATACAAGAATTCCTCTTTTGAAGCACAAAAAGGTTCCATAATAATTGATTGTAGATCTAAGTCACTTGATTGATCAGTTTCTTCCATACTAGCCTCACATTCTTCAAGAACTGAATCACACAAGATTGGTTCTATAGTGAAGACTGAAATGTCATAGCCATCTTCAGCACAGTGTGGTGCCTATTGCTCTTCATTGATGGCTACAGTGTGGTGAAGACTGAAATGTCATAGCCTATTGCCTTGGTGGTGTAACCTTGATGAGGGATTGGAAGATAGGTGTTTCCTTCTTCACCTTTGCTCATGTCTCCTATCTTGTACAAGGGTATTTCTGACACTGTTCTATGAGATCCTAGCTGGGAATTGGTTTTTGCTACTTCTGGTACTTGATTGGCTACATGTTTCCACAATTCTGGCTTAACCTTGAGTAGCTCCACTAAAGTGAGATTGCACTACACCTTAGTGTTCTTTACTACGCCCGTATTCCTAGGTATGACTGAGACTTCGTCCCTTATCATGATCGTGGGTGCTCTCATACAAGTAGACTTTGTTTCCCATGGTCCTGTGAAATGAGGCAACTCTTGTAGGGAATTAGACTAGAAGTCTAATCATTCAATAGACTATGCATCCTCTTGCTCTCCATAAAAAGAAGGAATATCTTGTGGGAATTGATCTTGTAATTGATCCACAATTTAATTGGGAGGAGGAGTTTCACTTTCTTTTGCCCATTTCTCCTCTTGAATCTCTCTTAGAAATTCTTGAGAATACTGATTCATAGAAGAAAAGGTGTGTGATTCAGTAGAATTTGTTGATATATTTAGGTAGTGATGTGTATGAACACACTAGGACCATTGGGGCACTTTTTTCCCTCTTTAGGAGGTTTTTTTCCCTCGGCTTGTATATAACATCTATAGCCCTAATAAGTTACTTATCTTTGTACATTCTAGTGGTAATACATTTATTATTGTGTGTTGTGCTCCAAGCTTCTCCTTCTTCCTTGTGCTATTTGCATGATTCCGCAGATGTCTAACTCCAACAATTGGTATCAGAGTAGGTCATCACTTCATCTAGGACATCCTCGAAACTACTCGAGTCACAATCTTAGAATCACAAGAAACCTGTTTGTGCTACGATTCTTGTTGCACTGACTATAGAGAAAATTCCTTGGGATGGTAGAGATGCTCAGGCACATGCATTGATATCCTTGTCTATCAAACGTGCCATTATTCCTCACATTTGCTCTTGCAGAACAACTAAGGATGCTTGGGATACACTTACCACATTGTACCAAGCTAGGAATGAGGCTCGTGTTGCTTAGTTCCAAAAACATTTGGAGAGTGAGCACATGAATGAAGGTGATTCTATGGACAATTTTTTGACAAAGATCAAGGATTTGAAGGACTGGTTGATTCCTACTGATGAAGTCCTTCAGGGTAGTTCACTTGTGCAAAGTGTTTTAAATGGTCTTCCCGACTCATATAAGAGCTTTGCTTCTACTCTTCATATGATGAGGATGAAAGGCAATCCAAATGCCTTAACATTTGAAGAGTTAGTTTCTATTCTATTGCAGGAAGATCAATCTAGCCAGAATAGATTTATTATGCATGTTGCAGATGAAGCTTTCCTAGCTAGTCAGAAGCGCAAAGGTAAATGGAGCTCATCTACTAGTAAGCAAAAATTTACAAATGCTGCACATTTGAAGAAGGAAGACAAAGAGGAGAATAAATTAGAAAAGCAAAATTTGTTTTGCAAATACTATAAAGGAAATGATCATGTCATTAAGAGCTGTCCAAAATTGGTTGCTAAAGATGCAAAGAAAAAATAGGCCAGAATGGTTGTTGTAGAGGCCTCTATACGAAAAATAGAGTCTGCTAATCTTGTGCAGAATGAAGAATGGGAATTTACTACTGTTTGTAGTTTTCAAAGGGGGGAATATATGTCTTCTTACTTTCATGCATTTTGGGCTGAACATGTGATAAAACATCAATATACAATGCCGTTTACACCTCAATAGAATGGAGTTGCTAAATGGAAGAATAGGTCACTCATGGAGATGGCGAGGTGTATGGTCAAGAGTCAGGCTTTACCACATAGTTTTTGGCTTGATGCTGTCATGTGTGCAACATATGTACTTAATAGGTGTCCCACTAAAGCAATGTAGTCTATCACTCCATATGAGGCTTGACATAGTTGCAAGCCACAATTGAGGTATAGTTAGAGCCTACTAAAATAGGCTTGGTGATATATGGATGTTCAAGCATTTCTGATGGATGGAGTGACACACTTTGAATTGCTTGGTTGAAGAATTATAGAACTTGTAACCCATCTGAGTTGAGTCATAGCCAATAAACATTGCCTTTGTTGCCCTTTCATCTAGCTTACATCTTATTTGTGATGGTACATGAACATAAGCTAAACAACCAAACACCTTGCAATGTCCAAAATTAGGTTTTCTTCCATGCCATGCTTCATAAGGAGTCATAATGGTAGTCTATTGACAAGGTACACAATAGTTGAAATAGCTTTTGCCCATAGATAATGTGTGTTGGAAGCAGTCAGAGGCACAGTCAGAGGCACAGACGACATGGAAGCATGTAAAGACGGAGCAGGGAGCCAGTCGGATCAATTTTTCAAACAAATATGTTTCTTATTATTTCTTCAAACATCCAACAGTGATTTTCATCACTCTTGTAACATATGTAATATAGACAAAATCCCATTTTCTAATTCATAGCTCCATTTTGTGCAAGCCGAGGAGTCCTCGAGCTTGAGGAGCTTAGGTAGAATGCGCGTACCAATTTTCGTTATTTTTAGACATCGTTTACCCTTCCAAATAGCATCTAGGACCTATTTTTTAACTATGCCGGTCACTAGATGTGAAACCGGTCAAAACTAGTCTAGAAACTATAAAAAGAGCTAGAGAGCTCATTTTTGAGGTTAGCTTGTTTGAGATTAGAGTTCTTTTGAGCTTGTAATAGTGATCTTGAGTAATAGAACTAATTTCCCACCTTCCATTGTGTCTTGCTTGTCTCTTCTTTGTGTGTGTGTATGTGTGTGTGCATCTTTGTGCTTCTCACCATCACTCTCACTTCATCTCACATTCACGATCTTCATATCACTCCTATCTCTTCCGCGGATTGACAATTAAGGAGGTGAAGCTTCTTAACGTGGTGCTTACCATTGTGCTAGAGCAACACCAAATTTGGCGCCGTTGCCGGGGATCGAGTCTAGGACGAATGTGTGATGGTAAGAGTATAGCAAGAAGTGGCGTTGGAAGGTAAAAATTTCAGTTTTTGTTGTTGTTTTTACTTAGTTTTTAGTGTTTTTCACCTTCCCCACACTCCATCTTCATCATCGCATCATCATCTTCATCTCCAAAAAAATCAGAAAATTCACCATATCCACCCATTCACCTCATTTCCCCTCATTTGTGCATGCGAGAGAGCGAGAGAGAATTTTTGTGCTTGTGTTTTCTTGAGTTTTCTTGCAGGTACAGAGCTCCAGTGCATCAGGAAAGCTTGGAAAAGGTAAAATTTTACTCTCTGTCAAAGATCTGCCGAGTGTGGCGGACCATCGCGATGGTCTGCAACCTTCGGAATTCTTGGTAGGCGACCACACCACGAGGTAGGCGACCCTTGCGCATCTACGAATCCACAGGTGCATCTCAAAAATTCACACTTTGGTGGACCATCGCGATTGGCTCGGACCATCGCGATTGTGTCGCACCATCGCGATAGGGTCACGCCATCGCGACGGCTCGGCCGGACCATCGCGACGGTCCACTTGGACCATCGCGATTGTTCAGCTGACCCCGGACCATCGCGATTGGCCCATGCCATCGCCACGACAGTGCCACGTGTCACGATAGACCATCGCGACGGTTCATTTTTCGGACCATCGCGACAACCCAAAATCGGACCATCGCGATTGGCTCACGCCATCGCACTTGTGACCATCGCGACGGTTCACTTCGGACCATCGCGACGGTTCACCTTTGACCGTTGACCGCGCCATCGCGATTGTCCGCCTGATCACGCCATCGCGACGGTTCATTTTTCGGGCCATCACGACGGTTCACCTTTTCGCACCATCGCGATCGTTCACTCCGAGCCATCGCGATCGTTCACTTCGGGCCATCGCGACGGTTCACCTTTTCGCACCATCGCGATTGTCCGAATTCCACGCCATCGCGACGATTCGCTTGGACCATCGCGACGGTCCCAGACCATCGCGATTGTGCACCCCCATCGCAAATTTAGGGTTCCATTTTTTGACCAATTTTGGGGGTATTTTTGAGAAATTTTTGGACCATTAGACTCATAGGAGACCCCTTAGCTCATATTTGAAGGAAAACCTGATTGTCAGTTTTTACCCCCCAGGGCCTGAACGCTCATAACTTTTTCATCCGAAGTCCGTTTTTTGAGCTTAATAGCTCGTTAGAAAGCTCGTGACATCTATTTAATAGCTCGTTAATTGCTCGTTTCATAAAGAATACATCTATTTTTGGATAAACTATTTTGAGGATCACCTAGTTGGGGACTAGGAAGCCAGGGGGCAAGTATTGAAATTTTGGGCAAAAGGGAAAGGACTTAAAAGGTGTATATACTCAAGCACTTGATCATCCAATTGTGAATTGGTCTAATATTGAATTTTTCCAGGTCTAGCAAGGGCAATCAAAGGCAAGCAAGCAAGGCAGTGAAGACAGCAGAGCTTGGGAAGCGCGGCTTCTTGGGCAACAGGGCATCAGAGCAACCAGAAAAGCCGACTCGAGGTTGGAAGATTACTCAACCCCCTCAGTCAATTCTTAGCTTAGGCTAAACGGTAGTGTTGTGGATTAAAGATGATAGGAACGCCTCAAGTACAAGAGAATTAAATTGGTCAAGTCCAAGACTAAAGATAAAGGTGTGTGTGACGAAAACCTAAAGAAAAGAACCTAAGTCTGACGGAACGAGTACTCAAAATCATCACGGAAAGTCGAATTCCTGACGCATACATTAAGACAAGAATCTAAAGAAATTTAAAAAGAATCAAGAAAGTAATAACAAAGAACCAGTGACGATCTAAGTGTGTAATTGAGTGTGCAAGGAAGAAAATTAATGAGCCTTAGATCAGGGAGACACATAGGTAAGTCGGACCGACGAAGCCTTAGATCATCAGAGGCAAGTGTAAGAACTACTGCACGATCGTGGGCTCAACAATTGAATAGTAATTACCCCTACAAGAGCTCGGATACTAGCGAATCAAAAATGGCATTTAGCACAGATAGACCAGAAGGAGGGTCTAATGTAGCATACTTAGAAAAACCTGAAGGACCCTATAGAACGCAATTAGAGTTTCTCCGAACCAACCGCTTAGGTGCTCGCATCTATGAGGATGGTTTGCAAAGGCAAGTGGTGCAACTGCACAACCCTGATCAACCCATTGGATTGGAAAGACCAGTGGTGAAATTTGAGAGAGACGCGTACATAGATAAAGAAGGAACCATGTACGTTCTAAGTACGCAGCCAAACGATACTAATGAGTTTGGCACAATTCAATTAGAGACGGAAGCGAAATTTCAAGGAAAAGAACCGTTAGAAGAACCTAGAACACCTAGAGGGCAATCCGTGTTAACAAGAGTACTCATCCCAGAGTGGATCCCTCAAGATAACAGGAGCACCGAGTTGTTTGTAAATAAAGAGACAGATGAAGCCTTTTGGAGGTACAGAAAGGAACACCCTGGTGAGATAGGCATCATTACAATTTATGAATTCAAGGACCCAGATACACCTGGAAAGGTTGTATACCTGGATGAGACTTCAGAAAGAGTCTTTGTGGTGCCTGACCGCGCTAAAAACACATACACATGGAGAGGTGAATTGGTATTCCCTCCATCTAAAACGAACATGAATACAAGTCAACAAGGGGCAGGAACATCCTCAGCCCATGGAAATCAAAGGGAAGGAAATAAAGAGAGACTGGAAGTAAGCTTTAATCATCCCATAGGGAGAGATAGAACAACTACGAACACTAATAGAGCGGATAGACAAAGAGATCATGGAATACTAGGTGGTAGAGATGATTTTCCTCTACCTAGACCACGTGAACACACAAGAGTATTGAGACCCACTCAATTAGTGAAATCCATGAAGAATTACTTTGATGGGACAGGAGATCCCTATGACCATGTCGCAGAATTCAAGCAAGTACTAAGAGCAGAACAAGTCGAGGACATGTTCACGCAATACAACGCATTTGGGCTAACGTTAAAAAATACCGCTTTAACTTGGTTCCAACCATTGCAACAAAGGCAATTTAGAGACATCCATCACTTTTTAGAGTCATTCATCACTGAATTCTCTAAAAGTGGGGTTAGACACGACACGTCTTCGTTGATTCATAGCTTTAAACAAACCCCTCAGGAAACAGTTAGACTGCCAGGATGTAGATTCAGACAATATGTCGAACGATGTCCAATGCAAGAGCTACCCTCACAAGCCAAACAAGTATCACTGTTCCTAGATGGCTTGTTGAGCGCTAAACTACGCTCCTATGTGTACCTAAAGGAACCCAGAACGCTAGAGGAGTGTGTAAGAATATGTATAGACATCGAGGACAACCTAGGAGATGAATTAGAACTCTCAAAGGTCTATAAGGACTCAGATTGTTCTTCTCTAGCATCCACAAAATTGTCTAATTCGATAGAGGACCTAGCAGAAAAAGTGGCCCAGAAACTAGGAGTTTCTAGTAAACAGGTGCCCAAGCTACCAACTAATGTACGTTGTTACACTTGTGGTGGAAATAATTTGGCAAACGTGTGTCCCAATGCACCACAACCTCAAGCCAACCCTAGTGGCCAATATTGTACAATTGAGAGAAGATACACGAATCATACGGCTCAGGACTGCCCATACAACAAACAAACCGTGAGACAGAACTACCCGCAAACATACCAGCAGCCAGGTAGGTATCAAGGCCAATACAATGCTCAGCCTTATTACTATAGGCCTCCTCAGAACTACCCATACCAGGCCCAACAGAGACCTCAACCCGTCTTAGCTCAGCAGCCACCCCCACCAGCGAATGTCATCTCAGTCAAATACGCTGCGGCAGAAGAGAACCTAAGTAGGGCCTTAGTGCCTTCTTCACCCTTGATCACAGAAAGTGACCCGAACTCAAACAGTTTTGACTCTACTCATGTAACTAGTCCACCCGCTTATTACACGGAGTCACCAGAACATGTGGAGACGTATCATTATGATAGTCCACCAATGGAACCTAGTTGGGAGCCAGACTATGCTAATGTGATGTACGCAAACCCAAATCCACGGCCCCAATTGAGACAACAGAGACTACAGGGCCCTAGAGGATCATGCTTTAGGTGCCAAGGAGATCACTTCATAAAGGATTGTCCACATCCCCCAATAGCAAGGCAATCACAGTACTATAACATACAAGGCTTTTGTGCCGATTGTGGCAAAGAGCACATAATCAAAGATTGTCCTAAGAACCCAGTTAACACTTCAAATGTGACACCGATCAACGTGATAGGTATTGTAAACAACGCAGATGGATCCAACCCTACATACGTGCCTATCCAAGCTATAACCAGAGCCCAGGCGCTCTTACAAAACCAACAGCTTAATCAAGAGAAAGTAGCAGGAAGTAGTGAAGTTGCAGAATCTAGCAGTAAAAAGACAAAATCTTGGAAAGATTCTAGAGAAAGGATAAAGAGAAAGTGGAGTAAAAAGATAACGGAGTTGGAAGGAAGCTTGAAGGAATCTAGAGCCAAAATCCAAGAACTGACTTCACAGGAATTGAATCAAGAGAATCCAGCTCAGAAATCAGGATCAGTTTTGGCGGAACCCATACCAGAAGATCTAGACATGATGTTTCGTGCATATCAGGCTAGAATAAAAGAGGGCCCTCAAGTCACGGAAATGAGTAAAAACTACCCTCGAGCTGATCTAGAAATTGAGAGAACTAAACTTTGCATGAAAATGGTAGAGTTAGCACAAGCTTTGTTCAAAGCCTCTAGATATCTTAATTGGAATAACATGACAAAACCGGAATTACACTTTCAAGGACTAATGGAGAGGCTAGAACTCTTGATTGAAAGCAAAGAGAAAAAGGATCAGCATAGGAACCCTATTGTCACAGAGACACAGGAAAGGAATGCACCATCCCTGTCTCAAGTACCCAATACAGAAAGTCAAGACGATTTTTCTTCCATACATAGGTACTCACATGAATTTTTGAGAGAAATACAAGAAGAGAAATGGAGAAAAGAACAAGGAACCCATCCTCCTATTCAAGAAATAGACGACTTGCAGGAACAATTTCCCCAAGACATCCCCTCTATATATGATGATGTAGAAGTGGAACAACTGAGTGAACCCACAGGATTTGAATCTAATTCTTTACAAGAACTACCTCAGTTCACAGGACCTTGGGAAGCAAAGTCTATTAGTATGAGAGCACCCACGATAATAGTGAGGAATGAAGAATCAGTGATCCCTAGGAACACGGAAGTGATCAAGAATACCAAAGTACAGTGTAATCTCACTCTGGAGGAATTGTTAAAGGTAAAACCAGAATTGTGGAAGCACGTAGAAAATCAATTCCCTGAGCTTGCTACTACTCCCTCACAAATAGGATCACAAAATAAGGTACTAGAGATACCCGTAGAAAAGATTGGAGATGTAAGCGAAGGAGAGGAAGGTAACACATATCTTCTAATAACCCATCAGGGCTACACCACGAAAGCCATCTTAGATTCAGGAGCCGGAGTAGCCATCACTACCACCGCTTTATGGAAACGTTGGGGTAAGCCAGCACTCAGACCCACCAAGATGAAACTACAAATGGCTGATGGACACATAGAAAAACCATTAGGCCTACTAGAAGGCATATCTCTCACCACTTGTGGTGTAGAATTTGAGCATACCTTTGCCATTTGTGACTTTGCAAAAAATCATGCTTATGAGATGATATTGGGACGACCATTCATGCGTCAGTTGCAAATTGTACAAGATTGGGGATCTAATTCTTTGTACTTGCAACATTTAGGAGTGACTACCAAAGTCAATCTTAAAGACTATTCACATAGAGATGTGCCCCCAATACAATGGAATACCATCCATAAGACACCAGCAGAGACGGAATCCGTGCACTCATTAGAATCAGATCCTTCTTGGTTGCATGAGGATACCCATTTATGGATGTGTAAAGTAGCCAAACAAGAGGAAGAACGATTAGAAAAAGGACCTTAGGTGCAGAACAACATCCACGAACCCTTCAAGATCCAGCATATGCACCTGTAGTATTTCCAGACGAAGAGTTTGAACCCCATGGTTCGGCAGAAATTCTAGCAACCATGGATGTAGCCATCAATGAAGAACAATGGACACCCCACTGTGACGAGGATGGCTATGACATTTCAGTTTTTACGATAGAGCCAATCATGTGCGATGCAATTTTAGAAGAGTGTGAACCAGACACTGATGCATTTGAGGATGCAAGCGATTTTGATTTAGAATCAATTATCATGGACCCACCCTTTGCATCAGAGGAGGAATATTTCTACGAAGTAGAGACTCACACTCAGAGACATGAGGAAATTACGAATGAAGTGAGGTTAGCCACGGAAGTGACTAACAAGAGTGAAGGCAAGAAAAGAAAGAAGAAAGACACCAGGACAGAAAAAGAAGAATCTTTATTTGAAGTACCCGAGAATTTCAAGAAATATGAAATCGAAGATAGAAGAATCATGGTACGAATGCCTAATAGAAAAGCGAATGACGGACAAGTATATGATAACCGAGAGAAAACCAAGAAATTAATAGTTGCTATCGAAGGAGAAGAAGAAAAATGCACATACATAGGGCATGATTTGACAACTGAAGAAGAAGAAGAACTAGTTGCCCTATTGCGCGAATATAGAGATGTTTTTGCTTGGAGTTACAAAGATTTGAAAGGAGTAGATCCAGATATATGTTCTCATAGAATCCCGATGACTCCAGATGCAAAACCGACAAAACAGAAACCATACACGTATAATGATAACTATGCTGCGAAGATTAAAGAGGAGATAGATCGCTTGATAGAAGCAGGATTCATTTACGAAATTGAGCATACCGAATGGGTATCCCCCATTGTGGTTGTGCCCAAGAAGAATGGAAAATTGCGTGTGTGTACTAACCTTAAAAAAGTTAATGCCGCCACGATTAGAGATAGTTATCCTCTTCCTATCACGGAACATCTATTGGAAAGAGTTGCGTGCAAGGAAGTGTACAGCTTTCTTGATGGATTCTCAGGCTATCATCAAGTAGCCATTGCTCCAGAGGACCAACACAAGACGGCTTTTGCCCCTGAATGGGGCATATTTGCATTTCGTGTAATGCCATTTGGCTTAACAAATGCACCCGCCACTTTCCACTGTTGGAGCAAACCAATCACAAATTAGTGATTATACAGATCTTGGAGAATGCTTATGGTCAGAATGAAGCAAAGGAAGACATTTGCAAAATGAAGAAGAAGTCAGAATGTTGTCTTGTACACATATGTACATTAGAATAGCCATAGATGACTTAGATGTTTTGATCAGTAAGAATTATGTACAAATTATCTATAAATACCTTGAGAAAAAGTCGGGGCAAAGGATGGAGAGGATGGAGAGCACATGAGAGCATGTGTGACATTAGTTAGAAGTTAAGAGATAGAGAAATGTGAGTTTGTGTTTGCTCTCATCACTCAGTTGTAATCTTCTGAGTTAATGAAGAAATATTGCGCCCGATCTTTTCGTGTCTGCTCCTTCTGTGTTTAATCATTTGTGAAATCCTTTTGAGGATATCTAAATTGTTAGTTGATGAGCCTGTGATCTGAATTTCAGAGTTCAATTGTGAACAGGCTAGGAGAATTGTAAGTAGGAACATTCATATGTGTTGAATGTCTACAGTTCTCTGAAACAGGCGCAAAATTCGTGTTTAATGTTTTGGTCAGTGCTCACTCCATAGTTTAAAGTTTTGTGCAAGCAAGCACTTAATCTTTAAGTTGGAAGGTGATCTACTCGTGGCTAAAAGCATTTGGCAAAACGGGTTAGATACTGTGAGAATCAAAGTTAAGAAGTTAGGGGTGTCTGAAACGACTTCTCAGAAGTACAGTTTCTGACATAGGTAACTTGAGAAGTTGATTTCTCAAGCTACACTTAATCTTTTGGAGTAATTCAACTTGGAATAGTTGCGCAAACTCTAAGAGATGATTCGTACAAAGTTTTATGAAAAACTTTACACATTTGATAAGTCAATGTAAGGAAATAGTGCAGCAGACTTTTCTGTGTATCACCTTCTTCACAGATTTGTTCATCTTTTGATAATTAGAAGTTGATCCTCTAAATGTGTGAAAGGTTTTGACTTATTCTTGGTATAGAGGTGCTCTAATCACAAGAATAAGTTGTTCTTTTGGAGATTAATATTCTCCATCAGTGGTATCAGAGCAGGAGACATCAATTTAAAGAAAAGGAGGATCCCGACTGCTGCAGATTTAAGAGATTCAACATTTGAAGGATCAAGAAGTGAAAGCTTGGAGTCAAAGCTCGAGGAGAAGACAAATTGACATCAAGAAAAGCAAAAGGAGTTTAATTCGAAGTAAAGGTACATACATTGTTTGTAAAGCTTGAAGTTTTCAATACACAGGTGGATACAAGATGGGAGAAAGCTTGCAGATTGATAAGCTAGATAGGGAGAACTATCCAGCATGGTCCATGAGGATGGAAGCACACCTCATGAGCAAGGATCTTATATCATTCATTACAGGAGATGAAGAAAAACCAGAATTTGCAGATCCAAGTATTCCTACTAGGGAGGAACTTGCAATGTTGAAGACTTGGATGAGAAAGGATGCTCAAGCAAGGAGCATCATTTACATGGCTGTAAATGATTATCTTCTACCTCACATCAGAGGTTTGGAAAGTGCTACAGATGTTTGGAATGCCTTGGAAGAGCATTTCCAAAATACAACTAAGTCAAGGAAGTCCTCACTATGGGCTGAGTTCACAACTTTCAAGAAGAAGAGCTCACAATCAATTTCAGATTATGTGGCAAGGATGAAAGATATTGCAGATAGCTTGGGAGCAGTGGATGAAGATATTGAAGAGGAAAAGTTGGTAAGACAAATACTTACAGGTCTAAGAGGTGATGAGAAGTGGAAGCCTTTTATCTTGTCCATAGAATTGTCACTTGATCACTTTACTCCTGACCTTAATCAATTGCTAGGACACATGCTAACCTTTGAGCAGGATCTTAAAGGAGACAATGATAGAAGTACAAGCCAAGCTATGTACTCCAAAGATAAGAAAAAGAATGGCAAGGGAAAGCAATCAAATGAGGATGAAGGAAGTTCAAATCAAGCCAATTTCACAAAAGGGAAGACAAATTTCAGAGGTAAAGGAAGAGGAGGTAAGAACAAAGATAATGCTAAAGCTTGTTGGATTTGTGGCAGAACAAATCATTTGGCAAATGATTGTTGGTATAACAATCAAAGTGGAGGATACAACAATCAGAATTATAGTCAAAGAGGTAGAGGAGGCAGAAACCAAAGAGGTAACTTCAGAGGAAGAGGTGGTAGGACATCATATGGAAGAGGAGGTGGAAGAAACTTTCAATCTCAGTCCTACAACAATAATTATTACAATTATGCATCAGATCAGAAGGATGACATGACTCTTATCCTGAATGCAACTCATGAATCAATGGGAGATGATCAAAGAGTGTTTTATATTGACTCAGGGTGCAGCAACCATCTGAGTGGGAACCTATCCTTGATGACTGATATGGAAGCAAGGGTGAATGGACATACAGTTCAAACAGGTGACAATACCAAACATAAAGTGGAGAGCATTGGATCAGTGAAGACAAAGAGTGGAAGTACACTTCTGAGCAAGGTACTTTATGTCCCTACTATTCCTAAAAATTTGATAAGTGTAGGGCAAATTGTAGAGAAAGGATATGAGGTAAGATTCACAAATGATGGTGTCTATGTACAAGATCCAAATCAGGGATATAGAACCATAATTGCAGGTAAAAAGGAAGGAAGATTATTTACTCTCAAGGTCCAAGGTAATGTGGGACATGCACTATTTACCTATGGAGGTCAAAAGGTATCTGAAATAGATCTATGGCATAAGAGGTTAGGTCATTTCAATGAGAGAGCTATAAAGGAGATGTCAAAGAATCAAGTGGTGCTTGGATTGCCAAATATTGAAGGGCAACATATGGTGTACAAGTGTGAAGCTTGTCAATTAGGTAAAGCACATAAGAGTTCTTATAACAAATCAGGATACAAATATTCAAACATGCTTGAACTGGTTCATACAGATGTATGGGGTCCCTCAAGGGACTATAGCATAAATGGATCCAGATATTATGTATTGTTTGTTGATGATGCAACCAGGTGGATTACTTTGTATGTAATCAAGGACAAATCAGAAGTCTTCAAGACATTCAAACATTTCCATGCTTATGCAGAAAGAATCACAGGACAAAAGCTAAAGAGGTTAAGATCAGATGGAGGGGGAGAGTATTTCTCAAAAGAGTTTGATGATTATTTGTGGAATGCAGGTATCAAAAGAGAAGTGACTTGCAGGTACTCCCCTCAACAGAATGGAGTAGCAGAAAGAAGGAATAGGACTCTTGTAGAGTTTGCAAGAGCCATGATGAAGGAAAAGAATTGTCCAAATTACTTATGGGCAGAGGCCATTAACACTGCAACATATCTTGTGAATAGGTTGCCTTGCAAAGCTTTGGATGGAGGAACCCCTTATGAAGCATGGTGGGGTAAGAAGCCTAGTCTTGATCATTGTAAAGTATTTGGATGTATTGCATATGCTTATGTTCCTTCACAATTAAGACATAAGCTAGAACCAAAAGCAGAGAAGTATGTGTTTATTGGATATGATGATAGACAAATGGGTTACAGGTTGTGGAGTCCATCCACAAAGCAATTTCTTGTTACTAAAGATGTAACATTTGATGAGCAAAACACATGGTATACAGGATCACCAAATGAGTATGCAGGTGTTGAAGAAATTCAAAGGAAAGGAAAGGCAAAGGTAAAGGTTTGTGAAGAAATTGTTGATGAAGTTGACTCTAGATGTAGAGTGCAGGATCATGTAGAAGAAGGGCCAAGATTTGATCCAGAATCAAATGAGGCTGAAACATCAAGAAGTGCAGAAATCAGAAGATCTACAAGGGAAAGGAAAGAGCCTATAAGGTATAGCTATGATACATCTTTCCTAACAACAAGAGATTATGCTTACATTGTGAAAACAGAAGAAGACCCAACTACTTTTGAAGAAGCCAAAGGTAAACAGAATTGGGAGAAGGCAATGCAAGAAGAGTATGATGCTCTACTTGAAAATGAAACTTGGGAGTTAGTACCAAGACCAAAGAATCAGAAGGTCATTGGATGCAAGTGGGTATACAAAACAAAGAGGTTTGCAGATGGTAAGGTGTCTAGATATAAGGCTAGACTTGTGGTTAAAGGTTATGCCCAAACTTATGGGGTAGATTATGATGAGACCTTTAGTCCTGTTGCTAAGATGTCTACAATTAGGACATTGATTGCTATTGCTGCTTGCAAAGGATGGAAATTATCACAATTGGATGTGAAGAATGCATTTCTTAATGGTTACATTGCAGATGAAGTATATATGGAGCAACCAGAAGGTTTCATGGAGTCAATTGGATCAGATTATGTGTGTAAGCTCAAGAGAGCTTTATATGGGTTGAAGCAAGCCCCAAGAGCTTGGAATTACAGATTGGTCAAGTTCTTGAATGAATGTGGATTTCAAGCATCAAAGGCAGATAGTAGCTTGCTAGTAAAGGCAAGTGAAAATGGATATATATACATGTGCATTTATGTTGATGATATTATTGTTACAGGAACAGATGCTCAAGGAATCAATGAACTCAAGAAGCAAATAGAGAAGGAGTTTAAGATAAGTGACTTGGGAAACTTATCTTATTTTCTAGGAATGCAGATTGTGTATACTCAACATGGAGTATATGTTTCACAAGAGAGATACTTGAAGAATCTTCTAGTCAAGTTTAACATGGAAGATTGCAGGACCTCAACTACACCATTGGAGGTAAATCATAAGTTAAGCAGGTATGGAGGTGAAGAGTTCAATGACATGAAGAAATATCAGAGTTTGGTAGGTAGTCTAATCTATGCTACCTTGACAAGGCCAGATCTATCATATGCAGTAGGTGTGTTATCTCAATTTATGCATTGTCCAAAGAAGACTCATTGGATTGCAGCCCAAAGGGTACTCAGATATATCAAGGGAACCCTAAGTGAAGGTTTGTATTATGGTTTCACTTCTGACACAAGAATCAAAGTGTTTAGTGATGCAGATTGGGCAGGTGACTCAGATGATAGAAGGTCTACTCATGGATATCTATGTTATGTTGGAGACAAGTTAGTGTCTTGGTGTTCAAAGAAGCAACACACAGTTGCTTTATCATCCACAGAGGCTGAGTATAAGGGAATGGTAGAAGCTGCAAAAGAAGTCATATGGTTGAAGACCTTGATGAAAAGTTTTGAAATTGATCATAGTACTCCAATAATTTTTGGAGACAATATGAGTTCTTTGTATTTGGCAGCTAACCCTGTTTTTCATGCCAGGACTAAGCATATAGAGATACAGTATCATTTCTTGAGGGAAAAGGTACTTGATAAAGAGATTGAAGTGATGTACACTTCAACAAAAGAACAAGTGGCAGATATGATGACAAAAAGCTTGGATGGACCTAAGCTACAGAGATTCAAGGAGATGGCAGGAGTAAAGAAGAATGGAATAATCACAATTAGTGATTGAGGGGGAGCTGTTGGAGCAAACCAATCACAAATTAGTGATTATACAGATCTTGGAGAATGCTTATGGTCAGAATGAAGCAAAGGAAGACATTTGCAAAATGAAGAAGAAGTCAGAATGTTGTCTTGTACACATATGTACATTAGAATAGCCATAGATGACTTAGATGTTTTGATCAGTAAGAATTATGTACAAATTATCTATAAATACCTTGAGAAAAAGTCGGGGCAAAGGATGGAGAGGATGGAGAGCACATGAGAGCATGTGTGACATTAGTTAGAAGTTAAGAGATAGAGAAATGTGAGTTTGTGTTTGCTCTCATCACTCAGTTGTAATCTTCTGAGTTAATGAAGAAATATTGCGCCCGATCTTTTCGTGTCTGCTCCTTCTGTGTTTAATCATTTGTGAAATCCTTTTGAGGATATCTAAATTGTTAGTTGATGAGCCTGTGATCTGAATTTCAGAGTTCAATTGTGAACAGGCTAGGAGAATTGTAAGTAGGAACATTCATATGTGTTGAATGTCTACAGTTCTCTGAAACAGGCGCAAAATTCGTGTTTAATGTTTTGGTCAGTGCTCACTCCATAGTTTAAAGTTTTGTGCAAGCAAGCACTTAATCTTTAAGTTGGAAGGTGATCTACTCGTGGCTAAAAGCATTTGGCAAAACGGGTTAGATACTGTGAGAATCAAAGTTAAGAAGTTAGGGGTGTCTGAAACGACTTCTCAGAAGTACAGTTTCTGACATAGGTAACTTGAGAAGTTGATTTCTCAAGCTACACTTAATCTTTTGGAGTAATTCAACTTGGAATAGTTGCGCAAACTCTAAGAGATGATTCGTACAAAGTTTTATGAAAAACTTTACACATTTGATAAGTCAATGTAAGGAAATAGTGCAGCAGACTTTTCTGTGTATCACCTTCTTCACAGATTTGTTCATCTTTTGATAATTAGAAGTTGATCCTCTAAATGTGTGAAAGGTTTTGACTTATTCTTGGTATAGAGGTGCTCTAATCACAAGAATAAGTTGTTCTTTTGGAGATTAATATTCTCCATCATCCACCGACTCATGTGTCATGTTTTTAAGGAATTCTTACGCAAGAGCTTGGAAGTTTATGTCGATGACTTATGTGCTCATTCAAATGTAAGACATACACATATCCCAGAGTTAAGACAAATATTTGACAAATGTCGAGTATCTCTTGACAATGAACACATATGTCAACTTATTTTTTTTCATTCTTGGAGATTGAAAAAGCAAAAAACACCTTTTATTGACACTAACAAAGATGCATCTTCAATATCAAGAAAGACTAAGAAGATGCAACTAAAGTATCAATTGAACAATTTTCTAGTATTTTTAGGTCAAAATAATATGAAAATATTCAAATCTTATAGTATAAAGGATAGAAATCCTAATTTGGAATCAATTTTCAAAGTAAGTTGAGTGGAATTTCGTGCATCTCTTTTTTATCTCTCATTACTTTCATCTCTTTCCTCATATGTGGAGCTTCCATGGTGTCCTTGAGGTGTCGCAACCCTATGCCTACCTAATGGGAGTTCTTTTGCATGCTTATCTTGCTTGTTTCTCTCCATTTGTGGGTGTGTGAGGGTTGTTTTTCTTCCTCATGTGCTTCTTTGGATTCCATAGCTTTGTGGAGACTTGTCTTCATACCATTAAAATGGATAAAGTAGTTGGAATCACATTTAAGTTGATTTCCACCACTTGAAGTGAGTGAGCTTCTTAGTTGGTGGGTGAGCAACAATTCTGGCATAGTTGCTGGGAATTTTGCTTCTATTTGAGGTCTATCATAGATGGAAGAAGATTGGGAGAAGATGATAAGAGTTTGGTTGAGTTTTTCATGAGCGTTCAAGCTATTGCTTGAAGTATTTTTTGATTTTTCTTTTTGCACATCATGTTCTTCAATGCTCTAATAGTAGGGCTAAAGATAGATTTTTATTAGAAGGTGTAACAGAATTTAAGAGCAAACTAGAGTAATTTTTGGGAATTTCTAGTGGTTTGTGTACCATGTCTATAGCTTTATGCATCTCCAAAAACTCATAAGAAAAAAGGGAAACCAACAAGTAAACATTTATGCCAAAGATAATCAAAATGAAGACATTGACATTGTTATTTGTAATTAGAAATCTCTCACACACACACAAATTACATGTGAGGAATTAAAGAGAGAGAAGGAATTTTATGGATCTTGCTGTAATAGGCTTGAGGGCATGGAGTGTATCCAAGGCTTTAGGAATGTTTGAATCTCACTATCTAAGTAATCATCCTATTCATCAATGATTTGAGTTTGTACAACTATTTTTATTAGAGAAGTTACTTGTTGTTGGTATATGCATGGTTAGTTGAGTTGGCGACTAATCTTTGAATTAAATGAAGAGGGTATGGACCAAGGATGTAGGAACATGTGCAGGATAGACAAGAAAAAGAGTGTATGTAAAGAGGGGCTTGACCTAAAATTTGTATACTTTCATAGACATCATCTTGGACTATAGGAATTGTAATTAAAATCTCCCAAAAATTATTTGTTGAATTTGCAAAAAGGGGGGCTTGGAGTGACACGGGGTAATCAAGAAAGGATTTGCCGCAGGTTAAAGTAGATAAGAGAACAATGGAAATCAAATAAAGAACTCTAGAGGATTTTCCAAAAAGTAAAAGGTGCGGCAAAGAAATAGATGGTTGAAATTAGCAACATTACAACTTTTCAGGATGAATTATTTATGTTGAGTAGAGAGGGATAAGTGGACCATGAAGAGTCATGAACATAGATCTAGGAACTAAGAGTATACTTGAGGAATGACTACCCTGCTAAGATTCACATAGAAAATTTTTTATAGAACCAAAGGAGTAAAAAGGAGAGAATGAAGCACCAAAATCAAAACAAAGAGAAGTGAAGGGTGTGGGAAGGGAAAAATAAAAAATCTACACTAAGAAAATTCAAGAAAAGATGGAAGTTTTCTTTAAATGATTTCCCCGAGAGCACGACAACAAAGACATTGCTCTAGATCCACTTCAACTTGAAGTGAATTTGAGCAAAAGAGCTGTTAGAATGTTTTTTTTGAAGACAAAAAGATTTTGTAAATCAGATAATTTTTGTATATACAATTGTTAGAATGATGTAAAAATGAGGAGGAGTCTTCCTTATAATTCATGAGATGCTATGTATTTTTTAGAGATTTTTTGGAGCTCTCAATCTTAATTATTTTTCGATTAGAAGTTGAAAGGACCTAATTTCAAGTGTGAACATAGACACTTGAAAAAGTATAAAGGTCAAAATTTTGTATTGAGGAGGGGCTGATCATTTGTACTTGATTAAATGAGAATTTAAGTGCTCTTAGCAAAAAATCGTGTTTCCTCTCTTTTCTATCGTTTTCATGGCTGAATGTGAATGTTTTCCTTATGTTTCTCATGGATTTTGTTAGTAAGACTTGTGTATTATTGAGTGAATCTTGTGAGGAGAGAAGTCTTTTACAATATTGAAAGATTATGTGTGGAATATTACTGTTGATTATGAAGAATACCATTTCTATCACAATCACGATTGTCTCATCATGATGATATAGGTAATGAAATTTAATTTTGAGTTCATTTTTGGATTCTAGACAAAAAATAGCATGCTTTAGGCATAAGAATCATAAAAATTACTTATTTCTATCTCAAAATATCTAAAACCCTAGTTTTCAGCTTTCTCTTCAAGAATATCTAAGATAATATGGTCTTTTCTTGCAATTTCTTGGATCCCATTGGTACTAGAAGGGGCTGTGGTTTTAATATACTTCCATGATTGACATAATAAAGGTGTTTTTTATGCTAATCCTTTATACCATGATGATTTGAGAGGACAACTCCAAAGCATAACAAACAAGAGTGACCAAGTAAAAGAGAGACACAAGGAAATTAAGGGTTGTTGGAGCTTGAGGTCTGCTGAAGCACGAGAACAACACAAGGAAGAAGAAGAAGCTTGGAGCACAACATACAATACTGAATGTTTTACCAAGAGAATGTACAAAGATAAGTGAACTATTAGGGTGATAGGCGTATGTACAAGTCGGGGAAAAAAACTACCTAAAGAGGGAAGAAAGTGCACGGACAGCCCTAGTGTGTTCACACACATCACTACCAAAATATATCAACAAATCCTGCCCGGGAGTGATGCATTGAACAAGGATCTGACACTCATGTATAAGGAAGTGCTAAGCAATGTTGAATCAATCCATAAAAGGAAGTAAGCCCAAAGCTTCAAACTTATCCCTAGGTAGAGCCTTTGTGAAAAGGTATGAAATGTTCTCCTGTGTGGGCACATATGCCAAATTGATCTCTCCTGACATAATGATAGTGCACCTCAATGTGCTTAGTGCAAGCATGGAGCACATGGTTCCTTGCAACTGCCAATGCACTCTAACTATCAATGAAGATGGTGGTGGCAGAAGACTGACCAACACCTAGATCAGCCATAAGGCATCTAAGCCACACACGCTCAAGAGTCATTGTGAAAGCTTCGCTATGGAGTACTTTTGCACATAGTTCTCTTCACACAGGTCCAAGAACATCAGGAAGAGTGTTATTTGTACTTCTCCAACAATAAATATCAACATTTGGGGATGTGTTTTCAACCACACTCGTAAAACTACACGTTTCTCAAAAGGTTTTCAGTTTTGGTGGGAGCAACCACTGCAAAATGTCAGAGTTGATAGACACTTGCAGGTGTTGTTGGCTAGATTTTTTGGCTGTGTGTTCAACCTTTTACTGTCATTTTATTGTTGTTGAGGATAGAAGAATCTTGAGGATAAATAGTTAATTTGAATTCTCAAAGTCTGCTAACTCAGATATTATTCAAGCGGATGTGTATTTTCCTTGTTCGGATTTTTATAGACAGTTACTTTTGCTAGGCGTTGATGTCGCAATTAAGAGAAATGGTTGTATTCTGTTCACGAGAAGAGGAAGTTGGAGAGGAGCAGAAACGTCTCCAAGAAGGAGAGCGCAAGGTACTAGAAGAGGCAAGATGCATCTTCAGAGAGAACAGCGTAGAAACATATTTACTTATTTTTCGTAATGTATTCTTGACGTTCAGAAGCTCTATCCTACTTTTCTATTATATATACCTGATGTAAGAGAACTTTAATGGAGGAGTTTACTTTAGTACATTTCAGTGCAAGAAATGAATCTTTTCTATTTGAATTCTGTTCGTCTATGGTAGATTCTATCGTAGTGTAATCTTACTAAACCTGAAATCTATTGGAAGTGTATTCTTGGTGTGAAGAAGATTAATGCTAAGTTTTGATTATTCAGAAATACGTATAGATGTGTTGAATGTGAACCCCAACACATTTGGCGATCCTACTATGCTGTTAATGAAGCAAGAAATGCATGAAAGAAAGAAGGAAACGATTTGGTAAAGTGTATTTTACAAGAGCGCAGGCAAAGGAAGCGAACATGGAGTCATCCTCAGAATTCTACGATTGGTACGTAGCCGAGGAGGAAGCAAATCTGGAAACAGAAGAGGAACACGGAGAAACAGGTGCAGCAGAGGTAAGGTTAGTGGGCGGTATACTTGGAGCGCTATTCCTAACAGAAGCAACTGTAGGAGTAAGAAGATGACTCCAGTTCGACCCACTTGTAGGGGGTGACCGATCAAAGAACTAGGCGTACACCTCAAATGAAGCCAATGGCGCAACCACCTCCCAATCCCAAAGTGAAAGCAGCTCATTTCAGAGGAGGCTCTAAAGAAGATGCTGATTGCCATGTGGCTCAATTTGAGATAAAATGGACAACTAATGGCTACCCAGCTATATATGGTGATGATATTAAACTTCAGCAATTTGTTGCCATGTTGGAAGGGCGAGCAATGAGCAATGAGCTGGTTCAGTCAATATGGTATTGCTCATTTTGCTACATATGATGCATTAAAATAGCATTTTTACAACGATTTAGAAAAGAGAAGATGCCTTCCGGTGTGTTACGGAAATTGAGAGCTATTAGGCAATAAACCATGTTAGTGGAAGATTATGCTCAGAAATTCAGAACCTTAATGGAACGATTGCAAGGTAACGCAAGACGTACTGATGAAATGTAGGCAGGTTATTTTCTAAAAGGATTATGAAGTACTATTAGACATGCAGTTGCAAGTGTGGATATTGCGAATGGCTTTGATGTATTAGTGTTAGCAGCTGCACGTGTGGAAAGAAGGTTTTGAAGGGCTAAGAAGAGACATTCTGATTCTAATTCAGAGGCCACCTCTGATTCATAATTGGAGTCAGACAAAGGTTCAACTGATTCTGACTCGGATACCCAAGATGAAGAAGTAGTAGGGAGCAAGCATCGCAAGCATAAGGATAAGCAAAGTAAAGAGGAAGCATGGGTTAGTAAGTTAAAAAGACATGGATATTCCATTGTAGCTCCAAAAGAAAGGAGATTTTGTGATATCTGTGATAAGGATGGACATACAACAAACCAATGTTGGTACAACCCCAAGAATAGAGGGCAAAGTTCACGGCAAGAGAATAGGAATAATACTGATGTGGTAGCCAATCAGGCTATGCCTGTGCAAGGGAGAGGCAACTTTCAGAGGCAACACCAAGCAAGACCTCTATGGGGAGATCAGGCAAATCAGCAAGGACATAACCAGCAAGGTCATCAGCAGGGGTGACCACAAAGAGTGATGCCTCGTGGATATTGTTCAACGCCTGATCATCGGATAGGACCCAATTGTCCATTATGGGTAAAACATAGAGAAGAAAGGGGCATACCAGTAATTTGGTATAATCAGCCTAATCAACAGGGACAACAACTACAACAGGGATAACAAGCGCTCAAGCCAATGCTATAGTTATTGAATTACCAGAACCGGAGTGTAGAAAGGAGACAACTACTAGTACATTAAAAATGGTAAATGCAAAGCATGATTCTCAATGGTGCTATGATTGTAAGCAATGTGGGAAAGGAAAAGAAGTGGAAGTGTTGGCGGTCACAAGGTCCAAGAACAAAGGTCCTATTAATTGGCAAGAACAACGATAGGTTAGGGACAAAGTGCAAAAACAAGTTCAGTAAGAGTAGCAAAGACAGGTGAAATTTATAGGTCCGGCCGTGGAAGAGAAGGATGCAGGCATGGTACCATCAATAACAACCAAAAACAAGAATCCAATCAAGCAAGATGCTAATAAAGATTGGTTTGAGGTAATCATTAACTCACCATTATAGTTGTCTTTAGACCAATTATTATTTTTGGTACCATCGTTTCGAGAGAAATTATTGAAGAAGCTAATTGGTCAGCGTTCAGAGCCAGCACTTAGGTCAGTACCTTCAACATTAGCCAATAATATTGATCCAATGGATGTAGATTTTGTCGTGCCAGTAATTCAGGTACAATATGGGCAACGAAGATTTGATGAGGTGTTGCTTGATGGGGGCTCAGGGGTGAATATATTACCTGAGCATATTTTTAAAGAAATGGGAAGAGGGGCATTGGCTCCAGCACTGTTTCAAGTGAAGATGGCAGATCAAATGCGAGTTCAGCCTGTTGGCATTCTAAAGTAGCAGTAGATCATTATTTTCGGAATGTCATTTATGGTGAATTTTGTGGTCATTAGGATGTCTGAGTCAGCTTATCCATATGAAATGTTGTTAGGAAGACCTTGGTTCAGGGTTGCTAAAGTTAAGCGAGATTGGGGTATGAATGTGGTAATGATCAGAAAAGGGAAAAAGTAGGTGACAATCCCTATACGAGAAAGAAGAAATATGTCAGTGCATGATAAACCACTTATGGCTCATACTATTAATTTGGTGGATGAGTTAGAAGATGATGAAGAGGAAAAATTTTTGCAAGCAAATCCAATGATAGCACCGGTATTGGAGGTTGATGTCGTAGGAGTATTGAGTAAGGATGATCCGATTGTGCAGAATGTGGATGGGCCAGTTCTGGGTAAACAGGTTGAAGGAGTACAAATACAAAGGATGTTTGAGAAAAGTATGGCAACTCCAGTGCAGCAGAAGTTAGAAGAATAGGAAAAAGAAGTAATAAGTCTGGCTGAACGGATATATGACCAGAAGTATGTAGGTTCGACAAGGGTAAAGGAGGAAGAGCTTCAGAAAGTCAATTTAGGGACCGAAATTGAACCTAAGATGGTGAGAATCAGTAAAGCCATCGATGGTCAGTTTATGGAGGATCTTATTTGTTTATTGAAAGAGTATGTAGACGTATTTGCGTGGGATTATTCTCAAGTAAAGGGCATAGATCCAGATTTGCATCAACATCAGATTAATTTAAAGACGGATGCAATGCCGGTTGTGTAGCAGCGGTATAGGATGAATCCAAATTTTTCTAAACAAGTGAAAGAAGAAATTGATAAACTATTGGTGGTTGGATTTATAAAACCTGTTAATCAGGTGACTTGGCTTTCACCTATTATTGTAGTCCCCAAAAAGAATGGGAAACTCAGAATTTGTGTGGATTATAGAAAGTTAAATGCGGCAACAATTACTGATCCTTTTCCTATGCCGTTTTGTGATGCCGTATTGGACGCAGTAGCAGGACACAAAATGTACAGTTTCTTGGATGGGTTTTCAGGGTACAATCAAATTAGTGTGGCTGAAGGGGATCAACATAAAACGACGTTTATCACAGAATTTGGTGCTTATGTGTTCAAAGTTATGAGTTTTGGGTTCAAGAATGGACCCCCATCATTTAATTATGTGGCACATAAAGTGTTCAAACCTTACCTACAAGAGTTTATGCAGGTGTTTGTGGATGATTTCTCGGTCTTTGGTAAGAAGGTTCAGCATTTGCAGCACCTGAAATTATGTTTTGACAGATGTCGCTAGTTTAGGATGGTGTTAAATCCGTTTAAAAAGTGTAATTGTAGTCAGAAGTGGTATTTTATTGGGACATGTCATTTCTGAACAAGGCATGGCCATAGATGTTAAAAAGATTGAAGCTATTAGGACGGCAAATGCACCTACGAATGTGAAGGAAATAATGCGGTTCGTGGGTCAGATTAAGTGGCACTCCAGATACTTACGATATTTGGCTAATATCTCTTTACTACTTACACATTTGACAAAAAAGGATGTTCCATTTGTATGGGCAGATGCTCAAGAAAAAGCGTTTCAACTCTTGAAGAAGATGGTGTCTGTGGCACCAATTTTGCAACCACCAAATTGGTCATTGCCTTTCCACATATTTGTTGATGCATCTGATGTGGTTGTTGGAGCAGTGTTGATGTAGCAAAAGGAGAAAGGATGTTATAGACCAGTGTATTATGCTAGTAGGGTATTGTGTTCAGCCGAAAGGAATTATTCAGTGACTGAAAGGGAAGCTTTAGCAATGGTGTATTCTCTCAACAAGTTTCGACATTATTTGTTGGGAAACAAAGTAGTTTTTCATGTGGATCACCAGGCTTTGATATATTTGATTAAGAAGCCTTTGTTGACAGGGAGACTAGCTAGGTGAATGCTTTTATTGCAAGAATTTGATTTTATGATTATTCATACTCCAGGCAAAGAGCATGCAATGGCTGACTATTTCAATCGATTGGAATCAGGAGAGGCACCTTCAGGTATCAATGATGAATTCCCCGATGCAGAATTGTTTAATGCACAGGTTGCTGAACCAGATTCTTGGTATGATCAGTTATTGGTATTTTTAATGGATGGGTCATTACCACAACATTTTTCACCTGATCAGAGAAAGAAATTTGCACTTAAAAGTAGACCGTATTTGATCATCACCGGTGCATTATATAAAAAAGGGGTGGATCAGGTTATTAGGAGGTGTGTACCAGAATTTGAGCAACCACCAGTTTTACAAGAGGCACATTCAGGTCAAGCAGGAGGTCATTTGTCTGGAGATATTACAGGAAAGAAAGTGTTACAAGCAGGTTTATGGTGGCCTACAGTGTTAAAGGATGCACCTGAGTATGCAAAAAGATGTGTGATTTGTCAGAAGATGGGCCAACCAAGCAATTCAGATCGGATGTTTGATCATCTAGTTTTACCATTGGGTCCATTCCAAGAGTGGGGTATGGATTTTTTGGGCCCTATTAAACCAATTACTCAGCATGGTAACATATATATTTTAGTAGCCACAGATTATTTTACAAAGTAGGTGGAAGCAGTGGCATTGAAGGATAATAAGGCAACAAGTGTGGCAAAATTTCTTTATCATAATATTATGACCAGTTTTGGTTGTCCTATTGAGTTGGTAAGCGACAGAGGTGCTCATTTCCTTAATGAAGTAATATCAAAATTAACACGAACTCATTTGATTATGCATAAAAAGTCTACAACATATCATCCACAAGCAAATGGTCAGGCTGAAAGCACAAATAAAACATTAGTGCGTATTCTTAAGAAGCTTGTGCATGAAAATCAGAAAAGTTGGGATTTATTACTTGACTCAGCTTTGTGGTCATTTAGAACCGCATTCAAAGTGACAACAGGTATGACTCCATTCTGACTGGTATATGGATTGGAGGCATTGGTACCCATGGAATTTGTGGTTCCAAGTTTACGAATCACAGCAGAAAAGATGTCTTTTGATGTATCGGTTAAACACAGAAGCAAATATCTTCTACAGTTGGAAGAGGATCATTTGGTAAGTGCGTGCATTACTGAGGTAATTCAAAGATGAAGACAAGCTTGGGTGAATCAGAATATGAAGTTTAAGTTGTTTAAAGAAGGAGATTGGGTAATGTTGTATAATTCTAAGCTAGGACCACATTCGAGAAAGCTCACATTGAGATATCAAGGTCCATTTCAGATTGTGCAAGATTTAGGGCAAGGAACTTTTCTATTGGCAGATGTATTTGGCACAAGAATGGAAAAACGAATCAATGGATTCCGGCTCAAGAAATTTCAAGGGAAGCCGCCAAATTTGGATTGGTTATCTTCTAATGTAGTGCAAGTCATGGTTGAGTATAAAAATCATATTACTAACATGTCTGATCACCGGAGCAAGAAGGCTTATTTATCTGCATTTTCATCATTGGTGACATGTTTGCTTGATTGTTGTTAGTCGAAAATGGCATTAAGCACGTTCTTACGAATCCATTGGGGGATCGGTTAGGCTTACATTTTTGTTAGCAGTTATTCATCAGCATATAGCGAAGAAGGGACTATGGGTGAACCGGATTGAAGTATTAGAGGAATATTTAGAAACAACAAGAGATGTAACTCAAGGCGCATGGACACTGATGATATCAAGTAGCCAACAACATCATGGATTGGTGTTCCTGGGTGGACATGCAGATAACGGAGTATACCAGTTTTATTGTCCATTGGAGAGTACCGTTCGCATGAACAAGGTAAGAGGGAGCAAGATTCAGGTTCAGTTGGACTCTCAGGTGAAATCAGTTCTTTGTGTGAGTGCTAAGCAGCAAGTTCTATGGTGTCGGAAGGTTTTGTGGGAGCTTGTGTGGTGGTGGATTGGAAAATGTGATGTGAACGGGAGGAGATCTCAGTTAATTATTCTTGATTTGGGCACGAGCATTAATGCGAGTAACTACACGTGTAGAATAACTTTTACTCATGCCATGGAAATGTGTGTAAAGATGTGCCTAATGATTTTTAAGGTAACGTATGCCCAAACATTATTTAGTTGCATGTGTTGGCACGTGATTAAGTACGTGAAGTTCTCAGCTCAGTGGCGATTTCAAAGTTTGCATTGATTGTACCTGCGTTTTGCGTTTTATATCATGGCTCCAAAGGTGATGTGGGCCGCAGGATCTAGTGTGTCATTGTAGGAGACATCAGTGATGAGGGGGCATTGTAAAAGATGAGAAGTAGTGGTGCATAAGGAGGATATGACAACAGAGGAGAGTGACAACCTACTTCACGATGAGGTGGAGGAGATTTCAACTCCATCCATAGCGACAAAGTTTATGCAGAACCCTCATGGATCCGTTTACGGATTTCAAGGTAGAGCTTGATATACATTCTCCTATTAATGCAGCTTGACTCCACAAGATAGGTTTACTATAGTTTGCAGCGTTGCCATGGGCACAATGGCGATGCAATTACTATGCCAAAAGCCAGCTCGAGATTCTAAAGAAGATGAAAGGACAGTTGACATTACAGGTAAAGTTTTCACCTGAGTTAGTGTCGGAGGTGTTTAAACTACCAATATATAAGGATGTGGTTATTCCGAAATGTTCAGAAGAGTCATTGAGAAAAGAATTTGGCCCAAGAGAAGGTGGAAGACAGTATTATATGATGAAAAACGCAGGATATGCACGTCGGGAGCAGCTAAAGTGGTATTTAGAAAGATTATGTTTTATTATTAAGTATGACTACATGTCAAGAGAAAAATTTGCGCCATTAACTTATGGTGAATCAGATGGTAGGGTAAGTTGGGCTCACTAGCTATATGAGCACATGCATGATCAAATTTTTATGGGAGATAGGAAAAAAACATTGTTGAATAGTCATATGTCAGCATATATGGCAACATTTTTTCAGTTTGTATTGCAGACAGATAACCAGGGGCCCCCAAGTCCTAAGGAAACCAAAATTCAAGGTGATGAGTCAAGAATTCGGGGTCAAATGCAGGTAGTGGAGAAAGACGTGGAAGGATCGCTGGAGATGTGTACGGATTTGCTGAAGGCAGGATATATAGCCCAAGAATTGGAACCAGTTATGCAAATTCTTGAGACTGAGTATGAAAAACAGACGCTAAATGATGATGGGTTGTTGTAGGTTCCGAATTGTGCGGAGCAGCCAAAGGTAATAGGTAGCCAAAAGTAATAGGTAAGACATTTAAATTATCTAAAAAGAGAAAGTTAGAAGTGTAGTTGTAGGCAATGGAGAATAAATAGGGGGAAGAGGTTAAGCAACAATCAATATTGCGAAGAGGTTTTGATGCATTGAGTATGAAGGAGAAAATGCAGGAAATTTCTATTTTTTTAGATTGGCAAGAGGAACAATTGAAAAAGTATGAGCAAGCTAAAGAGTCTGTTAATAAAGAAAGTTATCAATTCTTACAGAAGCAGATGCAACTACTTCAAGAAGAGGTAAACAAGAAAACACATGCATTGGAGGAATACAGTCAACAAAGTAAAATGCAGCAAGTAATCGAGTTGTCAAAAGTGAAGCGATCATTACATGAGTTTGATGAGTGGAAGAGCACTATATAGGAAAAAATTGACAACGAGATGAATGGGTTTTCTACACTGAATGCTAATCTACAGACAGATGTTGTAGTACTTAGATCTCAGATGGAAGCATTATTGGCACTAGAGAAACAAACATTAGAAAATGAGGATGTGGAGTTTAATGCAGTTTTAATGTCAGAGTCGGATGTTGGAGTATTGAAGCAGCATGTGCAGAGATATGTTCAAGACATATGGAAGGTGGTTTTCTACACTGAATGGGTTTTCTACACTGAATGCTAATCTACAAACAGATGTTGTAGTACTTAGATCTCAGATGGAAGCATTATTGGCACTAGAGAAACAAACATTAGAAAATGAGGATGTGGAGTTTAATGCAGTTTTAATGTCAGAGTCGGATGTTGGAGTATTGAAGCAGCATGTGCAGAGATATGTTCAAGACATATGGAAGGTGGTTCAAGGTCGTTTGCAAGGTCTGTGTAGAAATCAGATTGAGCAGGTACAGAACTGTTTTGTTTCAAAGCATGAGAAGGATTTATTGCATATGGTTGAAGAATATCAGAAGCAGATTGATGAGCATGAGCAAACAATCAAAGAACTTCAAGAGCAATTGTTGCAAAGAGAGTTGGAGCAGAAAGTGGATGCAATAGTTGAGCAACAACAATTACTTGATTCAATGGATGCAGAAAGGTACTGAGGAGGATGTGAAAGTGTTGCGGAGTCAAGAAGTTGGAATAGAGGTAACAGTCTTAAACAGTCGAAGGAAATAATATTGTACGATCAAGGGATTGTAAATTCAGGTCTGATTTTTTGAAAAATCCCCCATCGGGCTGTGCCAAGTGTTGAGGATAGAAGAATCTTGAGGATAAATAGTTAATTCGAATTCTGAAAGTCTGCTAACTCAGATATTATTCAATCGGATGTGTATTTTCCTTGTTCGAATTTTTACAGATAGTTACTTTTGTTAGGTGTTGATGTTGCAATTAAGAGAAGTGGTTGTATTCTGTTCACAAAAAGAGGAAGTTAGAGAGGAGCAGAAATGTCTCCAAGAAGGAGAGCGCAAGGTACTAGAAGAGGCAAGAGGCATCTTCAGAGAGAACAGCACAGAAATAGATTTACTTATTTTTCCTAATGTATTCTCGATGTTCAGAAGTTCTATCCTACTTTTGTATTATATATACCTGATGTAAGAGAACTTTAATGGAGGAGTTTACTTAAGTACATTTCAGTGCAAGAAATGAATCTTGTCTATTTGAATTCTGTTCATCTATGGTAGATTCTATCCTAGCGTAATCTTACTAAACCTAAAATCTGTTGGAAGTGTATTCTTGGTGTGAAGAAGATTAGTGCTGAGTTTTGATTATTCAGAAATACGTATAGATGTGTTGAATGCGAACCCCAACAACTGCATATATTGAGCACATACACACCATGTATGCTTCTATGGATACTGTTGGAGACCTTTTAATCTCCAAAGACTTGATCTATACTGATCTAAGAACACCTCTATATCAGTTATAGGCCAAACTTTACACAAATGTTACTTTGATTAACCAAATCATTCATGAACAATTCTCTGAGTGATAATTTTTCTTCTTCAAGAAGTGTGCTTCAAAGATTGACTTCATTACCTACACATATCTTTAGATTTCTTCAATCTAATGATATACATACCTCCAAGCTACCTTTTTGCAATCATATCAACCATTAGTCCTTCAAAAGAATCATTAAAACTTCAATTTGATCCTTAAGATCAAAAGTATGTCAGAAACTGTCTTCCTGAATAAGCGACTTTGACATAGGTAACTTCTAAGGTTGATTTCTCACAGTACAGATCCCGTTTTGCTAAATGCTTTTAGCCATAGCTTCCTTACCTTCTAACTTAGATTTTGAATGCTCAGTTATCATAAAATTTACACTGTGCACTGAGATCTAAGCAAAACATTGACATGAAAAAGTGCGCGACACTGAGAGATTTTTCTGCAGACTTTACATACACATGTTCCTATTGATCATACTCACAGCGTGAAAGGAAGTAGACCATGAAACTTTGAACATAGCTTCATTAGCTTCTAGATTAGATGTGTACAAACGGATTTCTGATCCACATGATCAGACTGAGAGAACTCAGAGAAAAACTCGTCACTAATTTTCTGAGAAGGACTCTCTTCACATCTATCTCTAAGACTTATCTTCTAAAGACTCTCTCATGTATTTCTCTACATCTTTAACTTATATACATATGGTTCTAGACTTATCCCATGTCTATTACATTACTCCTTATCATCCTAAGGATTATCTATACTCATAATACAAGAATTTCCACCTTTAATATACATATGCATACAAGCTATCATTCTGAAATCTTCTTCACTTTCTCAAGTAACTTCTTTCACTTCAAACTGATCATTGACTTCCTTCAAGTTCTTTATAATCACCAATTTGTGATTGGTTTGTTCCAACAGCTCCCCCTCAATCACTAATTGTGATTATTCCATTCTTCTTCACTCCTGCCATCTCTTTGAATCTCTCTAGCTTAGGTCCATCCAAGCTTTTTGTCATCATATCTGCAACTTGTTCTTTTTTTGGAGTTTACATCACTTCAATCTCTTTGTCAAGTACCTTTTCCCTCAAGAAATGATACTAAATCTCTATATGCTTAGTTTTGGCATGAAAAACAGGGTTAGCTGCCAAATACAATGAACCCATATTATCTCCAAAAATAATTGGAGTACTCTGATCAGTTTCAAAACTCTTTAACAAGTTCTTTAACCATATCACTTCCTTTGCAGCCTCTACCATTCCTTTATACTCAGCTTCTGTGGATGACAAAGCAACTGTATGTTGCTTCTTTGAGCACCAAGAAACTAATTTATCTCCAATATAACAGAGATACCCATGAGTAGACCTTCTATCATCTGAATCACCTGCCCAATTTGCATCACTAAATACTTTAATTCTTGTATTAGAAGTAAATCCATAATATAGACCTTCACTTAGGGTTCCTTTGATATATCTGAGTACCCTTTGAGCTGCAATCCAATGAGTCTTCTTTGGACAATGCATGAATTGTGATAACACACCTACTGCATATGATAGATCTGACCTTGTCAAGGTAGCATAGATTAAACTACCTACCAAACTCTGATATTTCTTCATGTCATTGAATTCTTCACCTCCATACTTGCTCAACTTATGATTTACCTCCAATGGTGTGCTTGAAGACCTGCAATCCTCCATGTTAAATTTAACCAGAAGATTCTTCAAGTACCTCTCTTGTGTAACGTATACTCCATGTTGAGTATATACAATCTACATTCCTAAGAAATAAGATAAGTTTCCCAAATCACTTATCTTAAACTCCTTCTCTATTTGTTTCTTAAGCTCATTGATTCCTTGAGCATCTGTACGTGTGACAATAATGTCATCAACATAAATACACATGTATATGTATCCATTTTCACTTGCCTTCACTAGCAAGCTACTATCTGCCTTTGATGCTTGAAATCCACAATCATTCAAGAACTTAACAAGCCTGTAATTCCATGCTCTTGGAGCCTGCTTCAACCCATACAATGCTCTCTTGAGCTTACACACATAATCTGATCCAATTGAATCCATGAAGCCTTCTAGTTGCTCCATATACACTTCATCTGCAATATACCCATTCAAAAATGCATTCTTCACATCTAATTGTGATAGCTTCCATCCTTTACAAGCAACAATAGCAATCAATGATCTAATTGTAGACATCTTAGCAACAGGACTAAAGGTTTCATCATAATCTACCCCATAAGTTTGGGCATAACTTTTGACCACAAGTCTAGCCTTGTATCTAGACACCTTACCATCTGCAAACCTTTTTGTTTTATACACCCACTTACATCCAATAACTTTCTGATTCTTTGGTCTTGGTACTAATTCCCATATTTCATTTTCAAGTAGAGCATCATACTCTTCTTGCATTGCCTTTTCCCAATTTTGTTTACCTTTAGCTTCTTCATATGTGATTGGATCCTCTTCTGTCTTCACAATGTAAGCATAATCTTTTGTTGTTAAGAAAGATGTATCATAGCTATACCTGATAGGCTCTTTTCTTTCCCTTGAGGATCTTCTAACCTCTGCACTTCTTGAAGTCTCAGCCACATTTGATTTTGGATCAAATCTTGGCCCATCTTCAACATTATCCTGCAATTTACTTTTACAATCAACATCATCAATATCTTCTTCATACACATTTACTTTTGCCTTCCCTTTCCTTTGTATTTCTTCAACACCTGCATAATCATTTGTTGACCCTATATACCATGTGCTTTGCTCATCAAATGTAACATCTTTGGTAACAAGAAATTGCTTTGTAGATGGACTCCACAATCTGTAACCCATCTGTCTATCATCATACCCAATAAACACATGCTTCTCTGCTTTGGGTTCTAACTTATGTCTCAATTGTGAAGGAACATAAGCATATGCTAAACATCCAAATACCTTACAATGATCAAGAGTAGGTTTCTTACCCCACCATGCTTCATAAGGAGTTCTTCCCTCCAATGCTTTACAAGGTAACCTATCCACAAGGTATGTTGCAGTGTTGATAGCTTCTACCCATAAATAATTTGGACAATTCTTTTCCTTCATCATTGCTCTTGCAAACTCTACAAGAGTTCTATTTCTTCTTTCTACAACTCCATTCTATTGAGGAGAGTACCTGCAAGTTACTTCTCTTTTTATACCTGCATTCCACAAATAATCATCAAACTCTTTAGAAAAATACTCTCCCCCTCCATCTAATCTCAACCTCTTGAGCTTTTGTCTTGTAATCCTTTCTGCATAAGCATGATAATGCTTGAAGACTTCTAATTTGTCCTTGATTACATATAAAGTAATCCATCTGGTTGCAGCATCAACAAACAACACATAATATCTGGATCCATTTATGCTATAGTCCCTTGAAGGACCCCACACATCTGTATGGATCAATTCAAGCATATTTGAATACTTGTATCGTGATTTATTGTATGAACTTTTGTGTGCTTTACCTAATTGACAAGCTTCACACTTGTACACCATGTGTTGCCCTTCAACTTTTGGCAAACCAAGAACCACATCATTCCTTGACATTTCCTTTATGGCTCTCTCATTGAAATGACCTAGCCTTTTATGCCATAGGTCTAACTCATACATCTTTTGACTTCCATAAGTAAATAAGGCATCTCCCACATTACCTTGAACTTTGAGAGTAAACAAACTTCCTTCCTTTTTACCTTCAATAATGTTTCTATATCCCTGATTTGGATCTTGCACATAGACACCATCATTTGTGAATCTGATTTCATATCCCTTCTCCACAATTTTCCCTACACGTATCAAATTTTTAGGAATAGTAGGAACATAAAGTACCTTGTTCAAGAGTGTACTTCCACTCTTTGTCTTCACTGATCCAATGCTCTCCACTTTGTGCTTGGTATTGTCACCTGTTTGTACTGTATTCACCTTTGCTTCCATATCAGTCATCAAGGATATATTGCCACTCAAATGATTGCTACATCTTGAGTCAATAGAAAACACCCTTTGATCTTCTCCTATTGATTCATGAGTTGCATTCAAGATGAGAGTCATGTCATCCTTCTGATCTAATGCATAATTATAATAATTGTTGTTGTAGGACTGAGGTTGAAAACTTCTTCCACCTCCTCTAGCATATGATGTCCTACCACCTCTTCCTCTGAAGTTGCCTCTTTGATTTCTGCCTCCTCTACCTCTTTGATTAAAACTCTGATTATTGCTTCCACCATTTTGATTATTATACCAACAATCATTTGCCAAATGATTGGTTCTGCTACAAATCCAACAAGCTTTAGTATTATCTTTGTTCTTACCTCCTCTTCCTTTACCTCTGAAGTTCATCTTTCCTTTTGTAAAGTTAGCTTGACTTGAAGATCCTTCATCATCAGTTGACTGCTTCCCTTTACCATTCTTTTTCTTGTCCTTGGAGTACATAGCTTGACTTGCACTCCTATCATTATCTCCCTTAATGTCTTGCTCAAAAGTTAGCATGTGTCCTAGCAATTGATTAAGATCAGGAGTAAAGTGATCAAGTGATAATTCTATGGACAATATGAAAGGCTTCCACTTCTCATCTCCTCTCAGACCTATAAGTATTTGCCTTACCAACTTATCCTCTTCAATGTCTTCATCTACAGCTCCCAAGCTATCTGCAATATCCTTCATCCTTGCCACATAATCAGAAATTGATTGTGAACCCTTCTTCTTAAAGGTTGTAAACTCTGCCCATAATGAAGACTTCCTTGACTTGGTTGTATTTTGGAAATGCTCTTCCAAAGCATTCCAAACATTGCACTTTCCAATCCTCTCATGTGAGGTAAAAGATAATCATTTACAACCATGTAAATGATGCTCCTAGCTTGAGCATCCTTTAAACATCCAGGTCTTCAAATCTGCGAGCTCTTCCCTAGTTGGAATACTAGGATCTGCAAACTCAGGCTTTTGTTCTTCTCCTGTAATGAATGCCATCAAATCTTTGCTCATGAGGTGTGCCTCCATCCTCACGGACCAAGCTGGATAGCTCTCCCTATCTAGCTTATCAATCTGCAAGCTTTCTCCCATCTTTTGATCTTCTGTATCTGCAATTACTATGATTTATGATAGTAAAGTGTACCTCTGATATGAAACTTCAATCCTTTTTTGATCCTTCAAACTCGTGCTTTGTACTTCTGCAGGTTATCTTCAAGAATTTGTCCTTGTCCACCTTCAATTAGAAGGAACTTCAATATCTGCAACAGTCGGACTTCTAATGCCTTTACTTCACTTATATTGCACCTTCAACTCTAATACCACTGTTGGAGACCTTTTAATCTCCAAAAACTTAATCTATACTGATCTAAGAACACCTCTATATCAGTTATAGACCAAACTTTACACAAATGTTACTTTGATATACCAAATCATTCATGAACAATTCTTTGAGTGAGAATTCTTCTTCTTCAAGAAGTTTGCTTCAAAGATTGACTCCATTACCTACACATATCTTTAGATTTCTTCAATCTAATGATATACATACCTCCAAGCTACCTTTGCGCAATCATATCAAGCATTAGTCCTTCAAAAGAATCATTAAAACTTTAATTTGATCCTTAAGATCAAAAGTATGTCAAAAACTGTCTTCCTGAATAAGCGACTTTGACATAGGTAACTTCTAAGGTTGATTTCTCATAGTACAGATCCCGTTTTGCTAAATTCTTTTAGCCATAGCTTCCTTACCTTCTAACTTAGATTTTGAATGCTCACTTATCAAAAACTTTACACTGTGCACTGAGATCTAAGCAAAACATTGACATGAAAAAGTGTGTGACTCTGAGAGATTTTTCTGCAGACTTTACATACACATGTTCCTATTACAGCTCCTTATCATCCTAAGGATTATCTATACTCATAATACAAGAATTTCCACCTGTAATGTACATATGCATACAAGCTATCATTCTGTCTTCTTCACTTTCTCAAGTAACTTCTTTCACTTCAAACTGATCATTGAATTCCTTCAAGTTCTTTATAATCACCAATTTGTGATTGGTTTGTTCCAACAGATACCATTTATGTATATCCATGTGATCATTGATATAGCGATTACGTTTTTGCACAAAGCCTTTTATGTTTGATAAAGAGGGTCGTGGTGAGGTTTTCTTAACTAGGAGACACCCAGATGTCGGGTTCTCTTCAGTGATGCAGGTGGAAGACTTACCCAACCTCGCCATAGGAGATGTATGATATTGTTTATAGGTGCTCGATAAGGCTAGTTGGCTTTTGTTGGGTAACTGGTTATATGCAATGGATTCAGTGATTCACTATGCAGGAAAACATGTCAGTACTTTTGACACTGGTCATATGCTCATTTTGCAGAGGATATTTTGTAAATTTTTTTCCAGATTTTTTGTTTAGCCAACTATACAGTGGTCGATTTACTCCTTCATACACTTAGTTGTTGGTGTTTGGACTCTTCTAGCTCCACTATCATTCTATCCAGTTCTCTACCATCATGGCATCAGAGATCTCAGGCACATCTGTTGGATCAGGGTCTAGTGCAAGGGTTCCAAGAAGGAGCTACAACTTGTAGGGCAAATCTATGGAAGAATCAGATTAAGATGTGCTGATTCAAAGGAGGCAATGGAAGCCAGTAAATGGGATTTCAAAGAAGTCTGGTGACATGGATGAAGATGATTGGGATGAGTCAGATGAAATGGCTAGGTCTACCATTTGCTTGCACCTAGCAGATAATGTTTACTTTACAATATTAGACTGTGAAAGTGCAGAGGAGCTTTGGAAGAAGTTATGCAATAAATATGAAAAAGAGACGACATCAAATAAAGTGTATCTTGTGAGAAAATTATATGACCGCATGAAGGACACAAATAGTATTGATGCTCATCTAAATGAGTTTGATGCTATATTCTCCTAGTTAGAAGCTTAAAAAATGGATATGGATAATGAGATGAAAGCAGTACTGCTATTATGCACCCTGCCATCATCATGGGATATGTTCTGCACAGCTATTAGCAATAGTGCACCTAGTGGTAAACACATCTATGATCACATATGTGGAACACTCTTAAGTGAGGAGATTTGTAGAAAATCTATGGTTGGCACTCAGAGTGGAGATGCATATAATGTTCGTGATTCTTACCAAGGAAAGAATCAGTAATGTGGCAGGAGCAAGAACAACGAAAAGAATGGTCAACGGAATAAGAGTAGAAGTAAATCAAGGAAGAGGGATATGGAATGCCATTATTGTCATAAGAAAGGACATATGAAGAAAGACTGTTATGCATTAAAGAATGCTAAAGGCAAAGGACTGAATGTTGATGGGCATGTTAAATAGTTACCTGCACCATCTACTTTGACTATGAAGATTGAAGAAATTAATGCTATTTCCGATGATGCTGATGTGTTGACACTTGATAGTACTATGCCAACTGAGGCACTTATGGCTCATTCTCTTTTCCACACGTGGCTGCTAGATTTTGGTGCTTCTTTCCATGTGACACCACACAGAGAATGGTTCTCTAATTATATAGCAAAGTCTCTTGGTACCGTGAGACTTGGTGACTCTTACCAGTGTGACATTGTGGGGATTGGAGATGTGGTTGTGTAGTTCATTGATGGTTCAAAATTTACTATGCATAATGTACGCCATGTACCTCAGTTATCATGTAGTTTGATGTCAGTTGGTCAACTTGATGGCCTTGGTTACAAGGTGGTCTTCTATGCTTAGTCCTTTTGTATATCAAAGGGAAATATGGTCATTGCAAAAGGAAGCAAAGTTGGCTCACTTTATCCTTTATTTCTATCACAAAAAGAACACTTGTTAACTGTTACTGAACAACCTATGGCCTGTATTTGGCATGGTTATTTGGGCCATATATCTAGTAGTGGAATGGAAAAATCTTTCTCGTTCTGGCTACTTATCTGTGTTATCTTTCTTTGATTTTTCATTTTGTGACCATTTTCAAAATGGAAAGCAAACCAAAAATGTGCATAGAATGCACATTGACTCTTCAATTCAGCCTTTAGATCTCGTCCATATAGATGTGCGTGGTCCTATGCCCACTAGGTCCTTAGGTGGTTCTCTTCACTTTCTCACTTTCATAGATGGTGCTACTAGAAAAGTCTAGGTATATCCTATCAAATCGAAGGATGAGATATTCCCTACTTTCAGAAAATGGCTTGCTTCAGTTGAGACTGAAAAAGGAACTTGGATTAAGGCTTTACGTTCAGATAATGGGGGTGAGTATACCTCACATTAATTGAGCCTTTTTTGTCAGTCTAGAGGGATTGATAGAGAGTTTAGAGCTCCTTATACCCCAGTACAAAATGGTGTAGCTGAAAGGATGAATAGAACTATTCAAGATAGAGTAGTTTCTATGTTTCATCATGCAAACCTCTCACAAGGTTTTTGGATAGAAGCAGTATTGACTGCAGTTCATGTGATTAACCTTTCACCTAGTACTGCCAAAGGTCTAAAAGTGGCACAAGAGTTATGGACAGGGAAGCCACCATATTATGATCATCTTCGAGTTTTTGGGTGTGAAGCATATGTTCATATACCCAATAATATTAGACAAAAGTTGGACCATAATTCAAACAAATGCATTTTTGTTAGATATGGTCGAGAAGGACAATTTGGATATCGCTTATGGGATCCTGAAACACGGTCCGTGGTAAGAAGTAGTGATGTCATTTTCAATGAGTCTAAGATGCATGAACAACCCATTAAGGAAGTTGAAGTGAGAAGAGTGGTGTTTGAGGATACTAGTCCTTCGGTTAGCATGCATAAAGATGCTACACATAGGGGAGTTCAAGAGAATGTCCATTCAGATCAGTTTGCACATATTCCTATTCAACAACCATTGAGACGTTCTGCACGTGTCTTACATCCACCTGATAGATATGTTCCAAGTTTAGATTTTGTTATGCTAACAAATGCCCGTGACCCTTCTTGCTACAAAGAGGCTATGCAAACAGAGGATCATGTCAAGTGGAAGCATGCCATGAAGAGTGCGTTGGATTCGATTCACAAGAATGGTACTTGGTATTTAGTACCTTTGCCAAGGGGCAAGAAAGCTTTACCATGTAAATGGGTATATAAGCTGAAATTCACATCAGATAGTGCTTCTCCAAAGTATAAAGCATGAGTTGTTGCAAAGGGTTTTAAGCAACAACATGGTGTTGATTTCAAGGAAATCTTCTCTCCAATGGTCAAGATGATTACCCTGCACATGTTGCTTGGATTCATTGCAATGGAGGACTTAGAGCTAGTCCAAATGGATGTGAAAACTACTTTCTTGCATGGAGATCTATATGGAACAACCAGAGTGTTATGTGATTCTTGGCAAGGAAAGTCTAGTTTGTAAGCTCAAGAAGAGCTTGTATGGACTTAAACAATCCCCTAGACAATGGTACCAAAATTTTGATGCTTTTATGAAGTCTCAAGGCTATTCTCGAAGCAATGAGGATCATTGTTTCTACACAAAGAGATGCTCAGATGGCAGCTTGATATGTTTGATACTTTATGCCGATGATATGTTGATTGCTTGGCAGTCCTCTTATGACTTGTCAATTCTCAAAAAGAAGTTGACTCAGACATTTGATATGAAGGATTTGGGGGATGCCAAACATATTCTTGGCATGCGCATTACTGATGATAGGAGTAAAAGATGCATATACTTGTCTCAAAGTGAGTACATATCCAAAGTACTTGACAAGTTCAATATGCAGGGTGGAAAGGCATTGAATACACCTTTACCCACATATGTGAAATTGAGCAAGGATGATTGCCCCAAATCCGATGAGGAAAAGGAATTCATGACCAAAATTCCCTATCAGTCTGATGTTGGTAGTCTATGTATGCTATGGTAGGTACGAGACCAGACATTGCATTTGTAGTGGGAGTTGTGAGCAGATATATGTCTAATCCTCGTAAGAAACATTGGGAAGCGGTCAAGATGATTTTGAGATATCTGAGTGGCACTAAGGACAAGTGTCTATGCTTAGGTAGAGGGAAATCATCCATTACTTGTTACATAGATTCAGACTATGCTGGTTGTGTAGACAATCGTAAATCTACATCAGTGTACATTTTTTATTTTGCTGGAGGTGCTATCTCTTGGAGATCTCGTCTTCAAGAATGTACATCTATTTCCACCACAGAAGCAGAGTATGTTGCAGCAAGTGAGGCATGTAAGGAAGCATTATGGCTTTCTCGTCTTGCTTGTGATATGGGTTTACCTCAGCATGTACCTCGTTTGATCAGTGATAGTCAAAGTGCCATTTCTTTGGCTAAGAATCTTGTCTATCATGCAAAGACCAAGCACATTGAGGTGAGGTATCACTTCATAAGAGATTGCTTAGCCACTGAGCACATCATTCTTGAGAAGGTTCACACTCGAGATAATGCTGCAGATGCTTTGAGTAAAGCTCTACCACAAGATAGCTTTCGACACTCTTGTCACTTGATGGGGGTACTTGATTCATGATCTTACACAGTCACTTGTATAGTGTGTAACATGCCCATCAGGTGGGAGGTATAGTTTGTATACTTACACTTAGGTATTCTTTATCATTCTTTATTTTTTCTCCCATGGTTACTTTGGCCATATTGGCCTGTAGTGGGAGATTGTTATCGTTAGTGTCCATGTGAAAGGCCAAATGGCCACCAGACACTTCTTTGTATATGTTCTTCAATAAAACATATAGTGGCCTGGTGAGTCACAGACTGTAAGTTCGATCGCATTTGTAAGACCTAAGAAATCTGTCTTTCGTGCTCCATGTGTACTGTGTTTTCTGTGTATTCTACAATCTCTGTGTGGAGTGACGTGTGCGGTCTTAGGAGCTCCATTTTCTACTCTGAGGATATCATAGTGGAGCTCTCGATAACAAGAGTGCACCGTGGTGCATCGCCTTCCAAATCCTTCAAGATTTTTCAACCTGCACACTTTATTTTCATGCCCTTTTTGCACAAAACCACACGGCTAAAAAAATACACTTCTTCATGCAAATCACCATTCAAACATGCAATTTTAATGTCCAACTGATGTATGTTCCAACCATGATGAGCTGCAAGTGCACAGATGCTACGAACAATAGTCATTCAACATGTAGGAGCAAAGGTCTCATAAAAATCAATGCCTCTTTCTTGAGCATAACCTTTTGCAACAAGCCTAGCATTATACCTATCAACTACTCCATCATGCTTACACTTAAGATTGTATACCCACTTAGTGCCGATGGCCTTCTTTCAAGGAGGCAAATCACATAAAGAACAAGTATGATTTTTGATAATAGCATCATATTTTGGTTGCATACCAACCATCTAATTTTCAAAATTTTGTGCTTCATCAAACAAAACAAGCTCATTCTCATCACAAAGACTCGAGGCAGCCACAACATAGAAATCTGACACAAAAGAAGAACTATGGGAGGTTGCATGAGTATGATATGATAGAGGTACATCTTATTTGCTATCTTGCAAAGTCTACACCAGCCATTTAGGCATAGTTTTTATGTCCTCTATATTAGTTCTCTGATCAATAAGTGCATCATGTAAATTTACATCAGAAATGGAATGATCTGCATCATCATGTGAAACCTATAAAGGCTAAGAAATTTCTTGATTTAGACCAACACTAGGCTATCCACCTATGAAAAGAGGCAACAAGGTGTCATACACATACTTGGAGCTAAGTGATGTCTCCTTAGTATATGAAGGTAATGGCTGAATTGCATCTTCCAAAAAAACAACATCATGACTAACCAGAATGCGTTTAGTATATAGATGATAGAGATGATAGCCTTTGCTTTTATAACTATACCCAACAAAAATACATTTCACTGTTTTATCATCCAATTTCCTACTTTGTTGTTCAGGCACTAATGCATATGCCAGACAACCAAAGACATGCAATTGATCAACATATGGCTTGTGACCATGCCAAGACTCATATGGAGTGATAGGCTGCCATGCTTTTGTGGGAAACCTACTAAGTAGATATGTTGCACACATAAGAACCTCAAGCCAAAAACTATGTGGTAAAGGTTGACTCTTGACCATAAACCTCGCCATCTCCATGAGTGACTTGTTCTTCCTTTCAGTAGCTCCATTCTGTTGAGGTGTGTAGGACACTGTACACTGATGTTTTATCCCACATTCAACTAGAAACGCACTAAAGTCAAAAGACATATATTCCCCCCTCGATCAGAATGGAGGGTGCCGATTTTACATGTTGATAGATTTTTAGCCAAAACCAAAAACTGTTTGAAGCACATAAAAACTACAAACTTTGCTTTCAGTGGATACACCCATGCATGCCTAGAAAAAGCATCAAAGAAAGTCACGAAGTAAAGGTACCTCCCAAAAGAAGGTGTCTGCATAAGACCACAAAAATCATTGTGAACAAGCTGTAATTTATGAATAGTTCAAACTGAACCATCATTTGGGAAGGAGGAACATTGCATTTTTCCTAAAATATAGCATTCTCAAACATGTATACCAAGTGCCTCAAGTTTAGGCAGAGAGGACACCATTTCAAATTTTTTGCAGGTGTAGCAAACTAGCAAAATTCAGATGACGAATGCATGCATGCCAAAGCTTTGAATATGACAAAGCTTGAGAATCATGTACTGCACATGCTGAATCATTCACATATTTTTCATAGTCTATGAGCTTATATAGCCCACGACATAAAATGTCATAAGCAATAATGACATCGCCATTTGATAGATCATGAACTGTACATCTATCATCAATAAATTTCACAACGAGGCCTATCTTGGCTAATGCGGAAACTCATAACACTACATCACCATTTGATAGATCATGAACTGTACATCTGTCATCAACAAATTTCACAAAAAAGCCTATCTTGGGTAATGCTGAAACTCCCATGACAGGATAAGAGGAGTTGTTGGCGCATGTGATAGTATTCCCTGTAGGGGCAGGCTCAAGTGAAGTGAAGAAACTACACTGCAAGGTAATATGTTTGGTTGCCCCACTATCAAGGTACCAAACAGTTGAGACTATAGACATACACTATTCATGAGAAGATGGCTCATAACTGCAAATATTAGAATATGAACATTCTTCATTTTGCACAAGATAAGCAGACTATGTTTTGCTTCTTTTGCAGCCATTTTTGGACAACTGGTTTTATGGCATGATCATTTCCTTTACATCATTTGCAAAATAATTTTTGCTTTTGTTTTCTTCTCATCTATGGCATCCTTCTTTGATTATATAGAATTAGCAGATTTCTGCTTACTAGTAGATGAACTCACCTTTGCCCTTCTGAGTAGCTAGGAAAGCTTGATCTGCAACAACACAATGGACATGTTCTACCTAGACCCATCGTCTTGCAATAGTCATGGGCCAAATGATTACTCAATCCATAGATCTAGCAAGCTTTCTTGTTGTTATTCTGATTACCTCTTCCTCTTTCAAAACCTCTTGGTCTTCCTTTACCAGTGGCTTTACCTCTTGCATAATAAACTTGAGAACTTGACTCTTCTTCATCCTTTGCTTTACCTTTATCTCCTTTCTTCTTGTTCTTCATGTACATTGCAGAACTTTGTCCTTTATCTCCATCTCCCTTCAAGTCTTGCTCATATGTGAGCATCAAACCAAGCAACTGGTTCAAATCTGGAACATAATGATTTAATGAAAGTTCTATTGATAAGACAAAAGGTTTCCACCTTTCATCCCCTCTCAAACCTGCAAGTAGTTGAGCAATCAATCTGTGATCTTCAACATCTTCATCTATGCATCCAAGACTATCTGCTAGATCCTTCATCTTAGTGACATAATCACTAATACTTTGACTTGGCTTCTTTTTGAATGTTGTAAACTCTAACCATAGACTTGCTTTCCTTGCTTTAGTAGTGCTTTGGAAATGATACTCCAATGCATTCCATATATCTTCAGATGATTCCAATCCTCTGATGTGTGGTAGCAAATGATCAGAGATTGTATTGTAGATGTAGGCTTTCGCACTTGCATCCTTCTTCTGCCAATGCTTTAAAGCATCAAGTTCTTGTTTCTTTGGTCGGCTTTCATCTTCAAATACTGGCTTCTCTTCTTCACCTGTTACATATACCATGAGATCCTTACTCATAAGTAAGGCTTCCATTCTCATTACCCATGCGGGGTAATTATCTCTGTCCAGTTTGTCAATGGAGATATGATCTGCCATACTCCTTCCCTTCTGCTGCAACCTGTGAGCTTAAAGGATAAAGGATAATACCTTTTGAAGTTCTTTGTGTATGAGGATACTTCAAAAGTAATCTTTTGATGCCTTGTGTCTTCTAATGCTTCACCTTTGAAACTTTAATGGAAAACTTTCCAAAACTTCTTGTACCTTTGCCGCCTTCTGATCTTCATGACCTTTCTGCTCTGATACCACTTGTTGATGTATGAAACACCACAAGAAATGAATTAATGTGACACTAGAACACCTCTATGGTCAGCATTAACTCATTGCCACTCCAAACTTTGAGACATAATAGCCAAAACCAAGAACTTTGCTTCTACTGAAATTCCTAGTCACTGAAATGACATACCTTTAGTATTTTAATAATTTCTCTTAGGTCAAATATTATTTCCCAAGATCTTTTAGTGGATGAAACTAAAAGATAGAGCTTTCCAACAAGCTATCATATGCTTGAAACGGATCTCTAGAACTCAAGTTATGGCCTTCACAAGATGACTATGTATAATTGCCAAAATTGAAAATTCTTCCTGTTTTAGTAAAAAGCGCCTGTCTAAAAATAGAATTGGATGCTTGGCATCGACTTGCAACGAGAATTCGATGCCGGGCATCGACTTGGGGTGTTTTTGGCCACTTTTCAGCAGGGATTCGATGCCAGGCATCGACTTCCCGCATAAAACCTTGACCTTTCAGATGCCAAAACAATAGATGATTTCATGTATACTTAGACTATCACTTATCCTCTGGAATTCGATGCCAGGCATCGAGTTGCTCCAATAAAGTCATAATTTGCAAATACTTCAGCACTGAATGAAAGAGATAAATGAAAATATGACTTATCACCAGAGATTCGATGCCAGGCATCGAGTTGCTTGAAAAACTTGATTTTTTTTGAACTCATCACACAATAGACAAGCATGGAGATGATGGAGAGAGTCTCATACACAGAACATTAACTATTTCTTCTCATAACTATGAAAAACTCAGAAGTTTACAGATGCTTTCTCACTCAGAGAAGCCCGACTATACTCAGTCGTACAAAATGAACTCTTTCTCACATTCTATCACTCTCTTCCACTTCTTCTCTCATTGTGTCAGTTGATACAAACTAACAAAATTATCTCATTCTCGTGACTTTTAAAAAACTTCTAGAACTAAAGTGAACTAACTTTACAAATATGATACACTTGTGAATTTGTCCCTTCACATAGGCATGTGGTTTTCTTCCTAAGATTTGACCTTCAAATATATGTCCAATTAGTGATTGTTTCTCCAACAGCTCCCCCTCAATCACTATTTGACATTCTCTATTTCTTCATATCATCTTCTTTTCTTTTACTCCTGCCATGGTTTTGAATCTGCTAGCCTCACACCATCCAAGCTCTTTGTCACTATATCTGCTATGTGATCCTTTGTAGAAATGTACTCCACTTCAATTTCTTTCTCCATTACCTTTTCTCTCAGGAAATGATAATGTATCTCTATATGTTTGGTTCTTGCATGAAATACTGGATTTGCTGCAAGATAAAGTGAACTCATATTATCTCCATGTATTGTAGGTGTACCTTGATCAATGCCCAAGCTTTTGAACAATGTCTGCATCCATATGACCTCCTTAGCTCCTTCCACAAGTCCTTTGTACTCAGCTTCAGTTGATGATAATGCTACTGTATGTTGTTTCTTTGAACACCAACTTACAAGCTTATCACCAATGTATATCATGTAACCATGAGTTGATCTTCTGTCATCCTGGTTACCTGCCCAGTCTGAGTCACTGTAGGCTCTCAACTTCAAATCTGATGTAAAAGGATAATATAATCCTTCCTTTATAGTTCCTTTGATATATCTGAGAACTCTTTGACCTGCAATCCAATGTGGGTCCTTTGGACAATGCATGAATTGTGATAAAACTCCCACTGCATAACTAAGATCAGGTCTTGTTAGTGTAGCATAAATCAAACTACCCACAAGAGATTGATACTTCCTCATATCTTTGTATTCTGCACCATCATATTTACTGAGCTTGTGATTAACTTCAAGTGGAGTTGAAGCTTCTCTGCAATTTTCCATATCAAATTTCTTTAATAGATTCAGAAGATACCTTTCTTGTGATACATATATGCCATGATCTGTATAAGTGACTTCCATTCCAAGAAAGTATGACAACTTTCCTAAATCACTGATCTTGATTTCTTTTTCAAGTAATCTCTTTACCTCCTTGATTCCTTCATCTGAAGTACCTGTGATTATAATGTCATCTACATAAATACAAATGTAGATTGTACCTTCCTCTGTTCTTTTGATAAGTAGACTTGAATCTGCTTTTGAACTTTGATATCCAAGATCATTAAGATACTTCACCAATCTATAGTTTCATGCTCTTGGAGCTTGCTTCAATCCATAGAGTGCTCTTCTCAACCTGCAAACAAAATTTGGATACCTGGAATCTATAAACCCTTGAGGTTGTTCCATGTATACCTCATCTGATATGTATCCATTCAAGAATGCATTCTTTATATCCAATTGACTTAGGGTCCATCCTTTTGAAGCTGCAATAGCAATGATTGTCCTTATAGTTGACATCTTAGCTACATGACTGAATGTCTCATCATAATCTATGCCATAGGTTTGGGCATAGCCTTTCACCACCAGTCTAGCTTTGTATTTAGCTATACTTCCATCTGCAAGCTTCTTCACTTTATAAACCCATTTATTTCCAATTACTTTCTTACCATTTATTTCCCATGTCTTGTTCTCCTCGAGTGCATTGAACTCTTCCTTCATTGCTTCTTCCCATTGCTTCTTACCTTTAGCTTCATCATGGTTCTGAGGTTCTTCATCATCTTTGACCATATATGGATAGTTCTTCTGAGTTATGTAAGAAGTATCATAAGAATACCTTTCTCGTTGTCTTCTAGTCCTGCTTGACCTTCTTGGTTCACATTCTTCATAAGTGTCTGGATACACCTCTTCATCAAATATAGGAGCTTCTTTATTCCTTCTTGTTAATCCACTTCTGGATGTACTTGCTTGCATATAGTCTTCATCTCTCTTTACCTGCACAATTGATTTTCATTTCTCACATCTTCTTACCTCTTCTTCAAATTCTTCAGCTGTATGACTTTGATCTGCATACCAACTTTTCTATTCATCAAATGTAACATCTCTAGAAACAAGAAATTGTTTGATTAAAGGATTCCACAACCTGTTACCCATTTGCTTTTCATCATAACCAATGAACACATATTTTTCTGCCTTTGGTTCAAGTTTATGTCTAAGTTGTGATGGCACATAAGCATATGCAATTGATCCAAACACTCTACAATGATCTAGTGTTGGTTTCTTACCCCACCAAGCTTCATATGGAGTCATTCCATTGAGAGCTGCACATGGTAATCTATTCACAAGATATGTAGCTATATTTACAACCTCAGCCCAAAGATAATTTGGGCAATTCTTCTCCTTTAGCATAACTCTAGCAAACTCAACCAAAGTCCTGTTCCTTCTTTCTGCTACACCATTTTGTTGTGGTGTATACCTGCATGTTATTTCTCTCTTAATACCTGCATTCCAAAGATAATCATTGAACTCTTGGGAGAAGTATTCTCCCCCTCCATCAGACCTCAGTCTTTTAAGCTTTTGACCTGTGGCTCTCTCTACATATGCATGAAAATGCTTGAAAGATCCAAACACTTCTGATCTTTCCTTCAAAACATACAATGTTATCCATCTTGTAGCATCATCAATGAAAAGAACATAATACCTTGAGCCAGTGATAGATCCTTCTTTTGTTGGTCCCCATACATCTGTATGAATGAGCTCAAGTAACCCATCATGTTTGAATCCTTTCTTTTGAAATGGTAACATGTGTGCTTTTCCCATTTGACATGCTTCACATTTATAAACCATATGTTGACTCTGCACATTTGGTAATCCTCGTACAGACTGATTAGCAACCATAGCTTTAATTCCTCTTTCATTAAAATGACCTAATCTCTTATGCCAGAGATCAAAATCTGTAATCACTGCTTCACCATGTGCGAGCAAAGCTTGACCAATGTTCGCTTGCACTCTTAAAGTAAAGAGTCTACCTTCTTTCTTACCAGAGACAATCTGGTTATATCCATTCTCTGGATCTTCCACAAATACTCCTTCATTTGTAAACCTAACTTGAAAACCTTTTTCAACTATCTGTCCCACACTAATCAAGTTTTTAGGTATTGTAGGAACATACAAAACATTGGTTAGCAAATCTGCTCCACTCTTGCATTTCACTTTTCCAATTGAATGTACACTATGTCTTGTATTATCACCTGTTTGAACTGTATGACTAGAAATGCCTTTTTCCAATTCTGACATCAATTCTATGTCTCCTGACAAATGATTAGAACATCCAGAGTCAATGTAAAATACCTTTAGATCTTCTTTATCTGATGTGCTGATTGAATTCATCATCAATGATGTATGACTTTCATTCTGTGTGTCATTTGCATAGTTGTAGTAGGTAGTGTTGTAGGATTGATTCTGTCCCCAACTTCTTCCTCCACCTCTACCATAGCCTCCTCTTTGACTTTGTCTACCTCTTTGAAAATTACTTTGATATCTTCCACCTCGGCCTCTGCTATTGTTTTTTTGATTTTGGTTTGATCCTTGTTGATTGTGCCAACAATCATGGGCCAAATGATTACTCAATCCACAGATCCAGCAAGCTTTCTTGTTGTTATTCTGATTACCTCTTCCTCTTCCAAAACCTCTTGGTCTTCCTTTACCAGTGGCTTTACCTCTTGCATAATAAACTTGAGAACTTGACTCTTCTTCATCCTTTGCTTTACCTTTATCTCCTTTCTTCTTGTTCTTCATGTACATTGCAGAACTTTGTCCTTTATCTCCATCTCCCTTCAAGTCTTGCTCATATGTGAGCATCAAACCAAGCAACTGGTTCAAATCTGGAACATAATGATTTGATGAAAGTTCTGTTGATAAGACAAAAGGTTTCCACCTTTCATCCCCTCTCAAACCTGCAAGTAGTTGAGCAATCAATATGTGATCTTCAACATCTTCATCTATGGATCCAAGACTATCTGCTAGATCCTTCATCTTAGTGACATAATCACTAATACTTTGACTTGGCTTCTTTTTGAATGTTGTAAAGTCTGACCATAGACTTGCTTTCCGTGCTTTAGTAGTGCTTTGGAAATGATACTCCAATGCATTCCATATATCTTCAGATGATTCCAATCCTCTGATGTGTGGTAGCAAATGATTAGAGATTGTATTGTAGATGTAGGCTTTCGCACTTGCATCCTTCTTCTGCCAATGCTTTAAAGCATCAAGTTCTTCTTTCTTTGGTCGGCTTTCATCTTCAAATACTGGCTTCTCTTCTTCACCTATTACATATACCATGAGATCCTTACTCATAAGTAAGGCTTCCATTCTCATTACCCATGCGGGGTAATTATCTCTGTCCAGTTTGTCAATGGAGATATGATCTGCCATACTCCTTTCCTTCTACTGCAACCTGTGAGCTTAAAGGATAAAGGATAATACCTTTTGAAGTTCTTTGTGTATGAGGATACTTCGAAAGTAATCTTTTGATGCCTTGTGTCTTCAAATGCTTCACCTTTGAAACTTTAATGGAAAACTTTCCAAAACTTCTCGTACCTTTGCCGCCTTCTGATCTTCAGGACCTTTCTACTCTGATACCACTTGTTGATGTATGAAACACCACAAGAAATGAATTAGTGTGACACTAGAACACCTCTATGGTCAGCATTAACTCATTGCCACTCCAAACTTTGAGACATGATGACCAAAACCAAGAATTTTGCTTCTACTGAAATTCCTAGTCACTGAAATGACATACCTTCAGTATTTTAATAATTTCTCTTAGGTTAAATATTATTTCTCCAAGATCTTTTAGTAGATGAAACTAGAAGAGTAGAGCTTTCCAACAAGCTATGATATGATTGAAACGGATCTCTAGAACTCAAGTTATGGCCTTCACAAGATGACTATGTATAACTGCCAAAATTGAAAATTCTTCCTGTTTTAGTAAAAAGCGCCTGTCTAAAAATAGAATTCGATGCCTGGCATCGACTTGCAATGAGAATTCAATGCCGGTCATCAACTTGGGGTGTTTTTGGCCACTTTTCAGCAGGGATTCGATGTCAGGCATCGACTTCTCGCATAAAACCTTGACCTTTCAGATGCCAAAACAATAGATGATTTCATGTATACTTAGAATATCACTTATCCTCTGGAATTCGATGCCAGGCATTGAGTTGCTCCAACAAAGTCATAATTTGCAAATACTTCAGCACTGAATGAAAGAGATAAATGAAAATATGACTTATCACCAGAGATTCGATGCCAGGCATCGAGTTGCTTGAAAAACTTGATTTTTTTTTAACTCATCACACAGTAGACAAGCATGGAGATGATGGAGAGAGTGTCATACATAGAACATTAACTATTTCTTCTTATAACTATGAAAAACTCAGAAGTTTACAGATGCTTTCTCACTCAGAGAAGCCGGACTATACTCAGTCGTACAAAATGAACTCTTTCTCACATTCTATCACTCTCTTCCACTTCTTCTCTCATCGTGTCAGTTGATACAAACTAACTTATATAGATTTTCTCATTCTCGTGACTTTTAAAAAACTTCTAGAACTAAAGTGAACTAACTTTAAAAATATGATACACTTGTGAATTTGTCCCTTCACATAGGCATGTGGTTTTCTTCCTAAGATTTGACCTTCAAATATATGTCCAATTAGTGATTGTTTCTCCAACACTTGACCATATCACAATGGAGATAATAAACCATATAATCCTCTAAAATATAGAACAAAGTCCCATAACAAGTGACTCCAAACCCATCTAAGACTAAATGATAGATTGCCCTCATACCACTCTAGGTGTAATCATAAGTAATGGTTTGCTCTAAACCACCTTGTGACTATGCAATTCCATCATCTAGCTCACAGTAGTAAAATGCAATCTTTACATTTCACCAACCAAGAAGTCTATGGTTTTTCATCCATTACCTTTGGACTAAGTTCTATTGGAAGAGCATCTATTGGCACTTGTGCAAACTCTAATATTTCTCTTCCCTTTAGTTTGCCATATGAATGCAAAAAGCATTCCCTTTGAGATTCAGATAATCCCTAAGTACCCATCCTCCTAACTGATGTTTACTCATCATACTCATGATGTAACATCAACTAAGAGTTTGGTACCCTAATAGGTTAGATATATCTCTATCTCCTATAAACCATAAAGAGAAGAGTCATAACTCTACTCCCAGACTAACTAATGTCAATAACTAGATCATCTCATCTAGTGAGAGACCATCACCGGAGTAACATAATTGCTCCTCTCTAGAGTCTCCAGGTGAGACTCAATCTAACCATTATGATTAACTGATCTCCCTCTTGTCTTTGATAGAAGAGTGCCACTTCTATCAAGACAACCAAAATGAGACAATAAAACTCTCTCTGTCTCTCTCTATAATCTCCTCTAAGGAAAAGAGCTCTGGTAGTGGAATCTATTCCACTTTCCCTTTCCCTTTGAAAGAGATTCTGTTGAATTTGTTTGCTCTACTCATCCATAACTGAGAACATGTATATAAGTTTTCCATATTTTCCCTTCCAAAGTAGTGGAGAATCATACTCCCATGTGAAGGAAAATTACACTGACAAGTAGAGTAAATGAATTCCTTCTCTGAAAAATAGACTAAGAGATGTTTCTTAAACACCTCTTCTCTTTAAAGGAAAACATAAGCTATGCTTCTCCTATGAAGAAAGCATGTTTTCCTTTCCTTCTTTCTCTCTCAAAGAGTAGGAGCTAAAGTGAGACCACTGAACTAAAGTGAGATCTCTCATGGATCTCTGAACTGATTGTCACTTTCTCCTTTCCCTAAAAGAGAAACTTATGAATTCATTTGCTCCTCTCTTCCATGACTAATGCATAATCCCTCATTATATATATTCCTATGAAGATGGAGAACATATCTCCCCTAACTAATGAAGGTGTATGAAGTGAAGAGTGGAGAAAATAAACTCCTCACAAGGGTTAAAGCCCTCTGCTAAAATGGTCAGCTATGATATAACATGATACCATAAACACATGTGTATCCATACTAAAGAGCTATCTATGCCAACCATACTCTGTGGATGGATCTATACGATCCATCAAACTGATGGAATTATCCTTCGTAAAAACATCAAAATGAGTATGTGATATCCATGGTGATAAAATCACCTATCACATTCTCTACTGGAAGAATAAATCTTCCCTGATCTATGAAGGATAATTCCTAATCATAAGGAGATGTCTACTAAGAGCTCTCCTCTGATCTAGTGAGACATGATGCTAGGAATGATGAGTCCTTTTCTTCCTGGCCATAGAAGAAGAGTGCTCAAAGGGAAGTCCTTTCCACCGTCCCATACCAGTGGAATCTTCTTCCAATCCACAGTGTCATACCTACACTAAACCAAATATATATTCCATACATATGTAATGGAATATATAGGTGGAATCCAATGAATCCCATATCCAGTGGACTCAAATGAGTCCCATGTCCTCGAACTAGTTAGTTTGGTTCTAGTCAACAAGTGACAATGGATATCCCTTTCTGTTCCAAACCAACTTGTTCCGAGGTACAAAGACTAGGTCTAAGTACCTTTCTGTAGATCCCGACATACATACATATATATTGGGTACCCCAACTATTCCTGACTTAGGGATCTATGCTCTATATCATAGAGCTAGTGCCATGCCTATGGCCTTCCAAACCATCACTCAAATCACATTAGCACCCGTCGATGCTCTCTCATGAAACCCATCTCTGTGATCCCATCTATTTGGTTTCCTTAGTACTGAAGCAGAAATGCTTCACTACTTGCTCAAGTGAGGTGTATCAGTGAAAAAAATCACTCTTTGGGTATTCCTAATAATACCCCATAGTCTCCTAATCATACTGTGAGACTCTTATGAAGATAAGTGAATCTTCACTACCTTGGAGATTATCATAAATGTATCTCCCGTGCATATATGCAACTTCCTAATACCTATAGGATTGCTTGTGCACATTACTAATGGTGAAGGTGTAGCTCCTTCCATTAGCAATCCTATGGTCTAAATCCATAAGGATTATGTGTAGGGATCCTATTACTAGTGAAGTTGCCTTAAGTATACTACTATGATGGTCCTAAGTCCATCAAATACATGCTTAAAAGCATGCCTACAACTTATTGATGTTTGTAGAAAGGCATGTTACTATGCCATAACATTCTTGCTTAAAAACAAGTGCGTATATAACGCCATGCGGTAGGAAAAAATTCGACAGCATTTCCCCAAGAAATGGAATCCCAAAAAAAATTAACCATAAGGTCAGTGGCACACAGGCCACCCAATAATATAGGGCTTGACAAGCCCATGGCATGCATGCCATAAACTCATATATGGACTCCATAACCTGCAAAACATAAAAAACAAATGCTAGCAACCATTCTTTGTGTTGCATAGCCATTCTGCAATCCTCTTTCCTGCAAACAATAAAAAAGTATACTTCTTGCCTGTCGATCCATACTTTAAGAATTTAAATAATGATCAACATTTGATGTATGCAATCCAATCTATGCATGTACATACAGAACATGCCATGACATAAAGTAAAATTCCTGGAGCATAAAATATACGTCCCTGAGTAGTTTGATTTTGGAATTTCATGCATCCAACCGTTCTCAATAAGCTTTGAGACCTCTGCACCTTCCTCTTTAGGTCCTAACATAAACTTTGAAGTTTCCAAAAACATCGGAGCACTCCCCAAAACATAAAGCATGGTCAAATGATTACTAAAATAATGCAAAATTAATCAAAAAATGCATTAGTAATCCTTCTTTAGACCTGCAAAAACCACTTTAGGACCTGCAAATGTTCATAAACTGAAATATATAGCATCTGCAAAGAGCTCGAAGTGAAATTACTCAAATCGCCTTCCCGGTTTGAAAGATATGGCTCCCGGAAGGTAGGTGCCAAAAACTGTTCAGACTTTGCAGAGATGTTCAGACCTGCAAAAATACTCATTTTCCAAAATTTCTTTGGTAAACGGAAAATGGACCTTGTGCTCTTCGAAACGAGCCATAGCACGTCCAATTTGGAGTTTCCTAGCCCAAGATATGGCCATTCCAAGTGGGACATGCCAAACTAGTGGACTGTTGGAGGGGCTGGAAAAAGTGTGAAAATGTGATTTTTAAGGTGCCCAAAAGCATTCTTCCATCATGCAAATCCCAAAATTCTCTCCATAACCTTAGAGAGTGTATATGAAGATGCTTGGGCCTATTTTCACCTTGCCAAATCCTCCCTTGTGCATGCTAATTCGCTCCCCAAAAGAGGCCTAAATCAAGATTTTTGCTTTCATTCAAAAACTTAAATGGGAGCTCTTAGCAAGCTTCTAATCCACTCTAAATGTGGATTTCTCTTGGATTTTCTCTTCTCCAAGGTGATTCATACACCATAATTCATGAGTGTATGCACTAATCCCTAGGAAGCCTCTTAAATGATCTTTATTCTTATTCCTAAAAGTGGAGTTTGATAAAAATTAACTTTTGAATTTTTTCCAAAAAGTGTGGGAAGGGGGTCTTTGAGGAACTAAAATTCCTCCTTAACTTATCATTTTTATGAATCTAATGATTCGCCTAAGAATTCCATACACCATACTCTCAATATATATACTTTTTCCCATCCATCCATAGCTATCACACCTCTTTTTCCCTCTTCCAAAATGGGAATTTCTCAAATTTAGGTGCTGAAATTTTTGTCAAACTGTGATGGAAGGGGGTCTTGTGGAGCTTAAAACTCCCATCATACTGAGGTATATTTTAGATTTCTTGATTGTATATGGAATTCCATATATCATACTATATGTATGCATGATTTATTTCATAAATTTATGAAAAAATCCACTTCATATCCCTTCCCCAAAACGGCTACTAGTCAAACATAGCTCTTTAAATTTATGTGAAAATCATGAAAGCAGGGTATCTTTGGAGGTGCTTACAACTTATAATTTCTCACAAGTTGAAAGAATTCTTAACTCTAAATGAGAGTATATACTCCATACTCTCCATAAATATGATTTCTCCTCAAAAGATTTGCCCAAAGCCCATGCTTTCCTTTTCCAGATTAAGTGTTCCTTTAAATACTCCCAAAAAATTCAATAAGAAATTGAAGTTTACATGTACCTGGAATGGAGTTCTCGATTTCCTTCCTCAAGTCATACCTCGAACGTTACTCTTTGTTTCGTTCCAATTTGAGAGATTTGAGACTCCATCATATGCCGCTTCATAAAGAGGAAATTGTGGCAACTCTATTTCATAATCTATACTCCTTGTGTGAGCATCTCTACTCAAACAAGAGACAGTAATCGGGTATCCATTCATTGCCCTGAGGATCCTCTTTGCCCTTCTCTCATCCATGTGTGGGCGGCGATAATAGTAGCTCAGACTTATCCTACAATAAATTTTTTCAGTCTTCTAGAACCATGAAAGAGGCTTGGCGCCTTGGCTACTTCAAGTGATTACTAAGAGCTCCACCTGAGTTCAAATCTTGTAAACTGCAGCGTCAGATGCGAGCCAGAATTGGGCTCTGATACCAATGTTCTAATGTCATTTTTTGCTCTATTACCTCGATCAGCGTCCATGAGACCAGTGTCCGCAAGTAAACACACACAGAGATCGTCGATCGAACCTCCCAGCCACGCCGAGCATAAATCTCTTCTCCAAAAAGAGTCACACCTCCCTCTATCTACCCATGAAATATATAAGTGCATCCCTATGATGCCATGTATCTACCCATGAAATATATAAGTGCATCCCTATGACTTTAAAGTGATATGACAGATGTGGGTGACACCCTAGATGAAGCGGTGACCAGTGTCCGCAAGTAAACACACACAGAGATCGTCGATCGAACCTCCCAGCCACGCCGAGCATAAATCTCTTCTCCAAACAGAGTCACACCTCCCTCTATCTACCCATGAAATATATAAGTGCATCCCTATGATGCCATGTGTCAAAGTCCTTTATATGACTTTAAAGTGATATGACAGATGTGGATGACACCCTAGATGAAGCGGTGACCTGCTCTAATACCAATAGTTGGAGTTTGAGGTCTGTAGAAGTACGTGAACAACACAAGGAAGAAGAAGAAGCTTGGATACGAACACACAATACTCAATGTATTACCAAGAGAATGTACAAAGATAAGTAACCTGTTAGGGTTATAGGCGTATATACAAGCACGGGGAGAAAACCTCCTAAAGAGAGAAAAAAGTGCCTCGATGGTCCTAGTGTGTTCACACACATCACTACCAAGATTACCAAGTGCCACTCCATATGTACCTCAATTCTAAGAAAAAAAGTTTTGCGAATTTTCCGTGCTAACTGTTGATATATTTAGGTAGTGATGTGTGTGAACACACTAGGACCGTCGGGGCACTTTTTTCCCTCTTTAGGAGGTTTTTTCCCTCGGCTTGTATATACGCCTATTGCCCTAATGGGCTTCTTATCTTTGTACATTCTCTAGTAATACATTCAGTATTGTGTGTTTGTGCTCCAAGCTTCTTCTTCTTCTTCCTTGTGCTGTTCACGTGCTTCCGAAGACGTCTATCTCCAACAATTGGTATCAGAGCAGGTCGTCGCTTCATCTAGGGCACCATCGACACTCCTCCGTTTGCAGTCTCAGATTCGCACGAAATTTGGTGAGCATACTCAGGGTGTTTCAAAAATCGCGATCTAAGCTCGTTTCGGCCTCCGAATGCACTATCGCAGCGCTTGTGCAAGCTATTTCGTCTTTTTGTGCCAAAGGTATATACCAGTTTCTATTCGCCAGTTTAAGCGTCTCGAAGTCTGCTACAAGTCTAGCAGAACTCGTCTGGGCAGTTCCGTTCAACTTTTTGAGATACAGTCAATTTTCTGCATCAAGGTATTTTAGTCACCGGCCATGGCTGAAAGCAGTGATGCATTTCATATGTTGGTTGTTGAGGATAAGTTGGATGGTACCAACTACCCATTATGGGCGTATATGATGCGACATGTATTGGTTGCAAAAGGATTGTGGAACATTGTGCAGGGTGTTGAAAGACGTCCTGTAACACCTCTGACTACAGGTACTGCAAATACAGGTGCTGGAGCTGATGAGGATGGTGTCGAAGATGATATTCCGCAGATTCCTGTTCGTGCTGCTATTTCTGCTGCACCTACTGCAGAGCAGATTCACTGGGATGGTAGAGATGCTCAGGCACATGCATTGATAGCTTTGTCTGTCAAACGTGCCATTATTCCTCACATTTGCTCTTGCAAAATAGCTAAGGATGCTTGGGATACACTTACCACATTGTACCAAGCTAGGAATGAGGCTCGTGTTGCTTACCTCCGAAAACAGTTGGAGAGTGAGCACATGAATGAAGGTGATTCTATGGACAATTTCCTAACAAAGATCAAAGATTTGAAGGAACAGTTGATTTCTGCTGATGAGGTTATACCAGATAGCTCACTTGTACAAACCGTTCTGAATGGTCTTCCTGACTCATATCAGAGTTTTGCTTCTACTCTTCGGTTGATGATGAAAGGCAATCCGAATGCCTTATCATTTGAGGAGTTAGTCTCTGTTTTGTTGCAGGAAGATCAATCCAGGTAGAACAGGTCCATTATGCGAGTTGCAGATCAAGCTTTCCTGGCTAGTCAGAAGGGCAAAGGAAAATAGAGCTCTTCTACTAGTAAGCAGAAATCTGCAAATGCTGCACATTCAAAGAACCAAGACAAAGATGAGAAAAAATCAAAAAAGCAGAAATTGTTTTGTAAGTACTATAAAGGCAATGATCATATCATAAAGAACTGTCCAAAACTGGCTGCTAAAGAGGCAAAGAAGAAAGAGGCTAGAATGGTTGTTGCAGAGGCCTCTACACCAAAAACAGAGTCTGCAAATCTTGTGCAGGAAGAAGAATGGGCGTTTACTACTGTCTGTAGTTTTGACCCATCTTCTCATGAGCAGTGCATGTCTGCAGTAGACTCAGATGTTTGGTATTTTGACAGTGGGACGACCAAACATATTACCTCGCAGTGCAGTTTCTTCTCTTCACTCGAGCCTGCCCCTACATGCACCAACAACTCCTCTTATCCTGTTATGGGAGTTGGTAAGATCATTTTGACTACTGCAGATGGTAGTTCTTTCACTTTGTCAAATGCTTTTTCTGCCAAGGATAAAAAAGAACTTGTTATCAGAATCTGCATTAGCCAAGATTGGCTTGGTTGTGAAATTTGTTGATGACAGGTGTACAGTTCATGATCTCTCAAATGGCGATGTGATTATTGCTTCTGGAATTTTATGTCGTGGGCTGTATAAGCTCATAGACTATGAAAGATCTGAAAATGATTTGGCATGTGCAGTAAATGATTCTCAGGCTATGTCAAATGCAAAGCTTTGGCATGCACGCTTTGGTCATCTGAATTTTGCTAGTTTGCTACGCCTACAGAAATCTGAAATGGTGTCCTCTTTGTGCAAACTTGAGGCACCTGGAAAACATGTTTGTGAAGGCTGTATTTTAGGAAAAATGCAGCGTTCCTCCTTTCCAAAAGATAGTTCAGTTCGGGCTACACAGAAATTGCAGCTTGTACATAGTGATGTCTGTGGTCCTATGCAGATACCCTCCTTTGGAAATTACCTTTACTTCGTGACTTTCATTGATGATTTTTCCAGGCATGCATGGGTATATCCACTCAAAGCAAAGTCCAAAGTGTTCATGTGCTTTAAACAGTTTTTGGTTTTGGCTGAAAATCTGTCAGCATGTAAAATGGGCACCCTCCGTTCTCATTGAGGGGGGGAATATATGTCTTCTGACTTTTAATGCATTTCTGGCTGAACGTGGGATAAAACACCAGTGTACAGTGCCGTATACACCTCAACAAAATGGAGTTGCTGAACGAAAGAACAGGTCACTCATGGAGATGGCGAGGTGCATGGTCAAGAGTCAGGCCTTACCACATAGTTTCTGGCTTGAGGCTGTCATGTGTGCAGCATATGTATTGAACAGGTTTCCCACTAAAACGCTGCAGTCTATCACTCCATATGAGGCTTGGCATGACCGCAAGCCATATGTTGCTCATCTGCATGTTTTTGGTTGTTTGGCATATGCACTAGTGCTTGAACAACATCGCAGAAAATTGGATGATAAGGCAGTAAAATGTATTTTTGTTGGGTACAGTTCTGAAAGTAAAGGCTATCGTCTGTATCATCCACAGACTAAACGCATTCTGGTTAGCCGTGATGTTGTCTTTGTGGAAGATGCTATTCAGCCATTGCTTTCATGTACTAAGGAGGCATCTGTTAGCTCCAAAGACATGTATGATACTTTGATGCCTCTTTTCACAGGTGGACAGTCTAGTGCTGGTCCTAATGAGGCAACTTCTCAGCCTTTGCAGGTTTCATATGATGATGCAGATCATTCCATTTCTGATGCAGATTTACATGATGCACTTGTTGATGAGAGAGTTGATATTGAGCAGGCTAAAACTATGCCAAAATCGATGGTGCAGACTTTGCATGACAGCAAATTAGATGCACCTTTGTCATATCGTACTCGTTTAGGCTCTCATAGTGCCTCCTTTGCATCAGATTGCTATGTTATGGCTGCGTATAGTCTCTGTGATGAGAATGAGCCTGTTTCTTGTGATGAAGCACAGAATTCAAAAAATTGGATCGCTGCTATGCAATCTGAATATGATGCTATAATGAAGAATGGTACATGGTCTTTATGTGACTTTCCTCGTGGAAAGAAGGCCATTGGCACTAAGTGGGTATACAAGATGAAGCGTAAACCTGATGGTACAGTTGACAGGTATAAGGCTAGGCTTGTTGCAAAGGGTTATGCGTAGGAAAGAGGCATTGATTTTGATGAGACCATGGTTGGAATGTACATCAGTTGGACATTAAAACAACATTTCTGAATGGTGACTTGCATGAAGAAGTGTATGTTTTTCAGCCCCGTGGCTTTGTGCAGAAAGGGCATGAAAACCAGGTGTGCAGGTTAAAGAAGGCATTATATGGTTTAAAGCAAACACCACGTGCTTGGTATGAGAAGATACATGCCTATCTGGTTGCACATGGTTTTGAGAATAGTCCAACTGAAAGCACCTTATATGTTAAGCGTGCTAATGATGTGATTCTGATCATTGTTGTCTATGTTGACGACGTGCTGCTTGCTGGTCCTACTGAGAAGCATATTGCTGATTTCAAGGCTGATTTTGGGATGTCTAATTTGGGGCATTTGCATCACTATTTGGGCATTCAGTTTATGCAAGTTGATGCTGGAATGGCTTTGTGTCAAACGAAATATATTGACACATTATTGCAGTGTTTTGGCCTTGAAGACTGTAAGCCTATTGCCACTCCTATGGAGACAGGTTTACGATTGAGTCTTCATGATGCTGGAGATGCATTTGATGCTGTTCTCTATCAGCAAGCTATTGGATGCTTGATTTATTTATGCATTACTCGGCCTGATATTCAGTTTGCTATCTCACAGATGAGCAGGTTTATGCATTGCCCAAGAGTCACGCATTGGAAGGCGGTTAAGCGCATCTTTCGCTACTTGAGTGGTACTCGGCTACTTGGGTTGTTTTATCCCAAGGGGGGATCACTACCGCCAGATTTGCATGCTTTTTCCGACTTAGATTGGGCTGGTTGCTATGACACTTGTGTGTCCACTAGTGGCTTTTGCAGAGCAAGAAGCAGCCTACTGTGGCCACTTTCAGTTGTGAGGCTGAGTATAGGGCAGCTTTCATAGCTACTGTTGAGTGTGTGTGGCTCAGACGCCTTATGGCGGATTTGGGTGTTGGCCAGTCTTTTGCCACCATCATCTTCACTGACAGTCAGAGCGCATTGGCAGTTGCGAGGAACCCTGTGTTCCATGCTCGCACTAAGCACATTGAGGTGCATTATCACTATGTCAAGGAGAGGTTCTCTGCTGGGGAGATCAGCTTGGCATATGTGCCCACGCAGGAGAACATTGCAGACCTTTTCACGAAGGCTTTGCCTAGGGAGAAGTTTGAAGCTTTCCGCAAAGCTTTGGGCTTACTTCCTTTTGTGGAGTGATTTCCACATAGCTTGGCACTTCCTTATACATGAGTGCCAGCTCCTTGCTCACCGCATCACTCCCAGGGGGGATTTGTTGATATATTTAGGTAGTGATGTGTGTGAACACACTAGGACCGTCGGGGCACTTTTTTCCCTCTTTAGGAGGTTTTTTTCCCCCGGCTTGTATATACGCCTATTGCCCTAATGGGCTACTTATCTTTGTACATTCTCTAGTAATACATTCAGTATTGTGTGTTTGTGCTCCAAGCTTCTTCTTCTTCCTTGTGCTGTTCGCGTGCTTTCGAAGACGTCTATCTCCAACACTAACTATACAAATAGAGAAATCACTCCATCAAACTTGGATCTTGTGAGGAGGCTTGAGAAGGATGAAGCTTAGACTTAATTTTTAAGAGTCCTTTCCCAATAAGAACCAAACATATTGAAGGTTAGATACAAGAAAATCAAGTTGAAGACTTTGAAATCTAGAAACTTTTCTATCAATAATTTCACTATTTGTGGATGGGTAGAAACTTCTAAGTACTAACATTTGGGACTAAAACAAGGGGTAAGCCCACACATAACCTAAATAAGAATTCATCAAAGCTACAAGTGAATGCAAAGACATTGTCTGCTAATTAAGACAAGTATTGAGTGATTTTGGGGATCCAAAAGGTGGAACTAAATATTTTAACACTCAAATAAACCCCAAATGAGAAACAAGATCATTGAAAAGAGATCTAAGCAACTTAATAGTTGAAATAATTTCCCTATAATATTCCATTTGTGTAGAAAAAGTGTTCTTAAAAAGCACACATCTAACTTAATTTTGGGGGATCCAACACAAAATAAACCTTAAACATGCTATAAACAAGTAGAAATAAGAAGAATTAGCCCTTGACAATCCCTCTACTATCCTCTTGTGAGAGAAATCATTCAAGTTCTAATCACATACTTTTGTTCTTCAAGATCATAAATAGGTTGTATAAAGATTCTTAAAGCATAGGTAGCAAATCCAAGTCACAAATTGAGTTGAAGATAGGATAGAGTACTTCAAATTCTTACTCAAGAGGTTATAGACCATCTAATGATTTCCCTATTCCTACATTCTTAGTGAAGTCATCTTGTCCATGTGGTGATTAAGGCTAAAGAAAGATGAAAAGTGGTTTACATCACAACTAACACATAAAATGACATGATCAAAGTAGCTAAGAATTAAGATTAAAGCCACCATAGCAAGAGAAAGATTCTATAACAACACCTTCAATTCCCCTAGCCATATAACTTGCAAGGAAATCATCTGCACTAGTTTCATCAAGCTTCAAGTGGTAGCATAAGAAACCACCCCTCCATGAGGAGAAATCAAGGTATATAGGACATCCAAGCAAATAGACCTACAAACCTCCTCATTTATGATGTAAAATCACGATGAGGCAACCACAAAACCTATATAGATCATTGGAAGAGATGAGACATGAAAAGAATCCCTTTCACGAAAACTATTCCAATGATATCCCTATCTATCTCTAGCTTGGGAACCCACTTGGGCACTAGATCTCATATGTGATGATTTTTTAAGAACTTATGATTGGAAATAATGAATTAACTCCAAGCTAAAGCTAACGAAAGAGAGAAGATCTATAGATAGATAGATAGATAGATAGATAGATAGATAGATAGATAGATAGATAGATAGATAGATAGATAGATAGATAGATAGATAGATAGATAGATTGATAGATAGATAGATAGATAGATAGATAGATAGACAGAGAGACATATAAACAAAGAGAAAGATAGACAGACACACATATAGATAGATAGATAGATAGATAGATAGATAGATAGATAGATAGATAGATAGATAGATAGATAGATAGATAGATAGATAGATAGATAGATAGATAGATAGATAGATAGATAGATAGATAGATAGATAGATAGATAGATAGATAGATAGATAGATAGATAGGTAGATAGATAGATAGATAGGTAGGTAGGTAGGTAGGTAGATAAATAGATAGATAGATAGATAGATAGATAGATAGATAGATAGATAGATAGATAGATAGATAGATAGATAGATAGATAGATAGATAGATAGATAGATAGATAGATAGATAGATAGATAGATAGATAGATAGATAGATAGATAGATAGATAGATAGATAGATAGATAGATAGATAGATAGATAGATAGATAGGTAGATACATACATACATAGATAGATAGATAGCTAGATACATAGATAGATAGATAGATAGATAGACAGACAGACAGACAGACAGATAGATAGATAGATAGATAGATAGATAGATAGATAGATAGATAGATAGATAGATAGATAGATAGATAGATAGATAGATAGATAGATAGATAGATAGATAGATAGACAGACAGACAGACAGACAGACAGACAGACAGACAGACAGACAGACAGACAGACAGACAGACAGACAGACAGACAGACAGACAGACAGACAGATAGATAGATAGATAGATAGATAGATAGATAGATAGATAGAGAGAGAGAGAGAGAGACAGACAGACAGACAGACAGACATACAGACAGACAGACAGACAGACAGACAGATAGATAGATAGATAGATAGATAGATAGATAGATAGATAGATAGATAGATAGATAGATAGATAGATAGATAGATAGATAGATAGATAGATAGATAGATAGATAGATAGATAGATAGATAGATAGATAGATAGATAGATAGGTAGATAGATAGATCAAGTGACATGAGCAAACTGCTTGTGATGCAAAAGCATCACATAAGCGATGGCCTCTAAATACAAAACAAAAATTTGGATTTTTCGTGACACATTTGTGTGAGGATCTTATGAAAGGATCTCGAGAGTGAGAGAAAGAGAAAGAGGGCGTGAAATAGACATCATGCTAGGAGCACACTCTAGAACACAAACATTTGGGTACATACACACATGCATACATAGAAACACACATACACTGATGCACACACACACATATGGATACACACACATATATACATACACATTGACGCACACATCCACACACATAGACATACACATACAAATATACACACACATACACTCACATGCATACATACACACACATGCATACATACACACACATGCATACATACACACACATGCATAGACACACATGCATAGACACACATGCATACACACAGATGCATACACACACATACACATATACACAGACATACACTCACATACACACATACATACATATGCATACACACACATATACAGACACACACATACACACATATATACATATACACATATACACATATACACATATACACATATACACATATACACATATACACATATACACATATACACACATAGACACACACACATACAAATATACACACACATACACTAGCATGCATACATAGACACACATGCATATGCATGCATACATGCACACATGCATATGCATACATACATACACACATGCATAAACTCACATATACATATGTATATACAAACACATATGCATAGACACATACATACACATACATACACTTATACACACACATATACACTCATATACACACATATAAATACACATGCAAAGACACACATTTTACAATGATCTAAGCTTGGTCTTCTTCCATTCCAAGCCTCATATGGAGTCATCCCATCAAGGGATTTTGAAGGCAACCTATTAATCAAGTAAGTGGTTGTAGATACAGCCTCAGCCCATAGATAATTAGGCAAATGCTTTTCATTTAACATGGACCTTGCAGCTTCAACAATTGTCCTATTCCTCCTTTCTGCCACTCCATTTTTCTCAAGAGTGTACCTTGTAGTTACCTCTCTTTTGATTCTCTTTCTTGAAGAAAAGAATCAAATTCATGGGAGAAGTATTCTCCCCCTCCATCTGACCTTAGCCTTTTTAGTGATTTACCTGTTTGATTCTCCACAAGAGCCAAATATCTTTTGAAACATAAAAAAACTTCATCTTTGTGTTTCATAAAGAATAGGATAGTCCATCTTCTGCAATCATCAATAAAGGAGACATAATACCTTGATCCAGATATTGAAGCTTCCTTGCTAGGTCCCCATACATTTGTATGAACCAACTCCAAGAGATATCCATGCATATAACCTTTCTTCATGAATGGTAACCTGTGAGACTTTCCAAATTGACATGCACTACACTTATAAATCATATGTTGTTTTGACAAATTAGGGAGTCCAAGTACACTTTGGTCCCTGCAAATTTGCTTTAATGACCTTTCACCAATATGTGCTAACCTTTTGTGCCATACTTCCAATTCTGTGAGTGTCTGACTAGCATAATTAAAGAGAGCAATATTTCTAGTGTCTTGTAATTCAAATGTGAACAATATACCTGCCTTTTCACCTTTTGCAATTCTTTTGAATCCTTGATTTGGCTCTTCAACAAATGCTCCTGCTTTTGTGAACCTGACTTGCAACCCTTTCTCTACTATCTGCCAAACACTTATCAAATTCTTTGTAATGGTAGGGACATAGAGTACCTTACTGATTAGGTTGATGTTTCCATCAGGTGCTTTGGCATTGCCTATTTTCTCCACAGGATGTTTTGTATCATCTGCTGTTTGTACCTCATGCTTATTCCTTGGATCTTCTAAATCTGATAAGAGTGCCACATTTCCTGCCACATGATTTGAACAACCTGAATCTATGTAGAAAACATGCTCATCAGATTCACCTTGTGGCATAGCCATGTTCATGATCAATAATGAATCCTCTTTGTTTGAGTATTCTGTGTAATTATTGAAGTCTCTCCTTCCTTTGTAGTCTCCTTGATAGTTTGAATGATTGTAGTTGTTGTAGTTGCCATGATAATTGTTGAACCTTCCTCTTGAGTAGCCATAACTTCCTCTATTGTATCCTCTGCCTCTTTGATTCCTAGAATTCCTAAAGCAATTTTCAGTTGTATGATTAGTTAATCCACAAATAGAACATGAGTTGGAGACTTGGGATCTCCCCCTGCCTTGTCTACCTCCTCTTCCTCTACCTCTGCCATGTCTTCCTCTACCTGCATAGTTAGCTTGATATGTACCTGCTTCATCATCCACTTTCTTTGCCTTTCCTTTGTTATCTTTGGACTTGCTTTTATCAGTGTATAAAGTTGAAGATTGATTACCTTTAGAGCTTTCTCCATTTTTGATAAGCTTTGCCTCTTGAGTAAGTAGTTGTCCAATGAGTGTATTGAAATTAGGTACATACATGTCCATGTACAAATCCATAGTTGTGGTGAATGCTTCCCACTTGTCATCTACCTTTAAGCCATTGATGACCTGCCTTACAATTTGCTCTTCATCTGTTACCTCTCCAATGCTTCCCAAATGATCTGCTATGTCCTTGAGCTTTGTGACAAAATCAGTCACATTTTGTTTAGGAGCCTTCTTGAGAGTTGTGAAATCTAGCCATAGTTGATGCTTCCTAGCTTTAGTACTTGAAGAGAAGAAAACTTCAAGTGCATCCCACACTTCCTGAGATGTCTTACAACTTCTAATGTGAGGCAATAAAAAATCTGAGATAGAGTTGAGAAGATAAGACCTTGCAAGTGCATCCTTGGAGCACCATGTTCTCAATCTTTCTTACTCTTCTTGTGTTGGTTGACTTTTGTTCCTGAAACTTGGCATAACTTCATCTCCAGCCACATAACCATATAAACTTCTACCTTGGAGATAAGCTTCCATTCTTAATGACCAAGCTGAGTAATTACCTCTATCCAATTTTTCAATTGATGAAGGAAATCCATCTGCCATGTTGTCCAACCTTGCTCTGATACCACTGTGAAGAGATGGATAAGTATCAGAGCAACACTCACATATTCTAGGTGAGTAAGCTTCCATTCTTAATGATCAAGCTGAGTAATTACCTCTATCAAATTTTTCAATTGATGAAGGAAATCCATCTGCCATGTTGTCCAACCTTGCTCTGATACCACTATGAAGAGATGGATAGGTATCAGAGCAACCAGGTCAGTTTCGAAAACTGTAACTTACATCGTATTCGGCAACACTCACATATTCCAAAACTATAATTTCAAGTGATTTCGTACATTGTTGATACACAAAAACTATGTTTTTGTAAGATTGAATTATCATGTCATAGTGCGATAGTGTTCAAGCAGAAGTGTTGCTTGTAGTGTTTTGTAGTGTTGTAAATTGCTGCAGACATCGCAAACACAGATGGAATGAGTCAGCTTATGAGCGATAAGTTGGACAAGAACAACTTCCACTCTTAGAGATTTAGAATGATGAATTTCCTATTGGGAAAAGGCTACTGGAAGTACATCAAAGGAGAGAAAAAAAATACTCTACAGTTACCATAGAGGAATCAGACTGCAAAATAGTTAGAAGCATATGAGGAATGGAATCAAGGAGCACGAAAGGTAATGTATTGGCTATCTGTTAGCATACAAGATAGCCTGATTGGGCACATACAGGATGCCAAGACTCGAAAGAGGCTTGGAATAGTTTGGTCACATTGTATGAAACCAATACAAAGGCAGGGAAATTGCAACTCAAGAATGAGCTGCATACATTGGAAAAGAAGAGCATTTCAGTAAGTGACTACACCCTGAAAATCAAAAGCATATGTGAGTCACTTGCATCTATTGGTGTGAATGTAGATGATGATGATAAGGTGGAAGTGTGCCTTTATGGTTTAGGAGCTACATATAAGTAGTTGAGAACTTCTATACAGACCAGGGAAAATATTCCAAATTTCGCTGATCTGGTATCTATATTGATTATAGAAGAAAAGAATCTTGGTGAGGATTCAAACTCCCAAGGAAAATGTAGTTTTGAGTAGGTATTCTACTCTGGCAGAGGAAGAGGTAGAGATAGAGGTTTTAGAAGTGGAAGAGGAAACAATAACCAAGACCAAAGTCAACAACAGAATCATGCAGGAGGAAGAGGAAACTTTTGGGGCAGGGGGAACCAAAGAGGCCACAAAAATTTCCAAAGAAATGATTCAGATAATGACAGTAAAGGATGCTCAAATTGTGGTAAACCTAGATACTTTGAACGTGACTGCAAGTTGAAGAATCAAAATAACAAAAGGCAGCAAAACAAATATGCATCCACAAGTGCAGATGATTCTGAGAAGTTGTTCATGGTTCAACGTCACATGATGAATACGATGTCTACTGGTGTTTCAAAATCGGAAGATAATGTCTGGTATGTTGATTCACGTGCTTCAAATCACATGACCAGTCATGCGGAATGGTTTAGTACTTTGCAGAAATTTCCAGTTCTTGGATATGTTGAAACAGGGGATGACACATCACACCCTATCGAGCGTACATGAAATATAGAACTTTCTATGGAGGATGGGAAGGTAAAACACCTTGCTGATGTGCTGCATGTTTCAAATATAACAAAGAATATGGTTTTTGTTGGACAAATGGTTGACCAGGGATTACAAGTCAAGTTCAATGCTGTTGCGTTATATTTAGAGGAATACAAACGGGATGGAAGATTGATTGCCAAAGGAAACAAAGTGGGTAGGATGTTCACCTTAAATGTGAAAATTCTTGAAATGAATGCAGCCATGTTTGAAAAAGGTGTAGGACTTATTGTTGATATAGAGATGTGGCACAAACGGATTGGACATGCAAACTTGCATAGGTTGAAATTGATTCAGTCAAAGGAGATTGACCATGGACTACCACATTTCAAGGTCGCAGAGATGCAAAAGGTATGTGCAACATGTCAATTTGGTAAACAGTCAAGATCATCGTTTCCACATGATAAGCATGTTAGTGAGAATGTGCTAGAAATAGTACATACAGATGTTTGGTACACATACACATACACATACACATACACATACACATACACATACACATACACATACACATACACATACACATACACATACACATACACATACACATACACATACACATACACATACACATACACATACACATACACACACATACACACACATACACACACATGTACACACATAAACGTACAAACACATATACATACACACATAGACACATATAAACACATACACATACACATACACATACACACACATATACATACACTCATAGACACACACACATACACATATACACACACATACACACATATATACATTCACATGCATACAAAACACATGTATACACATGCATATGCATATGCATACATACATACATACATACATACATACATACATACATGCATACATACATACATACATACATACATACATACATACATACATACACAAGCATACACACACATACATACACACATACACATACAATCACATTTACATAAATGCATATAGACACACATATACACACATACACATACACATATACATATACATAATAGGAATCTAGGTATATAAATATACAAGAAAAGTGTATACAAATATACATATATACAAATGTAGTATGCTTTGATGTAGATTTTAGCATGCATTTATTTGAGAAAAGATTCCACCACCTGCTAGAGAGATATCTCTCCTCCCAACCTTATGCCTCTCTATATATAGGTACTCGAATCAATGATGACCATAATACACATATAGATTCATACACATCATGCAGATAGACATAGATATATGTAAACACATGTAGATACATACACATCACACACACATACATACATACACACATGTATACATATACAGGCATAGACAATTGTAATTACACATGCATATATCACACACATGCACATGCATACATACACATGAATATATCACACTCACATCCATATACATAGACATATATGTTGATATATTTAGGTAGTGATGTGTGTGGACACACTAGGATTGCCAGGGCACTTTTTTCCCTCTTTAGGAGGTTTTTTTCCCTTGGCTTGTATATACGCCTATTGCCTTAATGGGCTACTTATCTTGGTACATTCTCTACTAATACATTTAGTATTGTGTGTTGTGCTCCAAGCTTCTTCTTCTTCCTTGTGTTGTTTGCGTGCTTTCGTAGATGTCTAACTCCAACAATTGGTATCACAGCAGGTCGCCGCTTCATCTAGGCATCATCGACACTCCTCTGATTGCAATCTCAAAATCACACAAATTTTGGAAGCATACTCAAGGTGTTTCAGATATCAAAACGGCTTCGCTCTATGGTGCCAAAATCGCGATCTGAGCTTGTTTTGGCCTCCGAATGCACTATCGTAGCGCTTGTGCAGGCTATTTCATCTTTTTGTGCCAAAGGTATATACCAGTTTTGGTTCCTCAATATAAGCGTCTCAAAGTCTGCTACAGGTTTAACACAATTTGTCTAGGCAATTCTATTCAAATTTTTGAGATACAGTCAATTTTCTGCATCAAGGTATTTTAGTCACAAGCCATGGCTAAAAGCAGTGATGTATTTCGTATGTTGGCTGAAAGCAGTGATGTATTCCGTATGGTACCAACTACCCGTTATAGGTTTATATGATGTGACATGTATTGGTTACAAAAGGACTGTGGAATATTGTGGAGGGTGTTGAAAGACATCATGTTACACCTACAAATACAGGTACTGCAAATACAAGTGCTAGAGATTATGGAGATGGTGTCGAAGATGATGATATTCTATAGATTCCTATTCATATTGTGGTTTTTGCTACACCTATTGCAGAGTAGATTTGTTGGGATGGTAGAGATGCTTAGGCACATGCATTGGTAGCTTTTTCTTTCAAATATGCCATTATTCCTCACATTCACTCTTGTAGAATAGCTAAGGATGCTTGGGATACACTTACCACATTGTACCAAGCTAGGAATGAGGCTCGTGTTGCTTACCTCTGAAAACACTTGGAGAGTGAGCACATGAATGAAGCTGATTCTATGGATAGTTTTCTAACAAAGATCAAAGACTTGAAGGAACAATTGATTTCTGCTCATGAAGTTATACCAGATAGCTCACTTGTGCAGAATGTTCTAAATGGTCTTCCTGATTCATATCAGAGTTTTGCTTCTACTCTTCGGTTGATGATGAAAGGCAATCCAAATGCCTTGTCATTTGAGGAGTTACTCTAGCAAAGATCAGAAGGGCAAAGGAAAATGGAGCTCTTCAACTAGTAAGCAGAAATCTACCATCCCCATGAATGTGCATGAAGATGGTGTCAAAGATGATGATATTCTACAAATTCCTATTCATATTGTGGTTTCTGCTACACCTATTGCAGAGCAGATTCGTTGGGATGGTAGAGTTAGTCTAGCAAAGATGAGAAGGGCAAAGGAAAATGGAGAAATCTATCAGGAAAGTTAGAGATACTAGCCAGGAAGATCAGTCAAGGAAGAACAGGTCCATTATGCGTGTTGTAGACCAAGCTTTCCTGGCTAGTCAGAAGGGCAAAGGAAAATGGAGCTCTTCAACTAGTAAGAAGAAATCTATTAATTCTGCACATTTGAAGAAGGAAGACAAAGATGAAAAGAAACCAGAAACGTAGATGTTTTGCAAGTACTGTAAAGGAAATGATCATATCATAAAGATCTGTCCGAAACTGGTTGTAAAAGAGGCAAAGAAAAAAGAGGGAAAACAAGTACTCGAGCCTACCCCTATAGGGAATACTATCACATGCACCGACAGCTCCTCTTATCCTATCATGGGATTTGGTAAGATCATTGTGTCTACTACCGATGGTAGTTATTTCACTTTGTCAGATGCTTTATTTGTACCAGGGATCAAGAAGAATGTGTTATCAGTTTCTGCATTAGCCAAGATTGGTCTAGTTGTGAAATTTATTAATGACAGATGTACAATTCATGATCTCTCAAATGGCGATGTTATTATTGCTTCTGGCATTTTATGTCATGGGTTGTATAAGCTCATAGACTATGAAAAATCGGTGAATGATTTGGCATGTGCAGCACATGATTCTCAAGCTATGTCAGATGCAAATCTTTGGCATGCATCCTTTGGTCATCTGAACTTTGCTAGTTTCCTATGCCTACAAAAATCTGAAATGGTGTCCTCTTTGCCCAAACTTGAGGCACCCGGTAAACATGTATATGAAGGTTGTATTTGGGTAAAATGCAGCATTCCTCATTTCCTAAAGATGGTTGAGTTTAGGCTATTGAGAAATTGCAACTTGTTCATAGCAATGTCTATGGTCCTATGCAAACATCCTCTTTTGGAAATTATCTTTACTTTGTGACTTTCATTAATGATTTTTCCAGGCATGCATGTGTATATCCACTCAAAGCAAAGTCCAAAGTGTTTATGTGCTTGAAACAATTTCTAGTTTTGGCTTAAAATATGTCAGCATGTAAAATGGGCACCCTCTATTCTGATCGAGGAGGGGAATATATGTCTTCTGATTTTAATGCATTTCTGGCTGAACGTGGAATAAAACACTAGTGTTCAGTGCCGTATACACCTCAACAGAATGGAGTTGCTGAATGAAAGAACATGTCACTCATGGAGATGGCGAGGTGTATGGTCAAGAGTCAGGCCTTACCACATGGTTTTTGGCTTGAGGCTGTTATGTGTGCAGCATATGTACTTAATAGGTGTCCCACGAAAGCACTATAGTATATCACTCCATATGAGGCTTGGCATGATCGCAAGCCATCTATTGCTCATCTGCATTATTTTGGTTGTCTGGCATATGTATTAGTGCCTGAACAACATCGCAAAAAATTGGATGATAAATTAGTGAAATGTATTTTTGTTGGGTATTGTTCTGAAAGTAAAGGCTATCATCTGTATCATCCACAGACTAAACACATTCTAGTTAGCCGTGATGTTGTTTTTGTGGAAGATTGTATTCAACCATTGCTTTCATGTACTAAGGAGACATCTGTTAGCTCCAAAGACATGTATGATACTTTGCTGCCTCTTTTTACAGGTGGAGAGTCTAGTGCTATTCCTAATGAGGCAACTTCTCAGCCTTTGCAGGTTTCATGTGATGATGCAAATCATTCCATTTTTGATGCAGATTTACATGATGCACTTGTTGATGAGAGAGCTGATATTAAGCAGACAAAAACTATGCCAAAATGGCTGGTGCAGACTTTTCGTGACAGCAAATTAGATGCACCGCTATCGTATCGTACTTGATGAGGCTCTCATAGTGCCTCTTTTGCATTGGATTGCTATGCTATGGCCGGCTCTAGTCTCTGTGATGAGATTGAACCTGTTTTGTTTGATGAAGCACAAAATTCTGAACATTGGATGGCTATAATGCAATCTAAATACGATGCTATAATGAAGAATGGTACTTGTTCTTTATGTGACTTGCCTCCTGGCAAGAAGGCCATTGGCACAAAGTGGGTATATAAGCTAAAGTGTAAACATGATGGAACAATTGACAAGTATAAGGCTAGGCTTGTTGCAAAGGGTTATGCATAGGAAAGAGGCATTGATTTTCATGATACCTTTGCACCTACTTGCCGAATGACTACTGTTCGTAGCATATGTGCACTTGCAACTCATCATCGTTGGAATATACATCAGTTGGATATCAAACAACATTTCTAAACGCTGACTTGCATGAAGAAGTGTATGTTTTTCAACCAAGTGGCTTTGTGCAAAAGGGGCATGAGAACCAAGTGTGTAGGTTAAAGAAGGCATTATATGGTTTAAAGCAAGCACCACATGCTTGGTATGAAAAGATGCATGCCTATCTGATTGCATATGGTTTTGAGAATATTCCAACTGAAAGCATCTTATATATTAAGCATGCTAATTATGTACTTTTGATCATTGTGGTTTATGTTGATGACATGCTGCTCACTGGTCCTCATGAGAGGCATATTGCTGATTTTAAGGTTGATTTGCATGCCTCATTTGAGATGTCTGATTTGGGGCATTTGCATCACTATTTGGGCATTCAATTTATGCACGTTGATGGTGGAATGGCTTTAGTCAAACAAAATATATTGACACATTATTGTAGTGTTTTGGCCTTGAAGACTATAAACCTATTGCCACCCCTATGGAAATAGGCTTATGACTCAATCTTAATGATGCTAGGGATGCATTTGATGCTATTCTCTATCAACAGGCTGTTGGATGCTTGATTTACTTATGCATTACTCGACCAGATATTCAGTTTGCTATCTCACAGATAAGCAAGTTTATGCATTGCTCAGGAGTCAAGCATTGGCAGGCGGTTTAGTGCATCTTTCGCTTTTTGAGTGGTACCCGGATACTTGGTTTGTTTTATCCGAAGGGGGGATCACTACCGTCATATTTGCATTTGTTTTCTCACTCTGATTGGGCTGGTTGCTATGACACTTGTGTGTCCACTAATGGTTTTTGGTTCATGCTTGGTAGCTCATGCATATCTTGGCTAAGCAAGACGCAGCCTACTATGGTCACTTCTAGTTGTGAGGTTGAGTATAGGGCAGCTTTCACAACGACTCTTGAGTGTGTGTGGCTCAGACACCTTATGGCTGATTTGGGTGTTGGTCAGTCTTCTGCCACCACCATCTTCACTGATAGTCATAGCACATTGGAAGTTGCGAGGAACCCTGTGTTCCATGCTCACACTAAGCACATTGAGGTGCATTATCATTATCTCAGGGAGAAGTTTGAAGCTTTCCGCAAAGCTTTCGGCATACTTCCTTTCGTGGTTTGATTCCACATAGTTTGGCACTTCCTTATACATGAGTTCCAGCTCCTCAGTGTTCACTCCATCACACCCAAGGGGGATTTGTTAATATATTTAGGTAGTGATGTGTGTGAACACACTAGGACCTCCGGGTCACTTTTTTCCCTCTTTAGGAGATTTTTTTCCCCCGGCTTGTATATCCGCCTATTTCCCTAATGGGCTACTTATCTTGGTACATTCTCTAGTAATACATTTAGTATTGTGTGTTGTGCTCCAAGCTTCTTCTTCTTCCTTGTGTTGTTCGCGTGCTTTCGCAGACATCTAACTGCAACAATATATCACACACATGCACACATACATATACACATGAAACATACATGTATGCATACTAACACATATGCATACATATAACATACATGAATACACATATTCATGAATATATACATGCATAGATGACACTCATACCATATACATAGGCACATATGGCGCACATGCATACATACATGGGAGAGATGTTTGTCCTCAAAAATAAAGCTATATAAAAAAATTGTATGCATACCCCCAAGCTTCATGTTCTTACTTAAAAGAACATGTTTTCATCACTGTGGTGGGATTCACCTCGTATTCCATTTGAATGAAGGAGAATCTCTTGTTTAATACCCATTGAAATGATTCAAGTTAACAATCGTTCACTCAAGTTAGAAAACTAGAGAGCTCTTTAAGAAAAATTTAAGCTTTTTCTTGGAGCATAATGTTATAACCTACAAGTTTAATCTAGTCATGTGTTTTCATTATTACCATAATTTTAGTAAGACATAAATATAGTCCCAGCTTCATTATCTTTATTGATTTTTGTTATTTCTTCTATTGTTAAATTTGTGCTCTCATAAATGACACCATCTGTTGATGGAATAACATCAAATTTTGGTAGTCTTTATCATCCAATCAACACACATATTATTATTATTTTCATCAAGTAGATTATTCTTGTTGTCATGTATAACGATTCTAATTTCTCTCTGAGATGCAAATAAATCAGTATTTTATGATGAATCATCAACATTACTTTCTTTGATCTCACTAACAATAAAATTGTCAAATAATGATCAACCTCTAGGTTGAACATGAATGACTTGCCACCAAGGATGAACATTTAGGTTTTTATAAAACAAATGCTTGTTCAATATGTCTAGGAAGAATATAGAGTTCTCTAGTAAATCACATTATTTTCAAAAAGTCAACTACCTAAAACCCAGATAATTCCCTTCTCTATGTGGAATGGTTACCTTTATACTTAGTTCGAAACCAATCAACCTTCAAAATAACCTATCAAAATATAATAAAACAAAACTTCATTATTATTTGCTTATATATATATATATATATATATATATATATATATATATATATATATATATATATATATATATATATATATATATATATATATATATATATAGAGAGAGAGAGAGAGAGAGAGAGAGAGAGATAGGTATATAAACACACACACAAACACACACACACACATATATATATATATATATATATATATATATATATATATATATATATATATATATATATATATACATACATATATATACACACACACATATACACACACATACACACACACAATCACTCTAGACAATGATGAGTACCACATCAAGAAGGTTCACCTTGTGAATTGTCGATCCGTAGAGACATGAGGATGATATGATGATCATGAATGAGTGAGGTGCACGAAGGTGATGGTGAGAAGCAAACAAGATGCACAGAAACATACATAGACACACAAGGTAGAGAGAATAAGTAGATTGATGAAAGGAAGTAGATTCTCTATTACCAATACAATGATCAACCAATCAATCCTGAAAAGTCCAACCTCAAATATTATCTCTCTAGCTCTGTGTATAGTTTTCCTACTAGGTTTGGCCAATTTGAGGCATAGTCTTCGCACTAGTTAAAAAATAGTTTATAAAGATAATTTAAGCTATCTAATAGGCTCCCAACATTATGAAAAATGGTTGGTACACTCTACATAAGCTATTTGGTTGTTTATGATACATGGGTAGTGATTAAAATCGTTGTTGGGTAGTTGATGAAATAATTGAGATTTGATATTTGAGAATTGGAAAAATATGAACAACACTTGTACTAGCACATTGCTTTACATAATCCCTCTTTTTCTATGTTTGCCACCTCCTCTAGCCAAACCTTGGCCCTCTGTGCCTTGTGCACTATCAGCGCTTCCATCCCTTTTGCATCTGTGATCCTTGATAGACTCTTGTTGAGGGGAGCGGTCAATGAAGTTCTATAGGAGGTTCTAGGCTAGGGACTACTTGTTCACCTGGATGCCTCTAGCAAGATCTACCTCCAATTGAGGCAAGTTGATGGCTACAGGTGTTTCCTATTGTGGGTACCTATAGTGAGATGAATATTGCATTTGCTCACATGTGAAGAGTTGTAATAAGTGTGTGTGGGCATAGAAATGAACACTTTCGAGTGGTATCCTAGAAGCCTATAGTGAATATCTCTTCAAATGTATGATTATAGTAAGTTGGGAGGTACTTGAGAGAGGAATGATAGGAATAGCAGACTTTCATGGATGGGATTCTACTCATGTCATAAATTAGACCAAGATTTCCATACTCAAAACCTCACATTGAGGCGTGTGGTGCTTTGACCTTTTGGAATACCTCTAAAGTATTTTGCATTAGGTAAAAGATTTTGACTTGCATGCATGCCTCAACATCCATCATTTGGTGTAGCCTTGGGAGCCAACGGTGAATCGTTGCCATCATATAAGCCATGGTTGGTGGGCCTTGTGGTGGTGCGAGGAAAGGATAGTTAAGCGAGTCTTGACATTTCTTGTCATTTTGTACTTTAATTGCAAAGGAAAGCCATGTGCATCATCTCGGGATTGGTCCATAGCACACTTTGTACAATATAAAGTTGTGCCTTCATCCATGTTTGCATTATTTCGGGATATTCTTGTAAGAGCTGTGATTGCCAATTGGGTTGGAATATGGTTTTGCAGTGTGCATGTGGAGGTAAAACTTCTATTGAAATTGCATTTCATGAGTAGGGCGTTGTTTGGTGATGTACTTAATGTTTACATTGTAATCAGCTAGAAATATGGAATAAGGCATATATTATATTTGGTTGGTTGAAATATACTATCCTGTTTCTAGATCTTGAAAGTAAGTCGATTTTAACATAGATTTCTCAAATACTGCCATGGTGTGGAGTTGTACTTCTATGGGAGCAGAATGGGTACTTCCAAGTTCCCCTATTGCCTTCATCCAAGAATTCTAGAGCATTGTGTGCATCTTTGAGTTGTGTGTACCTTCCATTAAGAGAGGCATTCTCTATGTGATCATGTGCTTGTGACTAGACAAAAATGAAGATTGTATAAATTAGATGGATTGTTGGAGTCAAGCATTCAAACCAATGAGGAGTGAAAAGACATTCTCACACCAAAGGATAATTGGGGTAGGTGGATTGAATGGTGAGAAAATGTTGGTTGGGTGGGGTAAAAAATTGGGTCAAGTGGGGCAAAGGACATAGTAGTAAGGGGCTGGAGTGGAGGGGGGAATGGAGCTAATGTAGGTTGGATGGGTTCTAGAAAAGGGGATACAAGTGGTGGAATGGAAGGGATGGTGGCAGGGGTCATCATTAGAGGTGGTTTTGGATAAGATATTGCGATAATGTTTTTTGTAGTGTCGATGGTCATGTGGGATGGGGACTAGGATGGAGATACAATTGGAACATGCTAGTGGGGTGGTGTTTGTAGAGGTCTTTTGAATATGGATTGGAACTCTTGAGAAAGCTGACTAGTAGAGGATATTGGTGGAATGGGTGGCTCTCTCAAGGAGGATATGTGGGTGGGATGGGTGGTAGCATATGTCCTCAGAGGGTGGAGCATCTAGAAAGGTGTGGTGGGACATGTACATTAATCATGTGGCCTTGACAAGGTTGGATTCTGACCTTGCATGCATCATATTTGGTGGGTGGCTGATTGATAAGAAAGTTGAGTGCCTCTAGTACTCTTGTTGCTTGAGTCAATATATGAATGTTCTCAATAAATGATTTGTCAAAACCACTATTCTCTAATTCCTCTTGCAACAATGCATGACTTTGTTCTTCATTAAGCTCTTGTTGAGCTCTCACTAGTGCCATGTTTGCATGTTATCTCTAGATGGTTATTATGTAATTTATTCTATCTATTTATGCCTCCTATCTTGTGCAATGTTGCCCTTCATGTTCATCCCATTGCTCATTTTTTTTTCTTCATCATCTTTGGTCAAGAGTCTCTCCTCATCCTCTTAGTAAGTTCTGCTATGCCCTTTTCCTCATGATCATTTTGAAAGCCCAAGTAACTATGTTTTTCATATTCTAACAATGTACTGAACATTCAAATCTTGAAACTATCCAAAATCTATGAGCGGTGCTTTGAGTTCAAAAATCAATGTTTCTTGTACATTTGTTGTGTGAGTCACCAAGAAAACAAAGTCTGATATAATAGGTGGTACTTGCTCTTTCTTTATCACTATTTTTGCTATGGAACCTTGTTTTTTGGTTGTAGGTTGTGGTGTTCGTACAGTGTTAGTGGTGTTAGAATCGCTCATGGCAGTCTAATTGTAAAAGGTGGAATAGAAGGTTCAAGGCTTGGTGGTGATTGTTTGCAGGTCACTATGGTAGTCGTGGTTTGCAAGCAAAGTATGTTGTTGTGCATTATCTTGGTGGGTTCTCCTGATGATAATCTACATCCCTTCAATCACTATAGTTGACCTCTGTTGAGGGATCACTCTATTGGAATGTCGTATGCAAGAAACATGTAAATCATCCTGGTGATAGCACAACAATCATTTAGCACTTGCTTCCTTAGCTATCTATGATTGGTCACATACAATTGATCAATAATCTAGTGGGGAAGGTCGATTTTTAATTGAATTTCCTATGCTAAATGTAGATTGAAACATATTTTCTTTGTGGGGCAAGGTGAACCCATCTTGCCCTCAAGTGCAAAGTGCTACATGCACATGCAAAGAGGAGAGGACAAGTGCAGAGTAATTATGGATATCTCTGTCAATTTCACAATTCCATTCTTCTTCATCTCCTCTCGGATTAGTGCTTGTTTATCCATTCGTACATGTGTTCCTCCCATTTTCAGGGCTTCTCCGACTAACTTATGTGAGAGCTTAAACCTTTTAGGGGGTTTATCAGGGAATAATAATGGAAGCAAGAACGTTCTTAAAAAGTCTTTGTTTGCATCTGGTTGTAGAGTCTGCATTAACGAATAGCACTTGAGAAAATTTGGCTTTGGGAAAGGGCATCAAAATATTCATCAATCTTGCCCGGTTCCAAATGTGCATTCTGTAGCGTCTCCAACTCCTTTGAAAAGAACTAGAAACGACTCCATCTATTGTTGAATCCAACTTGGACTCCCAAATGTATGGAGTATGTCCTAAGATGCCTACCAAACCTTGGAACCAGTGCAATTTAGTGTGAAACCTTTTAGTGCGACCCACAAGTGGATCTTTAACTGGCAATGGGCTTTGGAAACCTTCCATCTCTGGTGGTCATAGTAGGGAGTAGGCTTCAATGGATAGGGATCTATAATCAATTGGCCTATGACTTGGATCTGCTATGGAAGGACCTGATGTTTGCGTGTTTGATTTTTAGTGAGTATAGAGATCTACTACACAAGGAAAATACATTACTATGGAAATAGACTCTGATCCCAATGTGATGAGACGTAAATCTATTTCTAATACAAACATGCTTCTTATGTAGCCCTTTTTTGGTGTATAGCTGCAATTCATCAATTTGTACCTAATGCACATTGCTAGACTTCCTATATGCATACTTGGGATAATGCATGAGCTCAACATGTTGTTGGTGATTCAAACATCTATTAAGAGGTCTATGTGATATGGATTTTTTACAAGGTTGATTATGAGAGATGGGTTCCCTTATGGGATTACACAGTGAGGTGACTAATTTATACATTTTCTTATGTGATGTGATAATGAAAGTTTTTGGCCCTAGGGCTCTTTAGGCACCCATTTCCAAACACTTCTAGGAGATAGTTTACAAGGCTTATCATTTACAATGGCTTGCCTTCTAGATGAAGAGGAAAGATAGGAGGGCTTATAGCTCCCTAAGATAGATGATGTGGAAGGAGGAATCTCAGCCTGCAAGAAAGTCTTAGACACCAATTGTGTAAGCTATTAGGGCGTGCCATCCTCAATTGATTGGGTATCCAAATTTTTTGAATAATTAAGGGTCAATGTCCATCCTTCATCTTTGATTTCTTCTTTCGAGTTGGGTTCTCTTTTGCTGCATTGACACATGCTTTGGTGTAATAGTCGACTACTCACGTTTGTTCATCCACACCTACTCCATGCTTGGATTAGGTTTTTTTGTGAATTAATTGATCTATAAGGTTGTAAGCAAACATAACTTCTTATGAACATTCTACCTTGTTTCTTAAGTTGCTATGGTTGAGTTGTCCTTAACGTACTCGTCTTTGGAAAAGAAGGGGTCCATAACTTGCATGACCTGTCCAACAAGAAGGGAGGCATTTTGCATAATAGGCCTAGGGTTACATGCATACTAAGTTGATTTATGCCTAGAAAACTCGAGAGTCTTTAGTTGTATGACATATTGAGAACTAGAAGACCCAAGTCTTTAGCTCTACTATACATTTAGCTCTTGAAAACATGAGAGACCACAACTTTAGAATGTATAGAGAGTCAAAAGACCAGTTTAGCTCTACTATTAATTCAAAGTTAGAGGTCTTCATAGTCTCCAACTCTACCATAATACATTGTTTGTTAACCCAAACCAAAAAAGAAGGTGTCTTCAAAGGTTCAAGTCAACTTCATGATCATATATTCAATCTTGGACCAATATCAAAGGGTTTTTGAGATCTATTGAAATTTATGGTACTCCTGCAAGCTCCAATTGTGAGGCTTGACACATAGTCACCTCTCATTAAATACCTCTTCATCATTTATGTATTTCATGTAAGCCCAAAAAGAGGCTAGGCCTTGAAAATATGAAGCCTACTTTCCTAACCTTAAAGGAGAGTGTTGAATTAAAAGTGCAAATGTATTTATGGCTTAGATAAAAGCCAAAATATGATTAGAGAGATGAAGTACAGAACAAATACGTGAAATTATCCATGTGGAGTGATTCGGAGGACCAAAATTCAGCCAAGTCAATGGAAGGACAAAGGACAAAAAGTGAAAGGTCAAGAGGTGAGAGAAGATGCAAGGGTAGGTGAAGAGACAAAGACTCTCGTGCACATATCTCTATATAGAGAAGTCATTTGAACATGGAAATTTGTGGAGATGACAAGTAGATGGTGTAGAAGCATATGCTAGTCATTCTCTCACCAATGGATATCCGAAGGATGCTCAATATAGCTCTACAAGGCACATAGGTGTTCCAACTCCATACCATTCTATATATAGCCACCTTGTGAAGGTGATATCTCTCTATATAGTTATCCATTTAATGCATATGATATCTTGTTGGAAAGCCTATCTTGTATGCTCTCTATATTGCAAATATCACTATGAGAGGGCTCTCTAATAGTGACTCAAAACATTTATTGTGAACCTTGGTTTTTTCTTAACCTAAGTTGGCAAGTAGTCTAACTTTGGAGAATCGATCCCCTAGTTATATGAGCTCTAAATGGAGTGTTATTTAGCTTGTTAGAAAGCTAAGAATGTCTACTATGTGTGGACAAAGTTTGAGGTCATTGGATCTCTATGTTGTAACTGAATCAGGTTCTAATAAGAATGTGTCTTATAGGGTAGTTTCTAGAAGAGGTTCTCTAACTTTTGTTGTGTATGTTGGAGTCAAATTTCTCCACATTTTGGTATCAAAGCTTTGGCTTTAAAGCATTGGTATTGGAGCCCATGGATACACAAAGAGATCTTGAAGAAGATGCAGAGATGGGAACAGAAATCTTGGAGCTATCATGCTCATTTGAAAGTTATGGAGATGAAGCTTTTGTATGTAAGGAAATTTTGTTGCTTTATGTTATTTGAAGTCATACAATCTCTTGTCCTACTCTCTCTAAATATTTTGATCATTAAATGCTGCTATAAGTGATACTAATCACTTGGATGAAGCCTTATGAGCAGCCAGTAGAAGGAGATGAAGATTCATGCAAAGAATCTTGGATGTGCAACTACTTATAGTTGCATATGAGGATTGTATGCATGCTCTTGATATTGCTATTATGTAAATAATTGAAGGTTGAATCTTATATGTAAGCTTGAAGATAGCATTATATGCTTCTAAATTTGTAGAAGAAATGTATGCAATGAAGATGCTAATGTATGCATGCTGTAAAGTTTATGCTTAAGATGAAATGATCGTTTTGGACAACCATGCTTAGCCTGAATGTAAGTTGAATTTAGAGTTGATGATTAATGTCTACCATGCAAAAATGTATGAAAATGTGGTCAAGGTTAATTTATAAATGTAGGGGGATTCTTTTGCAAAAAGGGACTTGATTATTTATAGGAGAAGGAAGAAGAAGAAGAAGTGAAACATAGACACTAGAAGCTTCTATATTTTGATTACAAATAGAAAATACAATGATGATGTATAGAACAAGAACAATTGTTCTCTATGCGGAGTGCTTAAGAGTGCACACACAAGGTTATAAGATACCCAAAGTTCCTTATGCCACCGTACCTTCTCTACACCAAACCTCCACCATCTCTAGTATCTTGCTCTGTGCATACCTTGCACTCAAGCTTCCAATAGGGTAGGAGGAAGGGACACCTTCTGTTGATGCACACACCTCCTCAATAGTACCTTGTGCCTTGTTTTCCTTCCTCATTAGTTCTCTACACTCCCTCTCTACACACTAGATCACCCTTCTTGCACCCTTTTCTCTCACTTTCTTCTCTGCATCACACTCTGGTTCAATGTATCTTCCCTCTAATGTAGACTATGCCCTCACTTGCTTAGTCTAACTCCAAGAATAATGCCCATGCTTTGTGTGTCGATTCACTTAGCTACATCGCTCCTAACTGATAGAGTATCTTGGTGCTCACTTTGATGTCCCAAGAATGCTTAAAAATGTGTACAACCAATGACTCCCTATAATTTCCTATAGTGACTTTAGGAGAAAAACAAAATTGAAAATGGGGGGTCCTTACATACACTTTTGCGTACCGCTTCCTTTTCATATGCCTTCACTTTTGCCTTCATTTCTTCCATATGTGTGCCTACGGGAGGGTTCATCTGAACCTTCCAAACACTTTGAAACCCTTGAAACCATTATAGAAAGACAATCTGCAACTTGCATTCAACTTTCTGCAAACCATAACCATCCTGAAAAAATTGTTTGTGCACTACCTGTGCATTGTGACCAACTTGACTTTGACCAGCTTTATTTTTGCCACTTTGACTTTACGAGCTTGACTTTGATCACTTTGAATTTGATTGGCTCAATAGTTGCCCACCACCTAATGGGCTCTCTGTCCGAGAGAGCTAACAACCAAACCATGAGCAGAGAGGTTCACCTTGATACTTGGTTTGAAAAATCTTCAAAAGGACAACTGAGCAACGACCAAGTCCACCAGGAGCATGAAAGAACAATCATAAGGGAATAACCAAAATTGGATGGAAGACCATTGAAGAAGCAGAAGCTAGATAATGGAGGGTATGAATGAAAGGTTACGGAGGGTTGAAGGGCTAAGAAGGATAGGGAAAGGAGGGAGAAGGGTGGGGCTGATTCTCTTCAACCTTTAACCTCTTCTCCTCCTTTTGGATTGCTATCATTACTCTATCAAGAGTTGGATATGTCTTGTTCTGTAGAATAGTGACAATCATATTGTAAGTAGGAGGTAGAATTTTCAAAAGTAGTACAACACAATTTGTTTTGAAATTGAATTATTCATCCCAACCAATTGTGCTAGGTAACTTTTGAATTCGTTAAGATGTTCTGCCTCTGATCTTGAACTTTTCATTTCTAATTGGAAGAAGGATATTAGAAGTGATAGGCTCATGTATAAAGGGAGGGGTAGGGAGTATGAGAAGAGGCCCTCGAGAGGGAAAAAATGTTAAGCATGAAAGCTATAGAGGGTTCATATGGAAAAGTGTGAAACATATGTGGAAGATAAGGAGAGAATAGACTATGTGGACCATGTGAAAAATAAAAAGCACATGATAAATGTATTAAAAACATGTGGTTTTGGACCAAAAGGAGAGAAAAGTCTAGATTTTGGCAAAAATAATGCAAAAATGAGTCCAAGAGTGTCAAGAAACATGAAATTGAACCCAAATTTGAAAAAAAATGGCCACCCAAGGCACAATCTAGAGACAAAATCATTTTTCCAATAAAAATAAAAAAATGTAACCACACCATAGGACAAAAGGTCTCATATGGTGGGGGTGGAGGGGGGGAAGGCTGGGGGGTAGAGAGAGGTTAGATAGAGGTTAGAGAGAGGTTAGATAGAGGTTAGAGAGAGGTTAGTGGGAGAGTAGAGAGAGGGTAGAGAGGGATAGAGAGAGGTAGAGAGATTTTAGAGAGATGTTAGATAGAGGTTAGAGAGAGGTTAGAGAGAGGTTAGAGAGAGAGTAAAGAGAGGGTAGAGAGGGATAGAGAGAGGTAGAGAGGGATAGAGAGAGGTAGAGAGAGGTTGGAGAGAGGTTAGAGAGAGTAAAGAGAGGGTAAAGAGAAGTAGAGAGAGGGTAGAGAGAAGTAGAGAGAGGGTAGAGATAGCTAGAGAGAGAAGTTTTTTCAAGAATAAAAAATAAAAGCCATGGGCCGTTTTTTTTAATGAAAATATCTAAAAAATAGACAAAAAATCCAAATAAAATCCAAAAAAAAGAATAAAACTCCAAAAAAAATAAAAAACAATTCTAAAAAAATTCTCTAAACTTCTAGAAAACTTTTCACACTCAAAACCATAGAGAGCTTCCTTTTTTCTTCTATTTTATCATGAGATATAACATTGAAAAAAGATAAAAAATTCTAAAAAATTAGAAAATTCCTAAAAATGTCTAACAAAGTCTTCATGAAAAGGGATATGAAATGGCTTATAAATTTCATAAAAATGCAAAGGAAAAGCATGAAAATTGATGAAAACTAATAAAATTTAAGCAAAAAATAGTATGAGAATGTTATGTACAGCCTCAACAGATTTTGCAATTTCTAGGTGATCCAAAAAGCGTTACCTTTGTAGGTGATAGGCCTTGAGCCTGGATATGATGACTAATGGAAGCTCTTTGCCCTCCACAGCCTCTAATTGTACCAGAGTTCATTTGATTTGTCTTCCTTTTGGGCACAGTGATCATTTGATAGGGCCACCCTAAATCCTCCATTGGAAGAATATTTTCCAGCATACTCCATCTTTTGTACCTGTGCTTTAGCAATTTTTTTATTTAAATTATAAACTTTCCATATTACTATTCTAGCTTCTTCAGCCAATGTAATCCTATGTTTCCAAAGACATATAGGTACTCTTTCCACATCCTTGTAACACCCTGTAGTTATTGTCATAAAAATTACGTACCACATGATATCCATACCAGTATCCATAACCAAGTGATCATTGATATAGGATTTGAAGTAGCTTCATCAATTTTGCACTCAATAGATTTTCTTTTCTTTTCTCTTCTATGCCTTTTGATTGGTTTGCTCCAATTAGTAACCTAAATGACCTGCTAATCAAGATCAATATCACTTACTAATATCTTCTCTCTGATGAAGTGATAATGTACCTCGATATGCTTTGTTCTAGCATGAAAAATAGGATTCTATGCTAATTGTATACTGCTAAGATTATCACAATAGATAGTGATAGGCTTTTGCACTTCCACACCTAAATCTGCAAGTAGCATCTCTAGCCATGACGCCTCACATGCTGCCATTACAACACCTCTATACTGAGCCTCTATAATCCACAAAGCAATAGTGGGTTGCTTCTTGCTGCTCCATGTAATAGCTGCACTCCCAAGTGAGAATAGAAAGCCTCTAGTAGATCTTCTATTTGGAATGCTACCAGACCAATCTACAACGGTGTATCCATGAACCTACAAATCTACACCAGCTTCATAAAACAATGCATAATCCAAAGTAGCACTCACATAATGTAATGTGCACCTCAGAGCATCTAAACGTGGCTTCTTGGGAACCTGCATAAATTGACTTTCAAGTCCAATAGTGTAGCTAAGATGAGACCTCGTAACTGTGAGATATATCAAACTTCCCACAATTTTCCTCTACATAGTAGCATTTTCCAATGCTTCACCTGATGTAGTACCTATCTTCAAATTCTAATTGAATGGCATAGAAATCGGTTTACAATAAACCATACCATACTTTTGCAGCATATTCAAGGCATATTGCCTTTGTGACATCCATATACCTATTTCTGTATGTATAAACTCAATGCCCAAGAAATAACGCAACACACCAAGATCTTTCATGTCAAATTCTCGCATAAGAATTTTCTTTACCTTTTTAATGCTTTCTTCATTATCACCACCTATACTCAACTCATCAACATAAATGTTGATGTATAAAACACCACAAGAAATGAATTAATGTGACACTAGAACACCTCTATGGTCACCATTAACTCATTGCCACTCCAAACTTTGAGAAATGATAGCCTAAAGTGAGAACTTTGCTTCTACAGAAATTCCTAGTCACTGAAATGACATACCTTCCGTATTTTGCTAATTTCTCCTAGCTCAAGTATTATTTCTTGATGAAACTTTAGAGGCTGAAACTAGAAGAGTAGAGCTTTCCAACAAGCTATCATATGCATCAAACGGAGCTCTAGAACTCAAGTTATGGCCCTCACAAGATGACCCTGTATGACCTTCCAAAACTGGAAATCTTGCCTCTTTTAGTATTCCTGATGTCCAAAAATAAAAAATTCGATGCCTGGCATCGAATTTCAGTCCAAGTCGATGCCGGGCATCGACTTTGAGCTTTTTTAGGCCCTTTTTCTGCACCAGAAATACTCTCTTTTACACACACATGAAGAAGACCACTTGTATGCTAGAAGTCGATGCCAGGCATCGACTTTATGCTCAAACTCGATGCCAGGCATCGAGTTGCTCCACAAACTTCATATTTTTAAAAGATTCAACAATAGTTAACACACAGAGAATGAAAAAATGACTTTTGAGCCAAGATTCGATGCCAGGCATCGAATTGCTCAGAAAACTTGAACTTTTGAATTCATCACACAGTAGGCAAACATGGAGATGATGAAGAGAGACTCATACACAGAACTTTACTCAGTTCTTCTCACAGCTATGAAAACTCAGAAGTTTTACAGATGTTTTCTCACTCAGAGAATCCCGACTATACTCAGTCATACAAAAATGAGTTCTTCTCACTTTCTCATTGTCTTCCTCCTTCTTCTTCTCTCGCGTCAGTTAATACTAACTAACTTATATAGATTTTCTCATTCCCGTGATTTTTAAAAAACTTCTAGAACTAAAGTGAACTAACTTTACAAGTATGATACACTTGTGAATTTGTCCCTTCACATAGGCATGGGGTTTTCTTTCTAAGATTTGACCTTCAAGTATATGTCTAATTAGTGAGTGTTTCTCCAACAGCTCCCCCTCAATCACTATTTGACATTCCCTGTTTCTTCATATTATCTTCTTTTCTTTTACTCCTGCCATGCTTTTGAATCTACTGGTCTTCACACCATCCAAGCTCTTTGTCATTATGTCTGCTAACTGATCTTTAGTAGAAATGTACTCCACTTCAATCTCCTTCTCCATTACCTTTTCTCTGAGAAAATGATACTGTATCTCTATGTGCTTTGTTCTTGCATGAAATACTGGATTTGCTGCAAGATAAAGTGAACTCATATTATCTCCATGTATTGTAGGTGTACCTTGATCAATGCCTAAGCTCTTGAACAATGTCTGCATCCATATGACTTCCTTAGCTGCTTCCACAAGTCCTTTGTACTCTGCTTCAGTTGATGATAATGCTACTGTATGTTGTTTCTTTGAACACCAACTTACAAGCTTATCACCAATGTATATCATGTAACCATGAGTTGATCTCCTGTCATCTTGATTACCTGCCCAGTCTGAGTCACTGTAGGCTCTCAACTTCAAATCTGATGTAAAAGGATAATATAATCCTTCCTTTATAGTTCCTTTGATATATCTGAGAACTCTTTGACCTGCAATCCAATGTGGGTCCTTTGGACAATGCATGAATTGTGACAAAACTCCCACTGCATAACTAAGATCAGGTCTTGTTAGTGTAGCATAAATCAAACTACCCACAAGAGATTGGTACTTCCTCATATCTTTGTAGTCTGCACCATCATATTTACTGAGCTTGTGATTAACTTCAAGTGGAGTTGAAGCTTCTCTGCAATTTTCCATATCAAACTTCTTCAACAAGTTCAGAAGATACCTTTCTTGTGACACATATATGCCATGATCTGTATAAGTAACTTCCATTCCAAGAAATTATGATAACTTTCCTAGGTCACTGATCTTAAACTCTTTCTCAAGTAATCTCTTTACCTCCTTGATTCCTTCATCTGAAGTACCTGTGATTATAATGTCATCTACATAAATACAAATGTAGATTGTAGCTTCCTCTGTTCTTTTGATAAGTAGACTTGAATCTGCTTTTGAACTTTGATATCCAAGATCATTGAGATACTTCACCAGTCTATAGTTCCAAGCTCTTGGAGCTTGCTTCAATCCATACAATGCTCTTCTCAACCTGCAAACAAAATTTGGATACCTGGAATCTATAAATCCTTGAGGTTGTTCCATGTATACCTCATCTGATATGTATCCATTCAAAAATGCATTTTTTATATCCAATTGACTTAGGGTCCATCCTTTTGAAGCTGCAATAGCAATGATTGTCCTTATAGTTGACATCTTAGCTACAGGACTGAATGTCTCATCATAATCTATGCCATAGGTTTGGGCATAGCCTTTCACCACCAGTCTAGCTTTGTATCTGGCTATACTTCCATCTGCAAGCTTCTTCACTTTATAAACCCATTTATTTCCAATTACTTTCTTACCATTTGGTTTAGGAACAAGTTCCCATGTCTTGTTCTCCTCGAGTGCATTGAACTCTTCCTTCATTGCTTCTTCCCATTGCTTTTTACCTTTAGCTTCATCATAGTTCTGGGGTTCTTCATCATCTTTGACCATATATGCATAGTTCTTCTGAGTTATGTAAGAAGTATCATAAGAATACCTTTCTGGTTGTCTCCTTGTCCTGCTTGACCTTCTTGGTTCACATTCTTCATAAGTTTCTGGATACACCTCTTCATCAAATATAGGAGCTTCTTCATTCATTCTTGTTAATCCACTTCTGGATGTACTTGCTTGCATATAGTCTTCATCTCTATTCACCTGCACAATTGATTTTCCTTTCTCACATCTTCTTACCTTAACAAATTCTTCAGCTGTATGACTTTGATCTGCATACCAACTTTTCTGTTCATCAAATGTAACATCTCTAGAAACAATAAATTGTTTGGTTAGAGGATTCCACAATCTGTAACCCATCTGCTTTTCATCATAACCAATGAACACATATTTTTCTGCCTTTGGTTCAAGTTTATGCCTAAGTTGTGATGGCACATAAGCATATGCAATTGATCCAAACACTCTACAATGATCTAGTGTTGGTTTCTTACCCCACCAAGCTTCATATGGAGTCATTCCATTCAGAGCTGCACATGGTAATCTATTCACAAGATATGTGGCTGTATTTACAGCCTCAGCCCAAAGATAATTTGGACAGTTCTTCTCCTTTAGCATAGCTCTAGCAAACTCAACCAAAGTCCTGTTCCTTCTTTCTGCTACACCATTTTGTTGTGGTGTATACCTGCAAGTTATTTCTCTCTTAATACCTGCATTCCAAAGATAATCATTGAACTCTTGGGAGAAGTATTCTCCCCCTCCATCAGACCTCAGTCTCTTAAGCTTTTGACCTGTGACTCTCTCTGCATATGCATGAAAATGCTTGAAAGCTCCAAACACTTCTGATCTCTCCTTCAAAACATATAATGTTATCCATCTTGTAGCATCATCAATAAAAAGAACATAATACCTTGAGCCACTGATAGATCCTTCTTTTGTTGGTCCCCATACATCTGTATGAATGAGCTCAAGTACTCCATCATGTTTGAATCCTTTCTTTTGAAATGGTAACCTGTGTGCTTTACCCATTTGACATGCTTCACATTTATAAACCATATGTTGACTTTGCACATTTGGTAATCCTAGTACAGACTGATTAGCAACCATAGCTTTAATTCCTCTTTCATTGAAATGACCTAATCTCTTATGCCAGAGATCAAGTTCTGTAATCACTGCTTCACCATGTGTGAGCAAAGCTTGACCAATGTTCCCTTGCACTCTTAAAGTAAAGAGTCTACCTTCTTTCTTACCAGAGACAATCTGATTATATCCATTCTCTGGATCTTCCACAAATACTCCTTCATTTGTAAACCTGATTTGAAAACCTTTTTCAACTATCTGTCCCACACTAATCAAGTTTTTAGGTATTGTAGGAACATACAAAACATTGGTTAGCAAATCTGCTCCACTCTTGCATTTCACTTTTCCAATTGAATGTACACTATGTCTTGTATTATCACCAGTTTGAACTGTGTGACTAGAAATGCCTTTTTCCAAATCTGACATCAATTCTATGTTTCCTGACAAATGATTAGAACATCCAGAGTCAATGTAAAATACCTTTAGATCTTCTTTGTCTGATGTGCTGATTGAATTCATCATCAATGATGTATGACTTTCATTCTGTGTGTCATTTGCATAGTTGTAGTAGGTGGTGTTGTAGGATTGATTTTGTCCCCAACTTCTTCCTCCACCTCTACCATAGCCTCCTCTTTGACTTTGTCTACCTCTTTGAAAATTACTTTGATATCTTCCACCTCGACCTCTGCTATTGTTGTTTTGATTCTGGTTTGATCCTTGTTGGTTGTGCCAACAGTCATGAGCCAAATGATTACTCAATCCACAGATCCAGCAAGCCTTTTTGTTGTTATTTTGATTACCTCTTCCTCTTCCAAAACCTCTTGCTCTTCCTCTACCAGTGCCTTTACCTCTTGCATAATAAGCTTGAGAACTAGACTCCTCTTCATCCTTTGCTTTACCTTTATCTCCTTTCTTCTTATTCTTCATGTACATTGCAGAACTTTGACCTTTATCTCCATCTCCCTTCAAGTCTTGCTCATATGTGAGCATCAAACCAAGCAACTGGTTCAAATGTGGAACATAATGATTTAATGAAAGTTCTGTTGATAAGACAAAAGGTTTCCACCTTTCATCCCCTCTCAAACCTGCAAGTAGCTGAGCAATCAATCTGTGATCTTCAACATCTTCATCTATGGATCCAAGACTATCTGCAAGATCCTTCATCTTAGTGACATACTCACTAATGGTTTGACTTGGCTTCTTCTTGAATGTTGTAAACTCTGACCATAGACTTGCTTTCCGTGCTTTAGTAGTGCTTTGGAAATGATATTCCAATGCATTCCATATATCTTCTGATGATTCCAATCCTCTGATGTGTGGTAGCAAATGATCTGAGATTGTATTGTAGATGTAGGCTTTTGCACTTGCATCCTTCTTCTGCCAATGCTTTAAAGCATCAAGTTCTTCTTTCTTTGGTCGGATTTCATCTTCAAATACTGGCTTCTCTTCTTCACCTGTTACATATACCATGAGATCCTTACTCATAAGTAAGGCTTCCATTCTCATTACCCATGCGGGGTAATTATCTCTGTCCAGTTTGTCAATGGAGATATGATCTGCCATAGTTCTTTCCTTCTGCTGCAACCTGTGAGCTTAAAGGATAAAGGATAATACCTTTTGAAGTTCTTTGTGTATGAGGATACTTTTGAAGTAACCTTTTGATGCCTTGTGTCTTCAAATGCTTCACCTTTCAAACTTTAATGGAAAACTTTACAAAACTTCTCGTACCTTTGTCGTCTTCTGCTCTCGAGAATCTTTCTGCTCTGATACCACTTGTTGATGTATAAAACACCACAAGAAATGAATTAATGTGACACTAGAACACCTCTATGGTCACCATTAACTCATTGCCACTCCAAACTTTGAGAAATGATAGCCTAAAGTGAGAACTTTGCTTCTACAGAAATTCCTAGTCACTGAAATGACATACCTTCAGTATTTTGCTAATTTCTCCTAGCGCAAGTATTATTTCTTGATGAAACTTTAGAGGCTGAAACTAGAAGAGTAGAGCTTTCCAACAAGCTATCATATGCATCAAACGGAGCTCTAGAACTCAAGTTATGGCCCTCACAAGATGACCCTGTATGACCTTCCAAAACTGGAAATCTTGCCTCTTTTAGTATTCCTGATGTCCAAAAATAAAAAATTCGATGCCTGGCATCGAATTTCAGTCCAAGTCGATGCCGGGCATCGACTTTGAGCTTTTTTAGGCCCTTTTTCTGCACCAGAAATACTCTCTTTTACACACACATGAAGAAGACCACTTGTATGCTAGAAGTCGATGCCAGGCATCGACTTTATGCTCAAACTCGATGCCAGGCATCGAGTTGCTCCACAAACTTCATATTTTTAAAAGATTCAACAATAGTTAACACACAGAGAATGAAAAAATGACTTTTGAGCCAAGATTCGATGCCAGGCATCGAATTGCTCAGAAAACTTGAACTTTTGAATTCATCACACAGTAGGCAAACATGGAGATGATGAAGAGAGACTCATACACAGAACTTTACTCAGTTCTTCTCACAGCTATGAAAACTCAGAAGTTTTACAGATGTTTTCTCACTCAGAGAATCCCGACTATACTCAGTCATACAAAAATGAGTTCTTCTCACTTTCTCATTGTCTTCCTCCTTCTTCTTCTCTCGCGTCAGTTAATACTAACTAACTTATATAGATTTTCTCATTCCCGTGATTTTTAAAAAACTTCTAGAACTAAAGTGAACTAACTTTACAAGTATGATACACTTGTGAATTTGTCCCTTCACATAGGCATGGGGTTTTCTTTCTAAGATTTGACCTTCAAGTATATGTCTAATTAGTGAGTGTTTCTCCAACAATAAATAGCCACAATTGTGATGCCATCATCACCCTTCCTTGCATATAGTGAATGATCTGCATCACACATAGAAAACCCGATGGTGGTTAAGTAATCAGCAATCCTTGCATGCCATGCATGAGGAGCTTGCTTCAGCCCATACAAAGCCATTTGCAACCTACAAACATAGTTTGGATGCTTTGAATCTTCATATCCTTGTGGCTGGTCCATGTATACTTCTTGTAACTCACCATGTGAGAAAGCATTCTTCACATCCATCTGATGCAAAGTCCATCCTTTTGATGTAGCTAATGCAACAAGTGTTCTGGTAGTAGACATTTTAGCTACAGGGTTGAATGTTTCCTCATAATCAATGCCATATTTCTGTGCATATCCTTTTGCTAACAATCATGCTTTGTACATGCTTGTGCTACCATTAGTGTTGTGCTTTACCTTGTAAACCCACTTATAGCCTTTGGGTTTCTTCCCTTTCGACAATGGAACCAGATTCCATGTATTATTTCCATAAATTGCTGCCATCTCCTCATCCATAGCTTTTTCCCAATCTGCATTTCCAATTGCATCTTCAAAACAAGAGGGTTCAACATCTTGCATTACCTTTTGTCATGTAGGTGTAATGATGAGCCATATAACTGTCATGCATCAATTGTTGCACTGAATTCCACATTCCCATATCTTCTTGGTCTTGGGTCACTTCTGCTTCTATCATCTGCATGTGCTTTTCTTACTCTTGGAGTCTTCATAGACGGCAATCCAAGTTCCTCATCAACACTCTTTTTTGAACCATTTGAATCTCCATCAATGTCTTCAAAACCTGCACATGTTTTACTACGAGCAAAAAGCTTTTCTTTACCTATCTACGATGTATTTGATGAATTTTTTGGACTATATATACATACATACATACACACACACACACACACACATATATATATATATATATATATATATATATATATATATATATATATATATATATATATATATATATATATATATATATATATATATATATATATATTCCATGCAATCTTCCACTCCATGGATTTGAGTTGGAACTATTGCTTGGTGATGTATTTGGTCCACTCAAAACTTGAGATTCTACACTTGATTTTTCAGCATTTTCTTTGTCATTTGGTTCAAGATTCAGTTCTTCTTTGGCATCTGCATAGAAGCTTGACATTTCATCAAATACCACATCTCTACTCACCTTCACCTATCGTGTGAGTGGGTTATAACATTATATCCCTTTTGCTCAAGGGAGTATCCAATGAAGACACATTTTTCTCCATTTGGATCAAGCTTTGTTCTCAGCTCATCTCCAACATGTACATATGCAATACAACAAAAAACTTTCATATGTGATAAGTTTGGCTTTTTACCTATGAACTTTTCTTCAAGTGTTACTTGATGTACAACAATAGTTGGAGTTCTTTTCATAATGTATACAGCGGTATGCATAGCTTTTGCCCAATAACAATGATGCATATTCTTCTCAGCCATCAAGGCTCTTGCTATTTCTACAATATGTCTATTTTTGCATTAATGGAAGCATGCAATGAAGGAAGAGATTGAAGCACTTGAGGAAAACAACACTTGGGATTTGGTGCCCAAGACTTCATCCATGAAGGTAATAGGCTCAAGATGGGTCTATAAACTCAAGAAGAATTCTGATGGTTCCATTAACAGGTATAAGGCAAGGCTTGTAGCAAAAGGCTTTGCACAAACTCAGGGAACTGATTATGAGGAGACCTTCTCTCCTGTGGCAAAGATACCTACTATTAGGGTTTTGCTTAGTATTGCCTCTTCCAAGAATTGGAAGATACTTCAACTAGATGTAAAGAATGCATTCTTGAATGGTTGGATAACAGAAGAGGTATATATGGCACAACCACCTGGTTTTGAGAATCAAGTTTATCCTGATTATGTGTGTAAACTTAACAAAGCATTGTATGGTCTCAAGCAAGCTCCAAGAGCTTGGAATTTCAGACTTGTTTCATTCTTGAAGGACAAAGGCTTTCAACCAAGCAAGGTAGATCCTTCACTCTTTATTAAAAAGAGTAATTATGAGATCATCTACCTATGTGTATATGTAGATGATATTATATTGATAGGAAATGATGCAGATGGTATGAAGAAGGTCAAAGATTAGATGAGAGAAGAGTTCAAGATAAGTAATTTGGGTTCACTTACCTACTTCCTAGGTTTGGAAGTTGTCTACAAAGATCATGGTTTGTTTCTCACTCAAAGAAAGTACATTAAGGACATGTTGGCAAAATTCAAGATGCAAGATTGTAAGATTGCAAGTACTCCAATGGAGGTCAATCACAAATTGAGCTCACATGAAGGTGAACTCATAGAGGACATCACATCATATCAAAGTCTAGTGGGTAGTCTCAACTATGCCACATTGACAAGAGTAGATATATGTTACAGTGTGAGTGTGTTAAGTCAATTTATGCACACGCCAAGGAAACCACATATGGATGCTGCCAAAAGGATTCTCAAGTATCTCAAAGGAACCATAAATGAAGGAATTTATTATCCTTATGTATCTGATTTAGGTTTGAAGCTATTTTCTGATGCAGATTGGGTTGGCTCCAAGGAAGATAGAAGGAGCACTTCAGGGTATCTTACCTTTGCAGGTTCAAAGCTTATTTCATGGTCATCCAAGAAGCAACCCACAATTGCTCTCTCTTCTACTGAAGCTGAATATAGAGGTCTTGCCATAGCTACACAAGAAGCTATGTGGATGAAGACATTATTCAAAGATCTTGGATTGGAGTTTGGAACTCCAACTATTTATGGTGACAATATGAGTTCTATTCATTTGGCCGCTAATCCTATTTTTCATGCAAGGACTAAACATATTGAAGTTCATTATCACTATGTAAGAGAGAAGGTTCTAAGCAAAGAGATTCAAATATCATACGTTTCCACTCATCAACAATGTGCAGATATTCTAACCAAAGCAGTGGATGGTACAAAGCTCTACAAGTTCAAAGCTATGATTGGTTTACAGGTAATCTTGGAAGATTGAAGACCTCAAGCATACTTGGCTTGAGGGGGAGCTGTTGGAGCAAGTCTATGACAAGCCTAAGTATTGGCTTGAGTCCCACAAAGTCATAGAAGAAGCCTTACCCAAATTCAATGATTTAAAGCTTGTTAGATTTAGCTTACTGTCTTGTATAAAATGCAAAATTTCATAATCATTGGATTCTTAAATCTGGAGTTATGTTCATTTTTCTGCTCACTGGTCTCATTACTGTAGCAGCCCGTGAAAATCGAGATGATGTCATCACTTGTTAAACATATTTCTCAGTGTGTGGTTCATTATTTTTTATGAGATTACTCTTGAAAGTTAGCTCTCTAAGTTAAATAGATTTCCTCAAGAGGAATTAAGCTAATTGTTGCTGTGGTTAGAGAATTATGCAAAACACTGGACATGTGTATGAACCAAAATAGCAAGTTCTTCACCTCTGAGCTAACTCCAACTTATCTGTTTTGATCTATCTTTTTGAGAGTGATATTCCAAGTTACATAGGGTGTCTAATACATCCATTGGCAAGCTAAAAGGGCCCACCATATACTCCGCGAGTTCATTTGGCTGGTGTAGATCAAGGATTTTGCAACACCTCTTCATCTTCAAGCACATACCTATCCATCTCTTCACAAAAAGGACACCTTCTGTCGATGTGCACACCTCCTCAATAGTACCTTGTGCCTTGTTTGCCTTCCTCAGTAGTTCTCTGCACTCCCTCCCTGTAGACTAGATCACCCTTCTTGCACACTTGTCTCTCACTTCCTTCTTTGCATCACACACTAGTTCAATGTCTCTTTCCTTTAGTTTAGACTATGCCTTCACTTGCTTAGTCTAACTCCAAGAATAACGCCCATGATTTGTGTGCCGATTCACTTATGTACGCCACTCCTAACCGATAGAGTATCTTTGTGGTCACTTTGATGTCCCAAGAATGTCTAAAAATGTGTACAGCCAATGACTCTCTATTTTTTCTTGTAGTGAATTTAGGAGAAAAATAAAATTTAAAATGGGGAGGGGCTTGCATACACTTTTGCATACCGCTTCCTCTTCATATGCCTTCATTTCATCAATATGTGTGCCCAAGGGAAAGTTGAACTCAACCTTCCAAACACTTTAAAACCCTTGAAAACCTTACAAAAAGACAATCTACAACTTGCATTCAACTTTTTGCAAACCATAACCATTGTGAACAAATTTTTTGTGCACTACCTGTGCACCTTGACTTTCAACTTGATTATGACCACTGGACTTTGACCACTATGAGTTTTACCAAGCTTGAATTTGATCACTTTGACTTTGACTAGTTCAACGATTCACATATTTGATAATGTGTGGATGAGTAATAGGCTATTTTATAAAGCCTATACAAGCTGACAATTTTTAGGTTGATGTAGCCATGAAATGGCATGAAGAGAGTGTAATATGTGCTCATATTATTAGTCGTTTGCATGCATGATTATGTGTTATTCTTAGCATGATATTGAAGCTTTGAAGGTTAGTCATGCTTGTTGGGAATGATGGATGGACAATCCAAGAGAATGAGTAGGTACTGCCAAATCCTGCTTTGTACCAGCCCTTTGATGCTTTTGAGTTGATAAGTAGACCTTATTAGCTTTCCAATGACACCTTAAAATTGCCTATGTACTTTGGAAATGATGTATGAAAAGAATGAATCAAAACAGATAACTTTGAACTTCAAGTCTTCAAGAAAACCCTCTATTTTTTACTAGACACCTGCTGTATCTTTTGATCAGTATGCTTAGCACAATAGGAATTGGAAAACTTCCTTCTAGGAGTATCTAATTATCTTAGAAAGCTAACTATTCCAAGTGATATCACTCACAAAGATTAACTATGCTGAGAGAAATCAATTTAGCAAATAAACCTTTACCCCCGATATTTTAGGACTGTTGCAGACTTTGACTAGTGATCACCACGACGAGCTTTTCTTTGAAATGGCTAAATAGAAATCCTTCAAATTTTGACAGCATGTAGAAAACTTTGAGCTTGTTCCAACAAGCTATATATCTTTGAATTTGGTGTGAAATAAGTGAGATATGCTCTCCACAAGTTGACAAACTTTCAAACAATGTGATAGAGAAATCAGAAATGAACAATGTAGATATATGTATTAATGAACACTTGTGTATAATGCCATAGGCATGAAGATCATTGCTTAATGGTGAAGATAGGTGTGGGCTAGAGTATAGACCTCACACATACTCAAATTGATAATGAGAAGCTCGAAAAGGGACTTTTCTACCTATGACTTTTTGATGATCACTTTTATAATGGTTGAGTTCAAAGTTTGAATTTGAATTCAAACTTTTGGTTCTCTATAATCATGCTCCTACATCCTAAGAGATATTCCATCAATCAAAGCTAACTTTTCCATGAATTCCTTTTGGTAGGTGTTTACAAAGATTCCAAGTCAAATGTGAATTTTACAAAAGAGTAAAGTGGTAATTAACCACTAGCATTGGTTCCTATGCTTCTCCATATGTGTATGAATTACAAGCCAAATGTGTAGGCTTGTGACTTGCACCAACAACTCCCCCTCAAGCCAAACATTTTGGCTTGGTCTTGATCCTTCAATCTTCATGTATATCCTGCAATCCAATCATTGATTTGAACCTTCAAATTTTGGTTCCATCCAAAGCTTTAGTTAACAAATCTGCACACTGCATATTGGTTGATACATAGCTTAGTTGAATGTCCTTGCTTAATAACTTCTCTCCCACATAATGGTAATGGACCTCTATATGCTTGGTCCTAGCATGAAAAATAGGATTAGCTGCAAGGCGAAGTGAGCTTGTATTATCTTCAAATATCAATGGGGACCTAGTATACAAACCCAATTCTGTATACAATAACTTGATCCAAATGGCTTCTTGAGTGGCATTTGCTAATCCTCTATACTCTGCCTCTGTAGAAGATAAAGCAACAGTAGGTTGCTTCTTTGAAGACCATGATATTGGTTTATCACCTTCAAATGAAATGTATCCAGAAGTGCTTCTCCTATCATCCTTACAAGCCCAATCTGCATCTGAATAGATCTTAATGTCTAGGTTTGATGAGTATGGAAAATACAAACCATGATGTTGAGTACCCTTGAGATACTTTAGAATTCTTTTGGCAGCTTCTAAGTGAGGTACCCTTGGCTTGTGCATAAACTGACTTACCATACTAACTCCATATGCAATATCTATCCTTGTTAATATAGCATAGTTCAAGCTTCCAACTATGCTTTGGTAACCTGTAATATCATCAATTTCATCACCTTCATGGGCACTTAGTTTTAGGTTTACCTCCATTGGAGTACTTGCAACTTTGGCATCTTGCAAATGCAACTTCTTCAACATATCCTGTATGTATTTTCTCTGAGTAATGTAGATTCCAGAGTTAGTATAGACTAACTCAAGTCCAAGAAAGTAATTTGGTAGACCAAGATCACTGATCTTGAACTTCTTCATCATATGGTTTTTGATCTATCTGATTCCATTGACATCATTACCTGTAAGTATGATATCATCAACATATACACATAGGTATATTCTGCTGAATTGCTTCTCTTAATGAATAGAGAAGTGTCTGCCTTGCTCATGACAAAACCTTGGTCCTGAAGGTATGTGGTCAACCTGTAATTCCATGCCCTAGGTGCCTGCTTCAATCCATAAAGAGCTTTATTCAATTTGCACACATATGTTACCTTGTTTCGATCTTCATAGCCAAGAGGTTGTGACATATATACCTCCTTTGAAATCCATCCATTCAAGAAAGCATTGTTTACATCTAGCTGATACATATTCCAATTTTTTGATGCAGCTACACTTACCAACACCCTGATGGTTGGCATCTTGGCCACATGTGAGAATGTTTCTTCATAGTCAATGCCTTGGGTTTGTGTAAAACCCTTGGCCACCAATCTCGCTTTGTACCTGCTTATTGACCCATCATAATTTCTTTTGATTTTATAGATCCATCTCGATCCAATTACCTTCATGGATTCTTTCTTTGGTACTAGTTCCCATGTGTCACTTTCTTTGAGTACTTCAATCTCCTCATCCATAGCTTCTTTCCATTCTATCTTGGTCTTTGCTTCTTCATATGATCCTAGTTCTTCAATTGACAAGTCTTTCGCAAGATAAACATAATGTTTAGTAACAAGAGATGTATCATACCCATATCTGATAGGTTTTTTGCTCTCCCTTTGTGATCTTCTGATTGATTGATTTGAAGTGTTAAACGTGCATTTGTCGTCAGAACGCGTTTAAGCTCTTTTCGGGTTCTTGGGAGTGGAAGGGGTCTGAATAACAGAGGCCCTATACTTGATTTTCCCAATTAATTCATTCACAAAACAGTACATGAGTGTTCAAAGAACTCTGTCAACATGAATTAATCTCCGGACTCTAGTTCGTTCTCTCACACAGTTTCACTTTCTGTACTCACACTATTACTAACTCTTCCACAACCTTACCGATTCGATTTGATTGTTACGTCCTCAACACACAATGCTGAAACTATTCATTACCGTAATACAGACTCACAAGTCGTACTTAATGGAACAACGTTAAACACAAATGACGGTAATCAGCAAAAGCGAAACTACTCAGAATTCTCAAAACACAACACAACGGAACTACACAGACGTATCGCCTAGACAGACAGTCTGGCGATCCTTCTGGTTGTTACTGAAGCATCTTTTCATTGATTTATAAATGAATACAACTTTACGCCACGACCTTTCGGTTCATGCAGAATATGAAAAGGAAAAGATTTACAGATGCCAATCCGGCGGCTTACACTGGCACGCACGGTGGACTTGAACCCGCAGGTATACAAAATCTTATGGCTCATCTATTATACCCTGTAGATACATTGATCTAGCTAATTTAAACGTTCGGGAAATTTTCTTTTTTAACGAATGCAGCATCTGTTTCAATATCTCTGGTTCTACTTACTGGGCATCAGTTCTAACTGAACTAGTGGCAATTACCTGGCTGATCAAAATTTCTGCCTATGTTTGCAGAAAAGCTTCCTGCAGATAAAAGTCATTCGATAGAGCTGCATCACGGTTTACTTTCATATCTGCAATCTGTTGATCTATTCGTGATAAGCGTTCTGTTTGAGCTCCAAGTTGCTTTTCTCTTCTCTCCAATTCTTGATTCTGAAATTGAATGGTTCGGTAATATGCATCTCTTTCTCTTCGAACTGCTGGAATTTCTTTCTAGAGCTGAGCGACCAATGTCATCTTGCTTTTAAGAGCAGCATTTGATTCATATAAATTTTCATTAGCAAGCTAAAGTTCTCTGTTTGTCTGTTTGGCTAAATCCGCCATCTCTTTTCCTGTCTGTACTGCTTCATCAAGTTGAACTCGTGTTTCGGCCAATAAATTTCCAAGGGCAGCCCGTGCATCTTCCTTATCCTGTACTAACTGTGTTAAGTGGACAATCTCAGCATCGGCAGCACTTAATAAGTCATCTTTAACCTGAATCTCAGCTAATGCAGCATCTCTTGACTAAGTAATGATTCCTGTTCGACAAGTCTAGATTGGAGATGTTGAATCTGCAGGTGCAGAGCATGATTTTCTGCTTTTACTGCATCGATTTCTTCCTGTAATGGAGTAATATCTGCTTCAAGGGTATCAACCTTATGCTGCAAGTCCTGACAAATATTCTCTGTAATCAATCTGAGTTGCACTAGAAGCTATTGGGAAAACTGGATGAGCATACGGCCCATTGATTCTAATTCGGTAAACATGGGGATTGGAGGAATGTGCTGGGATGAAGAGGTGGATAAAAGGTGATGCAAAGATGGGGGAGAGTAATTCGGTGAAGAGGATGAAGCGGCAGGTTCTTCAATAGGCTTCACAGGTATAATGGGGTCGACCGGAGGTATGGGTGGAGGAGTGGGTTGCAGATTATTGGTTGCTTTGGTAAGTTGTTGTGTAGTCACTTCAGGTTGAGCAACTGCAGATTCTACTGCTGTAATCAACTTTGCCAAAACTTCTGCAACAATAACTTTCGTATCTTCTTGCACCTCTTGTTTGGATTGCTGCTGAGATTCTTCCTTATAAGATTTGTCTTCAGAATCAGCAGTAACACTTTGATCCTGTTGCTGGTTTGGAGATGACTGAGCTGATGAATTATGGTGCATGGAGGTGGCTGTATCGTGGAAAGTCTCTTCTTCATTGTTGTCTACTTTATTTCCAGCGGCAGAACCCTGTACTTGACTATCAGAAGAGCTTATCCGGATTCGTTTTCGGTGGAGGAGCTCGAAGAGTTCTTCGTCATCTTCAAGAATTTGAGCAGATTCCTCATGATATAAGACTAGACCTTGTGGAGGCGGTTGCGCTGCTTGGATGGCCGGAAATAAAAAAGTGAGAATGTGTGGAAGACGTGATCGTGGAAGTTCTCCTTTGTTAACCTGCTTTATGACCAAAACACATTCACGATGAATGCGCCGAAAATAATAGGAAGCAAAATTGATAGGCTCTCGAGCAGCCATATCAATCACCGAGTAGAATGGGCGAGATATCCGATAAGTTCGTTTCTGCAAGTTTAAGATGGCTACTAAAAATTGTAACGCTGTTCTTTCAGGCTCAGGGCAACAGAGTATAGCATACTCATTTGAAGAGTACCTAGGGAACACTTGGATCATAGTAGCAATTGGAAGATTAGGGCCGTTCTCTCGTCCTTCCGGAGAGAGTCAGAACGCTGCAGCAAATGATTCTAAAGTGATTACTACCCTAGATGGTAAAGAAGTAATTGGCCAACTCTGCTCCGTAGCAAGTGTGGCAGCGATGGCGGCAATAATCTAGGCGTAAAACGGGTGACATTCCACTGAAGGCCAAGGCAATTCAGTGAAATTGGACAACCCACGAACACGCAAGAACTCACCCACATCCGGAGGGAGTCTGTCACGGAACGCAGTGAAGTTGGCTAACGCTTCCATGATGCGTACATAAGAGCACAAGAACACAATTGCACAGGAAACACAGAAATCACAACGCACAGAGCAAACGGATACAATAGCGATTATCAGTGAAAAGAGGAAGATTAAGTAGATACTTGGTAGCTGAAGGCGATCAAAATTGTTAATCATCGCGCGATGTTGAGATGATAACCTTCATAACTACGGTGTGCATTATTGGTGTAGAGCAATCAACAATTGAAGTTTTGGAAGTCAAAGAATGAAGAAAAGATCAAGTTTTGAAGCATAGAAGAAGTTTACATTCAGGAGTTGAAAGAAATGTACACATATGTAAATTAGTTCAGATATAGGTCACTTATACTTTTGATTAGTCATAAGTTTGTAAATATTTGCCTATAAATACTATTGAAAATGTCGGGACAAGTATGAGAGAGCATGAGAATAGAGTGATCAGAAGTTGTATGAGTTTTTTAGCCATCCTAGAAGTGAGTTAAGTCTCTCTCATCACTAGATGTAAAATTCTCAGAAATGAAGAAGATGTTGCGCCCGATGTTTTTGAGTTTTCTCCTTCTGTGTTAGATCTTTTGTGAAATTCTTTTGTACAAGTCTAAGTCTATAGGTGATTGACCTCTGTACAAATTATGTGTATGAACATTTGTATGTGAAGAAGTGTTTAATGATTCCTGAAACAGGCGCAAAATTTGAAGTCAATGTTTTGATCAGTTCTCCTTCCACAATTTAAAGTTTTGAGCAATTAAGCACTTAATCTTTAATTTGGAAGGTAAGCTACTTGTGGTTAAAAACATTTGCTTAAACGGGTTCTATTCTTGGAGAACTATGTCTTAGAAGTTATAGGTGTCTAAATCGACTTCTCAGAAATACAGTTTTAGACATAGGTGACTTGTCAAGTTGATTTCTCAAAATCTACTAAATCTTTTGGAGTGATTCGACTTGGAGGAGGTGCGCAATCTTTAGGCGACACCTTGTGCATTTATAAAAAACGTTACACATTTGATAAGTCAATGAGAAAGATATGTGCAACAGACTTTCTGTAGAAACATTCTTTTCACAGATTTTCCAGAATCCTTATAATTGAATGTTGATCCTCAAAATTGGTAAAGGTTTTGACTTACTCTTGATATAGAGGTGCTTTAATTTCAAGAGTAGGTTGTTCTTTTTGGAGATTAACACTCTCCATCATTGGTACTAGAGCAGGAAGCATCAGAATTGAAGGAAGTGTTGGAGGATAAACACTCCTATGTGCACAACAAAAGCAAATGAACCCTCCTAGGATCCTGAAATTTTTCAGACATAGGCTCTGTATTTTCTGAGTTTCGCTGAGTATATGCAGAGATTGAAAATGAAATTTTGCAAGCATAAACAAGACTTTAAGAGCTTTCAAATGAGAGTAAAATCACTCCATTTGGATACTGGATGATGCCTCAACCAGCTGCAACAAAACATATAACTTGATCTCTCCATAGAGTATGAGCTAACTAGACAGACACTGTTCTGGACATTTCTCTGCACATGTGCAGGCACTGAACCTGAGACTTATACCAGACAAAGTAGAACTTATAAGCTTTCCAACAAGACAAAAATCATTGCAAATGGATTCTGGATGAAGGAGAAACAACAATTACAAGACCGGGGGGTCTGCCAAAAACATCTAGATAGATAGAGTGTGTAAAAGTGAAATTTCTGCAAAATATGCAGAGAACAGCTAGTAGGGGGTGTACTTAAGCAAGGGGGCAGCTTGGGCACGTATTTCCACGACTCTAAGTCATAATACAACTCATTAGAGGTTTTAAAGACCTCATACTAACCTCTTTAACCAATCAAAAGCATATACATGAGGTCCAATCACATCAAGAGGTGAGCTAAATCTTCTCTAATCAAATTCTTTCCATTATGGGCATGATTTGATGCCTCCAACTCGTGGAAATCAGCCTCCTTTGATTGTGGATGATGTGGAAGGTTCAATTTGGGGCATGTTCCCACACTCTTGAGCTTGAAAAACTTTCAACACTCCCCCTCAAGCTCAAGTCTTTTCCTTTGTTGCTTCAGCCTATGTCTCTTATGTTGATAGCTTCCTTGAATCCTCCAAGCTTTGTACCTTCAAGAAACTTTGTCATCATGTCTGCAACCTGCATTTTAGTGTTCACATACCTTATATCTAGCTCTTTTGCCATCACCTTTTCTCTAACGAAGTGGTAATGAACCTCTATGTGCTTGCTCCTTGCATGAAACATGGGATTGTTAGCTAGATAGATGCTTGAAATGTTGTCTCCATAAAGAGGAAACTCCTGCACTTCCACTTCCAAGTCCTTAAGTAGCTTCTTAAGCCATAATAGCTCACATGTAGCCAATGCTAAACCTCTGTACTCAGCCTCTGTGGATGAAAGAGCAACAGTGGGTTGCTTCTTAGAGCTCCAAGAGATCACTTTTGTACCTATCATGAAAACATAACCCGATGTACTCCTTCGATCATCCTTGCTACCTGCCCAATCAGCATCACTATATCCTTTGACACTTAGATCAGCATCATATGAGTAAAATAGACCTTGGTTGATGGTGTGCTTGATGTAACGAAGCACCTTTCTTGCCGCCATAAGATGATCATGAGTAGGTGTATGCAAAAATTGAGAGAGAACACCTACTACATATGCAAGATCAGGTCTAGTGAATGTAGCATAAATTAATGAACCAATTATGCTTCTATATAGTGTGATATCTTGTATAGCCTCTCCTTGACCTGCAACCAACTTTGTATTGGGCTCCATGGGCTGAGAAAGTAGCTTACAACCACTCATACCAAACCTGTATAGCACATCCAACAAGTATTTTCTTTGAATCAGGAAGATGCCATTGTGTTCATAGATTACCTCTATTCCCAAGAAGTATTTTAGTGTTCCAAGATCAGATATCTTGAACTCCTTTCCTAGCTTTGATTTGATATCTTTAATACCTGCAATATCACTTCCTGTGATGATCAAATCGTCCACATAGATGCATATATATACCGTCTTGTCTCCTTGCTTCTTCATGTAAAGTGATGGATCTGCAACACTTTCTTTGTATCCACAACTTGATAAATAATCCACTAACCTCTGATTCCAGGCCCTTGGGGCTTGCTTTAGTCCATATAGTGCTTTCCTTAGCTTGCAAACATGATTTGGGTACCTCATACTAGCAAATCCTTGAGGTTGGCTCATGTAGACTACTTCTTCAAGCTCTCCATTGAGGAAGGCATTCTTCACATCCAACTGATATAAGCTCCATTTCCTTGATGTGGCCACTGCAATCAAAGTCCTAATTGTTGGCATCTTGGCTACGGGGCTGAAAGTTTTATCATAATCTATCCCGTAGCTTTGGGAGAAGCCTTTTGCCACCAACCTTGCTTTGTACCTAGCAATGGAACCATCTGAATTTCTTTTAATTTTGTAAACCCACTTATTACCTATCACCTTCATGCCTTCTTGAGCTGATACCAAGCTCCAAGTATGGTTCTCATCAAGTGCTTTGAGCTCTTCCTTCATTGCCTCTTGCCATTCCTTGCAATCCTTAGCTTCTTCATAACTAGTTGGTTCTTTGTCCTTGATTACCTGAGTCATGTATGCATAATGCTTTGCAATGAAATTATCATATGTTAACCTTTGTACTAGATATCTTACTCTTGAAGACCTTCTTTCACTTCCTTTTGGTGTGGTTGCCATCTTCTTTCTTTGTTTGGCCACTCCTGGAGTTTGAACTTCTTCTATCTCTTCATCTTCCAACATGCTCTCGTCCACATAGCTTCCTTCTTCAACTGAAATGTTCTCTTTGCCTTTGACTTTGCTTTCTTCAGAGCTGGTCTCTCTTTCCCTAAGCCTTCCACTCCATGGTGAGGGTGTCCTTGTGTTGCATGAGTTGCTTGGATCACTCAAATCCATGCTTTCTTGAACTCTATCATCATTCTTCAAATCTGTCTCACCTATGTCTTCAACCTGCAATGGACTTGTGCATACATACCAAGGCTTCAACTCATCAAAGACAACATCCCTACTTACCTTCAGCTCCTTGGTGATGGGATTATAGCATTTATACCCCTTTTGTTCCATAGAATATCCCAAAAAAATACACCTTTCAGATTTGGCATCTAACTTTGACCTCAACTCTTGAGGTACATGTACATAGCATATACAACCAAAGATTATAAGATGTGAAATGCAAGGTTTTCTTCCACTCCATGCTTCCTCAGGGGTTAGATGATGTATACCTGATGTAGGACATCTATTCATGATGTATGTGGCTGTATATGTAGCCTCTCCCCAATAACAATGCGGCATATTCATTTCATTGAGCATACACCTTGCTACCTTTGCTATGTGTCTGTTCTTTCTCTCTGCTACCCCATTTTGTTGAGGGGTATACCTGCATGTAAATTGTCTTTTGATGCCATTGACCTGCAAAAATTCAGAAAATTCATGGGAGAAGTACTCTCCCCCTCCATCGGATCTCAAAGTTTTGATAAACTTGTCAGATTCCTTCTCCACCTGTGCTTTGAATTTCTTGAAGTAGTGGAACACATCTTATTTGTTTCTAATGCAATACAACCACACTTTCCTTGAAAAGTCATCAATGAAGGTTACAAAATACCTATTTCCAGCAAGGGATGCTTCTCTTGTTGGACCCCAAACATCCGTGTGAATGAGGTCTAAAACATTTGCACTTACATAGGTACTCTTCTTGAAGGGCAGCCTTGATTGTTTTCCTTGTTGGCAAGCTACACAAATTTCATGTAACATTTTAGATGTAAAATTTGGTAGGCCTCTTACCAAGCTCCTCCTTTGCATGTCCTTGAGCTTTTGTAGGTTGATGTGACCTATTCGTTTATGCCATAGATCCAAATCTGCTATCCTCTTGTCTCCATATGTGACATACATTGAATGGTGTGGCTGATTTATGTCCATTGTGAACATTCTCCCTTGCTTTTTTACTTTTGCTATGAGCTTGAAACCTGCCCTTGGATCCTCAACAAAACATCCTCTTTCATTGAACCTAACTTGATAGCCTTTTTCTACCATTTGGCCTACCGAAATCAAGTTTTTGGTAATAATAGGGACATGTAATACCTCTGATAAGCACTTTGCTCTTTGATTTCCTTCCAAACTGATATCTCCCACATGTTGAATGGTATGCTCTGAGTTATCACCTGTTTCCACATGCCCTTGATGCTTTGGGACCTGCAAATTACTAAAAAACTCCTTTCGACATGACATATGATTGCTACATCCACTGTCTACATACCATACATCTTCACTAGCTTGAGTTGTATCTTCACCATACCTCATGGCAAGTAAATAATCATTCCCTTGGCTGGATGATGTGTTTGCATAATTACCTTGCCCTCTATAATTGTTGTTGTTGCTTTGATTCCCTTGTCTTTGAGCTCTATGATAGCATTCATTTGCAAAATGACCGGGCTTACCGCATACAAAGCATCCATTTGAAGTGGTTTGTCCTCTTCCACCAAATCTTGCACCTCTTCCTCTATTTGTGGCTCTTCCACCTCTTTGACCTGCATTTTCTTGTTGTCCTTGACCTCCTTGGTTGCTTTGATATCTTCCTCTTCCTCTTGAAGCACCTCGGTTGTGTCTTCCTCTTCCTCTACCTGCATACAACAATTGCCCTTGGCTATCCTTGGCGTTATGACCACCAAGGTTCATCTCCTCTGTCACCATGAGAGTGATTAGTTGATCAAAATCAAGAAGAGAGTACCTTACATACATTGAAGTTGTGAAAGCCCTCCATTTTTCATCATCCCTAAGTCCATTTAGGGTGTGGGCGACAAGATCGTCATCATCTAGGGCACAACCGATTGACCCTAGTGCATCTGCAAGCTCTTTAACCTTTAATATGTAATCATTAGCACCTTGAGAGGGGATTTTCCTAAGATTATTTAGCTCATTCTTGAGCTGAATTTTTCTAGCTTTTGTGGAGGTTGAGTACAATCTCTCCAAGCACTCCCACACCTTCTTCGATGTATCCAAATCTTGAATATGCCCTACCATAGAGTTGCTAATATGCTGAGATAAAATGAAAATGACCCTTTTGTCCCTTTCATCCCACTCTCTTACTGCTCTTCTCTGACCATTGGTTGGATTTACCTCATCTATGTAGGGTTTTGGCTCTCCACCACTCACAAGTCCCCACAAACCTTTCCCCATCAAAAAATTGCTTATTCTAAATCGCCACGGTTGGTAGTTTCCTTTTTCGAGCTTCTCAATCTGAGCATTGAGATCAGCCATGGTGCCTCCTAACTCTTTTGAACCTCCCCCTTGATGCAATGAAGTTGAAAAGGATGGATTTTACCTCAAAAAATAGAGCTACTCCTCTTGGTGAAGCTTCGTCTTTGATTTGATGATGTATTTGCTTCCCCTTGTTGTTGACGTGCCCGTTCTTTGCTTCCTTCCTTCAAACTTTGATGAAGTCTTTACTTCACTTCAATAGCTCCTTCTTCTCTCTTTGATACTCCACTTATAGCTCTGATACCACTGTTGGAGGATAAACACTCCTATGTGCACAACAAAAGCAAATGAACCCTCCTAGGATCCTGAAATTTTTCAGACATAGGCTCTGTATTTTCTGCGTTTCTCTGAGTATATGCAGAGATTGAAAATGAAATTTTGCAGGCATAAACAAGACTTCAAGAGCTTTCAAATGAGAGTAAAATCACTCCATTTGGATACTGGATGATGCCTCAACCAGCTGCAACAAAACAAATAACTTGATCTCTCCATAGAGTATGAGCTAACTAGACAGACACTATTCTGGACATTTCTCTGCACATGTGCAGGCACTGAACCTGAGACTTATACCAGACAAAGTAGAACTTATAAGCTTTCCAACAAGACAAAAATCATTGCAAATGGATTCCGGATGAAGGAGAAACAACAATTACAAGACCGGGGGGTCTGCCAAAAACATCTAGATAGATAGTGTAAAAGTGAAATTTCTGCAAAATATGCAGAGAACAGCTAGTAGGGGGTGTGCTTAAGCAAGGGGGCAGCTTGGGCACGTATTTCCACGACTCTAAGTCATAATACAACTCATTAGAGGTTTTAAAGACCTCATACTAACCTCTTTAACCAATCAAAAGCATATACATGTCAAAAGTGAGGTCCAATCACATCAAGAGGTGAGCTAAATCTTCTCTAATCAAATTCTTTCCATTATGGGCATGATTTGATGCCTCCAACTCGTGGAAATCAGCCTCCTTTGATTGTGGATGATGTGGAAGGTTCAATTTGGGGCATGTTCCCACACTCTTGAGCTTGAAAAACTTTCAACAGGAAGGAGGATCCCGACTGCTACAGGTGCAAAGAATTCAACATCTGAAGGTTCAAAAGGTGAAAGATTGAGAGCAAAGCTTGAGAAGGAGGTCATACGACATCAAGGAAGCCAGAAGGAGTATTATTTGAAGTAAAGGTACATCTGTTACTCATAAAGTTTAAAGAATTCAATACATAGAACAAGAAAGGATGGGAGATTCTCTTCAGATAGAGAAATTGGATAGAGAGAACTATCCAGCATGGTTAATGAGGATGGAAGCTCATCTAATGAGCAAAGATTTGATAGGATATATTACAGGTGAAGAAGAAAAGCCTCAATTCAGAGATCCTAGTGTTCCAACTAGGGAGGAATAGTCAGATTTGAAGAACTGGATGAAGAGAGATGCTCAAGCTAGGAGCATTATCTATATGGCAGTCAATGACTACTTGCTACCTCACATTAGAGGTCTTGAAAGTGCAAGTGATATATGGAATGCTTTGGAAGAGCATTTCCAAAATACCACAAAGTCAAGGAAGGCATCTTTGTGGGCAGAATTTACTACTTTCAAGAAGAAGGCCTCTCAATCCATCTCAGATTATGTAACCAGAATGAAGGACATTGCAGATGCATTAGGAACTGTTGATGAAGACATTGAGGAGGATAAATTGGTAAGGTAAATCCTTACAGGTTTGAGAGGTGATGACAAATGGAAGCGATTCATTTTGTCTATTGAATTATCACTTGATCATTTTACTCCTGACTTAAATTAGTTGCTAGGACATATGTTAACCTTTGAGCAGGATGTCAAAGGTGAAGGTGACAAGAGTACGGGTCATGCAATGTACTCAAAGGATAAGAAGAAAATTAGCAAAGGAAAGCAACAAGCAAATGAAGATGAAGGCACAACTAGTCAAGCCAACTTCCTAAGAAGAAGAGGAGGTGGCAAAGGTAGAGGAAGAGGTAGGAACAACAAAGATGGAGTCAAAGCTTGTTGGATTTGTGGTAAGACAAATCATTTAGCTAATGATTTTTGGCATAATACTCAGAATAATGGTGGATATAATCAGAATTTTAATCCAAGAGGAAGAGGTGGCAGAAACCAAAGAGGTAATTTCAGAGGTAGAGGTAGTAGGGGTTATTTTGGAAGAAATGCAGGTAGAGGATTCCAAAGTCAACAATACAACAATACCTACTACAATTATGCTTGAGATCAGAAGGAGGATTCAACATTGATAATGAATGCAACTTGTGAAAGGCAAAGTGAAGACCAAAGAGTCTTCTACATTGACTCAGGGTGTAGCAATCACCTAAGTGGTAACATAGCATTGATGACTGATTTAGAAAATAAGGTATCTAATCATGTTGTTCAAACAGGTGACAATACAAAGCATAATGTGAAGTCAATTGGATCAGTGAAGGCTAAGGATGGTAGCACCTTATTGAGTAAGGTCTTGTATGTTCCTACAATTCCTAAGAATTTGATAAGTGTAGGACAAATTGTTGAAAAAGGTTATGAAGTGAGATTCACTAATGAAGGAGTATTTGTGGAAGACCCTAGCAATGGGTATAAACAAATTGTTTCAGGGAAGAAAGAAGGAAGATTGTTCACATTGAAGATTCAAGGTAATGTTGGTCATGCCTTGTTCACTTATGGAGGACATAAGATCTCTGAGTTAGATCTTTGGCACAAGAGGCTTGGACACTTCAATGAAAGAGGTATCAAAGATATGATTAATAGTGGTTCAATGCTTGGATTGCCTAATGTTAGAGGTCAACATATGACATACAGATGTGAGGCATGTCAATTAGGTAAGGCTCATAAGCAATCTTACTCCAAGCATGGTTTTATGTATTCAAAGAAGCTTGAGTTGGTACACACAGATGTGTGGGGACCATCAAAGGATTTCAGTATCAATGGTTCAAGGTACTATGTGATTTATGTTGATGATGCTACCAGATGGATTACTATCTATGTGATCAAAGATAAGTCAGAAGTATTTAGTACATTCAAACATTATCATGTGTATGCAGAGAGAATTGCAGGTCATAAGTTGAAGAGATTAAGGTCAGATGGAGGGGGAGAGTATTTCTCTAATGATTTCAGTGATTACTTGTGGAATGCAGGTATAAAAAGGGAAATTACTTGCAGGTACTCCCCTCAACAAAATGGTGTAGTAGAGAGGAGGAATAGAACTCTTGTTGAGTTTGCAAGATCCATGATGAAGGAGAAAAATTGCCCAAATTATTTGTGGGCTGAGGCTGTAAATACAGCTACTTATTTGGTCAATAGGTTGCCATGTAAAGCCTTGCAGGGTATGACACCATATGAGGCATGGTGGGGTAAGAGACCTACATTAGACCATTGCAAAGTATTTGGATGTTTGGCATATGCATATGTGCCATCACAATTAAGACACAAATTAGAACCTAAAGCGGAAAAGCATCTATTCATTGGTTATGATGACAAGCAGATGGGTTATAGATTGTGGAGTCCATCCACAAAGCAATTCATTGTGTCTAAGGATGTAACATTTGATGAGCAAGGTACTTGGTATGCAGGTACTATCAATATTAATACAGATGATGAAGAAATTGTGAGTCAAAAGAAAGGTAAATCAAAGGTTCAGATATTTGATGAACAAGAGAATAATGAAGTGCAGGTTGAAGTTGAAGAAATGCCAAGATTTGATCTTGAGTGTGAAGAACCAGAAACTTCAAGGAGTGGAGAACTCAGAAGGTCATCAAGACACAAGTGGCAACCTACAAGGTATAGCTATGATACTTCTTTTTTGGCTACCAAAGATTATGCTTACATGATAAAGGCAGATGAAGACCCTTCTACATATGAAGAGGCAAAAGGTAGGGAAAATTGGGAGAAAGCTATGCACGAAGAATATGATGCATTAATGGAGAATCAGACATGGGATTTGGTTCCTAAACCAAATAGCCAGAAGATCATTGGATGCAAGTGGGTTTACAAAACAAAGAGATTTGCAGATGGAGGTGTGTCTAGGTACAAAGCTAGACTTGTTGTCAAAGGGTTTGCTCAAACATATGGTATTGATTATGATGAGACCTATAGTCCTGTGGCAAAGATGACAACCATCAGGACACTCATAGCTATTGCTGCATGTAAAGGTTGGAAATTATGTCAATTAGATGTGAAAAATGCTTTTTTAAATGGTTACATTTCATATGATGTTTTCATGGAGCAGCCTCAAGAATTCAGAGATGGGAGGTATCCAGATCATGTGTGTAAGCTCAAGAGAGCTTTGTATGGGTTGAAGCAGGCCCCAAGGGCATGGAATTATAGACTTGTGAAGTTCTTGAAAGAACTTGGATTTCAAGTATCTAAGGCAGATAGTAGCTTGCTTGTTAAAGCAAGTGATGATGGGTTCATTTACATGTGCATATATGTTGATGATATAATTCTTACAGGTACAGATGATAAAGGCATTCAAAGCCTAAAGAAGCAAATGGAGAAAGAATTTAAAATCAGTGATTTGGGAGATTTGTCATATTTCTTGGGCATGGAGATTTCATATACTCAACATGGAGTGTATGTGACTGAAGAAAGGTATTTGAAGAACTTGTTAATCAAGTTTAAAATGAATGATTGCAGGGTAGCACCTACTCCAATGGAGGTGAATCACAAATTAAGCAGATTTGGTGGAGAAGAATTCAAGGATATGAAGTTATATCAGAGTTTGGTTGGTAGCCTTATCTATGCTACATTAATTAGGCCTGATTTATCATATGCAGTTGGGGTTTTGTCTCAATTCATGCATTGTCCTAGAAAAGAACATTAGATTGCAGGTCAAAGAGTGTTGAGGTACATTAAGGGTACACTCAAAGAGGGTTTGTATTATGGTTTTACATCAGATACAAATATCAAAATATATAGTGATGCAGATTGGGCAGGTAATCCTGATGATAGAAGATCAACCTATGGATACATGTGTTATGTGGGAGATAAGTTAATCTCTTGGTGTTCAAAGAAGCAACACACAGTTGCTTTATCATCTATAGAAGTTGAGTACAAAGGCATGGTTGAAGCTGCAAAGGGAGTGATATGGCTTAAGACTCTGATGAAGAGTTTTGATATCATTCAGAGTACTCCTACTATTCATGGAGATAACATGAGTTGATTGTATCTAGCTGTTAACCTTATTTTTCATGCCAGGACCAAACACATTGAGATCCAGTACCACTTTCTAAGAGAGAAGGTGATGGACAAAGATATTGAAGTCATACATACTTCAACTAAAGATCAGATAGCTGATATGCTTACCAAAAGCTTGGATGGACCAAAGCTACAGAGATTCAAAGACATGGTAGGCATAAAGAAAATAGAGAAAACCTCAATTGATGATTGAGGGGGAGCTGTTGGTGCAGATCAATCAACAATTGAAGTTTTGGAAGTCAAAGAATGAAGACAAGATCAAGTTTTGAAGAATAGAAGAAGTTTACATTCAGGAGTTGAAAGAAATGTACACATATGTGCATTAGTTCAGATATAGGTCACTTATACTTTTGATTAGTCATAAGTTTGTAAATCTTTGCCTATAAATACTATTGAAAATGTCGAGACAAGTATGAGAGAGCATGAGAATAAAGCGATCAGAAGTTGTATGATTTTTTTAGCCATCCTAGAAGTGAGTTAAGTCTCTCTCATCACTAGATGTAAAATTCTCAGAAATGAAGAAGATGTTGTGCCGGATGTTTCTAAGTTTTCTCCTTCTGTGTTAGATCTTTTGTGAAATGCTTTTGTAAAAGTCTAAGTCTATAGGTGATTGACCTCTGTACAAATTTTTAGCTTCCAATTGTGATCAGGCTGAGAGAATTATGTGTAGGAACATTTGTATGTGAAGAAGTAATTACTGATTCCTGAAACAGGCACAAAATTTGAAGTCAATGTTTTGATCAGTTCTCCTTCCACATTTTAAAGTTTTGAGCAAGTAAGCAATTAATCTTTAAGTTGGAAGGTAAGCTACTTGTGGTTAAAAACATTTTCTTAAACGGGTTCTATTCTTGGAGAACTATGTCTTAGAAGTTATAGGTGTCTAAATCGACTTCTCAGAAATACAGTTTTAGACATAGGTGACTTGTCAAGTTGATTTCTCAAAATCTACTGAATCTTTTGGAGTGATTCGACTTGGAGGAGGTGCGCAATCTTTAGGCAACACCTTGTGCAAATTTTTATAAAAAACTTTACACATTTGATAAGTCAATGAGAAAGATATGTGCAGCAGACTTTCTGTAGAATCATCCTTTTCACAGATTTTCTAGAATCCTTATAATTGAATGTTGATCCTCAAAATTGGTAAAGGTTTTGACTTAATCTTGATATAGAGGTGCTCTAGTTTCAAGAGTAGGTTGTTCTTTTGGAGATTAACACTCTCCATCATGCATGCATGAGCAGAATCAATAACAAAAGGCGATGATTATTCATGGTTATGTATCCAAACGAGGAGTTTATGATTATGTAGCAAAACAAGGAGTTTATGGTTTTTAAGCAACTAACACGCAAAATTAAAAAGGAAAAGAAAAGAAAAGAGAAAAAGAAAAAGAAAAAATACGCGGGCAACCGCAGAACACTTCAGTGCGAATCAGGTGCTTGATGATACGCCCGCAACTTTGAACCATCTATCACTTTGGAAGAGGAACTCCGGTCAAAGTAGTCAACCGAAAAGTAGCTGGGCCCACTTGTTCACTAATCCGGTAAGGACCAAACCATTGTAATTTGAATTTTCCAGCCGCACGATTTGATTTAGCATTATGAAATAACACAAGTTGTCCCACCAAAAAAACTGGAGTTTTGAGATACCGATCATGAGTACGAGCTTGCCGCAACTGCACTTCTTGAAGAGTTAGAAAACTTTCCCAGCGATGCTCATCCAATTCTCTAAGTGTGTCCAACCGGAATGGCAAAGACTCTTCAGGTAACAATTTCTGAGAAATGGCCACACGTAAGCTTGGTACTACAAGTTCCATTGGTGTAATTGCTTCCAATCCATAAGCAAGCTTGAAAGGAGTCAGTCCGGTTGCTACTTTGTAGGTAGTTCGGTATGCCCATAATACTGCAAGTAGTAACTGATCCCATCGTTCAGGTGATTCCACAATCAATTTTTGAAGCATAGTCAACAACGTTTTGTTTGTACTCTCAGTTAAGCCATTAGCACGAGGATAATACGGTGAACTGAATTTATGTAGAATCTGAAAAAGTGTGTGTGAGCACTCGCATTAAATTGTTGACAAAGTGCATTCCTTGATTTTTTACAAGTTCCAAAGGTAATCCATATCGTGGGAATACATCCTTCATTAGACATTTTGCCACCGAAACAGCTGTGGTGGACCGTAAGGCCCAAGCTTCTGCCCATCTGGTAGCATAATCTGTGCATGTCAGAATGTATCGGTTGTTGCTAAGGATTGTTGGAGGTGTGATTGGTCCAATAAAATCAAGACCCCATTTCTGAAAAGGTTCTAAAGGTAAGACAAGTTACAGAGGAAAGAAGTGGCGTTGTAAAGGTTGTCTAGATCTCTGACAAGTGTCACATTGCTGCACAAACTGAGTCACATCTTTGTACATAGTAGGCCACCAGAGCCCACTTTGCAGAATTTTTTGGTGCGTTAAATCTGTTGCAAAATATCCATAGGAGGGTATTGAATGTGCCAGAGCGATTACTGAGTTTACTTCATGTGGAGGAATACAACGAAGTAAAATCCCAGTGTGATCCATATAGTACAACTGTCCGGCAATCAACCGGAATCTGCGACTGTAAACTGCAATTTTCCGGCGCATTGCAGGGGAAGTTTGAGGAGGAAGACATCCATCAGTAAGAAAGGTTAATAACTGATCATAGTAAGTATGTGTCGCAGGAGGTTCTGCAGATTCATCACTAGTCGTTTCAGTAACATAAATTGCTGGTGTGGTGTCATCAACACCGACCCGAGCTTCATCGGAATCCAAACGAGAGAGAAAATCTGCTAATGCATGTGCAGTGTCGGGTCGATGAATTACTTCATAATCGAATTCCTGTAACAGTAGAACCCAACGCGCCAAGCGGCCACCTAAATGCTCCTGCTGAACCAGATACACCAGCGCAACATGGTGTACATGAAAGATGAATTTTCGGCCTAGCAAATAATGCCGGAATTTCTTTACAGAATACACCAAACCAAGACATTCTCTTTCAGTTACTGAATAATTCTTTTCAGCAAGAGCAAGCCGTCCACTTGCATAATAGACAGGCCGAAACCACTTATCAGTTTGTTGCATTAAAACACTTTCAATGGCTATATCTGATGCGTCTACAAAAACATGAAATGGTCGTTCCCAATCAGGAGGTTGTAGAATTGGAACCTACGTTAATAATCCTTTTAGACGATCAAATGCAGTTTGACATTCCTAAGTCCAATCAAACTATCGAGGAGTACTAGTTATTAACCGATTTAGGGGTATTGCCAAATGGGCAAGCCACCATAAATGTCGACCATGCCACCTGACTTGACCCATGAATCGCATCACTTCTTTCGGCGTAGTAGGCACAGTTGCTTCTAATACAACTGCAACTTTATCTGGATCAACTTGTATGCCCTGTGCAGATACAATGTGGCCAAGGAGTTTACCACAAGAAACCACAAAGAAAGATTTGGTGGGGTTCAGGCAGAGTCGGTATTCTCGACATTTTTCAAAGCAACACCGTAAATGAGACAGGTGTGCGACAATCTTACCGAATAAAGAGAAATCATCTAGATATACTTGCATAAAAGAAGTGAGATAGGGTGAGAAGATTTCCTGCATACACCGCTGAAAGGTGCTAGGAGCGTTTCTTAATCCAAGCCACATGACAGTACAAGCAAAAACACCCCAATTTGTAATAAACACTGTTTTCGGTATATCTTGCTCAGCCATTCGGACCTAGTTATAACCACTATAACCATTAAGAAATGAATACATTTCATGCCCAGCCACTCTGTCCAGCATTGTATCAAGAAATGGAAGAGGGAATGGATAAGGTACGATAGCTGCATTTAATTTCCGGTAATCGACACATATTCGGAGCTGCTTGTTTTTCTTTGGTACGATTACAATCGGGGAGATCCATTCAGCGTGCTCAATGGGTACAATGAATCCTACCTTTAATAGGCGATCAAGTTCTGCTTTAACCTTTGCTGCATAGTTAGGGTTCATACGGTAGCTGGGTTGTTTAATCGGCTTTGCTTCTGGTTTGAGCACTACCCTATGTTGATAGATGCGAGGGTCCAGACCTTTCATATCACGATAATCCCATGCAAAAACATCAGAGAGTTCATGAAGAAGCTGGATCAAATCTACTTGAAATGCTTCAGACAATCCTTCCTTTATCTTGACAGGTCGTGGATTTACTTCATCTCCCAAATTATAGGTGATTAACTGATCTTCGGGAACATAGAATTGACGAGGTTTGCCTGGGTCGTCAGTGGAATGTATAAGTTGTTGTAGAGCGGCTTCATCCATAGCAACAATATTTTTTGTCTCCACTTCTTCAGTCACAGGCACCATCGTACAGGCTGCTGGACTCCAGTTATCTACAATAGATTGCAGATCTACAGTGCCTAAGGAAATCAGATCTTCATTGTTCTTCAAAAATGCTTCTTCTTCATCGTCAGATAAGCCATCCAACATGTGGACTGGCTCTGCTACATATGGCCTGGCATGAAGTTCACAAGGCTGAATGGCATCAAGTTTGACAACATATTTATGATGATTATCTTTAAATGTTAGTTCTTGTGCTGACCAATCCTGGATAACCTTAGCCAGTTTTAACCATGGTCGTCCGAAAAGGAGATTATAGTCAAGACTAGACTCCGATAGTTCTAAGACCACAAAAGTCATCTTAAACGTTGTACCCTGCAAAGTTATCGGAACATTTCTTACAAGTCCTACCGGATGAACTCTGGATTGGTCGGCCATTCTTACGAAAAATTAGACAGGCTTGATTTACATCCATCCCAACTTCTTACAAAGTGCTGCAGTGGCAATGGTTACACCAGACCCACCATCAATTAGTACTTGAGTAATTTTGTACCATATCGTAATTAACGGGACCGAATGATCCACCGTAGAATCAGCTTCTAGTTATACTGTTGCTGTCGCTGGAATGCAGGAAGATCTAGGACTGAGCTGTTGCTGGAATTGCTGCCAAACTCCCGGTACTAGTGCAAGTAACTGTCCAAGAGGGAGAGTAATGGACGCCTTAGATAAAATTTCCCATGCCTTATTTGCTTGAATTGTACTTTTCACCGATTCTGAAGATGATGTGCCTGTTACAGGGGTAGAATCTTGTTCCTGCGATCCTTCCTTTGGCAGTAGAACTTGGGTCACCGGATTGGATCTGGGAACACTGTAGGTTCTTTGGTGGTCCATTGACTAGCTTTGTCATACATTCTCTGTTGTTCATGGATGCCTGGTTCAAACACTTTTGCTGCTCGTTGTAAATGCTTACCAGATCTTGTTTGAATCACTGCTGCTTGAGTTTCCATAGGTGAAATATAAACCATATTGGTCATAGGGTTTTGACGCTCTTTCTTTCTTTGATCATATTCAGCTGCATCTTTACAGAATCTGCGTATGTGGCCTAACTCACCGCAAAAATGACAGCGAGGGGATGGCAAAGAATTATCTTCCTATGATGTTCCTCTCTGCCAGCGATTTGTATTGTAATTTGTATTCCGCTGTCCTCGATAATTTCTGTATCCTTGTTGCTGGTTATTTCTCATCTGAGGTGGAATATAATGGGTAGCCGGCTGTCTTGGTTCTTGTATAATGGCATTGACAGTTGCTGGTCCCTGCACTTTGGCGTTATAAGCACAGTTTTTTGTGGAATGTCCAGTTGTATTGCAGATAGCGCAATACATCTGATTAAGGGCACATGTGGCACTAGTATGCCCTGGATTCTTGCATTTAGTGCAGTACATTTATCTAGCCGGATTCTCTACGACATTTTTACTGGCTTTTAACCACTCCAGGTCTTCGGTAAAACCTCCAACCTTATGCTGGAGCTGCAGAGCCATTGCAATAACCGCATCTAGTGTCATAGCTCCCACATAATGGATTATCATAATCTGTCTTAGTTGTGGAGTTAACCCATTAATAAACCATTGAGTGATGACATCATCCGATAAATTAGCATGTGCCGGAGGTAGTTGTCTCAAATGAGTTCTGAATAGGGTGGCATATTCCTGCACTGTTTGGTTCAACTTCTGTCTATTGTTCTGTAAGTAATCGAAAATTTTGGCATGGTTCTTCTTCAGCCGAAATCTCTGCAGAAACACATCCCTTACCGCTTCATAGGTGCCAAAATGGTTGATATCAAACTCTGTAAGCCACCTTGCTGCTTCATTAAATAATGTTGATTGGAATACTATGGCCTTGTATGCCGGATCAGGTGGATGGTTTAGTACTGCATAACTTATTTCAAAGGTGCGTACATGAGCATCAGGATCATCACCTGGAAATCCACCGAATTTGGTGTAAGTTACTTCTGTTGGAACTGGTCGAGGTGGAAATAGTTGTTGCTGTTGCTGCTATTGTTGTTGTAGTTGTTGTTGTTGTTGTTGCCCACTCATGGTGCTAGTGGCGGTACTGTTACTATTTCGTGAGTTCTGAGAATGTGTTTCTAGTCCTTCAGAGTCTGGATGATCAGACTGCTCTCCTTCCGGTTCGAAAATAGCACTCAACCTCTTACCAATTTCTAATTCGAATAGCCTATCCTCTTCTGTGGTATCAAACGTAGGCAAGCTTGCCCCGAACAGTGGTGCCCGGAATGAAGATTCACCGAGAAGTATCACATTGTCACCGAAAAATTGTAAATTTTCTGCAACCGGGACCAAACTGCCACCGGAATTAGTGGAACTTTCCCCAATCCAGGGTATTCTTTCACCTTCAATGACCTCTCTGGATAACACACCTCTATCCGTAGAGAGGTTTGAATGTTGGCCAGACGGTGTCGGATCAACTGCACACTGCGTTCCTGTAGACTCCAAAGTTACTGTATCTTCTGCAGACTATGCCGAAATTACACCAAAATCTACCGAAATTGCAGTATGTTCTACTGGAATGCTACCGGAATCACTGCTAATGCGCTTCGTTTCTTCGACGACTAGACTCAACCAATCTGTGCTTCTGCCTCTTGAGGATGTTCCTAATAAAGTTGATATCTCCCAGGGCTGCCGATCTCGCCTATACTTCGGATATGACTCACTAGACCGAGTAACCGGCATATAGCACCTTTGCTACACTTGCGTACTATACCTTACTGTCGATTCACAATCTATGGTTGCCTTCCCATAATCACTTTGTAATAATATGTTGCCACCTTTCGACAATCACTTTGCAACACTCTGTTGCCACTTTCCCACAGACGGCGCCAGTGTTAAATGCGTGTTTGCCATCAGAACGCGTTTAAGCTCTTTTCGGGTTCTTGGGAGTGGAAGGGGTCTGAATAAACAGAGGCCCTATACTTGATTTTCCCAATTAATTCATTCACAAAACAGTACACGAGTGTTCAAAGAACTCTGTCAACATGAATTAATCTTCAGACTCTAGTTCGTTCTCTCACACAGTTTCACTTTCTGTACTCAGACTATTACTAACTCTTCCAAAACCTTACCGATTCGCTTTGATTGTTACGTCCTCAACACACAGCACTGAAACTATTCATTACCGTAATACAGACTCACAAGTTGTACTTAATGGAACAGTGTTAAACACAAATGAAGGTAATCAGCAAAAGCGAAACTACTCAGAATTCTCAAAACACAACACAATGGAACTACACAGATGTATCACCCAGACAGACAGTCTCGCAATCCTTCTGGTTGTTACCAAAGCGTCTTTTCATTGATTTATAAATGAATACAACTTTACGCCACGACCTTTTGGTTCATGCAGAATATGAAAAGGAAAAGATTTACAGATGCCAATTCGGCGGCTTACAGAAGATTCAGGTATGTCTTCAAGTTTCTTCATCTTGACTTTGTCTTTGGACTTCCATGCCTTGAACTCTTCAAGATTGATAATGTCCTCATCATCTGAAGTGGTGTCTTCATTCTGAGTAGGTTCCTCCTTAGCAAGACTTGGAAACTCCTCCTCCAAGTCATAGGGTAGTTTAAACTTCTTGCATTCATTCTCATACCAAGAACCATTTTCATCAAAGACAACATCTCTACTAACCATGAATCCCTTATTGGAAGGGTTATAGAACCTGTACCCTTTCTGATTTAGATCATATCCAATAAAGATACATTTTTCAGCTTTAGGGTCTAGCTTACCTCTTATCTGAGAAGGAATGTGTACATATGCTACACATCCAAATATCCTGCAATGATCAAGTGAGGGTCTCTTCCCATGCCATGCTTCATAAGGGGTCATCCCATCAAGGGACTTAGATGGTAACCTGTTTATGAGGTAAGTGGTAGTAGATACACTCTCTGCCCATAAGTACTTAGACAATTTCTTTTCATTTAACATTAACCTAGTTGTTTCAACAATCAACCTATTTCTTCTCTCAGCTACTCCATTCTCTTCAGGAGTATACCTTATGGTGATTTCTCTCTTGATTCCTTTGTCCCGCAAGAATGCTTCAAACTCATTGGAGAAGTACTCACCTCCTCCATCTGACCTTAGCCTCTTTACATTTCTTCCTGTCTGATTCTCAACAAGTGCAAGATACCTTTTAAAACAGTTGAACACTTCATCTTTGTGCTTCATAAAGTATAATACAGTCCACCTGCTATAATCATCAATAAAAGATACATAGTACCTTGATCTTGATATTGAGGGGTCTTTGCTTGGTCCCCATACATCTGTATGGACAAGTTCTAGGTAGTCCTCATGCATGTAGCCTTTCCTTGACAAGGGTAACCTGTGAGACTTCCCAACCTGATAAGCACCACATTTATATATCATGTGTTGTTTAACAATTATCTTGAACCCTTGCTTGGGATCCTCCACAAATGCTCCAAATTGGTTGAATCTAACCTGCAAAACGTTTTCCACAATCTGTCCAACACTCATCAAATTTTTTGTAATGGTTGGTACATATAGTACCCTACTCAACAAGTTCTGATTTCCATCACAAGTCTTAACATTTCCAACTTTAACTACTGAGTGCTTGGTGTCATCACCTGTTTGTACTTGATGCTTACGTCTTGGTTCTTCAAGGTCAGAGAGTAGAGCTACATTGCCAGCCACATGATTTGAGCATCCTGAGTCAATGTAGAATAGGCAGTCATCATTTGTACCTAGTTTTGAAGTCATGTTCATGATCAGAAGAGAATCATCTTGCTCTTCTGTATAGTTGTTGTAATCATTCCTGGATTTGAATCCTCCTTGGTAGTTGCCATTGTAGTTGTTGTTGTTGTAGTTGTTGTTGTAGCCTTGGTGATGGTTGAATCTACCTCTTGAGTGTGAGTATCCACCTCTTTGATATCCTCTTCCTCTCTGATTCTTATAATTCATGAAACAGTCGTCTGTACTATGGTTTGATAAACCACAAATGTTGCATGGTGAGGCGTTATAAGGTCTCCCCCTCCCTTGCTTACCTCCTCTGCCCCTTCCTCTTGATGATCTACCTCTCCTTGCATAGTTTGCTTGGGAGGTGGTGCCTTCATCCTCTATCTTCTTGTTCTTGGCTTTATCTTTAGACTTACTTTATTAGTGTATAGGGCAGAAGAGCTATTACCTTTGGATGAGTCTCCATTCTTGTTGAGCTTGGCTTCATGACTGAACAATTGTCCCATGAGAGTGGTAAGGTCTGGAATCTGCATGTCCATGTATAGGTCCATTGCAGTGGTGAAGCTTTCCCATTTGTCATCAGCTTTAATCCCATTGATCACTTGCCTTACTATCTACTCTTCTTCAATCTCTTCTCCTATGCTTGCTAACTGATATACTACATCTTTAATCTTAGTCACAAACTCTGAAATAGCTTGCTTAGGTTGCTTCCTTAGTGTGGTGAATTCAATCCACAATTGGTTTTTTCTGGCCCTTGTGTTGGAAGAAAAAAAGGATGACAAGGTTTCCCAAGTCTCTTGGGATGTCTTACAGTTTCTAATATGTGGAAAAAGAAAATCAGAGATGGAGTTGAGTAAGTAAGACCTTGCTAATGCATCCTTGGCACACCATGTGTTGAGCTTTTCATGTTCTTCCTTTGTTGGTAGTCCTCTGGTTTTGAATGAGGGCAATTGGTCATCTCCTGAGATGTATCCATAAAGACTCCTTCCTTGTAGGTATGTCTTCATCCTTAGAGACCATGCTTGATAGTTGTTCGTGTCAAATTTATCAATAAATGAAGGAAAACCATCTCACATTTTACCTTAACTTTGCTCTGATACCACTGTTGGGAATCATGGATGGACATTCAAGAGAATGAGTAGGTACTGCCAAATCCTGCTTTGTACCAGCCCTTTGAAGGTTCAGAGTTGATAGGTAGACCTTCTTAGCTTTCCAATGACACCATAAAATGGCCTATGTACTTTGGAAATGATGTATAAAAAGAATGAATCAAAACAAATAACTTTGAACTTCAAGTCTTCAAGAAAACCTTCTATTTTTTACTAGACACCTGCTCTATCTTTTGCTCAGTATGAACAACACAGTAGAAATTGGAAAACTTCCTTTTAGGAGTATCTAATTAGCTTATCAAGCTAACTATTCGAAGTGATATCACTCAAAAAGATTAACTATGCTTTACCCCCGATATTTTAGGACTGTTGCAGACTTTGACCAGTGATCACCACGACAAGCTTTTCTCTGAAATGGCTGAATAGAAATCCTTCAAATTTTGATAGCATGTTGAAAACTTTGAGCTTGTTCCAACAAGCTATAGATGTTTGAATTTGGTAGCAAAATAAGTGAGATATGCTCTCCACAAGTTGACAAACTTTCAGACAATGTGACAGAGAACTCAGAAATGAACAATGTAGATATATGTATTAACGAACACATGTACAATGTCATAGGCATGAAGATCATTGCCTAATGGTGAAGATAGGTGTGGGCCAGAGTATAGACCTCACACATACTCAGAATTGATAATGAGAAGCTCGGAAAGTGACTCTTCTACCTGCGACTTTTTGATGATCAATGTTATAGTGGTGGAGTTCAAAGTTTGAATTTGTATTCAAACTTTTGGTTCTCTATAATCATGCTCCTACATCCTAGGAGATATTCCATCAATCAACGCTAACTTTTCCATGAATTCCTTTTGGTAGGTGCTTACAAAGATTCCAAGTCAAATGTGACTTTTATAAAAGAGTAAAATGGTAATTAACCACTAGCATTGGCTCCTATGCTTCTCCATATGTGTATGAATTACAAGCCAAATGTGTAGGCTTGTGACTTGCACCAACAGCTCCCCCTCAAGCCAAACATTTTGGCTTGGTCTTCATCCTTCAATCTTCATGTATATCCTGCAATCCAATCATTGATTTGAACCTGCAAATTTTGGTTCCATCCAAAGCTTTAGTAAACAAATCTGCACACTGCATATTGGTTGATACATAGCTTAGTTGAATGTCCTTGCTTAATACATTCTCTCTCACATAATGGTGCTTGGTGCTAGCATGATAAACAGGATTAGCTGCAAGGTGAAGTGATCTTGTATTATCTCCAAATATCAATGCTGACCTAGTATACAAACCCAATTCTGTATACAATAACTTGATCCAAATGGCTTCTTGAGTGGCATTTGCCAATCCTCTATACTCTACCTCTGTAGAAGATAAAGCAACAGTAGGTTGCTTCTTTGAAGACCATGATATTGGTTTATCACCTGCAAATGAAATGTATCCAGAAGTGCTTCACCTATCATCCTTACATCCAACCCAATCTGCATCTGAATAGATCTTAATGTCTAGGTCCGATGAGTAAGGAAAATACAAACCATGATGTTGAGTACCCTTGAGGTACTTTAGAATTCTTTTGGCACCTTCTAAGTGAGGTACCCTTGGCTTGTGCATAAACTGACTTACCACACTAACTCCATATGCAATATCTATCCTTGTTAATGTAGCATAGTTCAAGCTTCCAACTATGCTTTGGTAACCTGTAATATCATCAATTTCATCACCTTCATGGGCACTTAGTTTTAGGTTTACCTCCATTGGAGTACTTGCAACTTTGGCATCTTGAAAATGAAACTTCTTCAACATATCCTGTATGTATTTTCTCTGAGTCATGTAGATTCTAGAGTTAGTATAGACTAACTCAAGTCCAAGAAAGTACTTCAGTAGACGATCACTGATCTTGAACTCCTTCATCATCTGGTTTTTGATCTATCTGATTCCATTGACATCATTACCTATAAGTATGATATCATCAACATATACACATAGGTATATTACCTCTGAATTACTTCACTTAATGAGTAGAGAAGTGTCTGCCTTGCTCATGACAAAACCTTGGTCTTGAAGGTATGTGGTCAACCTGTGATTCCATGCCGTAGGTGCCTCCTTTAATCCATAAAGAGCTTTATTCAATTTGCACACATATGTTACCTTGTTTGGATCTTCAAAGCCAGGAGGTTGTGACATATATACCTCCTTTGAAATCCATCCATTCAAGAAAGCATTTTTTACATCTAGCTGATACATATTCTAATTTTTTGATGCAGCTACACTTACCAACACCCTGATGGTTGGCATCTTGGCCACAGGTGAGAATGTTTCTTCATAGTTAATGCCTTGGGTTTGTGCAAAACAATTGGCCACCAATCTGCCTTTGTACCTGCTTATTGACCCATCAGAATTTCTTTCGATTTTATAGATCCGTCTGGATCCAATTACTCTCATGGATTGTTTCTTTGGTACTAGTTCCCATGTGTCACTTTCTTTGAGTGCTTCAATCTCCTCATCCATAGCTTCTTTCCATTCTGTCTTGGTCTTTGCTTCTTCATATGATCCTAGTTCTTCAATTGACAAGTCTTTGGTAAGATAAACAGAATGTTTAGTAACAAGAGATGTATCATACCCATATCTAATAGGTTTTTTTCTCTCCCTTTGTGATCTTCTGATTGATTGATTTGAAGATTCAGGTATGTCTTCAAGTTTCTTCATCTTGACTCTACCTTTGGACTTCCATGCCTTGAACTCTTCAAGATTGATAATGTCTTCATCATCTAAAGTGGTGTCTTCACTCTGAGTAGGTTCCTCCTTAGCAAGACTTGGAAACTCCTCCTCCAAGTCATAGGGTAGTTTAAACTTCTTGCATTCATTCTCATACCAAGAATCATTTTCATCAAAGACAACATCTCTACTAACCATGAATCCCTTATTGGAAGGGTTATAGAACCTGTACCCTTTCTGATTTAGATCATATCCAATAAAGATACATTTTTCAGCTTTAGGGTCTAGCTTACTTCTTATCTGAGAAGGAATGTGTACATATGCTACACATCCAAATATCCTGCAATAATCAAGTGAGGGTCTCTTCCCATGCCATGCTTCATAAGGGGTCATCCCATCAAGGGACTTCGATGGTAACCTGTTTATGAGGTAAGTGGTAGTAGATACACTCTCTGCCCATAAGTAGTTAGGCAATTTCTTTTCATTTAACATTGACCTAGCTGTTTCAACAATCAACCTATTTCTTCTCTCAGCTACTCGATTCTGTTCAGGAGTATACCTTGTGGTGATTTCTCTCTTGATTCCTCTGTCTTGCAAGAATGCTTCAAACTCATTGGAGAAGTACTCACCTCCTCCATCTGACCTTAGCCTCTTTAGATTTCTTCCTGTTTGATTCTCAACAAGTGCAAGATACCTTTTAAAACTGTTGAACACTTCATCTTTGTGCTTCATTAAGTATAATATAGTCCACCTGATATAATCATCAACAAAAGATACATAGTACCTTGATCCTGATATTGAGGGTCTTTGCTTGGTCCCCATACATCTGTATGGACATGTTCTAGGTAGTCCTCATGCATGTAGCCTTCCTTGAGAAGGGTAACCTGTGAGACTTCCTAAACTGACAAGCACCACATTTATATATCATGTGTTGTTTGGAAACATTGGGTATTCTAATTACACATTGATCCCTGCATATTTGTTTCAATGTTCTTTCTCCTACATGCCCTAATATTTTATGCCAAATCTCAAGCTCTGAAAGTGTTTGATCTTTATAACTGTAGAGTGCAATATTCTTTGTGTCTTCTAGCTCAAAAGTAAAAAGTGTACCTGTCTTTTCTCCTTTAGCAATTATCTTGAACCCTTGCTTGGAATCCTCCACAAATGCTCCAAATTGGTTGAATCTAACTTGCAAACCTTTCTCCACAATCTGTCCAACACTCATCAAATTTTTTGTAATGGTTGGTACATATAGTACCCTACTCAACAAGTTCTGATTTCCATCACAAGTCTTAACATTTCCAACTTTAACTACTGAGTGCTTGGTGTCATCACCTGTTTGTACTTGATGCTTACCTCTTGGTTCTTCAAGGTCAGAGAGTAGAGCTACATTGCCAGCCACATGATTTGAGCATCCTGAGTCAATGTAGAATAGGTGGTCATCATTTGTACCTGGTTTTGAAGTCATGTTCATGATCAGAAGAGAATCATCTTCTGTATAGCTATTGTAATCATTTTGAGTCCTCCTTGGTAGTTGCCATTGTAGTTGTTGTTGTAGTTGTTGTTGTAACCTTGGTGATGGTTGAATCTACCTCTTGACTGTGAGTATCCACTTCTTTGATATCCTCTTCCTCTGTGATTCTTGTAATTCCTGAAACACTCATCTGTAGTATGGTTTGATAAACCACAAATGTTGCATGGTGAGGAGTTATAAGGTCCCCCCCTACCTTGCTTACCTCCTCTGCCCCTTCCTCTTGATGATCTACCTCTCCTTGCATAGTTTTCTTGGAAGGTAGTGCCTTCATCCTCTATCTTCTTGCTCTTGCCTTTATCTTTAGACTTACTTTTATCTTCTTGCTCTTGCCTTTATCTTTAGACTTACTTTTACCACTGTATAGGGCACAAGAGCTATTACCTTTGGATGAGTCTCCATTCTTGTTGAGCTTGGCTTCATGACTGAACAATTGTCCCATGAGAGTGGTAAGGTCTAGAATCGGCATGTCCATGTATAGGTCCATTGCAGCGGTGAAGCTTTCCCATTTGTCATCAGCTTTAATTCCATTGATCACTTGCCTTACTATCTACTCTTCTTCAATCTCTTCTCCTATGCTTGCTAACTTATCTGCTACATCTTTAATCTTAGTCACAAACTCTGAAATAGCCTGCTTAGGTTGCTTCTATAGTGTGGTGAATCAATCCACAATTGGTTTTTTCTAGCCCTTGTGTTGGAAGAAAAATAGGATGAGAAGGTTTCCCAAGTCTCTTGGGATGTCTTATAGTTTCTAATATGTGGCAAAAGAAAATCAGAGATGGAGTTGAGTAAGTATGACCTTGCTAATGCATCCTTGGCACACCATGTGTTGAGCTTTTCATGTTCTTCCTTTGTTGGTAGTCCTCCAGTTTTGAATGAGGGTAATTCCTCATCTCCTGAGATGTATCCATAAAGACTCCTTCCTTGTAGGCATGTCTTCATCCTTAGAGACCATGCTTGATAGTTGTTCCTATCGAATTTATCAATAAATGAAGGAAAACCATCTCACATTTTACCTTAACATTGCTCTGATACCACTGTTGGGAATGATGGATGGACACTCCAAGAGAATGAGTAGGTACTACCAAATCCTGCTTTGTACTGGACCTTTGATGGTTTAGAGTTGATAAGTAGACCTTCTGAGCTTTCCAATGACACCATAAAATTGTCTATGTACTTTGGAAATGATGTATGAAAATAATGAATCAAAATAGATAACTTTGAACTTCAAGTCTTCAAGAAAACCTTCTACTTTTGACTAGATACCTGCTGTATCTTTTGCTCAGTATGACCAGCACAGTAGGAATTGGAAAAATTCCTTTTAGGAGTATCTAATTAGCTTAGCAAGCTAGCTATTCCAAGTGATATCACCCAAAAAAGTTAACTATGCTCAGAGAAATCAATTTAGCAAGTAAACCTTTACCCCTGATATTTAAGGACTGTTGTAGACTTTGACCAGTGAGCACCACGATGAGCTTTTCTCTGAAATGACTGAATAGAAATCCTTCAAATTTTTCCAACATGTAGAAAACTTTGGGTTGGTTCCAACAAGCTATAGATGTTTGAATTTGGTCGAGAAACGAGTGAGATATGCTCTCCACAAGTTGACAGACTTTCAGATAATGTGACAGAGAACTCAGAAATTAACAATGTAGATATATGTATTAATGAACACTTGTGTACAATGCCATAGGCATGAAGATCATTGCCTAATGGTGAAGATAGGTGTGGGCTAGAGTATAGACCTCACACATACTCAAAATTGATAATGAGAAGCTCAGAAAGTGACTCTTCTACCCCCAACTTTTTGATGATCACTTTTATAGTGGTTGAGTTCAAAGTTTGAATTTGAATTCAAACTTTTGGCTCTCTATAATCATGCTCCAACATCCTAGGAGATATTCCATCAATCAAAGCTCACTTTTCCACAAGTTCATTTTGGTAGGTGTTTACAAAGATTCCAAGTCAAATGTGACTTTTACAAAAGAGTAAAGTGGTAATTAACCACTAGCACTGGTTCCGCTTCTCCGTATGTGTATGAATTACAAGCCAAATGTGTAGGCTTGTGACTTGCACCAACAATGCTCAGCCATAGATGAGCTGAAAAGTACATGTATTTGGATTCCATGAAGATTGGTATGACGCAAGGCTTCTATGTATTACGTTTGTGGATATAGCTTGTTGTGGCTACTTGGAGCCAATGTGAAGCAAGCAGCCCAAGCTATACTTTTGTCAAACACTTCAAGTTTGAAGAAGGTCTATTGAGAAATTGAGGCTAGTAAGACCACCAAAGAGAGCGGCAAGCCTCTGTAAAGGGTAGTAAGACCACCAAGAGGAGTGGAAAGTGTATGTAAAGGCAAATAAGACCATCCCAAGAGGAATGTCAAGCCTTGTTAGGTGCAAGAGGCACCATTGTTCACATTGAATATTTTTGTGTTGTTTTGTAGGTGATGAAGAAAGCTTGGAATATGTGGAAGCTATGAATGCTTCACATGAAGAGGAACTCATGAATGAGTTCATGTATAATCATCCCATCATTGATTTTGCAGGTATACAATCAACCATGAATAATGAAGAAAAGATATGAAGCAAGGGGGAGTTAGCTTCCAAGGATTGGAAGATCCAAGAAGAGTCCAAAGAAGAGAACGTGAAGCCAACAGAATTTTTAGATTTGGAAGAGAAGTAAGTATGCTAAGAGCAACCACAAAAGGTAATTCCAAAGCCTAGGAGGAGCCACCTCTATTGAAGGAGTACCTAGAAGGCAAAGAGCAGCCATGATGCACAAAAGAAGTCATGAGGACAAGCTAGAAGAAAGCATGACAACCATGACTACGTCAAAGGGAAATGCAAAGATTGCATCCATAGACAAAGTTGAAGATGATCCAATGAAAAGGAGGATCAAAGGGAAGCGTGCAAGCCTAGAAGACATGAAGCCATGAAGGTAGACAAAGAAGAGAGATTTTCAAAGATAGGACAACAAGGAAGAGAGTGAAGCAACAAAGGTATATGTAGCCAAGGTGATCTCATTTGTTTGTATAAGTTTGTATGAGGCATGGTTTATGATAGGGTTTGAAGAAGAGCTCTTGCAAAGAGCCAAAGAATCAAAGGAGAACCTAGAAAGAATCTTGAGAAGCTTCAAAAAAAAAGAAGAAGGATCACCAATCTATCAAATGAAGAGATACGAGGGCAAAAGAAGGAAAAAATGAAGAAGGCAAGAATTAGAGAGTAGCATGGACTCTGAATTGTAGCTTGAGGGAGAGTTTTGAAATTAATGGTACTTATACAAGCTCCAATTGTGAGGCTTGACACATATTCATCTCTCATTAAATACCTCTTCATCATTTATGGATTTCATGTGAGCCCAAAAAGAAGCTAGGCCTTAAAAATATGAAGCCTACACTCCAAACCTTAAAGGAGAGTGTTGAATTAAAAGTGCAAATGTATTTATGGCTTAGATAAAAGCCAAAATATAATTACAAATATGGAATACTAAAAAATATGTGAACTTATCCATATGCAGTGATTTGGAGCACAAAAAGTCAGCCAAGGCAATGGAAGGACAAATGACAAGAAGTGAAAGGTCAAGAGGTGAGAGAAGACGCAAGGGTAGGTGAAGAGACAAAGTCTCCAATGCACATATCTCTATATATAAAAGTCATTTGAACGTGCAAATTTGTGAAGATGAAAAGGAAATGGTGTAGAAGCATATGCTGCTCATTCTTGTACCAATGGATATCAGAAGGATGCTCAATATAGTGCTACAAGGCACATAGATATTCCAACTCCATACCTTTCTGTACACAACCACCTTGTGAAGGTGATATCTCTCTATATGCTTATCCATTTAATGCATATCATATATTGTTGAAAAGCTTATCTTGCATTTTCTATGTATCTCAAATATCCATGCTAGATGGATCTCAAGTACTGATTGGGAACATTTCTTGTGAACCTCAATTTTTTGCTTAACCCGAACTTGACAGGTAGTCTAAATTTGGAGAGTCAGTTGCCTAGTCATATGAACTCTAGATGGAGTATTCTTTAGCTTGTTAGAAATCCAAGAGTGTCTACTATGTGTTGAAAAAATTGTAGAATCATTGAGCCTTTGAATTGTGATTGAATCAGGTTTTAGTAAGCATGCATGTTAGAGGGCACTTTCTAGAAGAGGTTCTCTAACTTTTGTTGCATACGCTGGAGTGGAATTTCTCCACAAGATCTCCATCATGGAAAAATAATAGCTTTAATATCAAGGGAACATCCTATATGAGATAGGAAATTCTACCTCACCAAGACAAGGGGCTTCCACTCCTCCTAATCCTATGAGGTAAGCCTTAATCAGATTCACTTGTATTTTCATGTCTTGACAACATGAATACCTAATGGCACTAGTGGCAGCTCTTGAATCAGTTATGGATCTGATCATCTTGATTGTAATACCCTATCCTAGATTGATTGAAATGAATGGTCTTCTATCCACTATGTTAGGAGAGGTATTCTTTATAGGTTGGCACATTGCCGTGTGATCTCTAGGTGCATATGCCTAGGCGTTGATGATTATAATGTGGACCTCTTCAACATTAGCATTTCTATGATTAACTAGGTCTTGTTGTTTCAAATTCATGCATTTAATGTATTCTAGTGCTTCAACCCACATTTCTTCTTTGATTATTTTTCTTCCTCTTTATGCTTCTTAGCCACATTTAGTCGTTTAACTATCTCTTCTATCAATGGTTCCTAATAGATCTTGAATTTGCACCCATTGATGTAGTTTGGAATTACATATCCTTCTAAGGTGGCTAATTGTACTATACCACTAGTCGAAAGTTTATTGGTTATCATAGGTCCATAACCATGTTTTTCTAATTTACGAGCATGTTGTTTCAAAGTATACACCAATACTACATTGTCCACTTTTCAACCTTTATCTTTCATGTGTTCATTGAAGTAAAGCCTTTTGCCTTTGCTTTGCTACATATGTCGTTGTTGTTGATCTCAATATAGTCTCCATGTAATCTCTTCTAGATGTTCTAAATCCATTATCCTCAAGGATAGCTTGTGGCTCATTGATTGATGCTCTTGTGCCACTTTTAGCATGGTTATCATGAAATCTAATGGTAGCATGACATTCTGGCCAAATACCATTTGAAAGCCGATTGCATTGAGTACTATTTTATAAGTCATTCAATATGCCCAAACAACATCATGTAACTGTATGTTTGTTATTTATGAGCTTCTTCAAAACATTACATAAGACTTTTTATTACTTTGCACTTGTCTGTTCACTTGCAAGTGATATGGCACTAATTTCTTGTGAATCACCATGAAATGTTGTAAGAGATATTCAATCAGTTTATTACAAAAGTGGGTTCCTATATCGCTTACCAATTCTATGGGAAGTTCATATCTTGTGAACACATTTTCAAACAAAAAAATTATCATTGTTTGTGCATAGTTCTCTCTTTTACCTCTCACTTCTACCCATTTGGTAAGATATTATGTGGCTAAAATAATGTAGTCAACATGAGAGCTTTTAGCTGGGGGATTATTGGGACCTACAAAGTCCATACCCCACTTGGAGAATGCACATTCTCCCATAAAATGTCTTAGTGGTATCTCATCCTTTCGTATTAATCACATGGTCAGGTCTAAAGTGTCTACCTACAACAACATTATGTGCAATTTCTAGAATTTTCAAATAATCACTTTCATATATGCATAATCTCAAATATCTATCTCTCCCAATCTTATACAAACTATCACCAATGAGTGCATAGTCTTGCACTTCCTCTTCTAAAATCGTTTATCTTGCTAATGTCATCTCATGAGGGAGAGTCTTTAGCTTCAAGAAATCAACTAGATGACCACTCCAATCTAGCATCAGTGGCACGATATAAAGTTACGTATTCAATAGGGGGTCTACTAATATAAGATGGAAAATCCTTAAGCATCTAATAGACATCTGCTTCCATGGTTGGTCAATATACTTCTATCACAGAGGGTTGGTTGCTTCTAGTAATGTTGCCTTAGTGCACCTACGTGTTCTAATTGCAACCACTTATCATACTCTTCTTCATCCACACAACACTTTCTTGTGTTGTTATTGCAAGGTTCTTGGGTCTGTACATTAAGATTGGCACTAATTGTTTTCCTCAATTTGGAACTACCTCAATGTTGAACAAGTATGCATCAGGAATATCATCTGATACTCCTTGTCAAAATTCTGTTGAAGTGATTCATGAAAGGTGATCCATCCTAAGGTGGGACTTAACTTTCCTAACAACTACTTCAAAATCATATTCCATTAGTAAGACAAAACATCTTACTAACTTGCTAGTGTTGCAAGCTTTGTTCACCAAGTAAAGTAAGGCTTGAGGTTCTATAAAAAAATTTTGAGCTTCTTTGCAAGAAAATAATGTCAAAGAATTTTCATTGCATAGACCATGCCTAATCCTTCTTGTTTAGTTGTTATCTCATTTCTTTCTACAACATTCAAATATCTAATTGCATATGCTATGGGTAACTCCATATTTCCTTCTCTTGTTGGTTGTGCTAGCACACATCCAATAGCGAAATTGGAGGCATCCACATGGACATGGAATGACTTGCTCCAATCTAGCATTATCAAAATTGGGGCAAAGCACAAAATTTATTTTAGCTCTACAAATGACTTCTCACATTCATCATTCTACTTGAAATTCATCAAAAGGGTGAAAGGTTTTAGCTATAATTGCATACATGTGGATAAAATGTCAATAGTATCCATAATGAACCATAAATGATTTTAACTTATTCCATAAGAGATTATCTTTGTGGCATTCTCACCATGATCTTCACATCTTCAATCTCATATTTCTTAAAGTTTTTGGCACTTTGAACAAGGACTCTTATCGTTCTTGTTTGATTGATTCTTTTTACATTTCATTTTCTTGTTTTTAGTGTCTACTTGCATGGCTAACAATACATCATTCGTACACGCGTTTCATCCGTGGATCTTAGTATCTATCAAGTACATATATTCTTCCTATAATTTGCAAAATGTATCCATTAGGATGGATTCTAGGTCCTCATCACTCTCTTCTTCACATGTGTCTATAGTAGGCTCACACTCTTCAATTATGGATTCACACATGAGTACTCAGATGTCATAGCCATCCTGTTCACAAAGAGGAGTCCATTTTTATTCACTCACAACTATGTCCATCGTTGCTATGATTTCAGCCCAACCATGGAGTTCAAAATCCTCAGCTTGGGATATCATAGGTGCATAGGCTAGGTCTTGAATTGATATGTGATTTTTGGATGCTCCTATGTCTCTAGCTTCTAACCTTTTCTCCTCTCCTTTTGCAAGCTTACACATCCACAAGTGGGTTTCATCATGCATCCATGAAGGATCAAGGCCTACAAAGTGCATTGGCTCTATGTCCTCTTGAGTTTTATGTATGGCGTTACCTTACAGAGGTGGTATGTCTCTATGAGTGTAGGCCTTGAGGTTAACCTTGGTACATAACCCTAGATACTATAACCACAACGAATTGGTTCCCCAATCTTGCACTTTTTGAAAATTTCATATAAAGGGTCTACCTAAGATAATTTCATATACATGATTCTTTTCAAAATCACATATAAAAAAAAGAGTGTTCAAACTCTACACCACAAGTAGTGACAGTGATTCCTTTTGACAATCCTAGCAACTTCTCTATGTGTTCATCTACCATCTGCAATTTTGTTCATGTGGGTATCAAAGTTGATTTGACTGAACATTTACATAAAGAAGTAGCGACAATGGCAAATCCTGCTCCTGAATCTAAGATTGCCTTTTTTGTGTATCCTTAATAGTTCATATAAAGATAAGTGTTTCCTTCTTCTCCTTTGCTCATATCTCCTATCTTGCTTATGGGTATCTC